>OY977963.1:3683651-4351151 GCA_963854355.1 Epinotia brunnichana | reverse complement strand
GTGTGTGTGTGTGTGTGTGTGTGTGTGTGTGTGTGTGTGTGTGTGTGTGTGTGTGTGTGTGTGTGTGTGTGTGTGTGTGTGTGTGTGTGTGTGTGTGTGTGTGTGTGTGTGTGTGTGTGTGTGTGTGTGTGTGTGTGTGTGTGTGTGTGTGTGTGTGTGTGTGTGTGTGTGTGTGTGTGTGTGTGTGTGTGTGTGTGTGTGTGTGTGTGTGTGTGTGTGTGTGTGTGTGTGTGTGTGTGTGTGTGTGTGTGTGTGTGTGTGTGTGTGTGTGTGTGTGTGTGTGTGTGTGTGTGTGTGTGTGTGTGTGTGTGTGTGTGTGTGTGTGTGTGTGTGTGTGTGTGTGTGTGTGTGTGTGTGTGTGTGTGTGTGTGTGTGTGTGTGTGTGTGTGTGTGTGTGTGTGTGTGTGTGTGTGTGTGTGTGTGTGTGTGTGTGTGTGTGTGTGTGTGTGTGTGTGTGTGTGTGTGTGTGTGTGTGTGTGTGTGTGTGTGTGTGTGTGTGTGTGTGTGTGTGTGTGTGTGTGTGTGTGTGTGTTCAGCCCTCCTCAATATTATTATGTATTTGTTTCGCAATTGCACTTTTAAACGATTTTTTGTTGTTATACACAAATGGGTCGATGTCACTAAACTTATTGTTGTATGTCCTTGATATTCTATATATTACAGAATTCCTACCGTAATTTGTTTGATGATTAGGTAAACTAAGAAGGCGTGGGTACCTGGTGTTTGTTTTCGGTGTGAAGTAATTGATGGCTGCTATAAGGTTAGGGCAATCTACACAACCTCTGATAATGTCATAAAGCAAACCCATATCGAGCATGTCTCTCCTATCCTCCAGACTCATCATATTATGCCGCTTTCAACTATCACTTTAACTAATAGATGTACGTTTGGTTCGGTAATTAAGGTATCTTAGAAACCTCTGCTGTAGTCTTTCAAGTCGAGATTTGTAGGTAATGTAATGAGGGGACCATATGTTAGACGCATACTCCAAGACACTACGTACGTAAGTAAAATAAATAATTTTGATGCAAACAGGGTCATTAAATGCTTTACAGACTCTCATTACAAAACCTAAGTTTTTATAAGCTTTGTTTATAATATTATCAATATGATCAGACATTAACATTTTACTATCTAATAAAACTCCTAAGTCTCGAATTAACTGGACTCTTTGTAAAATAATATTGTTGATAGTGTAGGAAGCACTAATAGGAGATGGTTTTCTAGAAAAAGTTATTATCTGGCATTTAGATACGTTTACCGTTATTTTGTTCCTGTGGTAATATTCTACTAGAGAATCAAGAGTGTTTTGCAAAACTTGACAGTCAGACGGGCTTTTAA
The DNA here is from genome assembly GCA_963854355.1 of Epinotia brunnichana. Classification (NCBI taxonomy): domain Eukaryota; kingdom Metazoa; phylum Arthropoda; class Insecta; order Lepidoptera; family Tortricidae; genus Epinotia; species Epinotia brunnichana. Next base: position 4,349,810 of record OY977963.1, on the reverse strand, counting down.
TTTTGATAAAAACTTTTTTGTCATCTGCATATAACAGGTGTTCCATAGGCGATTCAATATATGTGTAAATATCGAATATATATGCATTATAAAATAAAGGCCCTAAGTGTGATCCCTGTGGAACGCCTGATGGCACAAATATACGATTCGACCTGAAACCACCAATTGTGACAATCTGTGATCTATTGGAGAGATATGATTTTATCCACCTCAATAGACAGCCGTGTATGCCTAATGTCTCCAATTTCGCCAACAAGATGACGTGGTCTACCCGGTCGAAGGCTTTTTCGAAATCAGTGTATACTACATCAATCTGTCCACCACCTTCCATGTTACTTAGGACATAGTTGGTAAATTCAGAAAGGTTCGTTATAGTAGATCGGCGCTTAAGAAATCCATGTTGGTTAGTGCTGATGCCTTGCAATACAGTTGGATAAATTTGGTCATATATAATTTTCTCAAAGATTTTACTAAATATGTTTAAAATTGAAATTGGACGGTAGTTTTCAATAGCTGTTTTTGATTTTTGTTTATGTACAGGTATGACATTGGCCTCCTTCCATTTGTCGGGAAATATACCCTCCGATAGAGATCTATTTATTAGGACCGACAATGGGTAACTAATAGCTTTAGCTGTGTTGCGGATATAGTGTGGTGAAATACTATCTGATCCTGCTGATTTTGTGGTGTCTACCTTACCAAGTAACGTGGCAATTGTTTTAGCTGTGACAACGACATTACCGATGGTGTTTACATCTCCTACTACAGTTGGAATATTCAGATTTCTAGTATCGTAGTTTATGTCTGGTTCGACATACACGCTTTTAAAAAAGTTTATAAATCCATTACAAATACCTGTGCCGTCACTGAGTGACTCATTACCAACGGTCATTGTTTTAGGATAATTTGAGCCTTTACTCATTGATTTGATATAACTCCACAATTTTTTCGGATTGCCTTTAATTTGTTCTTGTGCTGATATTAGAAAACTATTGTAATTATCGACTTCCAATTGATTGACTCTGCGCCTCAAATAAGAAAATTCTAGGTAGTCAAGGTCATTTTGAAAACGTTTCCATTTTCTATGTGTCTTCCATTTACGACGTAACAAACGTATAAGGGTTTTACTATACCAGGATGGATATTGCTTAGAAGAATGACTGTACTGTACTTTGGGAATAAATAATTCTATACTTTCACTTAGTTTTTTATAAAAGCAGTCTACTGCACAGTTAACTGAGTCACAGGAAGAAAACAATTTGTACCAGTCTATTTCACTAAGATAGTTGTTTATTTTTTCATAGTCACCTTTGTAGTATAATATTTTTGTGGTAATATTTTCTGTTAGAGGTGTAATAAGTAAGTCATACGGTATGATAGAAAAACACGGATGCGCCTTGTCCTCTTTCAGTATTGGATTAATTAATGTATTTACCTCTAAGGAGAAATTGCTAAATATCAGATCTAGCGTATTCCCGTTCGTATTTCTTATACAATTTCGTTGCTCCATGCCAAGACACGAGAATTCTTCAACTAATTCAATACCTGCCCTTTGAATTTCCGCGGAACCCTTTTTTAAATAAGTTGGCCCATCACTAGCCCATGCAGGGTAAGTTAAAGTCACCTATAACCATAAAATAATCCTGAATATTCCGTCGGTGCACTTGTGTTACTGTTTCTATAACGTTCTTAATATCATTAACTAATGTCCGGTAATTAGGTGGTAAGTAAACAGTAGCAATATTAAGATTAAAGTTTGAGTTAGTGGTCTTAGAAGGTATCGTGACCCACAGTAGTTCAGTAGGTGGAGTTGACCTGTCCACGCGCATCGTCACTCCTAGTTCGCGCCGTGCGCACACCATGACCCCCCCACCCCTAGTTACATTTGTCAAATTCAAATTTCGGTCCAATCTAAAGACATCATACTGCGAGTTACATAATTCGCTATCAAATATCCCTGCGTGTAGCCAAGTTTCAGTAATTATATATATGTCATAGCTATTTAGTAAGATACTACTATAAAATTCAGATGTTTTTGTACGCAAACCGCGCACATTTTGGTAATATATGTTAAGGGTCATGGTAGCATACGTGTGCAATAATTAAGTAGATGTATGAAGAGATAAAACGTATGGCATTAGCGAACCAAGAGATGTAAACAACTTTTTCTAGACGTTGGGATTTCAATAAACCATATGTGAGGGTCATTAAGGCAGTCACCTTCGCAGAAATGCGCGCCCAGTTGCATTGAGTAGCAATCCCGGATTGTATTGACATATACCGTATATTTTTGCAGAAGAACAGGCTTTGTGTTGAGATATTATCTAGTTTAGATACAGAAACCGCGTAGAACACACTGTTTTCGAAATTAGTTTTTGTAATAATACGATAAATGTAAACGTATACTTCGATTGTTTTAGCATTAGAAAGACCTTTACAGAAGTAAGTGTAAGGTTTTTTATAGAACACGTTTTACGATACCTGCCGTAAATGCGGCGGAATAAGTGGAAAACTATGAAAACATTTTTTAAAGCATTTGGCATTATTATTATACGATAGCAAAATGTGTAATTTGCATTTACTTAAAAGGATTATTAAATAATACAGCATTAATATTTTATTTGTGTTATTTATAATATATCGCAAAAAAATTGCATGATAAAAAACCCAGAGAAGCAGAGGTTTCAAACAAACGGAACGTTTTAAACCTATAAATTGAAGAGATCGTGTCCCACATCAATAAGAGTTTAGCGTTTTGACATTTGCAATCGGTCGGATAAAATGTCCGCCATTAAGTACATTGTTCATGTTTGTTTTTAAACGTCACTCTCATCTCGTATGTCATGCGAATGCAAGTGCGATACTTTGTCATTATCCCAGAATCTTGCTGTTTTGAGTTTTTAAGTTTAATTGTTTTCCGTTAAAGTTATTATCTTTCGTTGATAGTGCGGTTCACCGCCGATGGATCTATCCCAATTCAGTGTAGTGAAAGGGTAGGTTAGGTTAGGAATAGTTAGTAATAATATATATATAATATTTACAAACCTAAATGATAGGAAATGTGAAACCATGATTAACAAGATGAGAACAATGATGTAACAAGGAAAAATACACAATAATTTAATATTTTATTATTAACTTCTGAAGAAACAGGTTTACGCCACCTGCTTCTTTGTTTATCGAATTTCTAATGCTAAAAAAATCAAAGTATAGTTGTACTGTATTATGCTTATCAAAAGTATTAGTCTAGTTAAGTAGGTAAAAGTCGAGTTATAGGACAACAAAGTGAAAGCTAATATGTGTAAACAATTTGTTGGTTTAAAAGAAGATATTTTTGTGCAATTGGAGGTGTGTGAATTCTGTGTGTGTATTTGTGATTGTGGGTAAGTAATTAGGTGATCTAAGTGTAATACATATGAAGTGTACAAGTGGTAAAACAAAACAAATGTTAGTGATAAGACAAGAAGTAATTCAGTCGCGATTCATAACAGCTTCTTGATATCTTTGAGGGACTCGAGTAGTACTACCGGGGCACCGTCAGACTTCCTGGCATAAATGTTGCAGTCACGAACCCACACGTACTGGTAGCCTCGATTCTTTGCTGCGGTCTTACATTCTTTGAGCACTTGCTTCCTAGAAGGTATCAAGTGCTCGTTGACGTAAAGTTTACGAGCTTCGCCCTGGAGGCCGATGTCGGCTGTGGAGACACCGCGGGTTTTACGCAGGCCTGCAAGGATGTTAATCTTGTGTGTCCGATTCTTGAATTTGACTATGATGGCCCTTGGACGACCCTCTTGTGGTGTCATCGGACGTACTCTAGTTACATGTTCAATGTCATGTTGAGTTATTTCTACTCCAGCGTGTTTGGCAATAGATATTATGACATTCGGTAAGTATTCGTTCTTCGATTCCGGTATGCCACTGACCTCGAGATTCTGAATACGAGCATATTGTTGTTGTTTGTCTGACCAAAGTAACAACTGGTCATATTTATTGCTCAGTACCTCATAATCGGTGTGCCTCTTTTCTAAGTCGGATACTTTTGAGGTTAGTTCGGTGACTCGCCTCTCCTGGTCACGTTGATTCTCGGCAACAAATTCAACGGAGGTCTTCAAGTCACTGAATTCCGATAACATCTCTCGTTGCTGCGTTTTCAGGTCAGAAATTGAGTTGTGAATCTTGGAGTTATCCGAGTGCAGCGACTTCAATTCAGACTTGATGACCGTAAACATTTCCGTAATTTCAGTTTTGAAGTCAGAGAAATCCATTTCGCATCCATCTATATGTTTTCTTTTTGTCCGTTGATTGAGATTAAGGTCCTGGTTGACTATTTGAAGCTCAGGATTAGATCCAAATTGTTTATTCGGTGAGCGAAATTTATTAAAAGTCGCCATTTTTCACACTAATGACAGGCAAATATGCACTTTAACTCGCACGCACTGAGTACTTTTTAGCGAAAATTTGATTCAAGTTAATTCTAAGCGATCCGTAGATAAACACACGTCCGTCTGAGACGACGACGGTAGGTAGGATTATTTCCTCAAAACCGTTCAGCGCTGCACTGGAAGACGTTTTCAAGACTCTGGACTGGAGAAGGCTAGGCATCAACATCAACGGCGAGTACATCATTCACCTTCGGTTTGCTGATGATATAGTAGTCTTGGCCGAGATCAAGGAGGACTTGAGTATTATGTTCGATGACCTCAGTAAAGCCTCCGAGCGAGTTGGTCTAAGAATGAACATGGATACGACAAAGATCATGTCAAACGTCCATGTAGTACCAACTCCCATTTCAATCGGACACTTTACGCTTGAAGTTGTAGACGATTATGTATACCTAGGACAGACTGTCCAGTTAGGTAGGTACAACTTTGAGAAAGAGGTCAATCGTCGAATCCGACTCGGCTGGGCAGCATTCGGGAAGCTACTCAAGCTACGGCACATATTTTCGTTCAATATTCCGCAGTGTCTCAAGACGAGAGTCTTTGACCAGTGTGTGTTGCCAGTGATGACCTATGGCACGGAAACGTGGTCGCTTTCAATGTGCCTCATAGGAAGGCTCAAAGTCACTCAAAGGGCAATGGAGAGGGCTATGCTATCAGAAATGAGGCTATCCGCAGCAGAACCAAGGTATCCGATGTAGCCCTCCGAATCACTAAACTTAAGTGGCAGTGGGCGGGGCACATTGCACGTAGAACCGATGGCCGTTGGGGCGGAAAGGTTATCGAGTGGCGACCACGTACCGGAAGGCGCGGCGTGGGTAAGGTGGACTGATGACCTGGTAAAGGTCGCGGGAGTCCGCTGGATGCGGGTGGCGCAGGACCGGCCATTGTGGCACTCTTTGGATGAGGCCTATTTCCAGCAGTGGACGTCTTTTGTCTGATACGGTGAGACTTTTTTTTTGGGAATGGTGTTGGGGGTTATGTCGATATTTGGATGACGATAAATAGAACATGTTGATTATTAGATCTCGATTATTGGAACAAGTCGACTACTGGATGTCGATATATGGGATTTTACATGTCGATAACAAGGCTAAAAATAATCTAAATCTATTTTGTTTTTTTTTGTTAGTTATTAGTACCACACTTTTTTTACTTTAAAATAATTTAGAATGGACCCTTAACTTTTACCCAGTGCATTAAAGTGTCATGTAATATCATAAACAAACGAGATATTTACAAAATGCTCGAAATTTTACGTTAAAGTGTCGATAATTGGGTGTTTTACCTTAGTTAACTTATTTTTACACGAGCAGAGCTTGGTCGCCTAGATATTATTTAATTGTCTATTATTAAAGTGGCTGCTTCAGCTCAAAAAGTGGCTGCAAAGCCGCCGTCCATGCTGTGCGCACATTTGTGGAGCGTCGGGCTGGTGAGGTGCTGTTGAAGGTTGATGTGACGAACGCCTTCAATTCCGTGGACCGAGGCACCCTTTTGACCCAAATAAAGGAAAAAATCCCCGAAGCCTACCATTTTTTATGGCAATGTTACAGTTCCTCGACAAAACTAATATATAATTATTTTATTTCTCTTGTTTAATTTACCTGTATCGTTATTTATGATCTCCCAACTGGCCTTCGAGATATTCTTAGCATTACATAATCTCGCCTTATTTTCCAACTTTCTAGATGTTAACATACATTTTTTTAGCAGTTTATTGTATCTATTATAATTTCGTTTATTCTCAATTGTCTTGTCTTTATAATACCTATATCTTAAATGTCGTTTGGTTTTTAAGGCATTTCCAAAACCCTTAGTTATCCATCCAGTACAGTGGCGTGTTTTTTGAACTTTAACTTTACAAACAGGGAACTACAAATTGAAAAACAACGTGTACACATCATAAAAATTGTTAAAAGCAATATTTGCGTCCGGTTCAGAGTACACTTCATTCCACGATAGACATCTTAAAGTGTCACGAAACTTTTCAACGAGTTCATGGCTAAAGTCTCTTTTCTTAAGATGTTCATATGGGGAGGGAATATATTTGTCGGGTTTCGGTATACAAAGTGTTTGCACTGTATTGTGATCGGATAGATCCAATGGAATCACTTCACCTACAGCTTCAAAAACATTAGATAATATCTGATCAATGCAAGCATTCAATCTTGTGGGCAAATTTATATGGGCTATAAAATTATAATTGAGGATGATTTGCTTAAATTCATCTAATTGAGGGGACGACTTTAAAAAATCAATATTAAAATCACCCGCTACAATTACTTGTTTTCTTGTTTTAGTTCTTAAAATTTTTAGCAGTGCATCTAATTTATTCAAAAATAAAATATAATTACAATTAGGAATCCTATAAATACAAATTACGATACAATTTAGATGTTTTATTTCTATTCCACAAACCTCGAAGGAAAAATCTGTGTTTGTTGTTTCATTAGGAAAACTAAGAGGCTTCGTTTCCAAATAATCTCTGCACAAGATGCAAGTTCCTCCTCTTCTTTTTGACCTTGAGAAACATGCTGCTAACTCAAAACCCTCAATGTTAATATTAGCTTCGTCTCCTGTGCGGACGAAAGTCTCGGACAAACATATTACATCTACATATTTACCACTATTGGCATACAAATCTTTTAAAGCTAATTCAAGCAAATCTTTTTTGCCTAATAAACCTGCAATGTTTTGATGTAATATTAAAAGGGTGTTGAATTTGTAGTTAAGTTTCATCGGCTTGAAATCATTAGGCACGAAAAAAAAAATCATCAGTTTGAGTACTACTAGATATATATTTCGAATGATAAAGTGGTATTCTTAATTCGCGACTGTGTAATTCATCTTCCTCGGTTACAAGGGAACTTTTGTGATTTTCCTGACGATTATTACAATCTATTGTCAACATTGTTGCCTTTAAGTCCCTAAAAATAACTTTTATTGCAGTATTGTTTATAAAACCTGATTTACTATCGAACATTTTATATGTGTAATCTAGATTATTATTGCTATCCAACAAGTAAGCGTATTCATACTTACAAATATCCCCATACAGGATTTTATTGAATATCTCAATTCGTTTGTTGAATATTCCCGTATTATGCAATCGGAAATTCGGTAAGCACATAATTACATTCGTATGTTTAATTTTTTCTAGCTTAGATCTTATAAAACTAACAGTTTTGTTATAGTCCATAGTGTTTTGGAAATCAACTTCACCAATCAGTATGACTAAGTAGTCTTCCATCGAAAAGTCTTGTGCTTTTATTTCAACGTCCTTAAGCAGCTGGCAAATCCTGGCACTTGTATTGATGTAGTGACAAATATTGAAGCTTTCAAAAAATGCGAGCGCAGTTAGTAATATTTTGTTAGTATTGTTACTACTAATAATACATAATTTTCTTTCATGAACGTCAGGAGCGCTACATTTGATTCCTTTACTAGCCGTTACGTTTTCTGCAGTATGATTGACAATTGTAATATCTCTATATGTGACTGGTGATTTGGGTTCCAATGCTACGGATATGTCATTTTGCTGCTGATCGATGAGGCTTTGTTGATCCTCAAGTGGGGTACGAGTCGGTGAAAGAAACTGCGGTGTGTCATCATCACTATCGAGGACATCTAACCTATTTCTCGTTCTAGCGAATGGGTCCTTCTTCGAAGGAGTTAGTTTTTTTAGAGGTCCGTTTTCTGTGAGAAGTTTTTTATAGATTGCCCCTTTTTTCTGGTGTTCGAACAGCTGTTTGTTAAGTCCAGCAATCTCTGCATTTAGCCGGTCGATTTCTTCATGGGCGCTTGCTAATTGTAATGACAAGGCACCAACTTGGGCTTTTAACTCATAAACCTCTGGATCATCAGTGGTTGAACCATTGGGAAGGCTATGGGAACTAATATTTAATTCCGTATCTCCTGACAGTTCCATCTCCGACTCCGGGTCAGATAACGTCTCAGGCCAATTTTGTAGTTTTTTTCGTGTAGGTTTTCTTAGTGTGATATTTTCTTCATCGAAAATCTGTATGCCTGATGAGGATTTCTGCATGAAGGATTTAGTAGCAGGAGCCGCACTTGAAGTATCTTCGCTTTTCTTTACAGGCACTGTTTTTGCTTCGTTGGAGACGGAGGCTGCAATGTTTAATTTGGACAACACCGGGGTGTTACTTTTTTTTTGATGCCGGCATTTGTTGCATGTCCACGCTGCTTTACGATCCTTGTCCATTAAATTAAAAAGTTTGTCATGATTTGTACAAGATAAATCAAATGAATCTTTACACATTGCACATACAAGAAAATGTTTATCGCCAATTTTTTTATTGCACTTTGCACAAACCAGTTTGGGTGCCATTTTAAATTTTTAAAGTCTTATGTCCGTTTGTTCGTGTTTCAAAATCCGCTTCGCTCGTGTGTCGGCGTCCGCGCCCCGGCATCGGCACCGCGCGAGCAACCGGTCTCGGATGACTCACCGCTTGTGTATGAGCGCGCGCACTAATAAAGACGTTAGGTTGTGATATTTAAAATGATTATTGTCATAACTTTTAAGCGGACGCGTATTTTTGAAAACGGTTTTTAGCACTGTAATTCTAACTTCACTGGCTTTATAACGATGTAGCATACAACTATAATCATCAACTTTTTACACGTAAGAGTTAAAATAAATACGAGAGGTAGAAATTTCGTGACTGCCTCTAAGCACGTCCCGACGAGGTCTTCATTTTATTCTTATCTTAATTATATTTATCTTAATTTTAATAATAACGTAAATCAATATGACTATTCTCTTCAGTTTAACAATTCAAACATGTTTATTTTCCCCATTGACCCAATAGAAGTAATTAATATAATAAAAAAACTGAGTACCACCCGTTCGGTTGGCTATGATGATATCCCTACACATATAGTGAAGTCAACAAGTGACGTTATTGCTCCTGTTCTATCACATTTAATCAACATGACCTTACAACAGGGAGTGTTTCCTGATAAGTTAAAGGTTTCTATTGTAAAGCCTATTTTTAAAGCAGGTGACAAAAAAAATCCCGGAAACTATAGACCAATCACGCTCGTACCAATATTCGCTAAAATCTTGGAGAAAGCAATGCACAATAGGCTGATGTCATTTATTAAAACCAGCGGAATAATAAGTGACCACCAAAATGGCTTCCAAAAAGGTAAATCTACCACATTGGCCACGTTTAATTTCATAAACAAGATAATCGATAACGTAGATAAAGGTCACAAAACTGTTGCCATTTTCTTTGACATGAGCAAGGCGTTTGACCATGTATCACATAGGTTATTACTAAAAAAATGCGAAGCCTTTGGCATGAGAGGACTTGTTTACTCGTGGCTCGAGAGCTATCTCAGCAATCGACGCCAAATAGTAGAAATAGTAGGGTCAGGCACTGAAAAGATGCGACAGAATTATAGATCACACATGTTGTATAATAGGGTTGGAGTACCTCAAGGGACTATACTTGGACCTTTATTGTTCTTACTGTATATTAATGATTTACCTTTAATTACTAATCACAGTTGTACCCTATTTGCGGACGATATCTCAATTGTTATTTGTGACCAGCGTAATCAAAATTATGAGAATATTATTAATAATGCTATTGCTGACATAATTAAATGGTTAAATGATAATAATTTACAAGTTAATGTTGAGAAAACAAAGTACATACAATTTATTAATAAAAGGAGAAAGAAGGAAAAACTAAATATATTTTATAATGGGCAGACTCTAGTAGAATGTGATACCACAACGTTTCTAGGATTTGCTCTTGATGATCAATGTACTTGGAAGACGCATGTAGATAAAGTCTGCTCAAAAATTAATAGGTTTGTATATGTTTTATGGCGATTGACACGTATAACTGATATGAAAACCGCTATAACGGCATATCACGCTTTTGTAGTATCTAATTTAAGGTATGGTATTTTGATTTGGGGAAATTCATCACATGTGAAGCGCACCCTTATAGCACAAAAACAATGTATTAGAGCAATATGTAACATATCTCGAAGAACATCTTGTAAAAGTTATTTTATTAAACTGAGGTTATTAACGGTGCACTCGATTTATATCTACGAAATTTGTGTATTTGTTAAATTGCACCCTGATATGTTCATCATGAAAAGAGATACAACACGTTTAAATAATAGATATCCGGAGAGGTTAGTACTCCCTTATATGCATACAGCCATGAGAAGTAAAAGTTGTTACGCAATGTGCATTAAGATATTTAACCGACTACCTGACGAGCTTAAAAAACTACCACTCAATAAATTTAAAAACAAACTGTTCTCTTTTCTTGTTGAAAAGTGTTACTACACTCTGAATGAGTTTTTAGATACGACAATAAATTGACATTTTCATAATTGTTGCAATAGTTCACATTAATGTATTAACGACTTTGCAATAAATACTATTAATGCATGTTAATTTTTGAAATAATAATGTTGATTAATCTTAATTTTAGTGTAATTTCAATTTGCATGGCTTTTTAAAGTCTAAATGTGTGTGGCTCCACAACTTATCATGTAACACCACTTGTATACCACATTTAATGGCAAATAAATATTTCATTTCATTTCATTTCATTTCATTTCATTTCATATAAATCGAATTTGTTGGCCTCCTTGTCAGCAAGGTGATCCCTTAGGCCCAGCCATCTTTAGCCTCGCCATACATCCAATCGTAAAATCACTAAATTCTAAATTAAATGTTTGGTACTTAGACGACGGTACACTAGGGGGTGATGCAAGTACAGTCTTGAACGACCTACAAACACTATCATCAGAACTTAACTCCATCGGGCTATCATTATTTTTTTCCAAATGCGAACTATTTGTTTCCGATTCATCTACAGATAAGGACCGAATAAAACAAAGTTTCGATAATATAGCCCCCGGGATAAAAAATAGTCACGGAAAACCAGCTTCACCTCCTTGACTGCCCCATTTTGGACCAATCTTTTGAGAATTACATCAACAATGAAAATTCAAGCTTGCAAGAGGGGGCTCTACAAATCACTTTGTAGGTCCAGAACCATTTGTGGGACTCTCGCAGGGGACCATAATATCGGCCTTTAAAGCCTACGCCAAAACCAAACACCAACACGAGTGGAGGATTGAGGCTGGCTTAAGGCACTCTAAGCTCTTCATAGAAGGAGTGGACTCGGGCTGGACCAGAATACTCTGGAAATCCAGTAGGAAGCAACTCAGAATTATATCTGGGGTGTTCACAGGTCACTTCGGGGTCAAGGATCTCTTAGCCAAGATGGGACTATCTGATTATTTAGACTGTAGAATGTGTGGCGAGGAGGACGAGACTATGGAACACTTATTGTGTGAATGCCACCCAGAATGTGGGTTGTGAGAATGGCCCTTGCCAGACAAAGAATGAACTACTTTGGTAACGGTTACCCGCAACCAAAGGAATTCAAGGTGCTCCCGGGGAACTGCATCATCCGCTTTGTGGAAATGATGGAGCAAGCCTGGGAGCAGGTATAAAGAAGAGTGCAAATGCACAAAAGATCCCACTGGGTCGAAGTGCATCCGAAAGGGCCCTCACCTAGATAAGATAATACCGTCTATTGAATATCAACATGCATACCGCCTACACAATCATTCGACACTGTCTTTTTGTTCCAAAATTTACGTATGTTCTCCGTTGCAGCCATTTCTGGAAGCACCTGACCCTGCTCCTAAAACTAGATTCCCTGATTCGAGAAACTTTATCATCAGTCCTCAACATACCTTTTGACGACCGGTCCTGTACCCAGGCCACTTTACCTATTCGGCACGGTGGCCTGGGGATCCGCAAAATTTGCAGTGTATCACTGCCTGCCTTCTTGTCCTCGGTGCATAGTGCCCAAAAACTGATTGAAAACATTCTAACCCCTTCTATCGGGGCCATGGAGGCTGCCCATTGCACTGAGGCTATGAATGTTTGGTCAGTTGCCTGTCCCAATGCTGACTCGCCTGCCAATCCTCATTCCCAGAGGCAGTGGGACGAGCTGCTCTCCCAACTAGTACGGAACAATCTAGTAAACACGTCAACTGGTCCGGCAGATCGAGCTCGTCTCCTTGCCACGGCGGAGTGGGAGTCGGGTCTGTGGCTACAGGTTTTGCCTTAACCGTCCATAGGCACACTCTTAGACAACTCCACTTTTAGACTGGCGACTAGTTTGCGAATAGGGGCAAAAACAAACGCCCCACATCGGTGCCAATGCGGGGCGATGGTGGATAGCCTGGGTCACCACGGTCTCTCCTGCAGTAGAAGCACTGGGCGCATACCCCGTCACGCCAGTATAAATGATGTCATCCGAAGGGCCCTTGTCAGCGTCAAAGTTCCAGCCATCCTGGAACCCGTTGGTTTGGCAAGGGACGACGGCAAGAGGCCCGACGGTTGACGCTGGTGCCTTGGAAGATGGGACGGCCCCTGGTCTGGGATGCTACATGTGTAGACACCCTCGCACCGTCCCATCTTCCAGGTACCAGCAAAAATGCCGGCAATGCTGCTTTTACAGCAGAAGACCTCAAACGCCGCAAAAACAGCACCCTCGGTAGCGGTTACATGTTTGAGGCGTTTGGGGTCGAGACTCTGGGGCCGTGGGGACCAAGCGCACGCCGTATTTATAAAGATTTAGCGGCGCGCCTAAAAGAAACCACTGGTGACCAGAGGGCTGGCCAATACTTTGCACAACGTGTTAGTATCACCATTGTTCCCGATGGGAACAAGGGAAGATGAATTAAACCATCTTTGTAAATAAAGTACTGTTTAATGCAGTTTAAAATACATCTTTTAGTTGTTGTGTGGAGTGTTTCGCTAGGCGATACAAAGGCTGAACGTTAATGCAAAGGTGTAAGTGTCATTTTTGTGTACTTAAGACTAAATATTAAAACTAGTTTACGGAGCGGCGCGAACATCTTCCCGCCCCTTGAAAGCTCCTGCAAGCTTTCAAGCTCAACTATCGGCGGGCAGCAAACATAGGCGGTTGAGAGCTTGGCGTACAGTCCCGTTGGCGGTTTTGACGTCTGCGACGCGTGGCACTCCATCCGGCCCGGGGAATAGTTTGCTGACTCGTCCAAGGCGCCAGTACAGAGGTGGAGACTCATCTTTTATTAGGACCAGATCATCCAGGCGCAAATTTCGTCCTTGGACACGCCATTTTGCGCGCTGCTGCAGCTCTGATACGTATTCGCGTGACCAGCGGTTCCAAAAATGTTGGCGCATTTGCTCGACGCGCTGGAACCTGTTGCGAAGCGGGGTACTGCCGTCGTTGTAGCTCGGCGTTGGTGATGTTGGCAGTGAGGTAAGCGGCCTGAAGATCAAAAAGTGACCCGGTGTGAGCGGTTGGAGGTCGTTGGGTGATGGACTGAGGGGACATAGGGGTCGGCTATTTAGGATAGCTTCGACCTGTGTAAAGGAAGACAATTCCTCGAAAGTCAGGTGAGTCTGTCCTAACATGCGTTTTATATGGAATTTGGCTGACTTAACACCGGCCTCGGCCAAACCATTGAAGTGAGGAGCGTACGCGGGAGAAAATTTAAATTGAATGCCTCGCTGAGCTGCAAAGTCACAAATGGAGTCTTGGTTGTTTTTTATGAAATCTTTTATGTCCCTAGCAGCTGCCACATAGTTTTTGCCATTATCGCAGTATATAACATTGGGCTTGCCTCTACGACCAATGAATCGGGTAAGAGTTAAAATGAAGGCTTCCTTGCTCAACTCGCTCACGGCTTCCAAGTGCATGCATTTATAGCGAAAATATATGAAAATGCATAGGTAACATTTACTTATTTTACATCCACGGCCCTTTCGGTCCGTGATATAAAAGGGGCCAGCAAAATCAGTGCATGCTGTAATAAAAGGATAATTCGGTTCCACGCGGTCAGAAGGCAACCCACCCATAATATTGACCATGCCGCTACCTTCAAATCGAGGGCATTTAAAGCAATGCTTATAAATGTCCTGCGCAAGTCTGCGACCACCTATAGGCCAGTACTGGTCACGAATACTGGTAAGCAATAACTGGGGTGGGGCGTGTAGCAAACGTACGTGTTCATATTTAAATAACAACTTGGTTAAAATATGGTTTCCTTTCAATAGGATAGGGTGACGTTTATCATATGGATAATTTGAACTATGTATTCTGCCCCCAACACGAATCAAGTTTTCCTCATCGAGAAATACATTTAGTTGTTTTAAATTCGACTTATGAGGCAATGGTTTCTTATTTTTTTAAACATTGCACGTCAATTGGGAATGATTCAAACTGAGCAACTTTAATAAGACTGTATAGAGAGTTATTCAGCTCGTCTACTGACAATATGCCTGAAAGTTTATTTTGCTGATCTTTAGAGTTGTGTATAAACCTGATTACCCAAGCTGCTACTCTCTGGACTCTAACAAGCTTTAAATATCTGGACACGTCTATGAACGACACCGAAGGTGGGGATCCGCCACTAAAGCAGGCAATGCTTTCAACTCGGGAAGCTCAAGAGCTTGAATCTCTGCCCTCGGCCATGAAGCTTCATCCTGCTTGAGAAACGCTGGCCCGTGCCACCAGATGCTAGATTCACTGACATTCTTGGGATCCACTCCGCGAGAACACAAGTCAGCTGGGTTCTCAGCTGTTGGCACATATCGCCAGGATTTTGGGTCAGATAGCTCGGTGATAGCGGCTACTCTGTTAGCGACAAAGTCTTGGTCTTGCTAGCCGTTTGGATCCAACCTAGTGCTACCTTCGAATCTGACCAATATACATGATTGTTTATTTTACAACGAAGAGCTTGAGTGACAGCTAAGCTTAATTGAGCTCCTGACAAAGCACTGCAAAGTTCAAGTCGGGGAATAGTTGTTGGTTTTAGGGGTGCAACACGGGCTTTGGCGCACAACAAACTCACTTGTGCATTGCCTGTCGCGTCAATTGATCTGAGATAGATGCAAGTACCAAATGCACACTGAGAAGCATCAGCGAAGATATGCATTTCGATATGCTTAGGGTCATTGATAAGTACTCGTCTTGATACTTGTAGAGTAGAGAGGAAGTTTAAATTTTCTGTAAATTTCAGCCAAGACCTTCTGATGCTAGACGGAACTTCCTCGTCCCAATCTAATTTTAGTGACCACAAGTTTTGTAGGAGTATTTTGGGCTTAATTGTGCATAAAGCTAGTAGCCCAAGAGGATCGAATATTTTGAAGGTGGATGACAATATAGACCTTTTGGTTAAAACATCTGTAGGCGAGTACTCAATTTGAAATTGCAATAAATCTGAATCAGGACACCAGCCTATGCCCAGAGTGCTTGTGGCACTACTGATGATTAGATCGCCATCTGCGGGCAAAGAAAAGTCCCCGAGAAGAGAAGGCAAGTTTGACCTATATTTTCGTAGGTTAAAACAACCTTTGGCGAGTTCGTCTGACACTTGGCGCTGAATGTACTTTAAAGTTTCCTCATCGTCAGCCCCGGTCAATAAATCATCGCAATAAAAATCGTGCTGAACGATTCGTTTTATATTAGGATCTGTAGATTCATCGCCAAGTTGCCAAATGTACCTCGTAGCGAGAAAACTAGCACTTGAAAATCCGTAGGTTACAGTGTTTAACATTAAAGTACGCAATGGTTCGTTTTCGTTATTACGCCAGAGAATGAGCTGTAGGTCGCTGTCGCATTCTCTCATCCAAACCTGGCGGTACATTTTTTCTATGTCCCCGGAAAGTATATATTTGTATTGGCGGAAGCGAACAAGAATGTCGAACAAGGAATCCTGTATGACAGGTCCTACCATTTGAAGGTCATTCACTGAATTTCAATTCCCGAGGTGGTGGTCGCAGAGGCGTCGAAGACGACACGAAGCCATGTAGACTCACTTTTGGTCCTGATAACCGGATGGTGAGGCAGAAATAGGGCACCTGGCGGCCGATGTACTGGTGCTTCCGACAAATGGCCTAATTCGCCATACTCACGAATTAAATCTGCATAGGATTTTTTTGAGATCGGGCTGTTTGCGAAAGCGAGCTTCTAAGCTCGTGAACCTTTTTCTAGCTAATGAGTAGGAATCGCCTAAGCAATCCTTCTCATCACGCAAAGGGAGACCGACACAAAAACGACCATTTTCCAGCCTATAGGTATTTGAGAGGTAGTGCTGTTCGCAAAGCTTTTCTTCTTTAGTGAAGGGATGAGACTGGGGGACATTTTCTAGTTCCCAAAACATTTGGAGGGCATCGTTGATGCTCGATGAGTCATCTTGTTTATGAAGGAAGTTACAATGTGTAACATTATTTGGTTGTTTAGGTTTATTTTTTGGTAAGATAGGTAGAGGACCAGCAATGAGCCACCCTAATTTAGAGCTTCGCAGAATAGGGTTATTAGTGCCTAAAGAGTGCTGAGTGGAGCCTATTAGGTCCCAAAATAGATCAGCACCAATAAGCATATCGATAGAGGATGCCTCAAAAAATCTAGGGTCCGCTAGTTGAAAGTTGGAAAGATCAAACTGACTTACATTGAGTGTGACCTTGGGCAGTTTGTCTGCTATTTTTGGTATAACTAGGCATGTCATACTGACATTGAATGGATCAGTGAGCGACTGAACGTGAAGTGCGCACCGTTTTGTCTTAATTGACAATGGAGTGTCCGACAAGCCGACTACATTGACATTAGTGGGCTGAGGAGCCAAGTTCAACTCATTTTGTATCCGTTCGGTTATAAACGTAGATTGGCTCCCGCTGTCAAGAAGAGCTCGCGCCGTCAGAACTTGATTTGTGTCGGGGTTCTTTAGTTGCACCTGAGCAGTGCACAAGAGAACCTCGGAGTTAACATTAGTCGTGATAGCAGCTAAGTTTTGGGACTGAGTCGAGCTAGTACTAGGAAACTCGTTAGGCTGGGCTACGTGCAATAAAGAGTTGTGTTTTTGTTTGCAGGAGCGACAAGAACCTGGTAGCCTACAACTTTGAACCTTATGACCATACCTTAAGCAATTTTCGCATAAATTTAATTTAGACACTAACGCTGTCCTCTCCTCTGGCGTTTTCGACTTGAATGTGGTGCATTCATATAAACGATGAGCATCTTTGCACAATACACATTCGATATGAGGCCGAGACGAGGACGGCGCAGCGTGTTTCGCGGTCAACGCGAACGATTTGGTCTGAAGTTTAGGTTGAGTTGCAACATTTTGGGTTTGTCGTATTTTTGTCTATTGACTGTCTCTAAAACATTGGCACGATTCTTTAAAAAATCAAAAAATTGTTCTAAAGTAGGAATTTCCGGCAGCGTGGTCCTTGTCTCCTCCCATTTATAACACGTTCTGCTATCCAATTTTGCTGTTACCATATAAATAACAAGGATGTCCCATTGCTCGACAGGCAATCCCAAGGTGCGAAGAGCCCGCAAGTTTTTATTTACATGATCTACAATAAACCGAAGTGACTTCTCGGTCTCCCGCACGGTTTCGATGCTAAACAACGCCTTTAAATGATTGTTAATTAGTTGTCTTTTATTATCATAACGCTTACAAAGGAGTTGCCAAGCCTCTGTGTAGTTCGAGCCAGTCACTTCTAAATTGCAAAGAACGCAAGCAGCTTCTCCTTCCAAATAGGAGAGGAGATAGTGGAATTTATGAATGCTCTTAACCCTTTCATTTTCATGAACTAAAGAGGTAAAAGTTTCCTTAAACTCAAGCCATTTAAAATATGTGCCATCGAATGTGGGGATTTTTATGACTGGCAATTTAAACCCTAGGCCGCCACAATTATCCTGATTGCATTGCGAAGCGCCCGAATTTGCATTGCAAGATGTCAAATTATCTTTAGGGGCCGAATTGGAGTCTATGAAGTTTTGTGCCTGTGAAATATAATTGTCGAACTCCTGCTCAAACGAATCGCGAATATCTAACTCATCGGCTGGCTTACATCCTTCACAAGTCTCCAATTGACCTTGCACCTCATCGAATTTACTCAATAATTCTTGTATTCTCGTTAATTTTAACGCCAATTGACTTATATCCAAACGCGTAACGTTCTCTAAACCCGAAATATCATCGAGATAGTTTTTAAATTTCGTTAAACGCCCCTTGATATTGCTACGCGTAGCTTTTAATTGTTTAAGATCAGCCATAATAGCAAATCACCGAGAAACAAGCACGAAATGAACGTAAACAAGTGAAAAAAGAATAGGTACGATACGCTCCTCGCCTCAAGTTCACAGCTGATCGGCACGGTGTGGCTAGGAATGTAGCTCCTTATCGGCAAGCGCAGCTGCAGACAATAGATGCGCGGCCGCCGGGCAGCAAACAAACAGACCTCGAAGTTATTAGGTACTAGCTGTTCTGTAGCTGTTAGGTACTTCGTCCGCGTAGAACATGTTATCGTCTAAATGTTTGTTTAAGGAATGAATTTTTAAAAACATTGAAACAGTCTAAAACCGAAGTTACAAATCCCTTACTTTAAAAATGTCTTGCTCTCCATACAAACTTTGAACACCCTTATAATCTCTTTTAGGGGATGAATTTAAAAAATGCTGAAATGAGTTTTGTAGTCTTTTAACAAACAGACTAAGACCGAAGTTACAATTCTCATACTTGAAAATTTTCTTGCTCTGCAAGTCTGCATACAAACTTTGAACCCCCTTTTAACGCTTTTCGGGGAAAAATTGAAAAGAAAACACTAAGTTTTTGTATTGCAATAGGTATTTTTTCTACAAACTATCAAGTCTCTAGCTCAAAAATGGGTTTCCCATACGAACCTTGCACCCCTTTTTAACCCCTTAAGGGGTGGAATTTTCCAAAACGCAGTACTATTTTGTATTTTAATAAGTAATCTTTCTACAAAGTTTTAAGTTTCTACCTTAAAAAAAGTTTCCCCCACACAAACATTGCAGCTCGTTTTCCCCCTCTTAGGGATGGAATTTTCCAATTTACCGAAAGTGATTTACGTATATTTGTATTCTAATAAATTACCTTAGGTACTACACAATTTAAAGTCTCTAGCTCAAAAAAAAGTTTCGTACATATAAACTCACCCCTTTTTATATTCCCCTAAGGGGTCGAATTTTCCAAAACGCTGAAAGTACTTGATTTGTATTGTAATAAGTAATCATTCAACAAAGTTTTAAGTCCCTCGCTAAAAAATATTTTCTCCATACAACCGTTGCACGGGTTGCACCCCTAAAGGTCGAAGTTTCTAAAATGCTGAAAGTATTTAATTTTATTTTTAATTAGTAAGCATTCTACAAAATTGTAAATCTGCTAAAAAATGTTTCCTCCATACAAATGTTGCACCCACTTTTAACCCCCTTGGGGGTGGAATTTACTAAAACGCTGAATATACTTTTTTTTGTATTTCAATAACTAATCGTTCTACAAACTTTTAAGCTCCTATCCCAAAAAAAAGTTTCCCCCATTTAAACTTTGCAACCCTTTTTAACTCCCTTAGGCGTGGAATTTCCCAAAACGCTGAAAGTAATTTGTTTGTACTCAAATAAGTAATATTTCTACAAAGTTTTAAGAACCCCTCAGAAGATGATTTTCGGGATTAAAACTATGCATTTTCCTTCCCTGGGACTCCTACTATCTCTATACAAAATTTCATCTAAATGGGTTCCATCAACATTTTCACCCCTAATGTCACCCCTTCAGGAGCTGTTTTTCGGGATAAAAACTATGTATTGTGCTTCCCTGGGACTCCTACCATACCAAATTTAATCTCCATGGGATTCATCCAAATTTTCACCCCCTATTTCATCCCCTTAGGGAATTATTTTCGGGATAAAAACTATCTATTGTCATTCTCCGGGAATCAAACTCTATACCAAATTTCATCTAAATGGGTTCCATCCAAAGTTTAACCCCCCATTTCACCCCCTTAGGGGAGATTTTTGGAATTAAAACTGTCCTATGTTTCATCCAAATCGGTGCAGCGGTTAAGTAGCTCCATACAAATTTTAAACCCCATTTTCATCCCCTTATTTGCGGGATAAAAACTACCCTATATGTCCTTTCCCAGGACTCAAACTATATCTATACCAAATTGTGTTCAAATAGGTTCCATCCTAATTTTCATCCCTAATGTATTCCCTTAGGGGATGATTTCCGGGATAAAAACCATCCTATATCCTTTCCCAGGACTTAAACTATCTCTAAACTTAATTTCATCAAAATTGGTTACATCTAAATTTTCACCCCCTCATTTAACCCCTTTTAGGGATGATTTCCGGGATCAAACTTATCCTATGTCCTTACCCGGGACTCAAACTCTCTATATACCAAATTACATCCAAATCGGTGCAGCGGTTTAAGAAACTCGATATAAATTTTCACCCCCAACTGCATCCCCTTAGGGGTGGAATTCCGGGATAAAAACTACCCTATGTTCTTTCCTAGGACTCAAACTATCTCTATACCAAATTGTATTCAAATGGGTTTAATCCGAATTTTCACCCCTGATTTCACCCCCTTAGGGGATGATTTTTGGGATAAAAACTATTCTATGTCCTTTCCCAGGATTTAAACTATTTTTAATACAAATTTCATCAAAATTGGTTACGTCCAAATCTTCACCCCCTCATGTCACCCTGTATTTTACCCTCTTATGGGATGATTTCCGGGATCAAACCTATCCTTTGTCCTTCCCCGGGACTCAAACTATTTAAATACCAAATTTCATAAATTTCGGTGCAGTGGTTTATGTAGCTCTATACAAATTTTCACCCCCAATTTCATCCCCTTAGGGGTAGATTTCCGGGGTAAAAACTACCCTATGTCCTTTCCTAGGACTCAAACTATCTCTATACCAAATTTCATCAAAATTGGTTACCTCTAAATTTTCATCCCCTCATTTCACCCCTTTAGGGGATGATTTCCGGGATCAAACTTATTCTATGTCCTTCCCCGGGACTTAAAGTATTTATACACTAAATTTCATCCAAATCGTTGCAGCGGTTTAAGTAGCTCCATACAAATTTTGACCCCCCATTTCACTCCCTTAGGGGTAGATTTCCGGAATAAAAACTACCCTATGTCCTTCCCCGGGACTCAAACTATCTCTATACCAAATTTCATCTAAATCGGTTCAGCGGTTTAGGCGTGAAGAGGTAACAGACAGACAGACAGACAGACAGACAGACAGACAGACAGACAGACAGACACACTTTCGCATTTATAATATTAGTATGGATTATTCTGCAAATCACTCGGCTAATTATATCACGTCTATATAACGTTATTGTAATAATAAGGAACTTTTGGCTCTATAGATGAATTTAACTTCAAAATTAGGTTTAGAAATTGACTTTTTTTGTTGGAATAATATAAAACATTCCTTGCGGCAATAATAGATGCCGGAATTGCGTAAACAGTAGGTAAAATGTCTTTATACTTAATAATTAAACGTTAGTAGACTTTGCATTCGCCTTTATTATGCACTTGGTGGGTAAATGTGAATTAAGACGCCTTGTTTACGTATTTCTTTGAGATAATTTTAATTGAACTGAACTTGTTTCTACTAGGTATTTTGAATATGATTGTAGGATATATGTATATAAATGGATGCTGTTAAGAAATACCTAGGTATAGACAGACCAGAACATTCGAGAAATTGAGATCACAATCCACACAAATCGAAGAGGAATTAACTAGGAAGTAGACAGGAACGGGCTCACTTGATATAGGTAGGGCAGGCTGATCCAATTGTAGGTACACTTTGACGAGTGCTGATGATGCTGATGACTGCGACGGAGTCCCGCGCGCTGGTTAGCGCGACCTGTTCACGCTCGGGAGTGTGGTGATCCGGCTGCACGATGTAGGCACCTAGGCGCAGCTGATTGCCTTGGTGTTTGCCCAGGAATCTAGGCGCTGCACGGTGTACTCGTGGCGGTGACCCCTTATGGCCACTCGGGAGCGATGGTTTCTCGTGATGGTGACTTCTTTTCCGATGACGAATGTTGCAAGATCCTTTCACGGTTGCCACTTTGTTCCATACAGGAGCAAGAAGATGATTGAAACTCTGGTTCTTCGATAAAATGCTTATAATTCCTTTTAAATTACAGAGGTTATGTCTTTGTCGTGTAGGATTCGGAATACAAGTCTAGCGCGGCGTGGCTGTGACGTATGTATGTGAGAATGTCTGTGATTGGTTAACTACAACTTTGTCGTGATGTGTGAGTGTTTGATTGGTGAAAGGAATACAAGCTAAAGTGAACGTTAATGCAAAGGTGTAAGTGTCATTTGTGTGTACTTAAGACTAAATATTAAAACTAGTTTACGGAGCGGCGCGAACGCCATACAACGTGGCAATGCGGCCAGCCTTCTGGGCACACTACCCATCGGCACTGATTTGGGAGATATTTTTTATTTATAGGTAATTTTAAGTTTTTTATTAATGTCAGTTTTACATTTTTTATTGTTTTAACCCTTAAACGGGCCTAACGATTTATCTGCTTTTGAATACTGATTATAGTAGATAATAGCCTAGAAAGAAAAGTAATTTCAATTTTTTTTTATAATTATTAATATCGAAAAAAAACCCCGTGGTCCCCATGTGACCACTGCCCATTACTGAAAGATGCATGTGGTTCATATTTGGCCACCGCCCTACTAGCAAATACTTTCCTTTTAAGGGTAAGCTATGTCTTTAAAAGAAATCGTTGGTACAGTAAAACCAAAATATGTTATGAGAACATTTGTTAAATTGTTAATAAAAACACAAAAAACCAGCATGCCTTTATATTTGAGGAGTTCTCTCGATTCTTCATGGATCCCATCATCAGAATTGCGTTTTGACAAAAATGGAACTAATCTGTATGTATATACATACAATCAAAAAAAGAATTTTCAAAATCAATTCAAACGTGACGGAGTTATGGAGTAACAAACATAAAAAATAAAAACAAAAACATACAACCGAATTGAGAATCTCCTCCTTTTGAAATCTTGAAATCGGTTAAAAACATACAATAATTCACATCAGATCGCGTAAAATAAACCAAATTGTTTTAAAGTATTTAATTATTGAAAATGTTCGTTTACATTGACTCTGCTGCTTTAAGCTAAAAAGCGATATTTTTTATACAATAGAATACTCAAGATGGATTTTAGTTTAAAATTGCACAATGAACTTGCCCTTAAAAGGCGTGTAAATGCTTTACAGGGCAGTAACCACATACAGACCACATATACCATGGCTCAGACGGGCAGAGGTTATACAGGATGTTTGGTACATCGTTTGCGAAATTAAAATGGGGGATAGAAGGGGTCATTTGCTTCCTCCTACGGCTCCTAAAAAAAATCTTAGGTCAACGGATTTTTTTATGATATTTTTTTAATTTTTTTTGAAAAATCCTTGAGAGCGACTAGTTTAAACTTAAATTAAAAAAAGTTTTTTTGCCTAGACCCGATTTTTTTATATTATTGCAAGGTGTAATGTTGTACAGTTCTATCAAAATCAAAATTACCAACAAGTCGGGTCTAGTTATTTTTTTATTGACCCAGATATGTTTTTCAAGGCGTGAAAATTCAATGAAACTGAAACTTTGATTATAATTTAAAAAAAAAACTACAAAAAACCATGCCCTTGAAATTGTTTAAGAAACATCTCTTGTCTGTCCTCTTTCTAATGATGTACAATAATGCCATGCAAACCTTACACAACTTCATAAATTTGTCAATTTTGTGCAATAGGGACGTGTTAGGCTGATAATCGATGTGCGGGATAAAACGTTGTTTTTGGTAAACACCACGCGCACACCAGGTAAAAACTGTTATCTCCCTTTTACACAGTAGAAATGCATCATCCGTCTCTCTCTTTCATCGGATAAACAATAAACCGGTTCACAAAGCTGCGGTGAGGGCCCTTCGCAAATTCTATTTCTATACTACAAACAGTAAGTACCAATAGTACACATAACAACACACCGACTGTCTTCGGGCAGGACACGCAAAAGGTACTAGGACTTGCCTGGTGTAGTCAAACCGATGAGTTAATGTACCAAATTAAGAAACGGCCAATACAGAAACCATTAACCAAACGAAGGTGCTGTCATTGGCGTCGGAGATTTTTGATCCACTGGGCTTGATTAGCCCAGTACTAATTACTGCAAAATGTTTCATTCAACAACTATGGAAAAATGGATCCACTTGGGATCAGCCACTCTCGAGTAGCCTCACAGATGAATGGGAGGCATTTTATAACTCGCTTGACTTGTTGAACTCATTAAGACTGCCCAGGCATGTGCTAATATGTGATGCACACACTATAGAGTTACATGGATTTGCAGACAGTTCGATGAAGGCTTATGGAGCAGCCATTTACATACGTTCCATAAATAAATCTGGAACAATTTTAACTCGATTATTATGTGCAAAAACAAGAGTGGCTCATAATGAGACCATACCCTGGAATGAATTGAGATCGGCATATTTACTAACAATATTACAAAAAAAGGTAACGGATGCATTAAAATATACATTTACAGCAAAATACTTTTGGTCAGACTCTAATGTTGTCATTGCATGGATAAACTCTCCACACTTACATAAACTAAACTGTTTTGTAAAAAATCAGGTCTCTAAAATTAGAGAATCCACCATACCACAAGATTGGCACTGGATTGCATCTCATGATAATCCTTCAGACATCATTTTATAACTCGCTTGACTCACTCACTCACTCATCACTCATTTAATACAACTAAAATTATTAACAAAAGCGGAGGTGTTGTTGTTTATGTCCGAAGCGACCTTAATGTGTCTGTGGCTGAACCGTTGTTCGATGATGCTAACTGTCTCTGTATACAATTTTCTGACGGAATAGTACTTTTTGGTATTTATCGTTCACCATCTTTTACAAATACGGATAGATTTCTTAACTCTCTCGATAATGTTTTAAGCCAAGTAAAAAGTAATCAACATATCGTTGTAGCTGGCGACATAAATATAGACTTATTGAGTGAATCTCCACACAACCTTTCGGAATATACTTTGCTGCTATCATCTTATGGTTTATTCCCTGCAATTTCTAAGCCAACACGAAATGACTCTTGTCTCGATCACATATTTATAAAATATAATAATGTTTCAGTAGGCGTAGTAGTACCATGTTCTGTTACTGATCACGACATTATAATGGCGGGTCTTGTAGGTCACCCTACGGAAAAATCGGCAAAACGTAACCGTTACAGGCAAAAAACAGATTACCAGAAAGTTGCAGACGAGCTTAGAGCCTTAGACTGGTCGCTGGTTACTAGCGAGAGTGACGCAGCCGTGGCCGCTGCAAACTTTAGCCATTTGATCACGCAAGCTATTAAAAGAAACACAATCCTAGTGAAGGTTAGTAGAACTAAATTTAATTTAAAGCCGTGGGTTACACCTGGTTTAATGAGATGTATGCGGCACAGAGATAAGCTACACGCACAGGTAAGAGCATCGCCAAATAATGAAATCTTAAAACTTACCTATACTAGATATAGAAATTTTTTTGATAATCTTTTATACAATTTAAAAAACGAATACCACAACAAGCAACTGATGGACTGCAGCAATAACCCCAGTAAGCTTTGGAAAACGATTAAGGATATAGCCCAAACCCCAGTAAAGAAAAATGATGCAGAGGAATTAATCCACAATAACAGTAGAAGTATACAGGAATCACTAGAAGTGTGCAATCAGTATTTCTCTACTATCGGTAAGACACTCGCAGACAGCATCCTTGAAAACATTTCAGAAACTCAAACTACACTTGCTTCTAAATGTAAACCACTAAAAATGGCTAATAACTCGTTCTTCATATACCCTACCGACATTCATGAAGTGGATAGGATTCTCTCCCAACTCAAATCACACAGTGCCCCTGGTCCTGACGAGGTAAAACCTTTATTAATAAAGGAAATTAAGGACGTGATTTTGGAGCCACTCGCGTACATTTGCAATCTGAGCATCGAAACTGGCTGCTTCCCGAATTGCTGGAAGATTGCTGCAGTATCACCTATTTTCAAAAGCGGTTCCAAGGACATGCCGTCTAATTTCAGGCCAATATCCCTCCTGTGTGTTTTCTCAAAAATACTTGAAAAAATTGTCAACACTAGACTGATTGGTTTCATTGAGAAACATCACCTGATCTCAGACACCCAATTCGGATTTAGAGCGGGATTGTCGACAGAGGATGCAGCGATTTTACTCACCAATCAAATTTCTGGTCACCTAGACCGTGGCAATAAGTGCATTGGCATATTTTTAGACTTGGCCAAGGCCTTTGATACGGTCTCTGTAACCATACTTCTGAGAAAGCTGGAGTACATGGGCATTAGGGGCACTGCGCTGAATTGGTTCACCAGCTATCTAACTGATCGAAGTCAGATGGTAAAAATAGGACAACATGTGAGTAACCACCTTCCTGTCAGCTTTGGTGTGCCGCAGGGGAGCGTACTTGGCCCAACTTTGTTTACTCTATATATTAATGATATCCTTACCACTGATATACCTAATGCAAAGCTTGTCTGCTACGCAGACGATACAGTAGTGGTCGTAAATGGGAAAACTTGGGATGAAACCTATAATCGGGCTGAGAGTGTGCTGGCTGGCGTGGCTTCATGGCTGAGCAGCAATTTGCTGACACTAAATGTTAGTAAGACTAACTTCATAGCTTTCTCAAAGACAGCAGTTTCTTCCCCGCCTGAGAATAAGACTATTAAATTTCACTCTTGTGCGCATTACACTTCGGCATCATCTGTCTGTCACGTACATGGCTGTGCCTGTCAAGAAATTGAAAGGTGCCACTATGTAAAGTACTTAGGGCTCCTCATCGATCAACACCTTTCCTTTAAACAACATTTGGCTCTGCTTGCGTCTAGGGTAAGAAAACTTATTTATGTGGTGAAACGACTTCGGGACTGCGCTTCCCCTGTAGTACTTCGTTTGGTATATCATGCTTTATGTCAATCCATACTACAGTACGGTGTCGCAATCTGGGGTAGTGCAGCCAAATGCCACATCCTTCAGGTGGAGCGTGCTCAGAGAGCTGTATTGAAGGTGATGCTGAGGAAACCGTTTCGTTATCCCACGGATACACTTTACCGAGAATGTGGGTTTCTTAGAGTGCGCCAGCTTTATATCATGAAAGCGGTCTCGCGGACTCACAGTTGTTTACTCAATTCTGCGCTCTATGAGGAAATCTTAAGAAGACGCATATATAAGGCGCCCCTGCCACCGCTCATATCAGCTTCGGCTCGTAAATCTCCAGCTTTTTCACATCCCTACGTGTATAATAACATCTGCAAGTACCAGAACATTAAACAGCTTTCCACTCCTGAAGCTAGACGTATCGTAAAGAAATGGTTACTAACATTGTCATATGCTGAAACCGAGAGACTGGTTAGAATACCGCATACAAACTAAACCCTATAAAGCTGTTGTGGAATTTCCATCATCAACTCACACCCAAGCACACACACATACACACACACACCCACCCCCACCCCACACACACACACACACACACACACACACACACACACACACACACACACACACACACACACACACACACACACACACACGCACACACACACACACACACACACATATATATGCAAACACACTCGCATGTCAATAGAATTTAGTTTATATACCAACTCGACTAGTATTATCTAAACTATATATTGAAATTGAAATTGAAATTGTTTATTTCGGACATCATCCATAGTTGGTTAGTGATACATTTACTTACGAACTATGTTAGTAGCTACAAAATTTACTAAAAATATAATATTTAATAACAATACATTAAGTTACATTACATTTAAATTAAATTGAATTACATAAAATTAAAGTTATTATTCGGCCTCACATGCATGCCTGCCCAGTGCCTGATCATAGGACTATCTATCCTATCTGCGACCACCTTCAGGAGAGTGTTAGGGCTGCCCCGCACGCGCGCCCACAGGGACGCCACGCGCTTGCGCAACACGGCGGTGAAGCCGTCCGTGCTGCTATCGGCAAACATTCCCGACGCGCTGCAGCGCCAGGGCAGCCCCAGGAGTCCCCTGAAGGCGTTATTATATTGGACTCGCAGAGCGCTAAATGTCCTTTTCGTGTAATTGCTCCACAGGGCGCACGTGTACATCGTCTGACAATATGCCTTAATTAAGGTGATTTTGACCTCTCGTGAACAACGTGCGAACCTCCGTGAGAGCATATTACCCCGGACTGATAGCGCCCTGCGTTCCCTTTCTAGGTCTTCGTCGTCTTTTAGGGTGTCCGTGACCCAGTGACCCAAATATTTAAAGCTGGTAACCTGCTTAAGAGGAGAGCCATCGAGAGTAATTGGCGGAACAGGGTAAGTTTTTGTACCAGATTTAAAAATCATTACCTCGCTCTTTTTCACATTATATTTGAGTCCATGGGCCACGGCAAACCTTTCACAAATAGACAGTAGTCTCCTAAGTGCTTCGATTGAGGGGCTCAGCAGTACCATATCGTCGGCGTAGCTAATAATAACTAAGTAACTACATTTCCTTAACACTCCTGTAAATCTTGTTTTTTTCGCACTCGCAGACTGCCAAGATACAGGCTTAAGCCTAGTTTGGAGTCTGATGGATATACCCCATAATATCAAGTAACAAGTGTTTTTGTAAAATAAATCATTTATTATTATTATTTTTTTTTGTTTTTATTTGTTTTTCTCTCCAAAGGAGGGTATTTTACTTCCATACCCGCGGGCTTTTGGCCAAACGAATATAGAAGGTAGGTATGTTACCTAAGGACTACCTAATGTTGTTCTAAAGCTAAAAATTTGCGTACTATTCTGCATGTGTTCATAATTACAGCTTTTTGTAGGAGGATGTATGTAAGTGGATGGACACCGAGGGTTTTGAGGCTGGTGTGGAGGGTGCGTGGAATAACACCTGTAGATGAAATTACGATTGGAATTGTCTTCACCGTATTTACTCGCCATTGGTTTTTTTTTTTTTTTTTTTTTTATTATTATTATTTCACGAGGAATGACGGCTGAAAAAATGCTAACCAGTACAAAATGGTGGGAAGGGCCAGCCTGGCTAAACAAACCTATTACCGACTGGCCCATTCAAGTAACTATACCAAACACCATATGTAATTTATGCACAAATGAAACTCCAAACCAGTTTATGTTGGAACTTATTAATAAATGGTCAAGCTTAAATAAACTAGTAAATTGTCTTGCTTTTATTAAGAGATTTCTTCATAATTGTAGAAATAATACCAACAAAATGACAGGTCCATTGACGGTCATCGAGCGGACTGAGTTCCTAAATAAATTAATTCAATCTGCACAAGTAGAAACATACAAAACAGAATATTGACATTATTAAATGCTGGCAAACATCTGCCGAGATCATCTAACTTAATTAACCTAAATCCATTTGTAGAAAATGGACTCATTAAGGTGGGAGGTCGACTAGGCCTTTCACACTTTCCACACACAAAAAAACACCCTACAATCTTACCTCAGAAGCATATGCTCACCAGACTCATCATGCACTCAGAGCATGTAAGGTTGCTCCACGCCGGGCCACAACTTCTTCTCTCATCGGTACGTGAAAGATACTGGCCGATCAAAGGTAAAAGCCTAGCTAATAAAATTGTACACAAATGCCTGACATGTTTCAGGGCCAAACCTAAATTACCTAGCCCAATAATGGGACACTTGCCCACTAACCGTGTTACCCCAGCATCCCCTTTTTCAAACGTTACAAGTGTGGACTTTGCTGGCCCCTTTACAATACGAGATAGAAGGGGACGTGGTTATAGGACTACAAAATGCTACATTGCAATGTTTGTTTGTTGCTCCACCAAAGCCGTGCATATTGAACTAGTTTCTAGTCTGGAGACCTCTGCATTTATCTCGGCCTTCAGGCGGTTCATCGCGAGGCGAGGAAGGCCGAGAGAAATGCAGAGTGACAATGCGAGCACGTTCCATCGAGCTAACAAAGACATTCAAGTATTATATGAATATCTCAGAGATATTCATAACGAGGACGCTATATACACTGCATGTGCAGCAGAAGGTATACGATGGAGGTTCCTGCCTCCATATACACAGCATATGGCTGGTCTACACGAGGCCGCCATAAAAAGTTGTAAACTTCACTTAAAAAAGATATTATGTATTGCCTTACTTACTTATGAGGAATTTTCAACAGTACTTTCTCAAATAGAAAGTATTCTAAATTCGAGACCGTTGTGCCCCATACCCAGTAATGATAACGATGAAATAACCTGTATCACGCCAGCACACTTTCTGTTAGGTAGAACCCTTACCTCGCTCCTTGATTACAGCTATGAATCGACCACGCATAAGCTTACAATTTACCAGCAATTACAGCAGCTACAGCAGCATTTCTGGCGGCGGTGGTCGAGGGACTATATCAATTTACTTCAGGAGAGAACAAAGTGGCGGAGCTGCAAGGGCCCGACACTTACACCCGGCATTGTGGTATTGGTGCGTGATGAGAAGCTACCACCCTGCCAATGGCGCCTTGGCCGAGTCGTCGCCTGCTGCCCCGGTCAAGATGGGGTCACCCGGGTCGTCGAGGTCAAGACAAACCGAGGCACTATCAAGCGTGCCTTTAATAATATTTGCCCGCTACCTATTACATAATTAATTTAGAACAAGAATCCTAGTAATAAGTTTAGTTGCGAGTTATTATGTAAAAACCTGTAATAAAGTTAGTACCGTATTGTGTTTCATTAAGAGAAAATACGGGTGAAGGGTCACTAAGCAGAACCTAGGTAGGTTCTGCTTAGTGACCGAATTTATTAGCAAGGTAAAAGGAGGTTACTTTATATAGGTATATAAAGTAACCTCCTTTTACCTTGCTAATAAATTAATTAACCTAACTTTTCTATAACGAACTGGTTCTGCTTGGTACTTAGGCCCTAATATCTGCCGTGGTTCTTGGGGGGGGGGCAGTCTTCTTCAAGTAAATTGTAGAGGACTGCCTTTTCAGGAGTCACGGCGGATAATTTCTTTGTGCGGCGACACCTAGCGGCTCGCTTGGGCACCCGTCCGGTACTCGTGCAAATCATTTCTAATCTAGCCTGCGGCCGCTGGGCATCGCGGTAATGGTATGTCACATGGCGACACCTACCGGCGTAGATTTTTTTTTTTTTTTTTTTTTTTTTTTTTTTTCCCCGTTTGGCCTGCAATGCGGCCAGCAACGGATGTGGTTCGGTATATCCTATCTGAGGGCCTTAAGGGCCTCTCAGAGGGAACCGGCGTAGAGTTTAGGTCACTACAACGATATAATATGCCGATCGAAGAAGTTTAGCTCATCGCCGGTAAATGGCGTCACGACACTTGCCCTAGTGGGAGCATGTCGCATCGCGACACCTACTGGCTCGGCAAAGCAAGCTACTATTAGGATCGACCCTAGTACAGTAGTGGTTTGCCACGCTACTGGTAGATGGCGCGACGGCACTGATTGATCTGTTCTACCGACCGGGGTTAGCTCTGTCGGTGGAACGGAAAAATGGGCCTCTTCCATTATCGACATGAGGCGGAATGACGTGTGAATTCCGGCCCAACAAATTTATACCAAATATGTATCAAAATAAATAAAATAAAAAGAAAAAAAGATACTTTTTTCTTTTTTCAAACTCTTGTCAGTAGTACCCAGCAAGGAGATAGCAGGTCTTGTAGCAAATATGCTGAGTGAGAGGCACTTCGAGGTTTGTTTGGGAGAAGCCAAAAGCAAGCGAAGGAAACTCAACAACGGCCTGCCACAGGGATCAGTTCTCGCACCTCTCCTCTTCAACCTGTATATCCATGACCTGCCCGAAACTTCAGCTAGAAAGTTTATATACGCTGACGACAGTTTCTTTTCATCTTGGAGGCTCATACCTAGTGCCAATAAAACAGAGGTTGCATGTTTCCACCTCCATAACAGTCAAGCCACATACCAACCTGCTGTTGAATTTCAAGGATCAAACCTCAAATATAATCCCCACCCTAAATATCTTGGGGTTACTTTGGACCGGTCCCTGACTTATAAGGAGCACATCACCAAAACGTCCCTCAAACTGGGCACACGCAACAACATCTTGCACAAACTCAGAGGCACGTCATGGGGTGCGTCTGCCGACGTACTTCGTTCCTCGGCGCTCGGTCTCGTGTACTCTGCAGCAGAATACTGCGCGCCTGTTTGGTGCGAAAGCGCGCACGTGCAAAAAGTCGACACGAGACTGAACGACGCGATAAGGTGTGTGTCCGGCACAATAAAATCCACGCCGACCTACTGGCTGCCAGTACTTAGCCACATAGCACCGCCCCACTTACGTAGGAAACATGCGCTCTTGAGGGAAGCCGGAAAAATAACAGCTCGTCCGGACCTGCCATGCCACCGCGAATTCACGGATCCACCACCACAACGACTCAAATCGCGCTGCCCTACGAGCGATGCTGCAAGGAAGCTGAGAGCTGACGGGTTTCAGCTAGAACAAGCGTGGAAGAAAGAGTGGGTGGAAGCGACTGGCGATCAGCGTTGCCCACGTATCGGAAACCCAACTCAGAAGCCGAAAGGCTTCTCGCTTCAGAGGAAATACTAGTGCCGCCTCAACAGAATCCGTACGGGTCACGGCAGGTGCAATTACATGTTGCACAAATGGGGATGGAGCAAAAGTCCGATGTGTGACTGTGGCCTTGAGGACCAAACCACTCAGCACATCGTGGAGCGCTGCCCAAAGCGACGCTATAAAGGCGACCCGGAGGACCTCTACACTAACCTGACATCTGACGCGATCGACTGGCTGTGCGACCTGGATGTTGATTTATAATAAAATAATAAAGCCTACAATATAGAATACGCCATACGATTAAATAAACTTAAAATTATTTGCCGGTTACATACAGTCACAGATAAGGCTTGCTTGATAACTTTGATAAGAACAAAATAAACAAGAATGTTTAAATGCGCGTGTGTGTGTGTGTGTGTGTGTGTGTGTGTGTGTGTGTGTGTGTGTGTGTGTGTGTGTGTGTGTGTGTGTGTGTGTGTGTCTGTGTGTGTGTCTGTGTGTGTGTGTGTCTTTAACTGAGTTTAATTGAGTGATATGTATGCAAGGCTACAGGGTTGAGTATTATTAAAACAACTACTTATCTTACGACCTCTAACAGTTTTTCCGTCTCAAAATAGCTAAGACCCTTTAGCCACCTTACAATTTTGGATTTTGCTTCACGTGGAGTACTATCCGATATCATGCAGGCCTTTACCACTTTATTATAAACTAGCTTTTGCCCGCGACTTCGTCCGCGCGGAACTCGTTTATATCGTAACTTTCTCCCCCCTTTTCACCCCCTTAGGTGATGAATTTCCAGATAAAAACTAGCTTTAGTAAGGACTCTTTGGGAAGGCCCCGGAATTCAAAGTATCTCTATACCAAATTTCATCTCAATCGGTTCAGCGGTTTAAGCATGAAAAGGTAACAGACAGACAGAGTTACTTTCGCATTTGTAATATTAGTATGGATTGTATGAAGGAAAGGGTATCGATGCATATAGGCTTTTTTCAGTATTATTTTGCATATTTTCATATCACACAGCCGTAAGGACCTTTTCTACTAAACCGTAGGATTAAATTAACTGACTTGTTATTTAAACATTTTATATGTTACATCTAATAGTTTTCAAAATAGCCATAATCAAACATCTTTTTTACCCCGTTTTAGAAAACATCTTCAAAACTAAGGCCGCCATAAGGTACCTTTACCCTTGGAACGTCAATTTACTTATGTAATGTTAATGTTCCTAGACCCCAGGACTCCCAACTACCGCTATACCGTAAATGGGTTCCATCCAAATTTTCACCCCCAATTGACCCCCTTAGGGGATGATTTCTGGAATAGAAACTATTATATGTCCTTTTCCAAGACTCAAACTATCTTTCAACCAAATTTTATCAAAATGTGTCACAAACAAGTTTCCACCCCCAATTACACCCCCTTAGGGGATGATTTTCGGGATAAAACTATCCAATGTCCTTCCTTATTTATCGCTATACCGTAAATGGGTTCAATCCAAATGTTCATCCACCATTTCTCAACCCCTTAGGGGATGATTTCCTCCTTTTATGTGTTCCGGAATAAAAAAAATTCTATGTTCTTTCCTAGGACTCTACCTCTCTCTATACCAAATTTCATCTAAATGGGTTCTATCCAAATCTTCAACCCTCATTTCACCACCTCAGGAAATGATTTTTCGGGATAAAAACTATGCATTGTCCTTCCCTAGGACTCCTTCTATCTATTTACCAAATTTCATTTAAATGGGTTTTATCCAAATTTTCACCCCCTATTTTATCCCTGAGAGGATGATTTTTGGGATTAAAACTATCCGTTGTCATATTCCGGGACTCAAACTATCTTTAACCAAATTTCATCAAAATGGGTCACAAACAAATTTTCACCCCCAATTACACCCCCTTATGGGATGATTTTCAGGAGTAAACTATCCTATGTCCTTCCCCAATACTCCAACTTGCTATACCGTAAATGGGTTCCATCCAAATTTTCATACCCCATTTCACCCCCTTAGGAGATGATTTCTGGACTTAAATTATGTTAAGTCCTTCCCCAGGACTCTGAACTATCTCCATACCAAATTTCATCTAAATCGGTTCTATCCAAATTTTCACCCCTCATTTCACCCCCTCAGGAGATGATTTAGGATAAAAATTATGCATTGTCCTTCCCTGGGACTCCTTCTATCTCTATACCAAATTTGAACTAAATGGGATTTATCCACATTTTCATCCCCTTGGGGGATGATTTTCGGGATTCAAACTATCTATTGTCATCCTCCGGGACTCAAACTATATTTATACCAAATTTGATCTAAACGGAGTCTATCCAACATTTCACCCCCCATTTCACCCCCTCATGAAAAGATTTCCGAAATAAAAACTATCCAATGTCCTTCCCCAGTACTTAAACTACCTCTTAACCAAATTTCATCAAAATGGGTTACATCCAATTTTTCACCCCCCCATTTGACCCCCTAAAGGGAAGATTTTCGGAACGAAACCTATTTTTTAACCTTTTCCGGGACTCAAACTAATCATATACCAAATTTCATCTAAATCGGTGCAGCGGTTTAAGTAGCTCAATACAAATTTCCACCCCCCATTTCATCCCCTTAGGGGTTGATTTCCAGGATAAAAACTACCCTTAGTCCTTCCCCAGGACACAAACTATCTCTATGCCAAATGTCATCTTAATCGGTTTAGCCGTTTTCACGTGATGCGCGGTCACATAAACAGACAAACAGATAAACAGACAAACAGATAAACAGACAAAGGAGGAGAATAAGCCTCATTCCTCCACTCGTGTTGGTGTTTGGTTTTGGCGTAGGCTTTAAAGGCCGATATTATGGTCCCCTGCGAGAGTCCCACAAATGGTTCTGGACCTACAAAGTGATTTGTAGAGCCCCCTCTTGCAAGCTCATCTGCTCTTTCGTTGCCGATGAAGCCCTTGTGCCCTGGTATCCAAACTAGTTGCACCTTATTGTGCCTTCCAAGTCTGTTTAGTGCTTGGACGCCATTATAAATTAGTCTAGAGTCCACTTTCGGCGCCGTAAGCGCTTTAAGGGCCGCTTGACTGTCACTGAGTATATAGATAGTCCGCCCTTTGGTTCGCCTGTCTATATTCTCCTGTACACAAGCAATTATGGCGTATGTCTCCGCTTGGAAGACAGTTGCCAAACTACCCATGCTTACACTACTACTATAGTCATTTGCATAAATGCCTGCTCCCGTACCGGATTCCATTTTTGATCCGTCCGTTTACCATATACTGTCTTCGATACCAGACTTTGGTGGTTCTAGACCTTCGGCCCACTCAGCCCTGGTTGGAACTTTTGTTGTGTAGTTCCTGTGGAATACATACTTGGGTAGCATTTTGTCGCTTCCCATGTTTGTTATTCTGTCTAAGAAACCATCAGTGTCCATGTTTGTGTGCTTAGTCTTCGGCTTGCTATCGCTCTACAGTCCAAGAGTTCTTAATCTGTAGAGCGATTTGTGTGTGTGATTATGTGAAGTGGCGGTAGGTCCAGTAGGACTTCTAGCGCCGCTGTAGGCGTGGTACGAAACGCCCCTGTTATAGCCATGCATGCCGTTCTCTGCACCTTTCTCAGGGCCTCTCTGCATGTGCTCATTAAAGTCCTTGGCCACCATACCAGGCTACCGTACAGTATTATGGGTCTCACCATCATGGTGTAGATCCACTTCAGTACCTTGGGGTTCAGTCCCCATGTTTTGCCATACGCTGATCTACACATTCCAAATACCCTCAGGGCCTTTGTAATGGTGAGATCTGTATGCTTCTTCC
This sequence comes from Epinotia brunnichana, assembly GCA_963854355.1. Lineage (NCBI taxonomy): Eukaryota > Metazoa > Arthropoda > Insecta > Lepidoptera > Tortricidae > Epinotia > Epinotia brunnichana. Next base: position 4,313,016 of record OY977963.1, on the reverse strand, counting down.
AGTTCAGTTCCTTATCCAGTGTGACACCTAGATATTTCACGTCATTGGACAGTTCTAGTACCCTTCCGTACAGCTTTAACTGCTGTATTCCGCGAAGGGTCCTTTTCCTAGTAAAGGGTATTACTACAGTTTTGCCTGGATTAATGGATAATTGGTGACAGTCGCACCATCTCTCCACGTCCCTCAGTGCCTTGTTCATGATTTCTGATACCTTACTTGGGAATTTCCCATTAACCAGTATCACTAAATCATCAGCATATCCTACCGTGTGGATGGGACCTTTATTGAGTTCTATCAAGAGTGAGTTCACCACCAAACTCCATAGAGTTGGTGAAAGTACCCCACCTTGTGGACATCCCTTTGTGGCCGTGGCCATTATCTCATCCCCTAAAAGAGATGTTTTTATCAGTCTGCCATTTAGCATGTTGCCTATCCATTTACATATGGTCGGCTCTATACCATGTTTTGCAGCTGCTTCGCTAATAGCATTATACGTGGTACGATCAAACGCTCCCTCCACGTCTAAGAAAGCCGCCAGGCATAGTTCTTTATTCTCTATAGCCTGTTCAGCCTTGGTTGTTACCAGATGAAGTGCCGTTTCCGTTGACTTCCCTGGCTGATATGCACATTGTAGTTCGTGCAGCGGATGTCTCCTTAGTGGGCCATCCCTTATGTGTCTATCTACCAACTTCTCCAATGTTTTGAGGAAAAATGACGATAGACTTATCGGCCTATACGATTTGGCCTCACTGTAATCCGCCTTACCCGGTTTGGGTAGGTAGGTTACTTTTACCATCCTCCACACACGCGGTACGTGTGCGAAGGCTAAGCACGCCCTGTACAATCTGCTAAGGTGCGGGATTAGTACAGTAGCGCCCTCCTGTAGTAGAATGGGGTAGATTCCATCTGGCCCCGGGGCTTTGTAAGGTTGAAATGTCGAAAGTGCCCACTTTATCTTTTTATGATCTACTACCTTTTTAGACGTTTCCCAATTGTGTCTCGTTGTACTTGTGGTTTGTTCCAACGCACTAATTGTGCAATCGTCGGTTACGCTCTCGTGTATTACTGAGCCTGGGAAGTGTGTATTACACATTATCTTAAGGGTCTCTAGCCCCGTTTTCGTCATTGTACCGTCATTGTCCCTGATGGATGTAAGCGGGACCGACTTTGTGGTTGCTAATGCCTTTGTTAGTCTCATTCCTTCCGGTATTGACTCGATCTGATCGCAATGGTTCCTCCACGCTCTCCTTTTCGCTTTTCTCACAGCCTTGCTGAGTTCTGTGAGTTTTTGTGCATAATACCCAAAGTCATTAGATGACTTTGCGTCATTAAATATTGCCCTGGTTTCCCTCCTGAGTTTGACTATTTCCGGGGTCCACCATGGTACCTTTTTAGCCAGGGTTTTCTTTTCCGGGCAGTTATTAGTGAAGGCCGTGTAAACGGCTTGTACTATTTTGTCCGCTTCGAATTCTATGTCAATAATAGAGTTTAGCTTTCCTTTTGGGTCTCCTAGGTCCACTTTTAGGTCAGTTCTAAAGGCCGACCAGTCCGTGTTCCTAGGATTCCGTTTACGTACCGCATTTGTTTGTATTCTAGTTTGGTACCTAAAGCAAATGTATCTGTGGTCCGAAAGGGAGATGTCATCAGATACGTGCCATGAGTTGATTTTGCTACTAGTGTTATTAGAAGCCAACGTTATATCAATAACCTCCCCCCGCCTAGAATTGTCGAAGGTAGGTGCATTGCCTTTATTCAGTAATTGTAAAGAAGAGCTTACCAGGAAATCCAATACCTTCTCTCCTCTCCTGTTGATATCTGAGCTGCCCCAGATGACATGGTGAGCGTTCGCGTCGCAGCCGATGATCAGGTTGGTGTTCGCCCGACTGCCGTATGCAACAAGAACCCGCAGTATTTGTGTTATGGGATCCGTTGCCTCGTAGGGGAGGTAGGCCGATGATAGAATGAGCTCCTTACCCTCCCCCTTGTTTTGGATCATCACCGTGGTGAGATCCCTGCAACAAAAAGCATGTAAAGGCATAGCATTGATGCCATTTTTGACATAGATACATGTCCTCATATTATTGTTATTATCTGGACACAGGTGGAAAATTGTTCCGCCCGTTCCACGTAAACCTCTTATTTCACTTTTATATATGTATGGTTCTTGAATAAGAGCAATATCGAACTTGTCGCCTTTTAGCTGCCTCGCCAGAAGGGCAGTGGCCGCCTTATTGTGTTGTAAGTTAATTTGTACACACCTTAAACCCGCCATTGGAGCCCTTATTGTTTTGGCTTGCTGAGGTTAGCAGCCACTACCTGGACAGTCTCGTCACAGGACATGGGAGACATGGAGGTCTCCAGGTACAGATCTGCCATTCCCTGCAGGTCCTCTGAGTCAATCATCGATATCGGTGATGACTCTCGGGCCCTGCGGGATTCAGCAAGTCCGTAACTGGAGCCCGCCATGTCCCCGGCCTCCAACTGCAACTCGCCCTCCTCCTTGGCTATCTCGGCCTCCTCAGCCTTCTCGCCAATGGTTGGCGCCTTAGCCTCCGGAGGTATGCCCTCCTCAGCCTCCCCAGGCGGTGGACCCCCCGCGCCCTCCCCTGGCGTTGGACCCCCCACGCCCGTCCCCGCACAGGGGCCATCCCCAGCCCCTTCAAGCCCCCTCTCCTCCGCGTCCTCTAGGAGCTTGAAAGAGCTCAGGTCAACCCCCGTATGTAGTTGGTAGCCCGCGGCCTTAATCACGTCGGCTGACACCCGGTCCATCAGTATGATGCGCCTGGTGGTCACGTCCGACGTCAAGGTGTCTACCACCTTCCACTCCTCCGTGTGCAGCGCCGGATTGTACCTCTGCAACACACGGAGAAGTAGCTTGACGTCATGGCCGCCAACTATCTTCGTTTTCCAAGCCATTTTAATTGGTTTCGGAAGATCCTTGGCCTCCATGACTTTTAGGCGCAGGCCAGCAATCTCCTCGCTTCCAATTGCTGACCTGAGCCATGTGGTGGACTCTTCCCCTTGGCAATTGACGTGAAGAGCGCCCGTTACTACGTTGCCGAGCGTGACTCGGGGTAGGGAATCCGGAGCGTCAACCAGGAGCCCCAGAATGAGCCCCTGGATGGCGCCCAGATGCCCCAACCCGATCTTCTCAGCCGGAAAGGCCACGGGGACGATGGCCATCTTCTCGCTTGCCGCTACTTCAGCGAACGAAGCTGCGACTTTCGTTCGCTTGGGGTTGCTGACAAGCAGAGACGAGTCACCACTGGCTCCCAGTGTCCTCTTATTTTGCACCATCCCTGGCCCCGAAGTGGGTGCATCCGGGGGGGTGCTCTCGCTCAATGTATGAGCCCTCGTCCTGGCATTCTCTCGCCTCTTCTGCCTCCTGCTACCGACGACTCCTCCACCGGACCACGCATCCGCACCCTGGGGTACTTCCACGCTCTCTACGGCGCCCGGTTCGTCAGCAGGATTTGGAAGAGGACCAGCCGGCTGGTTGCAGTTGGCCACAGTTTCACTTACCGCCCCTCCGGCATTTGCGCCAACCGGTCTCCTTACGGGGACCTGCTGGGCGTGTCCTCCTTTCGACCCGTGGGGAAAAGATCGGACGATGCCTCCGGTTTGGATCGCTCCACTATGGCCTCTGCCTCTAAATGCGCCACGCGCCTTCTGCGTCCTTGCGGACCCCCTTGCTCTACTGCTACCTGCTCTCGCTCCCCTGTCTAGGACAGTAGTGCGTACCGCCGGTACAGCATTTGCGCTAAGCGCCTTGGCCTCATCCCTTGCGGGTACGGCTTTCCCTCCTTCCTTCGTCTTTGGTTTTAACGTATCCATGAGACCTCTTCGTTACTTCATCGGATTGGCTCCCCACCCACCATGGAGCCCACACCTGGGATGCGTTAACGCACCAGGGGTACCAAACCGACATAGCACCCCAAAGTATGTTGCCTGTGAGTCCGCACGGTGCCGAGTCACTCGTCATCTCCTCAGACGACTCGTAACCCGTGCTCCGCCGACTACAGACCACCATACCCCAGGACACTCGCCTGCGGCCATCAGACTGGACGCAACAGCCGATTGATCATGGCTGGCTAGACCTAGTCTAGTACCTACCTAAAATCAATTTTATTTCGTCTCTTCGTCACTTCAATATTTGTCTGAAGTTAAATCTTACCAACACCTATTTATTACTAGGCATGAAAATAGAGCATGATTGCGAACTAGAAACGCAGTATTGAACACGTGCTAGGTGATTTTGCAGTAATAAACACAAATACTGCATTAAGCCTTAGTGATACTGTAATGCCTGCAAACCCAGATCATCATATCAGCCGAAAGACGTCCACTGCTGGACATAGGCCTAACTGTTAACCCATATAGTTGATGAAAAGGCAGAACTGCATATTTTATATAAATAAGGCAGTAAAGTACAAAATATTTCAATCAAAAGATTATTTTTTTTAACAATTTTTCAGTACACTTCAAAAGTTGTATAACATGGATTTGTTGTATAGATACCAAAAAATATGTTTACCGCGTTTATCTCAAAACCACCATATGCAAGTACTGCGTTTGCAATAAGAAGGGCAGATTTGTTAGCGTACAAAGTCGTAAATGCCAACACAATGGCATCTGTAGTCTGTAGTAGACGAAAGATTGAAATGTTTGTGGAAAGATAACTTAAACAAAAATCGCCGTTATCGCCGCAACAAGGCGGCCGAACTTTAGCGTAATATAAAGGTTGTATTATTCAAACGGGGCAGTGATGGAAAATCCGAAACTATAAGAGATACGAAAATTTGCTCTTAGGAGTCACGAGACTTATCCAGTTTATGGTAAACTATGAAAATAAACAGTCATAAATTCTGAATACATAAAATCCAGTTCCGGAATTTCCGATATTCTGAGTGTACCAATTCCGGAATTGTAATATCGGAAACATTGCCCGAGATTCCGGAATTTCGAAAGTCCGAAATTGTAAGGGACAATTGTTCCTAAGGAACCCTGTATCTAAAATCACAGGAAAATGCCTAATTTCATAGTTTGATGTACGAAAATGGATTTTCCCATACTAAGCTCCTTAGTAAGTATGGGGAGAATAACTGTGGCGTCTGAAACTAGACAAAATTGGTAAATTCGTGGTTTTATTAAATTTATTTTCATTATTTACGCCAATCTTTTCAAAGCTGTAAAAAAATATAATTCCCATACTTACTCATTGTAGGTAGGTACACTGTTTATGCGGGGAGATCCATTTCCGTACATTAAACTATGAAATTCAGCATCTTCCTGGGATTGTAGATACAGGGTTCCTTAGCACCAATTCTTCCTAACATTACACTATTAATTTACGCAAAATAACGCACTCTGATTTTTAGACAGATTTGACCGGGTTCGATTCCCGGCTGTGTATGAGGCTTTTTTGAAAATCTGTGAATGCAGTTTAGATTTTTTCTAAAATCGGTCTCGTAACTCCTTAGAGCAAATTTCCGTATATCTTATAGTTTCGGATATTCCCTCACTGCCCCGTTTGAATAATATACCCCGTATTATAATGCATGTCTACCCACTATGATTTTTGTACAATTGTTAACACTGTATGCTTAGATTTAGTATTAACTTATAACTTTTCTCATGTAAGTGAAATATGTTGATTCTTTATGAAAAATAAAGTTCTTTAAACATAAAATGTAAATACATGTACATTTTCATTTCAAAAACTTAATATTTAGTCGCAAGAGCATAAAAAAAATTAAGAGAAATAAATCATTCAATCGGTATTTGTTTAGTCATAAAAATATCAAGGCGACTCTACTACCTTCTGTGTGAAATCTGCCACCACTTGTCCGTACCCTAGTTATTATGTATATACCTACAATTACAAATATGAATGATTTGCAAATGTTGCAATTATAATTTTGTTGTAAAAAGTTGTATTTTTGTTATTTGTTACCATTGTGTAAGCCACCAATACTTACTTTAACATAAAACTATAAGTAAAAACCTACTTTATAATGGACTTAACGCTGACGAAACCGCGGGCAATTCCTAGTATAGTAATAAATAAGGGTAAGTTTCGTCTTTGTATTTCCATTAGCGTACTTAAAACAAAATAACAATTTTCCATTGATATTAGTTTAAAACATGCTTTGCGGTTTTTTTTATGGATGAGTTAAGGGCACCCCGCTGCCCCGCCACCGCTGATTGCTGCCTGGTGCCACAGCGCCACAGCGCACAGCACGGCGCGCGCATACAATACAGCGCGTTTGAAACGTAGTAATATAGGCACGGAATGCTTACCTATACATATCAGTATTTAGTGTCGCCGTGATTCTATATTTCTAAACTTTTGTTTGGTAACTGAGATCATTGTCAAGACCGTTTATTATTAACTCTACAAACTCTAATTCAATATTGGCTATACTGCTTAACCAGAAATAAATATCTACACAAGCCAATGGTCTACACATCTAACTTTTTTCCGGTATATTAAGTGGATCGATTACATCATAATTTTACAATATCAGCTACTCTAATTCTTTATTTGCAAAATTATTTGCATTTTTTTGTTCACCAAAATGCAGATGTTCCAGACTTCTAAAAACAGATTATTTTAAAGAAACTAAAGTGTTATTGGATATGTTACATTTTTTTGTAACTCTAATTCTATATTTACATAGTTCTTGGCTAAAATTAAAATATTTCAATATAACCGAAAGCCGAATCTAAAAACTTCTAACTTTTTGTATAAGTATTATTTAACATGCCTCCAATGACATATCAAAAAAGAAAAAACTTTAATGTTATCAAAACCCATTTTTGTTCAGCCGCTGGTCTAATAATTGAAGTAAATAGTGTGTTTTCTATACAAAATATGGATATTCATATTATTCATACTCATTATTAACGTTTAGGGGTCACCAGTTTAGGGGTCGTCGGGTTGAATGGTCCAAGAAAACGACCTAATCACATTCACAAGTATATTCCAGCTAACTCAGCGAAGCGGTACAATATTCTTAAGCATAAGTAGCATGTAAACAAAACATAAATCGTAAGCGTTAAGCTTATATGCGCGTGGAGGAAAGCGACATGCGATCGGCGCCGAGAAAGGATTCTGACTGGCGAGCGACGCGGCCGCGCGCCCGCAGCACGCTCTGAAGCCGGTTCCGCTAGTGTGACGTCACGCGGTCTTGTCCACGGCACTCGGCGTTGCTTCGGTTCCGACACGGCTGCTAAGGTCGAGGTAAGTGTTTTGTTTGTTTCATGTATTTATATATTTATGTATTTCTAATGTAAGTGAATGTTATTATATTTATTTATATGTGTATGTTTATTAATTATGTTCAGAGTAATATATATCTGTGTATATATCTCGAGCAATAGTTATTCAATTTATTATTAATAAGTTATTATATATTGTGTATGTATATAAGTAAATATTATTTAAATATTTATTATTACATACATGTATTTATTATAATTGTAGTAGCGATTACTACATCACTCCCTCCCAGAGACCGTCTTACGGGCGATAATAATCAGGGAATTTCACCTGTCTGCCAGATCAGGTATATATTTTCGGCTTATCTCGTGTTTCTTTTGTCTGCTGGGGGTAGGTAATCTCTATCTTTTCTTTCGCTTTAGGTTTGCTACCGGTGCGGTTGGTGCTGTCTTCAAGCGTATATGCCAGTTTTAAGCGATCTATAGATACGGTCTTTTCTTTTCCCTTTATTATTAATTTATAAACTTTGTCTCCTCGTTCTACCACTGCGTAAGGCCCAGTATATGCTGCCGTTAACGCGCCACGTACAGCATCTTCTCTTACGAAGACGTGAGTGGCTGTCTTCAGGTCTTTAAATACAAAAGTCTTCCGAGATCCGTGTCTTGAAGTTGGCACAGGGTTCAGCTGCTGGGTAATATTACGCAAGCGCGAAGTGAAGTCGGTGACATCTGTTGTCGTTACAGTACAGGGCTGGAAGAATTCTCCAGGCAGTCTCAGCGTTTCCCCGTACACTAGCTCTGCGGACGATGTTTGCAGGTCTTCCTTGAACGCGCTCCTGATTCCTAACATAACTAGTGGCAAGGATTCTGTCCAATTTTCCTGCGCGTGACAGACGATAGCTGCTTTTAACTGCCTGTGAAATCTCTCAATAATTCCGTTAGACGCAGGATGGTATGCTGTAGTGCGTCTTGAGACGATCCGAGAGCTTCGCTCTCAGACTCAATAGTATCTAAGGGCGGAATTACTCTTTTAAATTGATAGATGTTAACGTTGTGGGTTTCAGGTCCAAATATGAAGGAATTGAAGCTTTCATTCGTTATCATCCTGTCAATTATGTATGTAAATAAGTTAGAGATAAATTGCGTTAGATGCTATTCTAGGCTAAAATCAAGACTACTATTAAAAGTGTAGAAAACTCGCGTTTCGTCCAAAATAATTGGTTTAAAACATACTTCAGCATACTAATTCAGTATTGTTGGATTAGTGTATCATTTAATGTGTGCTAGATCTAGATTTATAGATTCATAAATTAGAATAGTTAGGTTAGATTTTTTAGAATTGATCGCTGGCCAGCAAGAAAACGCGTGGACGGACGCGCGGCCTGCAGGAACATTCTACCCGCGAAGTCGAGAAAAGTGGACATCGATCGGCACGGAGGGGCGAGGAACGCTCCCTGGAAAACGGGCCTTATACCCTTTAGTTAAGGTATATTTTCAGATGAGGAGTCGGATTAGTGGCGTGATCGTGTTAGTATTGGCTATAAATACCCCGGCGGGCCGAGGAGCGTTTCACTTTTTTATGGGACGTCGAAGCGAGATCACGCTGCAGAAGGCAAAGGCGGCCAGGCTAGGCTGACCTCTGGGCGCGTACTACTTCGAGGCGGAACAAGGCTGGTCACCGCTGGGCTGCATTACGGCTGTTGCTGAGAGGAATTAGAGTTTGGTAAGGTCGCAAATGCCTTTGCGATCGTCTGGTGAGATTGAATATTTTATTTTAAAGTGTGACTAATCGTAGTGAATTCTAGAATTTCTTAGGGAGTAATTATCTGGTGCGCGCATTGTCTTGAATTGAGTGATTAATATTTAGGCAATATCTTTCTGTTCACGAACTAATATGATCTTATATTATCACGTGTGTATTTTTAATATGTGACGGAATAATAGGTTTATCACCTAATAAATGCGCTTAAGACATCACCATATTAGGATTCCGTATACTCCCATGAAGTGAAGTGAACACTTATCTTACGACGACTATTTATAGTACATGAATGTTCGCTAAGGAACGGTCCAATGGTAAATAATTCCTAATTGTATACCAGTATCTAGTGGTTAGTTGTAGGTACAAATGAGGGAAATCTTTATTAAAATATGTGCTAATATTATGTTGTAATTTATTTATGGCGGAGGAGCTGGCTTGTTACGAGCGTCGAGGGAGATCAGAAGGGACAGGAGCCCTGGGAACCAGAGAGGCGTTGGGTACGTGTCCCACTATTAAGAAATTAAAATCTGGTGAGTGACCTTTATAATCACTGTATTGAATGATTCTGAAACTTATTAATTTGTTTTTGGGCTATTATCTAACCATTTCAACGTTATCATACTTGTATTTGTGTATCGAAATCTAGTTCTACTGTATATAGTTTGGGGAATATGCTAGATAAAGTACGAGCGGTTTATGTATAGGTTATGAACGGATCTAGGTCATTGGTTAAATAACTGACGATATTACAGGAATGTTGTTTTGTTCTACATATATATTACTAGTTGATTTGTCACTGCGATATGATTGGGTTCCGTGCGCGCCCACGAGATAAAGTGATCAATTATTATACGACAACCTAGCTATAGCAATTGACTCGGTCCGTGGTACGCGTTACACTATGAGGATAGATTGTTAAGATGCGGATAAGCGACAAATATTACCACAAGTTCATATTAATATCCGGTGGTTAGTATAGGTGCTGATGGGTGGTTACTTTACTAGATTAACGCAACTGAATAAAGTAGTTATATACACTCGTGGCTGTGTGCTCGGTGTCGAGACAACCATATCCACAGGGCACATTGAGGACCCTGGCCACACGAGAATTCTCCCGAAAGGGGCTTCTTAGTCAGCAGAGATGTGCCCGCACTAGAGCGCCAGTCATAGATGTGTAGACAGAGTGAGTGGCTGAGAGTCTTCAATCTTGCAAATTGAGGGACCTCACTGGTCGAGCTGCTGTCTTAGTTCTAACAACCCTCTTAACAACGGTTACGGTTGTGTTGGTTTATGAAGTAATCAGATGTACTTATAGATATATTGTGTGGAATTCCTTGAATGAATGAATCTAGCGTAGTAAATTAGTTATGTACACCTGTGGCCGAGAGCTTAGCGTTGTGGACAACCATATCCAAAGAGCACATTGACGACCCTGACCAATACGAGAATTCGCCCGTTAAGGGGTTTCTTAGTCAGTAGAGATGATGATCGCGCTTAGGCCTCCGTCACGGATGTGTCAACGAAGGTAAGGTTGGTGAGACCTTTCAGTCTTGCAAACTGAGGAGTTTCGCTGGCCAAGCCGTCGTTTTGCTTTAACCGAAGCTTCTTACCGTGAAGCTAGCTATGTTGATTTTACAAGGGAATCCAACACTTTCGCTTTAGTAACGGCAATAATTAAGTAGGTATCTTGTTAGGTGGGGTCGTTATTATCGGGATCTCAACAAAAGTATCGCAGTGGGTTGGTAATTAATTATCATTCGTCAGTTCAACTGTGCATTGTCGTATATTTAACATTGTTCCGACTATAAAGTGCCTTTGAGTTGATTGGGTGAGATTGGTTGCTAAGACATTGTGTTACATCCATTGAGATATTTTGGGGGTGAATTGTATTATAAATAGCTTAGGAAAAGTCAGTACTAATTGGTATTAGATTTGATAGAAATAACGATAGGGTAGGCGGAATCAACAGATGAGGTGGGATTACTAGCGAGTACGAGCAGCCGCGAGCGAGCGAGAGGCGAGCGCTACAGTTCGCTAACAACTCTAAGATTCATCGTTAGGGAGAATCGATATTATACTAGACATTGCGTCATTCATGTACCTGGAAGTAAAACATGTACTAATATTCTATTTCAATAGACTATCATCGCATCATCATCAATATCTTGACTTCTTCATGATTATTTTCATTATTATATCATCGCATCATCATCAATATCTTGACTTCTTCATGATTATTTTCATTATTATATCATCGCATCATCATCAATATCTTGACTTCTTCATGATTATTTTCATTATTATATCATCGCATCATCATCAATATCTTGACTTCTTCATGATTATTTTCATTATTATATCATCGCATCATCATCAATAGAGATCCCATCATGGCCAACACAAGTTGACCACTATTGTATTGCGAGTCTGTTTAAAGGGTGTCACCTACCACATAGCGTAATTTATCACTTCCCACAACTTAGTATAACAAGGAATTTATGCCCACTTTAGCCTCCATAATTGTGCATCACTTAATGAGACTACTGAATTGTAAATTAATTCTAAGGAACTGGTATAATTGTCTTACTTAAGTTATAGGTTCTACTAAAATGGGGTTATTGTACAACTTCAATTAACGTGTAACTTTTTCTCTTTATAGAAATACAAACTTCATACTTCTCGAAAAGGGCTGGGTCTACTCGCACAACGCGGGGCCTAACCACTAGACGAAATCACACGCCAAGCCACTTCACCAGCGCGAATCACGTATAGCTTAGGTCTAAATAGGCCTTCGAGGTTAGGTTCCAGAGATAATAAATTCTAGGTTAGATTACGGCATTGTAGGCCTGGAGTCGGACGGTTTTTTATTTGACCGAATCTCTTTCCGTCCGGCAATATCCTAGGAGATGATTTGGTCTGTTAAAGTACTCAAGCTCGATTACTTTAACATAAATAACGAGAGATTCTGTAGCTGTAGGATAGATTTACCTAGACTAGAATAAAACCCAACCTTTCTAGTAGGATCGGCCGGAACTAACTCGGTTTTCCTATTCGCTTTGGTACGAGTTAGTATTTATAGGAACAAAGTGGATATCTAGTACAATCGAGTCTTGATTTTACTGGATTAATTAGTCAAAGGTTCTTTAGCTTCAAAACAAACAAAATTAATTTGATATTTCTATGGTAAATAAATGATTTATTTTCTCGCTTACTATCTGTTTAATTTTATTCAATAGCTTTTCCTTCAGGTAGGATTCAATTTTCAGACGACTAGAAGCTTCTCAGGAGCTTCCGCTTTCAGATAGGGGTTAATTTAAGTTCAGAATACAAAAACATAAAAGACAGCCATTTAAGAGGTTGAATCGTTACATTTTGGTGAGGCCGTGCCCAGGATGAAAATAGGGTTTTAAATTCACTTTTTAGTATCCCGGGTTACTACAGAATAGAGTATTTTCGTTTTAAAAAAAAAAAAAAGAAAAAAAATTATAATAAAAGGAAAAATATTTTTTTATTACGTGATTCGCTTGGTGAAAGGGCTAATTAAATTTATTTACAGATTTTTCTGTGTGTGGGTTATACAAATAACCCACATTTTGTTGCCGTGGAGTAGATAGAGAGATGGAGTTTGTATTTTTTAATGTTGTGTTGTGTATTATTTTCAGGACTTTCTTTCTTTTATTTTATTTCAAAGAGATTTTCACGCGCGATACGTACGTGAATTGTGTTGTGTATTATTTTCAGGACTTTCTTTCTTTTATTTAATTTCAAAGGGATTTTCACGCGCGGTACGTAGGTGAATTACTAATCAATAAGTTATATCACACTAAACTATGAAAAATATGCATAGAAATAATTTTGTTGTAGACGAAGGGCTAATATTATTTTGACAGAAATTCATTTGGGGGTACACATTTTTATTCCCGACTGTACTTTTCTACATATGTTTACCAACTGCTCATTGAGACGATTCTAACGAGCCCAAACTCGATGGGTTTGTGTCATTGTATCACGAAGTTCCTAGGCCCATCTTCCAACCCCAGCATCAGATTAGTTCCTTGTCATCATAACTTTAATTTGTCATGCGATTTATACATATGTGCGAAATTTTAGGCCGAACGGAAGTCAGGAAGTGAGTCTAATCTAAGAATTAAGTAAAAACGTAACAGTACCTAAACACTCTTTTCATCGGACAGTCGTGTCAAAGTAGTGCCTACGCGTAATTTGTATAAAAGGGGGGCAGGAATGTTATGCGGAATGGCCTTACAATCTGCCAATGCCATAGCACAATTAAGTAGGTTCCATATACATCAGGCGGTTGCGGTAGTAGTTATAATAAAGTTTAGGTATAATGCTTTTATTCCAAAATAAAATAAAAATAAAATAAAACGGATCTAGATAACCTCAAGATAGTATTTTGTTAAATTAGCATCTTATGTATTTAGCTACGATTATTTCATCCTTCATATTCAATTGTTGCATTTGAGTTCGCAAGAGTAGTGTTGAGGTCATTGACATCTGTCCCGCGGTTGGGCAATTATTCGTTAAATAGTGGTTAGGAAAGTACCGGTGGATGATTATAGTACCAAGGACTTAGGAACATACTTAAGAACTCATCACATAATAGGGGTTAGAGTTATAGGTAACTTTCGTAAGCTAGGGGAGGAAAGTAGGTACGCGTTATACCTAGTTAGTAGACCTAGTCAAATTGAATCCAATTCTCGGCGTTTACGTTAAATCGATCGCTACTAAGTATTGTCTGAAATCTTAAGTACCTATAACCTTGCGGATATTTTCTACGTAATCGTCTTTGTAAAGAAAGTAATTGTAAGAATAGATAAGTAGGTAATTCGCGCGAGTTATATTCATTAACCAGTTAAAATGATAGGAAACTGGAGCGGTTATCTGTTACAAGAAAATGCGCATTCGAATCGGATTAGTTCCGGCTAGAAATTCAAATACCTAAGATCAAAGGTACACTATAATGGACTTTGTTGTTAGGTCATTAAGGTCAAAAGGTAAGCTGTGTGTAGGTATTTAAATGGTTGTCATCGTGAGTCAGTGAACCGGTTGTATGTACGCGTGAGATTTCAATTTTTAAATTCGGTGGTACATAAAACCACTTTGGCAGGGTTAAAATAGTGACAGGTTTGAAGATAAGCAACAAGTAAAGGGCACTTAAATACCTGCCTAGCTCCATAGAGGTACATTCCTGACATGGTAGGACTCGCACATTTCCACATAAATACGCGGCCACTCTATCACATTCACTTTATAATGTGCACCAGTTCAATTATCACTACATTGATTTATGTTTGAATACACACTAAACCACAGTAAAACACCTTAAACTGATTAAATAATAGACCTGAATATGTGAGAATTCGGCTTGTTGAAGCCCGCGCGCAAACTAAAAACAATTTTAAACATCGAACTTGTGGTTGTTCGGGCCGACATCTTGAAATTCTGCAGACATTTGGCGCCGCGCCGTCGGTAGGTAATCGTAAAGATTTTTGGCGGGAAATTGTTGTTTAATTTGATGATAGAGGAGTAATATTAATTAACTATATGTCGCGTTCGCTTATAATTTGGTGGAATGGGTGAACAGGTTTAGGATCATAGGATAAATATTTATGTAATGCATTAAGGTCGGTCTTAAATAAAGCGCGTCGCACGTAAAATATTTTGACACGGAAAATAATGTAGCCAGTTAGATGCGTTAATATTGATAGTAACTTTATGATAATGGCATAGTGTAAATTATTTCTAATAACTAGGTAATAATATAGTTGCTTAACTTTTGATGTGGTTTTTCTCACGGGCCGGAATTGATATCGGCGAATTAAATATATAGAGATAGTATGCGACAAAATTAGCTTTGTGGAGGTTGCGGGCTAAGTATAAGCTAGTTAGAGCCTACATATTTTATATTGGTCAATTCTAATAGGTATGTTAAGTACCTTAAAGCGTCACGCGGGTTTACGTAGGTACAATGTAATGAAAAGATAATAGATAAATTGCGCCTTACAAAACTTAGCGAAATAAAGTTTTAGACCCATCACACACTGTAGGTATAGCGAATTTCATTGTAATCAGTAGCTTAATTAACGCTAACGTACTTACGAACGTTCGAATTAGAAAATAAGTAAGTAAGTAATAATAGATATATATATAGATATAAGATTAAGGCGCTATTGTATTAGGTCAACCTGTAAAAATAGTTGCTGTACTGAAATAAATAAATAAAATAAATAAAAAAATAAAATAAAAAAGGTAACACGTGTTGGCAAGCGAATGAAATAAAACGAATTCATTGAATAAGGATATTCCGAAATCCGTCTGTCTGGTTTAGTTACTTCATGAGTCATAATTATAGAGCGGGGTTTGTGAAGTTTCAGAATAATTTAAATAATTAATTATAATTCCAGTCAAGTTAGGTTTTCTTATATATATGCAAAACCAAGCACGCGTGATCTACGGTAAGACATATTTAGTTAGCGAATAACTTTGATACTCAGGTTCTGAGGCGAAAGACTTCGCTGATAGGGATTTCCGAATCTCACGGGAGATTCAGCTCTAAGAAAGGGGGGCAGAAGGCTTAGAATTGTAAGACAATGTGTGTAGGGCATGAAATTGATTAACCGCAACGCACTTAATTATTAATAAGGTAGTGTTAAAGTCATGGGTTCTGTCAATAGGGCTGAATGCAATTAAAATGTAGGTAGGTATAGTAAGTAAATATAGTACGGATCATTTCGTTGATAGTTACGTTGATAGTAAAAATTATTACTTACGTATTTTAAACAATGGTTTCAGAATTTGTCAAGTATAAGATGGATGGTTGTCCCAGTCTGAAACCGAAAGATTAGAGCTTGTCAGACAAATACCATATATGTACCGGTTCACGTCAGGTTACGAAAGATATTCGCCATGTTTACATTATATGGAAACAGGGCAATTCGGAGAAATTATATTAGTAATACCAAGTTGTGCACGTGTTATTATTATTATGTACTTTAAGGCAGGAGTCGTATATATCGCATGGCACTTTAATTGGTTACCATAGTATGTGATACTGGAGTATGTAAACTAACTGTTCCACCTCTCTAGTCATTGTTGAGGTAATGTGAATTTCGAAATAGGTCGTTAATTTCGCAAGTTATTTTAACGGCGCACTGGACGGGCGGTTTGTCCGGCGGGCTATGAATCGCGAGCGTCCGGGTTCGATCCCCGGTACGGAAAAATCTTTTTGTGTTTTTTTATTTTTGCTTTACTAACAATATTGTGGGCTACTACTTTTTAAACCTTTGGTTATTAAATTGAACGAATTTTACAATGTTTGGAGTAAGTTAAGGGTAATTGGGGATACTTATATATTTAGGCGTTTATAGTTTTAACATTATGCGATTTAGGTATTCATCAAATTGTGTATTTGTCTACGACATAGGGTCCGTCTATTTTTTTTCCATGAAGTACCTATGACAAAAATGACTTATCAGTTAATGTAAGAGGTTGTAATTAGGTATTATTTAAGGGTCTGCGGTATAATTTTACGGATGCATAAAATTATCATCGAGGCACTCGCGTAGGTTTATTGAACAGAACGTATGGTTGTTTATAAACGATATTCGTATTAGGGCATATTTCCAAGTTCGGTTACAAAACTAGCGCAAAATAGGTCAGATATTGGTCACGTAGGAAAATTAATCCGACCCGTGGCGGGGATATTTTGATACTAGCGACGAACGCAAGTGATATTTCTCTCATCCATGTAAGAAATAAGTAGTCGGCCGATGGATTAACTGTCGCATGAGTAAGATCGCGGTTGCTTTCCGTTCTTTCGTAACCGTTTAAAAGAGTTTAGTACCTTTACTGAATTCAGTGCTGGATTAAAATAGGCCTTATGGTTTAAAATGGGAAGATTTTAAAGGAAGAAGGTATAAATTACTTACGGTTGATTGACATGACACCCACTAGTTGAGTTCCCAGTAGCAGAATTCATGGTTTCACTAGCTTCACCTTAAAACTAACTAAGTATACATTCTAATACACAACACTGAATAATGCTCGTATTATGATACGTTGGAAAAGGCCAAAATAGGAGGCAAAACACTCGTTGTTGCACTATACCAGTCAGGCGTAACTGGAGCAATTTATTCCTTCAAATAATAGCAATCTAGACACTAGTTATTAAATTATTTGATTAATTACGACGAATGTTGTTTACAAAATTTGTCTAGCGAGGCCGCGGGAATTTGACATTTGCTGATTTGGGTTAAGATCTGTGGTGAGGCTTTAATGTACGGCCAAGTGGCGTGTTTAAACGGTTGTTACGGTTTAGGAAAAATTAGGAGTTGTGAATATATAAAGCCTGAGCTTACTTAGAGGTGGTAATTTAATTCTAATGGGGTTTTGTCATGTGGAATACGGTGGCGGAATGAAGGGGTTAATTCGGTTTCGAGTCAAATCATTTACGAGTTACAAGAGCATCTTACATTTATAAACTGTGTATCAGGCAAGTGAGGTATTGGGAATTATGTTAAATTTTTTTGACAAGAGAGTTCATATTTACTTAGACGGATTTTCCTTGCCTACTAACATTAAACTAGGACCTTTTATTAGATAGACCTTGCCAGTACGTTGTGTCTAGTTGATAAATCTAATGATTAATTTCCCTGTGCTTAAAGTTATTAAACTATAAATGTGATTAACAGGTCCTACCAATGTCAGAATTCGCGTCGATTTATAAGGGGTCTTTTGTAATTGGGGTTAGCATTGTGATTATAAAATACTCTGATACTACATTATATCCAAATGAGAAATCCTAGTAAGTGTTTGTATTCATACCAAAATTTGTAGACATCCCATTGAAATTGAGTCGCGCATTATGTTGGGTGTACATTATCGTTTGTAGGGCCATTATCGCTTGTATCGCGGGAGGGTTAGCGTAGTCGGTTGTCTTTAATCCATTCGGTATGATACCTTTTGCGAGGGTACTACCACAATTTTATTTAACATTTTAGACGATAAATATCAAAAAAAATAATGATAAGTAGAATAAGAAAAGTTATAGTCTCTGTTAAGAATAGTTACGCGATCCACTCACCGCTGGTTCAAATCGCGCGAATGAAACCGTAAGTACTTCGCGTTGTTCGTTTCACACTAGATATAAAAAAAAGGGGAAATTTAGTACTTTATGCTTGATTCCGTGCTTAAAACTAGAATAGAATAGGCAACTTGTAAGTTTGTAAATAAGATATTATGTGGTCGAGATCGTAAGGCGTATCTATAGTGTGCGCTCACGGGAGGTCGTGCGTCGATAAGGTTAACCGACTTTCAAAAAGGGGAGGGCTCTCAGATGGGTTGTATTTTACTTCTTTAAATCAGGTTGGACGTTAATTAAAGGCGCCTATATAGGTTGTTCAACAACAAATTAGGTACTTGTTATAAAATATTAACAAAATGGTTGGTTGTAGTATGGGAATTTAGGTATTTTTAATGCGTAACATTTATCGTCAGAAATATTTCTAAGTCAATAAATTGTCCAATATGTAGTTCACGATAGATTATACCGGTAGCTATTAAGGTAGATTCGAGATCGCTGCGTTGGGCGTGGCAAAATTAGCACTGACCCCTGGTCTTATATTGATATTGAGAGGTTAGAGATCAGGTTATACTGGCTGTAAGAAATAAATCGATTTGAGTCGAGTCGTTCTGCATTGGCGAATATCAAGGTTGGCGCAATGACCGCGGGATTGTCTCGCTATCAGCTGGGCTGTTATTCTGGGCGTACTAGGGAAGCACCTCACCTCACCTCACCTTTCACCACTAGCGAAAGTAGATCTATACCCGCAGCGCTGAGTCATCGTTACCATCGTCATCATATTAGCCGGTAGACAGCTACTGTTAGACAGGACTCCCCCAAAGAGTACTAGCGGTTATATCCCAATATTTAGTTGTTACGAATTGCGGAGTCTAGAGATATTTGTACGTGACCTTTTAGGATGACGTAAAATAAGTTACAAGATAACGGGACAGGAATGACTGATAAATTAAGTACTAGATGGTATAAATTTATAATTCTTTTTTTTGAGTTGGCGGGAAATTTTAATTTTGTTCTTGTCATCCCTTCCTTTCGGAGAAAGTAGGTATACGGCGGATTGACGTCTCATAGGTATAAAGGGGGAATCAGATAACCTGTTGTCGTGCGTGTCAAATTTTAGATACTTAAGTTGAAATTTTAGATCGCGGCTCATCTTGGTTTTAAGGGATTCCTGACGGGTATCATTTTCAAGTTATACGGGAATGCAGGTTCTAGATTTAAGATAAGTTTGGAATCCAGGATGGCTGATAAAATTTTTGAAAGAAAAAATCGGCGCGAGTATCATTTTCGAGTAATGCACGGATGCAGATTTCAAATTTTGGGGCTAAATTTGGAGTTCAATAGGGCAGGGTCGGCTTTGGAGAAGAAGAGGTCGCGGCTACCGTATTCGATTAGCTTGTGATTGTATATTTTGAATTACGATACAGATGTGGGGTAAAGGCGACGGTGTTATGACAGCGTGACGGCAGTTGCAGTTGCGGGAGCGGAATTTCAAGCATCGATTGAATACTAATTATTGAAACTTACAGGTATCTTATGAGAACGAAGAGATGGAGTTCATAATAAAGGGAAGGATATGGGGCCGTGATCGTCTAGTGGTTAGGACCTTACGCAGTTATAATTATTCCGGCTTAAATTTATCTCAAGCATGGAATATGGTTATATATTTTGTCCACATGTTATGCGCTAGGTAGTGCATAAACAACGTTAAATATTTACATGAAATAATCCATTTATTACAGGTATATCTTAAGATGTATGATGCGTTTGTCAATACAATATTGACATCAGGCGTTAAATTTATGTGGGTCCTAATAGGGCGTGGGTGTAATCTTCATTTAGTAACCGGCGAATCTTACGTTTGCACAATATATGGTATTGGCGTAAGACTAATTTTAAACTTATGAATTATGTATTGCAATTTATCTGGTATTTACTACATAAATTATAGTATTACGAAAATTTGAGATCCAACTATAAAATTATTTAAGTTGTGAGAATGGGGGGCAGTTATTTAATTAATGACTGATAGGTAAATGGTAAATGGGATATGGCTTAAAATTTTGATATTTACGGGTTACTCTAGGAGGGTTAATTAAGTTTGACTTACTGTCTTTTATAATCTTCAAACATATGAAGGGCAGGTTAGTTGGCTGTGTGCGAATAGGGCTGTGCGGATCAATTAAAGCAGTAAAATTTTGTTTTGCAAAATAAGTAAAGTAGTAATATTATATTATCACTTTGTTCTACTCTTCATATCATAATTTTCTCGTCATTTAAAGTAAATGTAAATTCTCATAGCATATAACTTGGGAAGAACATTATATATCATTAATGTGGTTGTACTGTCGGATTCCGTTTAGTTGGTCTAAGTCGTGTTTAGGGCAAGGGGATTAACTAGGTTGGGTGGGTAAATAGTGTGTTCGTTGAGTTAAGAGATGTATGAGTCCGCATAAAAGGCAGCGTTGAGTGTGTGATTGTATGATAACAATGGGCTTTTACCGACTGGCCGGAGTTCGCAGTGCAACCTAGGTTTGTTGGTACTGATTGATCTCTCCAAACCATTTTACACCGGTGTTTCCGCAGTTATAGTTTGGTTAGGTTAAAGTCATAAAATGACAAGGTCCTTGTGTGACTAACTGTGGCGACACTATACTCTACAGAAGCTAAGCTGAAAGGCTAAGCTAGTCTTATCTTCGTCCTACACATCTCTTCGTGGCAAGGATACTTCCGACACCATATTCTTCGGGATGATTTGTCAACGAACATTCATTCTGAAACTTAAGTAATAATATTTTAACTTCCATTACTGGGAATTTATCAGGAATTTCCTATTATATGTTAAGTAATTTGCAATGTCAAGATTACAATCTTGCAAGGGTTCAATGAACATGGTTTGTTGAAATTAAATTTAGTAAGGCTGTTATTCTTACACGATGGTGAAGTGTTGCATTTTGTATTTGAGTAATGCAAACGTATTTTATAGTAGTTATGACATTTCTACAGTAAAGCTGGGTGGGGCTTGGACGCATGTAGTCGGATTCTCTATAGGATGTCAAGGCACTTCCTAGAGACCCCACGGGGTTGATGAATGTTACTGTGTGCGACTGGGTCACGTTCGGTATAGAGATAGAGTATCATCGCGAACGACGATTATAATTAAAGTTTGTTTGATGTTTTGTCAGTATTATCACTATCGTTAATGGTGTGATGGTGCTGTCAGGACATTGAAGGGATTAATGCAAAATTAACCCAGTAGTTTATGAACAGTTTGCCTCTAGTGTGGAATACAGTCTGAAGTCGGATATCCTAGTCAAGTAGAAACATTCTCCACTGGGTTTGCTTGGTGGTTATCTTTGTACTCAGTGTTCTGCTGTTCGCATGGGGAGTTATTGTAATAACATAGATCGAGATATGTGGTTGAACCTGGATCTTTGGTAGCCAGAAGGTATCTGAGGGTTCGGGGTGTTAGTGCAACATCGTGGTCATTAGGATCTATTGGGCTCACAACCTAGTACTTTGTGCGAATGGGAGTATTCTGGGGAAGTTTTCTAGCGGCGCCGACCGAGATATGTGGTCTAACTTGAGTTTGTAGTGGCCAGGGGGCATCTGTGGGCTCAAGGTGAAGCTAGAAGATAATTATATTGTGTCATCGGCCGAGATATGTGGCCTAACTTGTACTGACGGAAGCCAGAAGGCAACTGGAGGTGCAAGGTGGTGCAGTATAGGGGTTTGTATTGCCAGCCGAGATATGTGGCTAAACTTGAGTTTGTGGTGGCCAGGGGGCATCTGTGGACTCAAGGTGGTACCGTAGGGATGGGTATGTGTGTCATCAGCCGAGATATGTGGCTAAACTTGTGCTGACGGAAGCCAGAAGGTGACTGGAGGCACAAGGTGATACAGGGGCTATTCTTCAACGTCCATCACCAAGCAAACGTAGTGGTTAAACATTCACACACCTAAAATACACTTGTTGGAGAGATCGATATATCAACGAATTGAAACTTCCCGAGTTATGGGGTTGGCATTTTTTGCAAATTATAATCATAGATTATTGGTCAGAATTAATTGGGAGAGTTATGTAAATAGACACAGCTAACAAATCTAGCCTTCAGTTAGAGTAATATTATATTTAAATTTGGTATAAGGACAGTAGGTTAACGGAATTATCTACTCAAAGTTATTTTAAAATTCACCATTTATAGGTCGCAATTCCTTGTTTATTGCTTAAGTATGTTTTAGATTGTGATAATGCTTCGCTCAATATCGTAGATTTCTCGCTGTGCATGATCATGGGGCAGAATGAGACGATCCGAGAGCTTCGCTCTCAGACTCAATAGTATCTAAGGGCGGAATTACTCTTTTAAATTGATAGATGTTAACGTTGTGGGTTTCAGGTCCAAATATGAAGGAATTGAAGCTTTCATTCGTTATCATCCTGTCAATTATGTATGTAAATAAGTTAGAGATAAATTGCGTTAGATGCTATTCTAGGCTAAAATCAAGACTACTATTAAAAGTGTAGAAAACTCGCGTTTCGTCCAAAATAATTGGTTTAAAACATACTTCAGCATACTAATTCAGTATTGTTGGATTAGTGTATCATTTAATGTGTGCTAGATCTAGATTTATAGATTCATAAATTAGAATAGTTAGGTTAGATTTTTTAGAATTGATCGCTGGCCAGCAAGAAAACGCGTGGACGGACGCGCGGCCTGCAGGAACATTCTACCCGCGAAGTCGAGAAAAGTGGACATCGATCGGCACGGAGGGGCGAGGAACGCTCCCTGGAAAACGGGCCTTATACCCTTTAGTTAAGGTATATTTTCAGATGAGGAGTCGGATTAGTGGCGTGATCGTGTTAGTATTGGCTATAAATACCCCGGCGGGCCGAGGAGCGTTTCACTTTTTTATGGGACGTCGAAGCGAGATCACGCTGCAGAAGGCAAAGGCGGCCAGGCTAGGCTGACCTCTGGGCGCGTACTACTTCGAGGCGGAACAAGGCTGGTCACCGCTGGGCTGCATTACGGCTGTTGCTGAGAGGAATTAGAGTTTGGTAAGGTCGCAAATGCCTTTGCGATCGTCTGGTGAGATTGAATATTTTATTTTAAAGTGTGACTAATCGTAGTGAATTCTAGAATTTCTTAGGGAGTAATTATCTGGTGCGCGCATTGTCTTGAATTGAGTGATTAATATTTAGGCAATATCTTTCTGTTCACGAACTAATATGATCTTATATTATCACGTGTGTATTTTTAATATGTGACGGAATAATAGGTTTATCACCTAATAAATGCGCTTAAGACATCACCATATTAGGATTCCGTATACTCCCATGAAGTGAAGTGAACACTTATCTTACGACGACTATTTATAGTACATGAATGTTCGCTAAGGAACGGTCCAATGGTAAATAATTCCTAATTGTATACCAGTATCTAGTGGTTAGTTGTAGGTACAAATGAGGGAAATCTTTATTAAAATATGTGCTAATATTATGTTGTAATTTATTTATGGCGGAGGAGCTGGCTTGTTACGAGCGTCGAGGGAGATCAGAAGGGACAGGAGCCCTGGGAACCAGAGAGGCGTTGGGTACGTGTCCCACTATTAAGAAATTAAAATCTGGTGAGTGACCTTTATAATCACTGTATTGAATGATTCTGAAACTTATTAATTTGTTTTTGGGCTATTATCTAACCATTTCAACGTTATCATACTTGTATTTGTGTATCGAAATCTAGTTCTACTGTATATAGTTTGGGGAATATGCTAGATAAAGTACGAGCGGTTTATGTATAGGTTATGAACGGATCTAGGTCATTGGTTAAATAACTGACGATATTACAGGAATGTTGTTTTGTTCTACATATATATTACTAGTTGATTTGTCACTGCGATATGATTGGGTTCCGTGCGCGCCCACGAGATAAAGTGATCAATTATTATACGACAACCTAGCTATAGCAATTGACTCGGTCCGTGGTACGCGTTACACTATGAGGATAGATTGTTAAGATGCGGATAAGCGACAAATATTACCACAAGTTCATATTAATATCCGGTGGTTAGTATAGGTGCTGATGGGTGGTTACTTTACTAGATTAACGCAACTGAATAAAGTAGTTATATACACTCGTGGCTGTGTGCTCGGTGTCGAGACAACCATATCCACAGGGCACATTGAGGACCCTGGCCACACGAGAATTCTCCCGAAAGGGGCTTCTTAGTCAGCAGAGATGTGCCCGCACTAGAGCGCCAGTCATAGATGTGTAGACAGAGTGAGTGGCTGAGAGTCTTCAATCTTGCAAATTGAGGGACCTCACTGGTCGAGCTGCTGTCTTAGTTCTAACAACCCTCTTAACAAGGGTTACGGTTGTGTTGGTTTATGAAGTAATCAGATGTACTTATAGATATATTGTGTGGAATTCCTTGAATGAATGAATCTAGCGTAGTAAATTAGTTATGTACACCTGTGGCCGAGAGCTTAGCGTTGTGGACAACCATATCCAAAGAGCACATTGACGACCCTGACCAATACGAGAATTCGCCCGTTAAGGGGTTTCTTAGTCAGTAGAGATGATGATCGCGCTTAGGCCTCCGTCACGGATGTGTCAACGAAGGTAAGGTTGGTGAGACCTTTCAGTCTTGCAAACTGAGGAGTTTCGCTGGCCAAGCCGTCGTTTTGCTTTAACCGAAGCTTCTTACCGTGAAGCTAGCTATGTTGATTTTACAAGGGAATCCAACACTTTCGCTTTAGTAACGGCAATAATTAAGTAGGTATCTTGTTAGGTGGGGTCGTTATTATCGGGATCTCAACAAAAGTATCGCAGTGGGTTGGTAATTAATTATCATTCGTCAGTTCAACTGTGCATTGTCGTATATTTAACATTGTTCCGACTATAAAGTGCCTTTGAGTTGATTGGGTGAGATTGGTTGCTAAGACATTGTGTTACATCCATTGAGATATTTTGGGGGTGAATTGTATTATAAATAGCTTAGGAAAAGTCAGTACTAATTGGTATTAGATTTGATAGAAATAACGATAGGGTAGGCGGAATCAACAGATGAGGTGGGATTACTAGCGAGTACGAGCAGCCGCGAGCGAGCGAGAGGCGAGCGCTACAGTTCGCTAACAACTCTAAGATTCATCGTTAGGGAGAATCGATATTATACTAGACATTGCGTCATTCATGTACCTGGAAGTAAAACATGTACTAATATTCTATTTCAATAGACTATCATCGCATCATCATCAATATCTTGACTTCTTCATGATTATTTTCATTATTATATCATCGCATCATCATCAATATCTTGACTTCTTCATGATTATTTTCATTATTATATCATCGCATCATCATCAATATCTTGACTTCTTCATGATTATTTTCATTATTATATCATCGCATCATCATCAATATCTTGACTTCTTCATGATTATTTTCATTATTATATCATCGCATCATCATCAATAGAGATCCCATCATGGCCAACACAAGTTGACCACTATTGTATTGCGAGTCTGTTTAAAGGGTGTCACCTACCACATAGCGTAATTTATCACTTCCCACAACTTAGTATAACAAGGAATTTATGCCCACTTTAGCCTCCATAATTGTGCATCACTTAATGAGACTACTGAATTGTAAATTAATTCTAAGGAACTGGTATAATTGTCTTACTTAAGTTATAGGTTCTACTAAAATGGGGTTATTGTACAACTTCAATTAACGTGTAACTTTTTCTCTTTATAGAAATACAAACTTCATACTTCTCGAAAAGGGCTGGGTCTACTCGCACAACGCGGGGCCTAACCACTAGACGAAATCACACGCCAAGCCACTTCACCAGCGCGAATCACGTATAGCTTAGGTCTAAATAGGCCTTCGAGGTTAGGTTCCAGAGATAATAAATTCTAGGTTAGATTACGGCATTGTAGGCCTGGAGTCGGACGGTTTTTTATTTGACCGAATCTCTTTCCGTCCGGCAATATCCTAGGAGATGATTTGGTCTGTTAACGTACTCAAGCTCGATTACTTTAACATAAATAACGAGAGATTCTGTAGCTGTAGGATAGATTTACCTAGACTAGAATAAAACCCAACCTTTCTAGTAGGATCGGCCGGAACTAACTCGGTTTTCCTATTCGCTTTGGTACGAGTTAGTATTTATAGGAACAAAGTGGATATCTAGTACAATCGAGTCTTGATTTTACTGGATTAATTAGTCAAAGGTTCTTTAGCTTCAAAACAAACAAAATTAATTTGATATTTCTATGGTAAATAAATGATTTATTTTCTCGCTTACTATCTGTTTAATTTTATTCAATAGCTTTTCCTTCAGGTAGGATTCAATTTTCAGACGACTAGAAGCTTTTCAGGAGCTTCCGCTTTCAGATAGGGGTTAATTTAAGTTCAGAATACAAAAACATAAAAGACAGCCATTTAAGAGGTTGAATCGTTACATTTTGGTGAGGCCGTGCCCAGGATGAAAATAGGGTTTTAAATTCACTTTTTAGTATCCCGGGTTACTACAGAATAGAGTATTTTCGTTTTAAAAAAAAAAAAAAGAAAAAAAATTATAATAAAAGGAAAAATATTTTTTTATTACGTGATTCGCTTGGTGAAAGGGCTAATTAAATTTATTTACAGATTTTTCTGTGTGTGGGTTATACAAATAACCCACATTTTGTTGCCGTGGAGTAGATAGAGAGATGGAGTTTGTATTTTTTAATGTTGTGTTGTGTATTATTTTCAGGACTTTCTTTCTTTTATTTTATTTCAAAGAGATTTTCACGCGCGATACGTACGTGAATTGTGTTGTGTATTATTTTCAGGACTTTCTTTCTTTTATTTAATTTCAAAGGGATTTTCACGCGCGGTACGTAGGTGAATTACTAATCAATAAGTTATATCACACTAAACTATGAAAAATATGCATAGAAATAATTTTGTTGTAGACGAAGGGCTAATATTATTTTGACAGAAATTCATTTGGGGGTACACATTTTTATTCCCGACTGTACTTTTCTACATATGTTTACCAACTGCTCATTGAGACGATTCTAACGAGCCCAAACTCGATGGGTTTGTGTCATTGTATCATGAAGTTCCTAGGCCCATCTTCCAACCCCAGCATCAGATTAGTTCCTTGTCATCATAACTTTAATTTGTCATGCGATTTATACATATGTGCGAAATTTTAGGCCGAACGGAAGTCAGGAAGTGAGTCTAATCTAAGAATTAAGTAAAAACGTAACAGTACCTAAACACTCTTTTCATCGGACAGTCGTGTCAAAGTAGTGCCTACGCGTAATTTGTATAAAAGGGGGGCAGGAATGTTATGCGGAATGGCCTTACAATCTGCCAATGCCATAGCACAATTAAGTAGGTT
The DNA here is from genome assembly GCA_963854355.1 of Epinotia brunnichana. Lineage (NCBI taxonomy): Eukaryota > Metazoa > Arthropoda > Insecta > Lepidoptera > Tortricidae > Epinotia > Epinotia brunnichana. The sequence continues at coordinate 4,285,540 of OY977963.1, read as the reverse complement.
CCATATACATCAGGCGGTTGCGGTAGTAGTTATAATAAAGTTTAGGTATAATGCTTTTATTCCAAAATAAAATAAAAATAAAATAAAACGGATCTAGATAACCTCAAGATAGTATTTTGTTAAATTAGCATCTTATGTATTTAGCTACGATTATTTCATCCTTCATATTCAATTGTTGCATTTGAGTTCGCAAGAGTAGTGTTGAGGTCATTGACATCTGTCCCGCGGTTGGGCAATTATTCGTTAAATAGTGGTTAGGAAAGTACCGGTGGATGATTATAGTACCAAGGACTTAGGAACATACTTAAGAACTCATCACATAATAGGGGTTAGAGTTATAGGTAACTTTCGTAAGCTAGGGGAGGAAAGTAGGTACGCGTTATACCTAGTTAGTAGACCTAGTCAAATTGAATCCAATTCTCGGCGTTTACGTTAAATCGATCGCTACTAAGTATTGTCCGAAATCTTAAGTACCTATAACCTTGCGGATATTTTCTACGTAATCGTCTTTGTAAAGAAAGTAATTGTAAGAATAGATAAGTAGGTAATTCGCGCGAGTTATATTCATTAACCAGTTAAAATGATAGGAAACTGGAGCGGTTATCTGTTACAAGAAAATGCGCATTCGAATCGGATTAGTTCCGGCTAGAAATTCAAATACCTAAGATCAAAGGTACACTATAATGGACTTTGTTGTTAGGTCATTAAGGTCAAAAGGTAAGCTGTGTGTAGGTATTTAAATGGTTGTCATCGTGAGTCAGTGAACCGGTTGTATGTACGCGTGAGATTTCAATTTTTAAATTCGGTGGTACATAAAACCACTTTGGCAGGGTTAAAATAGTGACAGGTTTGAAGATAAGCAACAAGTAAAGGGCACTTAAATACCTGCCTAGCTCCATAGAGGTACATTCCTGACATGGTAGGACTCGCACATTTCCACATAAATACGCGGCCACTCTATCACATTCACTTTATAATGTGCACCAGTTCAATTATCACTACATTGATTTATGTTTGAATACACACTAAACCACAGTAAAACACCTTAAACTGATTAAATAATAGACCTGAATATGTGAGAATTCGGCTTGTTGAAGCCCGCGCGCAAACTAAAAACAATTTTAAACATCGAACTTGTGGTTGTTCGGGCCGACATCTTGAAATTCTGCAGACATTTGGCGCCGCGCCGTCGGTAGGTAATCGTAAAGATTTTTGGCGGGAAATTGTTGTTTAATTTGATGATAGAGGAGTAATATTAATTAACTATATGTCGCGTTCGCTTATAATTTGGTGGAATGGGTGAACAGTTTTAGGATCATAGGATAAATATTTATGTAATGCATTAAGGTCGGTCTTAAATAAAGCGCGTCGCACGTAAAATATTTTGACACGGAAAATAATGTAGCCAGTTAGATGCGTTAATATTGATAGTAACTTTATGATAATGGCATAGTGTAAATTATTTCTAATAACTAGGTAATAATATAGTTGCTTAACTTTTGATGTGGTTTTTCTCACGGGCCGGAATTGATATCGGCGAATTAAATATATAGAGATAGTATGCGACAAAATTAGCTTTGTGGAGGTTGCGGGCTAAGTATAAGCTAGTTAGAGCCTACATATTTTATATTGGTCAATTCTAATAGGTATGTTAAGTACCTTAAAGCGTCACGCGGGTTTACGTAGGTACAATGTAATGAAAAGATAATAGATAAATTGCGCCTTACAAAACTTAGCGAAATAAAGTTTTAGACCCATCACACACTGTAGGTATAGCGAATTTCATTGTAATCAGTAGCTTAATTAACGCTAACGTACTTACGAACGTTCGAATTAGAAAATAAGTAAGTAAGTAATAATAGATATATATATAGATATAAGATTAAGGCGCTATTGTATTAGGTCAACCTGTAAAAATAGTTGCTGTACTGAAATAAATAAATAAAATAAATAAAAAAATAAAATAAAAAAGGTAACACGTGTTGGCAAGCGAATGAAATAAAACGAATTCATTGAATAAGGATATTCCGAAATCCGTCTGTCTGGTTTAGTTACTTCATGAGTCATAATTATAGAGCGGGGTTTGTGAAGTTTCAGAATAATTTAAATAATTAATTATAATTCCAGTCAAGTTAGGTTTTCATATATATATGCAAAACCAAGCACGCGTGATCTACGGTAAGACATATTTAGTTAGCGAATAACTTTGATACTCAGGTTCTGAGGCGAAAGACTTCGCTGATAGGGATTTCCGAATCTCACGGGAGATTCAGCTCTAAGAAAGGGGGGCAGAAGGCTTAGAATTGTAAGACAATGTGTGTAGGGCATGAAATTGATTAACCGCAACGCACTTAATTATTAATAAGGTAGTGTTAAAGTCATGGGTTCTGTCAATAGGGCTGAATGCAATTAAAATGTAGGTAGGTATAGTAAGTAAATATAGTACGGATCATTTCGTTGATAGTTACGTTGATAGTAAAAATTATTACTTACGTATTTTAAACAATGGTTTCAGAATTTGTCAAGTATAAGATGGATGGTTGTCCCAGTCTGAAACCGAAAGATTAGAGCTTGTCAGACAAATACCATATATGTACCGGTTCACGTCAGGTTACGAAAGATATTCGCCATGTTTACATTATATGGAAACAGGGCAATTCGGAGAAATTATATTAGTAATACCAAGTTGTGCACGTGTTATTATTATTATGTACTTTAAGGCAGGAGTCGTATATATCGCATGGCACTTTAATTGGTTACCATAGTATGTGATACTGGAGTATGTAAACTAACTGTTCCACCTCTCTAGTCATTGTTGAGGTAATGTGAATTTCGAAATAGGTCGTTAATTTCGCAAGTTATCTTAACGGCGCACTGGACGGGCGGTTTGTCCGGCGGGCTATGAATCGCGAGCGTCCGGGTTCGATCCCCGGTACGGAAAAATCTTTTTGTGTTTTTTTATTTTTGCTTTACTAACAATATTGTGGGCTACTACTTTTTAAACCTTTGGTTATTAAATTGAACGAATTTTACAATGTTTGGAGTAAGTTAAGGGTAATTGGGGATACTTATATATTTAGGCGTTTATAGTTTTAACATTATGCGATTTAGGTATTCATCAAATTGTGTATTTGTCTACGACATAGGGTCCGTCTATTTTTTTTCCATGAAGTACCTATGACAAAAATGACTTATCAGTTAATGTAAGAGGTTGTAATTAGGTATTATTTAAGGGTCTGCGGTATAATTTTACGGATGCATAAAATTATCATCGAGGCACTCGCGTAGGTTTATTGAACAGAACGTATGGTTGTTTATAAACGATATTCGTATTAGGGCATATTTCCAAGTTCGGTTACAAAACTAGCGCAAAATAGGTCAGATATTGGTCACGTAGGAAAATTAATCCGACCCGTGGCGGGGATATTTTGATATTAGCGACGAACGCAAGTGATATTTCTCTCATCCATGTAAGAAATAAGTAGTCGGCCGATGGATTAACTGTCGCATGAGTAAGATCGCGGTTGCTTTCCGTTCTTTCGTAACCGTTTAAAAGAGTTTAGTACCTTTACTGAATTCAGTGCTGGATTAAAATAGGCCTTATGGTTTAAAATGGGAAGATTTTAAAGGAAGAAGGTATAAATTACTTACGGTTGATTGACATGACACCCACTAGTTGAGTTCCCAGTAGCAGAATTCATGGTTTCACTAGCTTCACCTTAAAACTAACTAAGTATACATTCTAATACACAACACTGAATAATGCTCGTATTATGATACGTTGGAAAAGGCCAAAATAGGAGGCAAAACACTCGTTGTTGCACTATACCAGTCAGGCGTAACTGGAGCAATTTATTCCTTCAAATAATAGCAATCTAGACACTAGTTATTAAATTATTTGATTAATTACGACGAATGTTGTTTACAAAATTTGTCTAGCGAGGCCGCGGGAATTTGACATTTGCTGATTTGGGTTAAGATCTGTGGTGAGGCTTTAATGTACGGCCAAGTGGCGTGTTTAAACGGTTGTTACGGTTTAGGAAAAATTAGGAGTTGTGAATATATAAAGCCTGAGCTTACTTAGAGGTGGTAATTTAATTCTAATGGGGTTTTGTCATGTGGAATACGGTGGCGGAATGAAGGGGTTAATTCGGTTTCGAGTCAAATCATTTACGAGTTACAAGAGCATCTTACATTTATAAACTGTGTATCAGGCAAGTGAGGTATTGGGAATTATGTTAAATTTTTTTGACAAGAGAGTTCATATTTACTTAGACGGATTTTCCTTGCCTACTAACATTAAACTAGGACCTTTTATTAGATAGACCTTGCCAGTACGTTGTGTCTAGTTGATAAATCTAATGATTAATTTCCCTGTGCTTAAAGTTATTAAACTATAAATGTGATTAACAGGTCCTACCAATGTCAGAATTCGCGTCGATTTATAAGGGGTCTTTTGTAATTGGGGTTAGCATTGTGATTATAAAATACTCTGATACTACATTATATCCAAATGAGAAATCCTAGTAAGTGTTTGTATTCATACCAAAATTTGTAGACATCCCATTGAAATTGAGTCGCGCATTATGTTGGGTGTACATTATCGTTTGTAGGGCCATTATCGCTTGTATCGCGGGAGGGTTAGCGTAGTCGGTTGTCTTTAATCCATTCGGTATGATACCTTTTGCGAGGGTACTACCACAATTTTATTTAACATTTTAGACGATAAATATCAAAAAAAATAATGATAAGTAGAATAAGAAAAGTTATAGTCTGTGTTAAGAATAGTTACGCGATCCACTCACCGCTGGTTCAAATCGCGCGAATGAAACCGTAAGTACTTCGCGTTGTTCGTTTCACACTAGATATAAAAAAAAGGGGAAATTTAGTACTTTATGCTTGATTCCGTGCTTAAAACTAGAATAGAATAGGCAACTTGTAAGTTTGTAAATAAGATATTATGTGGTCGAGATCGTAAGGCGTATCTATAGTGTGCGCTCACGGGAGGTCGTGCGTCGATAAGGTTAACCGACTTTCAAAAAGGGGAGGGCTCTCAGATGGGTTGTATTTTACTTCTTTAAATCAGGTTGGACGTTAATTAAAGGCGCCTATATAGGTTGTTCAACAACAAATTAGGTACTTGTTATAAAATATTAACAAAATGGTTGGTTGTAGTATGGGAATTTAGGTATTTTTAATGCGTAACATTTATCGTCAGAAATATTTCTAAGTCAATAAATTGTCCAATATGTAGTTCACGATAGATTATACCGGTAGCTATTAAGGTAGATTCGAGATCGCTGCGTTGGGCGTGGCAAAATTAGCACTGACCCCTGGTCTTATATTGATATTGAGAGGTTAGAGATCAGGTTATACTGGCTGTAAGAAATAAATCGATTTGAGTCGAGTCGTTCTGCATTGGCGAATATCAAGGTTGGCGCAATGACCGCGGGATTGTCTCGCTATCAGCTGGGCTGTTATTCTGGGCGTACTAGGGAAGCACCTCACCTCACCTCACCTTTCACCACTAGCGAAAGTAGATCTATACCCGCAGCGCTGAGTCATCGTTACCATCGTCATCATATTAGCCGGTAGACAGCTACTGTTAGACAGGACTCCCCCAAAGAGTACTAGCGGTTATATCCCAATATTTAGTTGTTACGAATTGCGGAGTCTAGAGATATTTGTACGTGACCTTTTAGGATGACGTAAAATAAGTTACAGGATAACGGGACAGGAATGACTGATAAATTAAGTACTAGATGGTATAAATTTATAATTCTTTTTTTTGAGTTGGCGGGAAATTTTAATTTTGTTCTTGTCATCCCTTCCTTTCGGAGAAAGTAGGTATACGGCGGATTGACGTCTCATAGGTATAAAGGGGGAATCAGATAACCTGTTGTCGTGCGTGTCAAATTTTAGATACTTAAGTTGAAATTTTAGATCGCGGCTCATCTTGGTTTTAAGGGATTCCTGACGGGTATCATTTTCAAGTTATACGGGAATGCAGGTTCTAGATTTAAGATAAGTTTGGAATCCAGGATGGCTGATAAAATTTTTGAAAGAAAAAATCGGCGCGAGTATCATTTTCGAGTAATGCACGGATGCAGATTTCAAATTTTGGGGCTAAATTTGGAGTTCAATAGGGCAGGGTCGGCTTTGGAGAAGAAGAGGTCGCGGCTACCGTATTCGATTAGCTTGTGATTGTATATTTTGAATTACGATACAGATGTGGGGTAAAGGCGACGGTGTTATGACAGCGTGACGGCAGTTGCAGTTGCGGGAGCGGAATTTCAAGCATCGATTGAATACTAATTATTGAAACTTACAGGTATCTTATGAGAACGAAGAGATGGAGTTCATAATAAAGGGAAGGATATGGGGCCGTGATCGTCTAGTGGTTAGGACCTTACGCAGTTATAATTATTCCGGCTTAAATTTATCTCAAGCATGGAATATGGTTATATATTTTGTCCACATGTTATGCGCTAGGTAGTGCATAAACAACGTTAAATATTTACATGAAATAATCCATTTATTACAGGTATATCTTAAGATGTATGATGCGTTTGTCAATACAATATTGACATCAGGCGTTAAATTTATGTGGGTCCTAATAGGGCGTGGGTGTAATCTTCATTTAGTAACCGGCGAATCTTACGTTTGCACAATATATGGTATTGGCGTAAGACTAATTTTAAACTTATGAATTATGTATTGCAATTTATCTGGTATTTACTACATAAATTATAGTATTACGAAAATTTGAGATCCAACTATAAAATTATTTAAGTTGTGAGAATGGGGGGCAGTTATTTAATTAATGACTGATAGGTAAATGGTAAATGGGATATGGCTTAAAATTTTGATATTTACGGGTTACTCTAGGAGGGTTAATTAAGTTTGACTTACTGTCTTTTATAATCTTCAAACATATGAAGGGCAGGTTAGTTGGCTGTGTGCGAATAGGGCTGTGCGGATCAATTAAAGCAGTAAAATTTTGTTTTGCAAAATAAGTAAAGTAGTAATATTATATTATCACTTTGTTCTACTCTTCATATCATAATTTTCTCGTCATTTAAAGTAAATGTAAATTCTCATAGCATATAACTTGGGAAGAACATTATATATCATTAATGTGGTTGTACTGTCGGATTCCGTTTAGTTGGTCTAAGTCGTGTTTAGGGCAAGGGGATTAACTAGGTTGGGTGGGTAAATAGTGTGTTCGTTGAGTTAAGAGATGTATGAGTCCGCATAAAAGGCAGCGTTGAGTGTGTGATTGTATGATAACAATGGGCTTTTACCGACTGGCCGGAGTTCGCAGTGCAACCTAGGTTTGTTGGTACTGATTGATCTCTCCAAACCATTTTACACCGGTGTTTCCGCAGTTATAGTTTGGTTAGGTTAAAGTCATAAAATGACAAGGTCCTTGTGTGACTAACTGTGGCGACACTATACTCTACAGAAGCTAAGCTGAAAGGCTAAGCTAGTCTTATCTTCGTCCTACACATCTCTTCGTGGCAAGGATACTTCCGACACCATATTCTTCGGGATGATTTGTCAACGAACATTCATTCTGAAACTTAAGTAATAATATTTTAACTTCCATTACTGGGAATTTATCAGGAATTTCCTATTATATGTTAAGTAATTTGCAATGTCAAGATTACAATCTTGCAAGGGTTCAATGAACATGGTTTGTTGAAATTAAATTTAGTAAGGCTGTTATTCTTACACGATGGTGAAGTGTTGCATTTTGTATTTGAGTAATGCAAACGTATTTTATAGTAGTTATGACATTTCTACAGTAAAGCTGGGTGGGGCTTGGACGCATGTAGTCGGATTCTCTATAGGATGTCAAGGCACTTCCTAGAGACCCCACGGGGTTGATGAATGTTACTGTGTGCGACTGGGTCACGTTCGGTATAGAGATAGAGTATCATCGCGAACGACGATTATAATTAAAGTTTGTTTGATGTTTTGTCAGTATTATCACTATCATTAATGGTGTGATGGTGCTGTCAGGACATTGAAGGGATTAATGCAAAATTAACCCAGTAGTTTATGAACAGTTTGCCTCTAGTGTGGAATACAGTCTGAAGTCGGATATCCTAGTCAAGTAGAAACATTCTCCACTGGGTTTGCTTGGTGGTTATCTTTGTACTCAGTGTTCTGCTGTTCGCATAGGGAGTTATTGTAATAACATAGACCGAGATATGTGGTTGAACCTGGATCTTTGGTAGCCAGAAGGTATCTGAGGGTTCGGGGTGTTAGTGCAACATCGTGGTCATTAGGATCTATTGGGCTCACAACCTAGTACTTTGTGCGAATGGGAGTATTCTGGGGAAGTTTTCTAGCGGCGCCGACCGAGATATGTGGTCTAACTTGAGTTTGTAGTGGCCAGGGGGCATCTGTGGGCTCAAGGTGAAGCTAGAAGATAATTATATTGTGTCATCGGCCGAGATATGTGGCCTAACTTGTACTGACGGAAGCCAGAAGGCAACTGGAGGTGCAAGGTGGTGCAGTATAGGGGTTTGTATTGCCAGCCGAGATATGTGGCTAAACTTGAGTTTGTGGTGGCCAGGGGGCATCTGTGGACTCAAGGTGGTACCGTAGGGATGGGTATGTGTGTCATCAGCCGAGATATGTGGCTAAACTTGTGCTGACGGAAGCCAGAAGGTGACTGGAGGCACAAGGTGATACAGGGGCTATTCTTCAACGTCCATCACCAAGCAAACGTAGTGGTTAAACATTCACACACCTAAAATACACTTGTTGGAGAGATCGATATATCAACGAATTGAAACTTCCCGAGTTATGGGGTTGGCATTTTTTGCAAATTATAATCATAGATTATTGGTCAGAATTAATTGGGAGAGTTATGTAAATAGACACAGCTAACAAATCTAGCCTTCAGTTAGAGTAATATTATATTTAAATTTGGTATAAGGACAGTAGGTTAACGGAATTATCTACTCAAAGTTATTTTAAAATTCACCATTTATAGGTCGCAATTCCTTGTTTATTGCTTAAGTATGTTTTAGATTGTGATAATGCTTCGCTCAATATCGTAGATTTCTCGCTGTGCATGATCATGGGGCAGAATGAGACGATCCGAGAGCTTCGCTCTCAGACTCAATAGTATCTAAGGGCGGAATTACTCTTTTAAATTGATAGATGTTAACGTTGTGGGTTTCAGGTCCAAATATGAAGGAATTGAAGCTTTCATTCGTTATCATCCTGTCAATTATGTATGTAAATAAGTTAGAGATAAATTGCGTTAGATGCTATTCTAGGCTAAAATCAAGACTACTATTAAAAGTGTAGAAAACTCGCGTTTCGTCCAAAATAATTGGTTTAAAACATACTTCAGCATACTAATTCAGTATTGTTGGATTAGTGTATCATTTAATGTGTGCTAGATCTAGATTTATAGATTCATAAATTAGAATAGTTAGGTTAGATTTTTTAGAATTGATCGCTGGCCAGCAAGAAAACGCGTGGACGGACGCGCGGCCTGCAGGAACATTCTACCCGCGAAGTCGAGAAAAGTGGACATCGATCGGCACGGAGGGGCGAGGAACGCTCCCTGGAAAACGGGCCTTATACCCTTTAGTTAAGGTATATTTTCAGATGAGGAGTCGGATTAGTGGCGTGATCGTGTTAGTATTGGCTATAAATACCCCGGCGGGCCGAGGAGCGTTTCACTTTTTTATGGGACGTCGAAGCGAGATCACGCTGCAGAAGGCAAAGGCGGCCAGGCTAGGCTGACCTCTGGGCGCGTACTACTTCGAGGCGGAACAAGGCTGGTCACCGCTGGGCTGCATTACGGCTGTTGCTGAGAGGAATTAGAGTTTGGTAAGGTCGCAAATGCCTTTGCGATCGTCTGGTGAGATTGAATATTTTATTTTAAAGTGTGACTAATCGTAGTGAATTCTAGAATTTCTTAGGGAGTAATTATCTGGTGCGCGCATTGTCTTGAATTGAGTGATTAATATTTAGGCAATATCTTTCTGTTCACGAACTAATATGATCTTATATTATCACGTGTGTATTTTTAATATGTGACGGAATAATAGGTTTATCACCTAATAAATGCGCTTAAGACATCACCATATTAGGATTCCGTATACTCCCATGAAGTGAAGTGATTACTTATCTTACGACGACTATTTATAGTACATGAATGTTCGCTAAGGAACGGTCCAATGGTAAATAATTCCTAATTGTATACCAGTATCTAGTGGTTAGTTGTAGGTACAAATGAGGGAAATCTTTATTAAAATATGTGCTAATATTATGTTGTAATTTATTTATGGCGGAGGAGCTGGCTTGTTACGAGCGTCGAGGGAGATCAGAAGGGACAGGAGCCCTGGGAACCAGAGAGGCGTTGGGTACGTGTCCCACTATTAAGAAATTAAAATCTGGTGAGTGACCTTTATAATCACTGTATTGAATGATTCTGAAACTTATTAATTTGTTTTTGGGCTATTATCTAACCATTTCAACGTTATCATACTTGTATTTGTGTATCGAAATCTAGTTCTACTGTATATAGTTTGGGGAATATGCTAGATAAAGTACGAGCGGTTTATGTATAGGTTATGAACGGATCTAGGTCATTGGTTAAATAACTGACGATATTACAGGAATGTTGTTTTGTTCTACATATATATTACTAGTTGATTTGTCACTGCGATATGATTGGGTTCCGTGCGCGCCCACGAGATAAAGTGATCAATTATTATACGACAACCTAGCTATAGCAATTGACTCGGTCCGTGGTACGCGTTACACTATGAGGATAGATTGTTAAGATGCGGATAAGCGACAAATATTACCACAAGTTCATATTAATATCCGGTGGTTAGTATAGGTGCTGATGGGTGGTTACTTTACTAGATTAACGCAACTGAATAAAGTAGTTATATACACTCGTGGCTGTGTGCTCGGTGTCGAGACAACCATATCCACAGGGCACATTGAGGACCCTGGCCACACGAGAATTCTCCCGAAAGGGGCTTCTTAGTCAGCAGAGATGTGCCCGCACTAGAGCGCCAGTCATAGATGTGTAGACAGAGTGAGTGGCTGAGAGTCTTCAATCTTGCAAATTGAGGGACCTCACTGGTCGAGCTGCTGTCTTAGTTCTAACAACCCTCTTAACAAGGGTTACGGTTGTGTTGGTTTATGAAGTAATCAGATGTACTTATAGATATATTGTGTGGAATTCCTTGAATGAATGAATCTAGCGTAGTAAATTAGTTATGTACACCTGTGGCCGAGAGCTTAGCGTTGTGGACAACCATATCCAAAGAGCACATTGACGACCCTGACCAATACGAGAATTCGCCCGTTAAGGGGTTTCTTAGTCAGTAGAGATGATGATCGCGCTTAGGCCTCCGTCACGGATGTGTCAACGAAGGTAAGGTTGGTGAGACCTTTCAGTCTTGCAAACTGAGGAGTTTCGCTGGCCAAGCCGTCGTTTTGCTTTAACCGAAGCTTCTTACCGTGAAGCTAGCTATGTTGATTTTACAAGGGAATCCAACACTTTCGCTTTAGTAACGGCAATAATTAAGTAGGTATCTTGTTAGGTGGGGTCGTTATTATCGGGATCTCAACAAAAGTATCGCAGTGGGTTGGTAATTAATTATCATTCGTCAGTTCAACTGTGCATTGTCGTATATTTAACATTGTTCCGACTATAAAGTGCCTTTGAGTTGATTGGGTGAGATTGGTTGCTAAGACATTGTGTTACATCCATTGAGATATTTTGGGGGTGAATTGTATTATAAATAGCTTAGGAAAAGTCAGTACTAATTGGTATTAGATTTGATAGAAATAACGATAGGGTAGGCGGAATCAACAGATGAGGTGGGATTACTAGCGAGTACGAGCAGCCGCGAGCGAGCGAGAGGCGAGCGCTACAGTTCGCTAACAACTCTAAGATTCATCGTTAGGGAGAATCGATATTATACTAGACATTGCGTCATTCATGTACCTGGAAGTAAAACATGTACTAATATTCTATTTCAATAGACTATCATCGCATCATCATCAATATCTTGACTTCTTCATGATTATTTTCATTATTATATCATCGCATCATCATCAATATCTTGACTTCTTCATGATTATTTTCATTATTATATCATCGCATCATCATCAATATCTTGACTTCTTCATGATTATTTTCATTATTATATCATCGCATCATCATCAATATCTTGACTTCTTCATGATTATTTTCATTATTATATCATCGCATCATCATCAATAGAGATCCCATCATGGCCAACACAAGTTGACCACTATTGTATTGCGAGTCTGTTTAAAGGGTGTCACCTACCACATAGCGTAATTTATCACTTCCCACAACTTAGTATAACAAGGAATTTATGCCCACTTTAGCCTCCATAATTGTGCATCACTTAATGAGACTACTGAATTGTAAATTAATTCTAAGGAACTGGTATAATTGTCTTACTTAAGTTATAGGTTCTACTAAAATGGGGTTATTGTACAACTTCAATTAACGTGTAACTTTTTCTCTTTATAGAAATACAAACTTCATACTTCTCGAAAAGGGCTGGGTCTACTCGCACAACGCGGGGCCTAACCACTAGACGAAATCACACGCCAAGCCACTTCACCAGCGCGAATCACGTATAGCTTAGGTCTAAATAGGCCTTCGAGGTTAGGTTCCAGAGATAATAAATTCTAGGTTAGATTACGGCATTGTAGGCCTGGAGTCGGACGGTTTTTTATTTGACCGAATCTCTTTCCGTCCGGCAATATCCTAGGAGATGATTTGGTCTGTTAAAGTACTCAAGCTCGATTACTTTAACATAAATAACGAGAGATTCTGTAGCTGTAGGATAGATTTACCTAGACTAGAATAAAACCCAACCTTTCTAGTAGGATCGGCCGGAACTAACTCGGTTTTCCTATTCGCTTTGGTACGAGTTAGTATTTATAGGAACAAAGTGGATATCTAGTACAATCGAGTCTTGATTTTACTGGATTAATTAGTCAAAGGTTCTTTAGCTTCAAAACAAACAAAATTAATTTGATATTTCTATGGTAAATAAATGATTTATTTTCTCGCTTACTATCTGTTTAATTTTATTCAATAGCTTTTCCTTCAGGTAGGATTCAATTTTCAGACGACTAGAAGCTTCTCAGGAGCTTCCGCTTTCAGATAGGGGTTAATTTAAGTTCAGAATACAAAAACATAAAAGACAGCCATTTAAGAGGTTGAATCGTTACAGTCTGTGCTTGAATCCTGCTATTTTCGCCAAGAACGTGAAGAGCGCTTGTTCACGCAAAAACGCCTCTTAATACTATCAATACCATGTTAGCGTGGCTACACTATGGAAACTCCATTTCCGTTTTTATTCTGCCATTAGTGTGGCAAGACTGTCTCACTCTCTTCTTGTCAACTACCTCGAGCCATGATGGCTGCGGTCTGAGTTCAAATTTCAATTTAATTATTATACATGGTGTAATAGCTCAGTGACGTGTAAGGTGCGTGGGCGCACTGATACTCAAGCAATTCATCCTCAAGTAGGTTCGCGCGGCGCGATTCCTATAAATTCAGAACCTAACCTGGTTAAAGTAAACGTGTGTGTGTGTGTGTTACTGGTGTATCGAGTCACCCTTGTGCGCGGAACACGATAAATGTTAAGTAAACGGTTATAAGTCACCACGTCTTTCAACTCTAATCGTCATCCGAACCCAATCCAGCACGATACAGACGACGCGTTGACGCAGCGACCCACGGCGGCCCCTCCAGAGAGACTCCTTCAAATTCATAAGTATTGAGCAAGGCCTTAAAAGGCACATTTTTTGGTGGCACCTATGAGGGGAATATATTGAAAATCATCATAAAATCAAGAAAAGATAAAGCAGGTACTGCACGACGCGCGGCGCAACGAGCAAAATACCTGAATTACTGTTGCAAGTACGTAACCGTCATAAACATTACAATCAGTGCGCGGATGGGCATTATTTACGTAGATGTTTAAAGTGTTCATTAGTGCGGCATTAGTGTGCATCATCACCGTAAAACTGCAGACATTAGACATCGCGCGGACTTCAAGGTTGAGTCATCGTCAGCAAGCGGCCATTGTTCAGTTCGTCAAGGTACGAGGCAACGCGGCGTTACATCAAGCATCAAGTTCATTCACTCACCGGATCGGACACTTCATTTCGGTTGGTAGTCAGTAAAGATAATAGTTCACTTCAATTCATTCAGTTGTTGAGTTTCACATAGCAACACTAGCTAACTTCAATTCACTCATTCGTTCACAAATGACAGTGTCAAGTGACACTATTTATTGACTTTCGTTTCGATTGTATAGTTTTATCCAAGAAAATTCATTGTTAATCAGTTAATTACAGTTAGTAACAAATATTGGCAGCCTGCAGTTCAGTGCTGACACGATATAAGAGTGAAGTGTCCATATTCATGATCAAATTTGTCAGTTAACGTGTATTATTATTGCAAATTGTGCATATAAATTGTTAGCTTACATCACGATTGTAGCAATTGTATTATTTAAGCTATACGTTTAGGTATTTAGAGACAGATACCATTCAATACGCAGAATAATGTTACCGAGGACTGCCAAGATCCAATTTAGGTCCAAATACCGTATGTTGTCAGATTACGCCGGAATGGTTTCCGAGCGTAAAGACAGCACAGCGGCGACTGTAGCAAAGCGGCATTTCGAGAGTGTCTATCCACAGCTTGTCAACGCCTATGAGGTACTACTAGGAGCGGGACCTGAGAGTGTGACAGAGGAGGAATCGGAACAATATGACAAGGAGTTCACTGAGGTGAACCGAATGCTCATCGAGCTGGACCAGGCAACCGAGGCTGTTGGTGAGTCACCAGTGGAGGATGTCAGGCCGTCACAGTCTCCCATGGCACGACTACCAGCTATTGAACTTCCGAAGTTCTCGGGTAAGTTGATAGAGTGGCTACCGTTTTATGATCTATTCATTTCTTTGGTGCATAATAGGAGTATTTCTGAAGCAGAAAAGCACTACTATCTCAGGGCATCATTGACTGGGGAGGCGCTCTCCATGGTGCGTCAGCTACCTATGGATGGGAACAATTATTCAGTGGCATTGTCATTACTTTTAAATCGGTATCAAAACAGCAGAAGGCTGCTGGATACTTACATTGGGCGCATTATGGGCCTCCCAAATATTTCGGTATGCAATGCGGCGTTGCAGTCCACGGTACTGGACCCATTACGAGAGTCCATACAAGCTCTAGAAAAGCTGAAACAGCCTGTTCAAGAATGGTCGTACTTGTTGGTGTATATTGTGTTGCAGAAACTGCCTGTAAGCATCAAAACAACGTACGAGGAGCGTTTCGGGAAGGACTCGGAGCACTTACCAACCATTTACCAGCTGATGGAGCTGCTTGAGGAGCAATGTCGGGTCCATCGTCTGGTCACCACACAGCAGGCCGAGAGGACGACGCCAGGGGCGCACAACTCACCGCTCCGTCAGGGACGTGCCGGTCAGGCTGCACCACGACCACCGCAGCTGGTACGAGTGGTGGCAGCGGAACCTGGACCCTCAAATCAGGTGACATCTACTTCTATCCATTGTTCATATTGTGGAGATCAAAACCACTCCTTGTACAGATGCTCTGAGTTCCTGCGAATGACTAGTTCGGAACGGAGGTCTTGGGCCCGTAAATCAGGGCACTGTTTCAGGTGCCTCCGAAGACACTATGCCCGTGAGTGCACCCAGCAGAACTGGTGCTCACGCTGCGGTACTGAGGCTCACAACTCGCTGATCTGCAATGCCGACGGCAAGCATCAATCACCAAGGCCGGCTGAAGCAACTGTCCACCGAGTGGAAGTGGCTCAGACATCATCATCATGGGGATCACGGCAGATTTGGCCTACTTCACCGAATCAATCATCATCATCACGTCACAGCTCGCCTGTGATGGGTTACGAGCAGGCAGAAGGGTCAGCTGCAGCAGCACCTCAACCTCCGTGCCCTGCATCACCGGCGCAGATCATACAATCAGGATACATGCCACGCTCACGTGTTGGTGACCGTGCACGCTTAGCTCAGGAGACCTTCAGTTCATTGCGGTTCGGCTCACGATGCAGCCCGGAACCTCAACAATGAAATAAGGCCACTGTTGGTGTAGCAGGGGTTCAGATGCCGGTCACCATCTGCCCCACAGCTCTGGTCATGGTCAAGTCAGGGCATGGTCAGTATGTTAAAATAAGGGCACTTATCGACACTGGAGCTGGGATTTCAGTGGTAAAACAGTCTTTGGTAAACCAATTGCAATTACACCAACAGTATAATAGAACTCAAATCTATGGAATAGGAAACCAACTAGTGGACCTCCCGGGTACCCTAGTTAAATTGGTCATCAAACCTATAGGAAAAGTGGTCCCTATTATTAGCACGGGGGCCGTTGTTTTATATTCATTAACTGAAAAGGTTCCATCTTATCATTCACAATTGAAGGATCAATTGAAAGTACAAAACCTCAAGTTAGCGGATCCCGACTTCGACCAAGCTCGAGACGTGGATGTTATTCTGGGGACAGATGTACTTGATTATATCTTTGATGGTACAAAGATTCCTACTCACGTTCCAGGTATATCTGCCTACGGGTCCTGTTTTGGACATCTCATCATTGGAGCGATCTCCTGAAATCATTCAACATCTCAACCAACCGGCAGCTCTGTAGAGGACTACGGACTGCATGCCACCCACCTGGAAGACGTGCTGGAGAAGTTCTGGAAGGTCGAGGAGCCCCCAGTAGAACCAGCGGAGCACCCGGAGCATTTGGAATGTGAAAGGTTATATGCATCCACTACTAAACGTATGCCTGACGGTAAATATATGGTCAGATTACCATTATTGACAGCAAGGCCCACTATAGGTGATTCAAAAGGTATAGCGATGCAGCGGCTGCGCTCATTAGAGACCAAACTGGCAAAAAATCCTGAGCTTGCAGCAAAGTATAAGGAGTTCATGAGTGAGTATGAATCAATGGGTCACATGTCAGTATCAAACTTTAATTTCGATTCAGAACACTACGTTATCAGTCATCATGGTGTTTTCAAAAAGGGCTCTGATAAAATACGTGTCGTATTTAACGGGTCTGGGACTACTACCAACGGCGTGTCACTCAACCAATGCCTCCATGCAGGCAAGCCACTTCAAACTGACATCACTCAGATATTACTTAACTTTAGGCGTCATCAAGTTGTCTTCACGAGCGACATCAGGATGATGTTTCGCCAAACCTGGATTCATCCGGACGATCGAAAGTATCAACTGATCCTCTGGAGAGAGGACCCATCCCAGGAAGTCAAGGTATACACCCTTAACACTTATACTTACGGTTTACGGAGTGCCCCCTTTGTAGCAATCAGGACACTCCTACAACTGGCTAGTGACTGGGAGGCCTGTCACGCAGACTCGCAAGCAGCGCACGTCGTGCGCCGAGACGTGTTTGTGGACGATGTTCTCACGGGAGCAGACTCTATTCAGGAGGCTCAGAATCTCAAATCTGAACTCATACAGCTCATGGGAAGCGCTGGATACGAGTTACGAAAATGGTCATCTAATCGCCCAGAGTTATTGCAGGATCTTCCACAGGATTACTGTGAACAGCCTCATCAGTTCGATTCTGATGATAAAGGCTTCATCAAGGTGCTAGGCATCCAGTGGAGTCCCGTATCAGATACGATGTCATACCAAATCAATGTGCCCCTTGGGCAACCCATATCAAAGCGAAGTGTGCTGAGCACTATAGCAAGACTATATGATCCGTGCGGATACTGTGCTCCAGTTGTTTTCAGATTCAAATTGCTCCTTCAATCATTGTTCGTGGACGGACTAGAATGGGACGAACCCCTAACTCACACTCAACATGCTCAGTGGACTGAACTCATTCAGGATTTGAATCATTTGCCTCAATTACAGATCCCAAGATGTGTAGCACTACCCGGGGCTGTATCATACTCTCTTCACGGCTTTGGAGACGCATCCGAGCTTGGATTTGCTGCCTGCGTCTATCTCAGGACAGAGGACGCGTCTGGAAACGTAATGGTACAATTAGTCATAGCTAAATCACGCGTGGCACCTAAAAGGGTCGTTCAGACGGTCCCCAAACTAGAACTTAGTGCTTCTCATCTGCTTTTCAAGCTACTGAATCACGTGGCTGAATCGTACGAGCCATCAGTTGAACTGGACAGCATCAACGCATGGTCGGACAGTACCAAAGTGTTGTCCTGGTTAAACTCGAAGCCGCATTTGTTGCAAACATTTGAGTGCAACCGAGTACAAGAGATCCAACAATCACGACGCGTCATGACATGGCGCCACATCAGATCAGAGTTAAACCCAGCGGATGTCGCGTCTAGAGGGCTGTCAGCTAAGGAACTTTTGGAAAATCAATTGTGGTGGTCACCATTCTGGTTGCTCGCGGACGAGGCCCAATGGCCAACATTACCGGTAACGATGCCTGCTGAATTACCTGGCTTTAAGAAGCTGGTTCATATCATAACCCCCATGGAGCCCTGGGAAGATTCGCTGTTGTCACGAGTCAGCTCCTTTAGTAAGTTAATCAATATTTCTTCGTATGTACTCAGGTTCTGTAAAAATATTCGATTACCAAAAGATCAACGTAATCTTCAGTCTGTACTCACTCTGGATGAGAACAGAGAAGCTATGAAGCATTGGATACAGAAGATTCAAATGGATGAGTATAAGGACGAGATTGTACTCATAAAAAGGGGTAAACGAGTCTGCAAGTCGCTTCAGAAACTCAGCGTCTTTATTGATGACAATCACTTCATTCGCGTCGGAGGCCGGCTGGGAAAATCTGCGTTGTCTTACGGAGCTAAACACCCGTATCTCGTACCTAAAGATCATCGTTGGGGTCAACTATTGATCGAACACTTTCACAAGGTGTACTGTCATGCACCAACCACAGCTCTCATCAGCATCCTGCGTCGTCAATTTTGGATACCGTCAGTTAAGCGACAGGTATCTCGGGTCATAAACAAATGTATTTCATGTATCAGATTCAACGCTCCTGGTCAGAGCCCATATATGGCGGACCTACCTGCGGATCGCGTTACAGCCGCACGCCCGTTTTCAGGGGTGTCTGTTGATTTTGCTGGGCCATACTTAGTCAAAGCCAGTTTGCTCAGGAACGCCAAATCAGTGAAGGCTTACCTGTGTGTGTTTGTATGTTTAGGTACCAAAGCACTGCACCTCGAGCTTGTTTCATCACTGAGCAGCGAGGCGTTCATAGCTGCGTTCTCACGGTTTGTCAGTCGATGAGGGCTGCCCTCGCTCGTCAGATCGGATCAAGGTACCAACTTTACAAGTACTAGCTCATACCTCAAGGAGGTAAATCAGTTTTTGCTGGATAATGCGGTCATAATCCAGGAAGAACTTAAAAGTCAGCACGTCCGGTGGCAATTCAACCCACCAGGTGCACCTCACATGTCAGGCCTGGTCGAGGCGGCTGTCAAAAGCACTAAGAATTTACTCAAGCGAGAAATCAAGGACCACATCCTGACATTTGAGGAACTCACGACCGTCTTGTGCAAGGTGGAAGCGATCCTCAATTCGCGCCCGCTGGTCCCCTTGTCGGACGATCCGTGCGATTTCGACGTACTTACTCCCTCTCATTTTATCATCGGTCAGCCCTTGATTGCTCTACCGGAACCTCACTGGAAGGACGTAAGAATTTCGCGTTTATCACGGTTTCAATTGATTCAGAGCCTCACCCAATCAATCTGGTCGCGGTGGCACTTAGAATACCTCACTACATTACAATTGCGTAATAAATGGTATCGTCATGTTAATAACTTGGAGTTAAATGATTTAGTGTTTATAATGGATGAGAGAGCTCCCCCTTTACATTGGCGTAGAGGCCGAATAATTGAATTGTATAAAGGATCAGATAACGTTGTACGTTCAGTCAAATTGCGAACACAAAATGGAGAGCTCATCCGTCCTGTAGTCAAGTTATGTAAGCTACCTACTGAAGGTACCTCCTCCTAAACAGTTATTGTATATTTGCCTGTGTATTGTCAATGTTTAGTTAAGCTAGAGTTAAATCGCAATGCTCATTGTTGATTCACTTTATTAGTTTATTATGTTTAGTTATCACTGACTTGCAGTATGATAAAGCTTCATGTGATCAGCTCACCTTTTCCCTCGTGGCGGGAGGAATGTTCACGCAAAAACGCCTCTTAATACTATCAATACCATGTTAGCGTGGCTACACTATGGAAACTCCATTTCCGTTTTTATTCTGCCATTAGTGTGGCAAGACTGTCTCACTCTCTTCTTGTCAACTACCTCGAGCCATGATGGCTGCGGTCTGAGTTCAAATTTCAATTTAATTATTATACATGGTGTAATAGCTCAGTGACGTGTAAGGTGCGTGGGCGCACTGATACTCAAGCAATTCATCCTCAAGTAGGTTCGCGCGGCGCGATTCCTATAAATTCAGAACCTGACCTAGTTAAAGTAAACGTGTGTGTGTGTGTGTTACTGGTGTATCGAGTCACCCTTGTGCGCGGAACACGATAAATGTTAAGTAAACGGTTATAAGTCACCACGTCTTTCAACTCTAATCGTCATCCGAACCCAATCCAGCACGATACAGACGACGCGTTGACGCAGCGACCCACGGCGGACCCTCCAGAGAGACTCCTTCAAATTCATAAGTATTGAGCAAGGCCTTAAAAGGCACAGCGCTGATTCGAACTGTCTTCCGCGGTCGGTGACGATGTCCACAGGACAACCAAATCGGGATATCCAGGCGGTCAGAAGAGCCTTCGCAACTGTTTCGGCTGTGATATCCATCATCGGAATTGCTTTAGGCCACCGTGTGAATCGATCGATGGCTGTTAGGCAGTAGCGGTAGCCTTGAGACTGTGGCAGAGGTCCAATAATATCGATATGGACATGCGAGAATCTGGCTTTGGGTAGTTGGTATGTGCCCAAGGGAGCTTGAACGTGCCTCGTTACTTTCGAGCGTTGACAGGCTGTGCAGGCTCGTGCCCATTTGCGGCAGTCTCTATTCATATGCGGCCAAACAAATCTCTCTGATACAAGTCTCGCTGTTGCCTTGGTTCCAGGGTGACTAAGCGAGTGTAGGCTGTTGAAGACTTGCTGGCGAAGTTCTGTAGTCACGTAGGGTCTTAGGATGGAGGTACTGCTATCACAGTATAGTTCGGTGAGGGAACCTGGTATCATCATCTTTTTCAATTTGATGGTATGGGTTGTGTCACCGTCTAAAATCTGCTTTAGCTCAGCATCCTTGCCTTGTGCTGCTGCAAGTTGTACCAGGTCAATTGGCTTCTCCAGTTCTTCTATCCTCGACAATGTATCCGCGACCACGTTGTTTTTCCCAGATATGTGCTGGATATCGGTGGTGAATTGAGAGATGAGGTCGAGGTGGCGAAATTGTCTTGGTGAGCAGTTTGACTTGTGTGACGCGAAAGCAAAGCACAACGGCTTGTGATCGGTAAATACCGCGAAGACTCGTGCTTCCAGCATGTGACGGAAGTACTTGATTGCACTGTATATTGCGAGTAGTTCCCGATCGTATGGCGAGTACTTCTTTTCGGCTGGGCTTAGCTTCTTTGAGTAGAACGCAATTGGCTGCCATGCGTCACCCTTCTTCTGCTGCAACACACCTCCCAATGACGTGTCAGACGCATCCGTGACCAGTGCAAGTACTGCGTTGCTGTCCGGATGTGCTAGGAGTGCTGCCTCGCAGAGACTTCTCTTGCAGTCGTTGAACGCCTTCAGGGTCTCGTCCTTTAGCAAAACGGGGTGGAATCCTTTTACCGAGCCAGTCAACAAGTTGTGCAGAGGTGCTTGGATCTGTGCTGCTTGTGGGATGAATCGCCGATAAAAATTGATCATCCCCAAGAACCTTCGCAATTCTTTAACGCTCTTCGGCGTTGGAAATGTATCGATGGCTTCTACCTTCGTTTCTAAGGGTTTCGTGCCTTTCGCAGAGATGTGGTATCCAAGGAACTTGACTTCTGGCACAGCAAAGATGCATTTCGAAGGGTTTATGACGATCCCGTAGTCCCTTAGTTTGTTGAACAGTAGCCTCAGATGTTCCATATGAGCTTCTTCGTTCTCCGAGAAGATAAGGAAGTCGTCAAGGTACGCGAATACGAAGTCCATCCCTCTTGTGACCTCGTCAACTAACCTCTGGAATGTCTGTCCAGCGTTCCTTAACCCGAACGTCATATAAGGGAACTCATATAGCCCAAAGGGCGTGGCTATGGCATTCTTCACTATGTCGTCCGCGTTCACCGGTATTTGGTTGTAAGCTTTTACCAAATCTATGGTGGAGAAGATCGTACAACCGGATAGATGGTGTGCGAAGTCGTGGATATGGCGGATGGGGTACCGGTCTGGGACTGTTCGTGCGTTTAGTTGCCGGTAGTCTCCGCAGGGTCTCCAGCCATTATCCTTCTTCGGTGCGAGATGGAGTGGTGAAGACCAGGGGCTTGATGATGGCCTTGCTGTGCCGTTCTTGAGCATCGCTTCAAATTCCAGCTTGGCTATTTTCAGCTTGTCTGGTGCTAGTCTTCTCGGGGTGCAGTATATTGGTGGTCCATCCGTGGTGGTGATATAGTGCACAGTGTTGTGCCTTATATCGCGGTGAATACCGGGAGGCCGTGTTATTTCGGGGTAATCTCTAAGGATGTCGTGATATTTGGACTCACCGTAGAGGGTCTTAATTGAGAAAACGGTGTCCGTAGAATCTGCTGTTATTGCCGCCGTTGAGAGCGACGTCGTGTTGTCTAGTAGGCATTTGTTTCGGCAGTCGACGGCTAAGTTATAAAAAGATAGAAAGTCGACTCCGATAATCGCTTTGGTGACATCTGCAACAACGAACTGCCAACTGTACTCGCGGCGGAGACCCAGATTCAGCTTTAACTGGACGTGACCGTAAGTGCTGATGATGGATCCATTAGCTGCGAAAAGTTGATACTTTGTTTTAAGACGCTGCTCGCGCAATGCAGATCGAGGAAAGACGCAGAGATCGCTTCCGGTGTCCACGAGAAATTGCGTCTTTGATTGTCGATCTGTGACGAACAAGCGACCGGAACTCAGGCAATCGTCGGCCGCCATTATCGACTGCCCTGCTCGTTTCCCGAGGCAAAGTCACATGGCTTGGTACACCTGGTCGCCTGCGACTGGAATTTGTAATGGTACCAGCACACTGGAAACTTGCGGTAATTTGACTGCGAACGCTGGTGACTATTTGTGCTCTTATCGCGTCGCTGACTGCTGCTGCGCCCACGGTGCTGCTGCCTACCTCCGGCCCTGTAGATGGGACGAGAACGGGATCGCATCTCGGTTGAGAGCTCCTGCACCTGCCTCGAAAGCGCTGCGATCTGGTTAGCCATCTGCTCTATAACTGCGCTGCCGATTTGTTTAGAGGTGCTAGCTACTTGAGGAGTGCCTGGAGATATGTCCCATACACGGTCTGCTAGATCTGCTAAAGAGTCAAGGGTAGACAGTGGCTGAGTTGCTATAGCTCCTTGAATATTATGCGGCAAGCGGCTCGTCCAAATGGTCCTCAAAAAGTCGTCAGGTACCTGCGGGCCAGCGATG
The DNA here is from genome assembly GCA_963854355.1 of Epinotia brunnichana. NCBI lineage: Eukaryota > Metazoa > Arthropoda > Insecta > Lepidoptera > Tortricidae > Epinotia > Epinotia brunnichana. Next base: position 4,261,876 of record OY977963.1, on the reverse strand, counting down.
TGCTGTAGATGCCTTAAGAACTGCGATGGCTTTCTGTCCCCTAATTCCTCGTGAAGTAAGAGATCCTTTTAGCTTTTTCTCACGAGACACCGACAGGCGTTTAATAAGTTCGCTTTTCAACTTTTCGTACTTATTTGTTAAAGGTGGCGAGATGATGATATCTTTGACCTCGGCTGCGTACTGGTGGTCAAGCTGCGACAACACGTAATAAAATTTTGTTGCGTCAGAAGAAATATTCGACAGTACAAATTGGCCTTCTATCTGTGCGAACCAGACGGCAGGCTCCTGCGGCCAAAATGGAGGTATTCGTACTCCGACACGAAATGTGTCGGCACCAGTGGCAAGGCGCATAGTACCGTTATCTCGCAGCGCAATGTCGGGCGCCGCGTCGCTAAATGCTTCATTATTATCCTCGTCTTCGTGAACAGACATATTTAATACTTTGACTTACGATTTGTCCTTGGTGATTGTGAATGATAATCCAGGAGAAAGCTGCGATCTTCGTCCAATGTAGGGGTCACCAGTTTAGGGGTCACCAGTTTAGGGGTCACCAGTTTAGGGGTCATCGGGTTGAATGGTCCAAGAAAACGACCTAATCACATTCACAAGTATATTCCAGCTAACTTAGCGAAGCGGTACAATATTCTTAAGCATAAGTAGCATGTAAACAAAACATAAATCGTAAGCGTTAAGCTTATATGCGCGTGGAGGAAAGCGACATGCGATCGGCGCCGAGAAAGGATTCTGACTGGCGAGCGACGCGGCCGCGCGCCCGCAGCACGTTCTGAAGCCGGTTCCGCTAGTGTGACGTCACGCGGTCTTGTCCACGGCACTCGGCGTTGCTTCGGTTCCGACACGGCTGCTAAGGTCGAGGTAAGTGTTTTGTTTGTTTCATGTATTTATATATTTATGTATTTCTAATGTAAGTGAATGTTATTATATTTACTTATATGTGTATGTTTATTAATTATGTTCAGAGTAATATATATCTGTGTATATATCTCGAGCAATAGTTATTCAATTTATTATTAATAAGTTATTATATATTGTGTATGTATATAAGTAAATATTATTTAAATATTTATTATTACATACATGTATTTATTATAATTGTAATAGCGATTACTACAAACGCATCGTCATTGAGTGCCCTGAGGCCTGAGCGATAGGCTAATAGGTGATATTAAACTGGGTGATTCGGGGGACATGATCGGAACCAACCCTATTCGACTCAGTACCTATAAGTTATAAGTATAAACTACTGTTGTTTGCGTCTATACAAGGCTTCTTACGGCAAGGTTGACCCAATTGCGCGCTAGATGTCGCTGTTTTGTCCGGGAAACTAGGTAACGGAGTGTCGACATGGAATACATGGGTGGTCGGGGCAAATTTGTTGTGAATATAAGCTATATATGTGTGACTGAGTGTTTTATTGCATTTCCATCCATATAGAGCGCCCCTTTTTGACAGTAGGAGTACAAACATTGGTCCTTCGAACCGGATGTGTGTACTGTGGGCCTTAAGTAGTAGTGCTTTCCTGTACCAAGTGGCAGCGGATTGTTGTCGAGGGTGAAGCCTTCCAGGAGAGGTAGCGGGTTGGAGCAACAAGCGGAGGCGGCAGCGTCGTGTCGGAGTGACGTCACAGGCGAGCAACTTGGCGGGAAATTCAAACTGAGGTTCAAGTACAAGTGGAGTGAAAAGTGTAAGAAGATTTAAAACTGTGAGTACTTTATATTTTATCTGTGGAAGTGTCAAAAATTGGAACTGTCAGCTGTCAAATTGAATTTGAAGTTAAAACTGTCAAAACTGGACTTAGCAAAAATTGAGCATGATTTGAGTAGAATTTTACAAGTGTTTTAGGACTTAGAATAATTTAAGAAAAAGTGATACTACGGGGAAACTATGTCCGATTTTATAGCGAAGTATATGGAATAAAAACACTTGTAAATTTTTCAAGATTGAATTTGGACTTAGAAAATTGCGGAACAGAAAACACTTGTGATTTTTTCACCATTAAATTGGGACTTATTACATTTGACCGTTTGCTGGGACTTGTGATTTTGTAAGAAAATGAGTAAAATGAATACGAGTATAAATTTCCAAGTAGATGCCAGAGCGCGCATCGCTAATGCATTTACCAATTATAAGAAGTCTCCCAAGGATCGCATCACCATACCATATATAGAGACTAGATTGGAAAACTTAGAACAAATATGGAAACAGTTTGTAGATATGCACATGCAGATAGTAATGATGCCAGAGCAGGAAGCGTTGAAAGTCTCTGCGTACATGAAGGAAGACATGTATGATACGACTAACGAATTATATATGGAATACAAATGCGAACTCAAAAATGCACTTAGCAAGTTAATGGCACAGTTTAGCAGCGCTAGTCCCACAAATTCAACTCCATCAATGTCCAAATCAAGTCATGTAAAGTTACCAAAAATTACGATACCTACGTTTTCGGGCAAATATACGGAGTGGACGAGTTTCCGGGATTTATTTACTTCACTCATCCACAATAATCGGGATATCGATGATGTGCAAAGGCTACACTCGGACCCCTCCTAAATCCCCTCGGACCTCCGCAAGGTGTAGACGCATCTAAGTCCCCGGGCAGTTATTTTTAATTGAATAAATAAACATTTTACATAATTTAATTCACGCGAGAAATTAGGAGCGCATAAGTTCGAAGGTGCAACAGTTACCATGCCGCTGTTGTACGTCACCGCTACGCCGCGGACCGGGTGAGTGCTACGCTGTTACGTCACCCGCGTCGTCTGCTACGCATCATCGGCTACGCATCGTCTGCTACGCATCGTCTGCTACGCATCGTCTGCTACGCAGCGGCCAGTGCTACGACCTGCTGTGCACTTATGCGTACCTGGTACTGCGCTAGTATATGGTGAGAGTGCGAGTACGCCATCATCGCGCTTCTCGCCATCGGCTGCGCCGCGCCGCTACTGTACGAACTCTGCTGCTTCTATGCGACCCTGGTGTTGTAAAAATGAACAAGCCATAATTTCGCGACCTACCAACCAATTCACCTACCAACGACGAAAACATCCGCCAAGTAAGTACACTGTCGACAGATCCACTTCAAACTACCTTGCGAATCAGATAAAGGTTGCCGAATAAATACATAAAAAAAAAAGTTAAAACTATACTGGAATATGGCGCTTAAATGTGTTAAATGCCAAAAAATTGTACACAACAAAAATTATCTTAAGTGTCAGAATTGTACAAAAATATTTCATGTAGATTGCACTAACAGATCTAAACTATATGATTTAATGACACCGGAGAGAAAAATAAGTTGGAAATGTTTGTCATGCAGCTCTGTCAGCTCTATTAATTCTAAACCAGCCAAGGCAGCGAAACCTCAAATTATCCCAAAAAACATGGACTCGAAAGGAAGTAGGGATAAAAGCAACATTGAGAAAGGAATCGACCTGACTAGAATAACAACGGAAAATAATTACTTGAGTACAGCACCAGCGTCCACATCCTTCGCTACGCCTAAAGGCACTGAGCGCGAGTCAACGACAGAAGCCACACAAAACTCGCCCAGGAGGCTACTATCCCCTGAAATAACATATAGTGACTCAAAAAATATCACTCAACGTAAAAGAGTACATGTCAACGTCTCAACGAGTAACTCTTTCGACACTCTACCATCAGAAATGGAAGACATAATGGACGAAATCTCGCATGATGACACTTGCTTGAGCCGTGCAGGCTTAAACAGAAGCTGCCCAGAAATCACCACAAACAACTGTTTCGACTGCGAAACTCTTCAACTAAAACTCTCAGAGCTTCAACAAAAATATGCTTCTGCTGAAAACGAGATAGAGTTTTTGTCAGCCGAGAACAACATGCTAAAGAGGGAATTACAGAAGCATGAACTAAAAATAGACAAGTTAAAAACTATTTGTGCATCCACTGAAATGACACCAACTATGAAAAGTAGCAGCCTAAAAAAAGTTGTGGCGAAGAGGCAAACGAAGATCAACCACTTCAACCTTGTTCCCTCCCGTAACGGATTGGACCTTGATAGTGATGATGACACACCTCAATGTACTCCAGTACAAACACGGCATGATGACCAGAACGAGGCCGAAATTGAAGATTACGGGCCGCCTGGTACAAATAAAGCGACCGAAAAATCACAGATCGTTAACAAATCTTTAGGAAATACCTCGCAACAAAAACCTAAAATCTGTATAATAAGCTCAAACACACACAACAAAATTTTAACGAATACTGAAAACTTACTAGGATCAAGCTATGAGATGTGTCACTACCTCACTCCTGGTGCAGGAGTAAAATACCTTCTGAAAAACCTAGATAATAAGTTGCGAAATTTTACTTTGACTGACCATTGTATTATCTTTATAGGCGAAGAGGACTTCATATCAACTCAAAATTATGAAACCCTTGTATTATTTATGAGAAATACATTGGAAAAAATTACTCATACCAACGTTATCATATGTAATCCGACCTTTAAATGTGAATTTATCAGCAACATATACAACAAGAGGATAGAAATATTTAATGAGTTACTTTACTACGACATATCTAAATATGAATATGCTTATACACTAGACAGTAACCGAAACCTGACCTATGACAATAATATGTTCTCTAAACAAAACGGACGTCTAAATAATAATGGTTTAAGGACTTTACTCCAAGATCTGAAAGATTTTATAATAACCATAGAAAACGAGACTAATCTATCTTTTCATGACAATTCGTTGTTTTTTCGTGAATAAAAACTTAAATCCGTCTAAGGATGATAATACCATAGTAACGTTATTACACCAAAATATCTAAGGGGTCTTATCGAAACTCCATGCTCTTGAATTGTGCTTAGCAGAATTTCTGGGAAATGGTCTTCCGATAGACATACTATGCTTAACTGAAACATTTGTCAAACGTGGTAGTGAAAAAAGTTTATTTTTGAAAAATTATAACTTGGCGTCTTCTTTTTGCAGAAAAGAGAAAAAAAGGGGTGGTACTTGTATCTAATTAAAGAAAGGAATTGATTATAAAGTACTATCACTATGTCACGAATCTTCCATAGAACGAACATTCGAATGTTGTGGTGTAGATATTCCCTTGTTCAAATGTTTTGTTATCTGCCTGTATAGAATACCACAGTGTAATTTGGTACATACATTTGTCCATAATCTAGAAATTCTTCTTCATAAACTTACTTACAGATCAAAAAAAAAAGTTATAATCGTTGGAGACTTAAATATTGATACCATAAAGGAAAACAGTGCGTCGAACACACTGAAAGGATTAATGAAAAACTTCAATTTAACGTTACACATTACACAGCCAACACGCCTAAAGTCTTGTATAGATCACATAGCCAGCAATATTAGTGATGCAAATGGCTATGTGTATCCTGTTCACTTATCTGATCATGATACATGTCAAATCCTAGAATTCCCAATAAAAAGTATTATCAGAAAGACTCAAGACTGCTGGTATATAAAGAAACGTGATATATGCAAGGAAAACATAAAAAAGTTCAAACAATACTTGTCTTGTCTCTTTTGGGCTGAAGAACTCTCAGAAGATAATTTAAATATAGCTTTCAACAATTTCCATGACACTTTTACTCTATTATATACGCTTTGCTTTCCGGAAATTAAAATCAAGATTAAGGCCAATATTACAGCGCCTAGGTGGATAACAAAGGGACTTATAAAATCTAGTAATACAAAAAGAAAATTAAGAACTCTTTATTATAAAGGAAAAACAGCGGGGAGAAAACTAGAATTGTCATCATATTCCAGACTGCTAAGGGCATGTGTCATTGACTCAAAGAAAAATGTAAACAATCAATATATACATAAGTCAAAAAATAAGTGTAAAGCAGTTTGGAATATAATTAAAGAGAAACATGACGCTGTAAAAGCTAGACAAGAAATTGAGTGTATAGTTTTAGATGGAATTATCATAAGTGATCCGTCCCAAATGGCACAAATATTCAACGACTTTTTAATAGACTCGACGAATGTCGACATCAGTGCTAAAACAACCAGAAACTATCGAGCACCACTATCGAACGTTGAACGTCTTCGGGATAGCTTATTCCTACAACCCTGTACAGAAGACGAAATAATTAAAATTATCAAATCATTAAATAACACAAATTCTGTAGGATTCGACCATATTGCCACCAGCATTCTCAAAGAGTGTGCCTCGGAAATCTCTTCAATTTTGGTCCATCTTGTGAACTTAACTTTTACACAGGGCACTTTTCCTGAGCGACTTAAGCAGTCCATAATCAAACCCTTGTATAAAAAAGGGGATAAACAAGACATAAGAAATTATCGACCAATAACACTGGTACCGATACTTTCTAAGGTACTAGAAAAAGCATTCCATAATAGAGTATCCCAATTTTTAGATAAGCACAACGTGATTGCTAAGGAACAGAATGGTTTTCAAAAACATAAATCGACCACTCATGCATCATATTCCCTCATGCGTAGTATTACTCTATTTATTCATAGTAAAACTCCAATTACAGCGACATTTTTTGATATTTATTTATTTAATCGTATGGCATATATTATTTTTTGGCCTTTTTGAGTTTGTTACTCTTTAGTACCACCCAGGGGACACGTGCAGGCTTGTGGTAGGTAGGCTCCTGCGGACGCGAGTGACAGTTGTCCCCCCTTTGTCAAGTGAGTGGGCAACTCGACTGTTAGAGGGGTTCTTAAAGCCGCCCGAAGGCCTCTAGCTCGGCTTAACGACTACTGTCATAGACAGCAACCGGGATTTTTTGATATGACCAAAGCATTCGAATTTGTCGACCATAAATTACTACTCCGAAAATGCGAATGTTATGGAATACGAGGAAACGCTTTAAATTGGATGGAGAGTTACCTAAGCAATCGCATGCAGTACGTCGAAATAAATAAACTTGATAGTAAAAATATAGATATAGCTTATCGATCGGCGTACAGACAAAACGGGTACGGAGTTCCACAAGGAAGCATACTAGGACCACTGCTATTTCTTTTATACATAAACGACCTACCGAAAGTGACAACGTGCCCGATGTCCCTGTTCGCTGACGATATAGCGGTAATCATTCCTGCTGACAAGGACTCGGCGGTCCCTTATGAAGATAAATTAAACTCGACAATAAAAATTGTGGACTCTTGGCTAAACATGAACAACTTGCAAACAAATACATCAAAAACAAGTTACATACAATTTAGAAATATAAAAACACAACCATTGCCCTTAAAATTATATTGCCAGAATCAAGTTATAGACCAAGTAAGCGATATTAAATTTTTGGGCTTAACCCTGGATCAACACTTTTCCTGGAAAAACCATGTAAAGCTAGTCTGCGACAAACTCGACAGATTTGTGTACGCGTTAAAACAGCTGAGGATTGTTGCAGGAGAGAAAACAGCAATACTGGCATATCATGGGTATGTAACTTCTGCACTAAAATACGGAATATCAGTATGGGGTAACTGCACAGATGTAAGCAAAGCTTTTATCATCCAAAAAAAATGTGTCAGAGCGGTTTGTGGTGCTGGACCAAGAGATTCTTGTCGGCCTCTGTTTAAAAGACTTGGGCTGCTCACTTTGGTTGGTTTGTATGTATTGGAGTTAGCGTGTCTAGTTAGAAAATTTCCTCATTACTTCAAAAAACCCCAGAATAACACTAAATTACGACCAAGGGTCATGTCCAACCTGCTGATGCCACCATGTAGGACAGCATTATTCAGGAAAAATTGTTATATTATGAGTATTCAAGTATACAATACGATTCCATATGAAATAAGATTATTACCTGACAAAATGTTCGAAATAAAATTAAAGAAATGGTTAAGAGACAAATGTTTTTACACTCTGTGTGAATTCGTAAATTATAAAGAATAGACATATATACCTATTGTAGACTTTAGTTTAGTTAATTTTATTAGATATTATACTAAACATTGACATTTTATTACAAAATATACTAGCTAGACATTACTTATTGATATTAACTACAATGTAATAACTTTTGCATGCCATATTGGCTAAACATGTGATACCTACTTAATAATTTAATTATAAACACCAACTGTAACAACCATGTTTATGCAAATAAATCATTTCATTTCATTTCATTTACATTATCTGAAGGCGCATTTGACAGGCGAAGCGGAACAGCTCCTTAGACATATACCAATTTCGAGTGAAAGTTATGATCAGTGTTGGACCCAGTTAGAGAGTCGCTATAATAACAAGCAATATTTGGGAAATTGCATATTAAACCGATTCTTTGCTCAGAAGACCCTGCTGACTGAGTCCGCCACGGATATTAAGAATTTGTTGGATTGTACAACGGAAACATTAAACGCTTTGGCTAATCTTAAGATATCTATCTTAAGTATCTGGTATCTACCAGTACTTGGGATATATGAAATGAATGAAATGAAAGCATTTATTTCGGACACACATCCATATTATGTTAGTAAAAAACTTATACTTCTTTACTTATCATTACTAATGTTAGTGGAAAGTATAATTATAGTTGGCATACACATGCATGGACATCCAGTGAACTAGAATAGGGCTGTCCATCCTCCCGGCGATCACCCTCAGGAGAGCGTTGGCGCTGCCCCTAATCATCATCACATTGTCAGTCATAAATTAGATCCTGAAAGTCGGAAGTCCTGGGAATGTAAAGTTAGCGAATCTGTGTATCTGTCAGAACAATTACCGAGCATAGACCAATTCAAGGACTTCCTGCTCACAAGATATCATTCTTTACAATTTTTGGAGCCAAGACCAAGCTATGTGAATAAACCAAAATATGTGAATGACAATAGCAACTATAAGGGAAATGTTAATCAGGTCAAAGGCAATCAGGTGCAGAGATTTAGTAATCTGCACATCAGTAATAATGTAACTTGCAACTATTGTAAAGGTGAGCATAGGATAATACATTGTAAAGAGTTCACTGGTTTAGATGTCGAGGTAAAGCGTAATTTTATCCAAACAAACGGGCTGTGTTTCAACTGCTTAGGTAACAATCACTCGGCCAGGTACTGCAAAATCACAAAGAATTGTCAAATCTGTAACAGAAGGCATCATTCTCTGTTACATCAAAAGGGCGAAATTCAATCAAACGATACAAGGGAGCCATCAGCACGTCCTGCTATGGCACAAATTCACACACATGAAGTCACACATTCAGCGGAAGAGGCTTCAACGAGTACCAGCATCACAAACCACTTCGTTAACGAAGTCACTCAGCAGGTGTTACTGGCTACAGCGGTAGTAGAAGCTAAATCACGGGAAAGGGATGAATTTCACTTGATCAGAGCGTTAATAGACCAAGGATCACAAGCCTCCTTCATCACCTCAGCTACGGTTCAGCTACTGGGTTTGAAACGAACTGCAGCTAAGGGTCTCATATCAGGGTTGGGAGGAGAGCAAAATGTGGTGTCGAAGTCCACGGTTCAAGTCACAATTGCATCACGTATCAACTCTAGGTACGTTATCACGGTTACAGCATATGTGCTTGATAAACTAACTTCATACTTACCCTCCGCAAAGGTTTCCATCGCATCCTGGCCTGAGCTGCAAAGTATAGATCTTGCAGATCCAGAGTATCACACTCCCAACAGAATAGAAATGTTGCTGGGAGCAGAGGTTTATGCGCAGATCATAGAAACAGGTTTAATCAAAGGTCCGGCTCAAAATAATAAAACCATTTATTTCAGGCATCTAAAGCCTATAGTAACAAATACCTTAAAGACTAACATACCTACATACAAAACAATTATAAAATTAAAAACTAATTATTGATTTATATAGATAACTAGTGGCCCGCCCCTGCTTCGCACGGGTTTATATGTATAATACATGCATGTATGGTTTGTATTATACATATAAACCTTCCTCTTGAATCACACTATCTATTAAAAAAAACCGCATCAAAATCTATAAATATAGGGACAGACAGACAGCGGGAAGCGACTTTGTTTTATACTATGTATTAAATAAATAAATAAATAAAAATAAATAAATATTACGGGACAATCTTACACAAATCAACCTAGGCCCACGGTAAGCTCAGTAAGGCTTGTGTTGTGGGTACTAGGCGATGATATATATATGTGATCAAGTCCATGGTTGACAGTGACAGGTATTGGCAAGCAGTTAAGGCCTACTGCGAAACTATAGTTCAGCAGAAGGAAATGGCGGAACGGGCCAGGGAGGATGACCCATTGGCCGATCCACGGCGCCGCAGGCGTGCTAGACGAAGGCAAGCAGCACAGGATCGCCGCCTGCCTCCGTAGAGTGACCGGGGGGTGACAGGCATGGGGACGCCTGCCATCCCTCACGCACCAGGTCACTGAGTGGGTGCCTGTAGAGGTCAACAAGGACCTCCGGAGGCGGTGTTCCGAAAATCGGAGCGGTGCTGATGGTGCTGAAGAAGTAAAGCGCAAGCGTTCCTTCAGCCCACCGCTAAGGCACAAAGACGGCAGACGGAGAGGTTTTTAGTGGGTTTTATTATTTTATTTTATTTTTTCTATAAAAACCGGCCAAGTGCGAGTCGGACTTGAAAAATCAAAAGAATCATCAAAAAGGAGGAGCTCCCATACAAGCTTAAATATTTGTTTTATTTATAATCTAATCAATATTATAATATTAATATTTAAAAAAACTATACCTATCTAAAACTAAACTACTTATCAAATACAATAACTTATATCTAAAACTAAACTACTTATAAAATAAAAAAACTTAAAAATAAAATATTTGTCCGAGTTCGCCGTCGCTGGGCAACGTGCCCAGAAGGCTGGCAGCATTGCCACGTTGGATGGCAATGCTTATCCTCTGTGCGAGGTATGAGCCAGCCCTCCGGTCACCCGTTATTTCGGCGAGTCGCTTCGAGCACTCTTTAAAGACCCTGTGGGCACTTTATTTTAATTGAATTATCTATTATTAAAGTGAGTATATAACTAAATATTTTATGAATAGTTCAAGCGTCTACCTATTGCCGTTATCAATATCAAGCAAAAACGAGCAAAAAAATCACGTTTGTTGTATGGGTGGGAGCTCCTTTAAATATTCATTTTATTCTGTTTTTTAATATTTGTTGGTATTAGCGGCAACAGAAATACATCATCTGTGAAAATTTCAACTGTCTAACTATCACGGTTCATGAGACACAGCCTGGTGACAGACGGACAGACAGACGGACGGACAGCGAAGTCTTAGTAATAGGGTCCCGTTTTACCCTTTGGGTACGGAACCCTAAAAATAACGTGAAGAACTTGAAACTTGATGTTTTTCGAGTATATTCGAAAGTTTTGTAATATTTACTCATTTATTCTTACTGATGCAAAAATACCTATTCGACGCATATTGATGAGTAAATTAGTCACTTATCACAATTTTCACATACCGACCCAGTAATGTCCAACAAATTGTCATTGTTAGATGACACTTGTCAAGTTGAAGGAATAATGTAGGATTCCCACCGACCGGGCCGAGGGTCAAGCTGCCTCCTGGTCAGCCACTCCTGTCTCATCATCATCATCATCAGCCGAAAGACGTCCACTGCTGGACGTAGGGCTCCCCCAAAGAGTTCCAGCGGACTCCCGCGACCTTTACCAGGTCATCAGTCCACCTTGTCACGCCGCGCCGCGCCGGTACGTGGTCGCCATGAGAGAACCTTTCCGCCCCAACGGCCATCAGTTCTACGTGCAATGTGTCGGGGCACACTGCCACTTAAGTTTAGCGATTCGGAGGGCTATATCGGTTACCTTAGTTCTGCTGCGGATAGCCTCATTTCTGATGCGTTCACGCAGAGAAGCTCCCAACATAGCCCTCTCCATTGCCCTTTGGGTGACTTTGAGCCTTCTTATGAGGCCCATTGTAAGCGACCACGTTTCAGTGCCATATGTCGTCACTGGCAACACACACTGGTCAAATACTCGTCTTGAGACACTGCGGAATATTGGACGAAAAGATGTGCCGTAGCCACTCCTGTCTAGCTGGTCAAAATAGACCGACATTCAGATTTACAGTCGAGGACTTTAATTTTTGAGCCATTTAGGTGTCAACTAATTTTGGTTGTTTAATAGTTAAGCTTTGATATGTCCAGTATAAATTGATTTATACGTTTTTGATCCCAACTAACCACAGTGCGTTGCGCGTCTCGACCGCGCAATGAACAAATAAAACGCTGGTCGCAGGTCGCTTAACGCATTCACTGCCACCGACGCGTATGTGCGTTCCAGTGACTTTCACCGTGTGCCATCGACGCACAGACGCGTTCGTAATTACGTAAAGTGCATTACATAAAGTACATTTTAAAAAGTGTGGCACCTGGCGAATGCCCAGGAAAAGGAGGTGGCAGTGAATGCGTTAAGACCAAAGTCGTGGCCAAGGCGTAAGTAATACACACACACACCTAGCTCTAAAGCTCCTAGAAAGGGACGGCCACGTTTAGGCACGTTCGGCACCTAAACAGGGGATTTGTTAACAGAGAACCTGTACGTACGAGTGGACGTGTGCTAGAGTATTTTGCCTACTGCATGCACTCTATTAAAACTCGGTCGGCTGCCGCCGGCTGCTCGCGCATCCGTTGCGATGCAGCGCCACGCGACCCGGCCCGTCGGAATCTTACATAAGGGCCTTAACTGTTAATTTCTGGATACAACCTGGATTACCCTAAGATGGGGACTCAGACCAAGAAAAAAAAGACAAACGGAGCATGACGAACGACCCAGTGAAGCCGGTTTTCAACCAAGCCAAATAAGTTTAGCACACGCTCACGCACACAAAAACAAATTAAATTGCACAACACTCGAAATAGGTGATCTTGACAGCATTGCGACACGTGCTGAAGAGTTTTGTGCAACTTTGTTTGTATATGTGTGCGTGAGCGTGAGCTAAACTTATTTGGCTTGGTTGAAAACTGGCTTCACTAGGTTGTTCGTAATGCTCTGTCTATCTTTTTAATTAGTCTGCGCGATACAGTTGGGAAATTAAATTTAGTGATTGCGATAGGTAACCGTTTTTGGCGCCGTTGGGCACAACAACACCCAACGCTATTAGATGTCCTTGACGCCCAAAGGGTTGATAAATAAACACTTGTAAAAATATAATTTTAACTAAACTTTATTTGACCGAACGTTTAAAGCGCTGATAAAAATGCTAAACAATGGTTATTGAAAGAACAGCGAAATAATACATACTAAAAATAAATAAAAGGAACGAGCTGCAACTTCCGCAGATTTATTTCCTGTTGCGCCGGGTTTTTCCGTCTGCGTTCCTTGAACAATTTTCATTGCCCCTGATGGAGGCGCTCCAATTGCGGCTCCATAGCAAATAGCTTGGAGTACTACTAGCTCCAAGAAGAAAATAGTAAAAATAAGTTTATTCATTTTCAGATTATAGAACTAATCCAGAACGAATGCAAGAAATTGAAAGTTCTCTCCGTTCTCTCCTGTCTTATTGTTATTTTTAGAATAATGGTGACTTTCGTATTTTTGTTTGACAAGACGTCATTTTGCAGCCAGTATAATAAAATCAACGTATTATTTTTGAGGTTGTAATTCGTTATCTGAGCATAAAGGTAATAATGTTGTCTCCCGTACTTAACCAATAACCTCTTAACTTTTTAGGGTTCCGTAGCCAAAATGGCAAAAACGGAACCCTTATAGTTTCGTCATGTCTGTCTGGCCGTATGTCACAGGCATTTTACTCGAAAACTATCTTTTTTCTTGGTCTGAGGATGAGGATTGCCATCAAATGGGCTCATTAAACGGTTCAAATCTGCAACGGCGATGACTCATAGGTACAGTTATCATTAAGCGTCGCTTTATCGGTTCGAAATTGTGAGAAAAAACCTCACAAGTCACGTTCATGTGCCTAATCAAATCTAATTTGAGCCGTGTTGTTATACGTATACGATTCATATAAGCCTGCTAGACGGTTGCCAACACGCCCCTCCAACCGGGCGACCTTGGTCCGGACCGACCGTGTAGAGTGTAGTTGTTTGGAGCTAAATTTCATACTACAGCGGTCGTTGCCAACGCCAACCAAGGTCGCTCGGTTGGAGGCGCGTGTTGGCGACCGTCTAGCAGGGGCTTTACATTTGGAAGCACATTGTAATTGAAATGAGGTGTGTAGCATGTATGTGTAGTATATAGTATAAACGTATGTATAGATATAAGATTGAGACGGAGAGAGTGGTGTGTTTTCAGTTACATTATAATCGCTTACAAGTACGTTAGTCTTTCTATCCTTCCCCCCTCCACACCTCATGGCATGCGCGAGCGTCGATACGGGGAAGCGTGGCATTGAGCGGTCGAGCTAGTAGGAGCAATATGTCACCATTCATTGTAACTCGGAAATGCATTAATTACTTTTATCAGTAAATACTTAACCCCAGCTTTAATTAATCCTAAAGTTATCCCAAAAATCTAAGTTGAATTAATTAAGAATTCCTACTTAATAACGTCTCTGTACATTTTAATAACAGGTGGGGCAGAAATGGGCATCGTCCTTTGTGTACTCAAACATGTTTTTATTATATAAATACTGATAGCATTTTTGCTTGCGGGTTATTTTTTTTTCCTAACTTCCAGTTCATAGAATTATTGATTTCAATAGTAAAAGTTATTTAAAATAACATATAAAAGCCGTATACAAATAATTAGCCTGATATTGAATTATTTCCAAAAAAACCGTAATTTTTGCCGAGGTTGATGCCGAGGTGTCAGACAGACACCTACAGCGCACAACATAAGACCCATAATAAACACATAATTATTGTATACACATAATAAATAATTAATAATTAATGTGATAAATTTGTAGAATAACACAAAACAAAAAAAACCGACACGGTTGGGATGGGAAAGTGCTGGATAGGTTAGTATTGGGATTTCTGGAGCGTCAACAAATAGCCTTTAAGGCGCTATAGGTTCATGGTCTTCTCTCCTTCTCGCTGAGCATAAGCGTGAGCGAGATGGAAGTGCGTGTTTTGAAGCGCGGATATCATGTTTTTTTAATTTTAATTTTTTGTGCGTTTAAATAAATAAAAAAGTAATCACTAAGTTCCCTCAAACATGATATTGCCGATTTTTAGAACCAATGTTAATATGTTTAGCTATTGTGCATAATTTGCTACGAATGTTTCACTCCAGACTCGTAGTCACACCATTTTGTCACACCAGTGTGACTATTAGTAATTTACTTTCCTCGTGGTCACACTGTTTGGTTGACCATTAGTAAGTTACGAAAACATGAGACTGGTGGTCACACTACTAGTGCGGGAAATTTAATGTGCAAATGATCAAGCATATTTTATAACTTATATTGATTAGTCGGCAATCATTAATCAGTTTGGCATTCTGTTATAATAAAATAAAACACGTATGTACTTAAGAAATTGTAATTTAATCTAATAATGAACTGAACTCGTTAAGATTTTCGATTATCCAATCTATCTCAATATCTCCAAAAAGTGACCGACACTTATTTCATTATGTAGAAGTTGCATCTGAGCAGAAATAATAATTTGGTCTTTTTCCTTTTCTAGCTTTCTTCGTTCACTTGGTTCCCCTTTACTTAAGTTTGCAATTTTAATGTTTGTAATAGTTATATCATCGTGTATAACTTTTAACAATTTATTGATAGTGACATAATTTTTGTTTATACTTTTATTTATTATTTATTTATTTATTTATTTTTATTTATTTATTATTATCCACACTTACAACTATTTTTACAGGCATCGAACCTAAGACAACAGTGTAACTATTTTATAATACCTATAACATTTTTTTTTACGTAGTACTCTTATAACATATTACGAGCAATGCTGCCTTTGTGAATTCATTCAGAGAACACGAAAACAAATCAATATTTTCCGCTATGAGATTGAGGGTACGCGCTGCTCGCGTCATCGGTGCCCTACCAAGCAGGTTGGTGCGCCCGCGCGGCTCGGCTAGCAGCCGCGGCCGGAGTCTACGCCACACGTACCTATCGGGAACACACACACTCACACCACTCAATACCTGGCTGTTGTATATTTTACCCCGCAGTAATTTAAAAATGTAGGTGGCCAGGCACAGCTCTCTGCGCACCCGCAGCTGGTTGTACCCTACCATGCCCAGTACAAATAGAGTTGGATACATTAGTGGGTAAAATGGGTATACCCCGTACTTCCTCCAATACAGAAATCGTACGAATTTATTTTGGATACGCTCCACCATAAGGTGATATTTGGTTTCATGCGGATCCCAGATGATTGCATTGCATTCGAGACCACTTCGGACCAACGCGTTGTATAATGCGATAATCGCTCCAATATTTGTAAAGCCATGGGAACGACGCAGAACAAATCCCAGAGTTCTATACGCCTTCTTACAAATATTGACGATGTGATCCCGGAATCTCAGATCAGATGTGAATTTGACTCCCAAATCTTTAACTTCTGACACTCTTTTTAATTTCATGGCATTTATTTCGTAGTCATGAAGAATAGGATAGTGCTTTCGAGTAAACGTAATAGTAACGCATTTCGACGTATTGAAAAATAACTTATTCGCTTCGCTCCATGAGACCACACTATCTATATCGGTTTGAAATCTTGCACAGTCTGCCGTATTATTAATAGGTAGATACATTTTTAGATCGTCGGCAAATAGTAAGCAACCTGAATTTTTAACAACCTGAGGTAAGTCATTGACCATAATTATAAATTCCAATGGGCCAAGGTTACTTCCCTGACTTACTCCAGACCTCACGAAATATGGTTCTGATCTACATCCCTCGTAATCTACAAACTGCCGTCTGTCGCACATGTAACTTGCAAAAAAATTCAACAGATGAGGGGTAAATCCTACACCGGCTAGTTTTTTGAGCAGGATATCATTATCCACGACATCAAATGCTTTACGAAAATCAAAGTAAGCGGCGTCGACCTGCCCTCCACCATCCACTTCCGGAATAATCTGTGTTACATAACTTAGCAAGTTACTGGTTGTACTACAACCCGGCCGGAAACCATGTTGTGCATCTGACAATTTAGAGCGTAATTGTTCGTAAATAATAGTCTGCAACGCTGATTCGAACGCTTTAGCAGGAGTAGACAACACTGCTACCGGCCTGTATCCCTCGACACCTTCACCTCCCCCTCCTTTCGGGACTGGGACTACCCTGGTCGTTTTCCACAAGTCCGGAAATACTTCACTGTCCAAGCACATATTGTATACATGTAACAATGGTTCGGCCAACACAAATTGACAGTCTCTAAATATAAAAGCAGGTATTCCATCTGGTCCAGCAGAACGCTTCGCTTTGAGATTAGCAAGTGCTCGCATCACATCAGCCAGATGCAACTTGTCCAACTGTACTCGCGCTGAGTCAACCACGCATGGTGCCTCTGTCACGGCTGTATATTATAGAATTGTAACTTTCTGCCACATTGTTTGTTCTATGTCGCTCATTGCTGACACTCCACTCCCTTATACAGGTGTCGGGGTGCGGGAAGGTGAATACGCCTTGGTATGTGACGCTGGGCTATCGATTTACCTTCCAAGTCTGCTCATACACGTCCCCGTCGCCTCAGGCACTGCCGACGTACAGACCTGAGGCGAACCCACCAGTCGGTCGTGTGGGTCGTGCACCCTGGTAAATGTCGAAGATCGAGAACGGGCGTCGCACTATTTACCATCTACCCCGGATCTGAGACAGCTAAGTATGAGAGGCGATACCTGGATAGGCACTCCCGCCCTTCAGGTACTCCTTTACCCGCCATCCTGTCACTCCAAACATCCAATCCTTCCACTATCACCATCCTTTCAAAATCCTTTGTTCCTTACCCAAGCCCCTTCCCGGAGGAGACAACCTCAACCCCAAAAACCCCAATCTACAGGTGTAACCTACCGTGCCCAGAGATGCGTGACTGAGGGGGAGCTCAGTCACTAACGGTGGACCCTCGATACCGGGCAACCTCGAGGAGAACCTTTGCCTTATTTCAGCAAGCGGGGCTCTGCTGGAACGGACCTAATTTCCCTAGCTTCTCGTGGGATTAAAAATGGATGAAGTTAATAAAAAAACAGAAGGTACCCTGGAAGACCTATGCCAGGAACTACTGCCCCTGACAGTATGCGCGGAAGAAACCGCCCAAACGTCAGAGCAAGCAATGGAGGTGGTGGAGAGTGCCGACACGGTGGAAAAGGACGCTAAACGACCTAACCCACCAACGGAGAATCCGCACACCGACGCACGGAAGCCTCGCAAGAAATTGGTAGGCTCCACGCGAGGCCGCTACAAAGCTCTAGTGGGACTGGGAGTGAAGCCTGAAGAGGCTTTCCAACTGTCCGAAAAGAGCTTTGCGGAACTCAAGAAGATGGGCTACAAATTTGGGGGCTCACAATCCAAACCCGGGCAAAAGCCGGTCAAACGGCTCCGTTCGGAGGAGGAATCGCCGCAGGGTAATTTACCCAAAAACCCGAGGGTGAGTGAAACCCCCCCGGCCCAACCCACAACCCAATCCCAACAAGCGCAAGCCTTTAGCGAGGTCCTGAGCCAAACTAGAGTCGGAATCAAGGACACCAGTCCGATGGCGGACACTCAACTGGGGTCACTCTGCTACACCATCCTGCAGAAGATATCGACTCTGAAGATGGCCGAAGGACCTAAATTCACAGGCTACGCATACAAGCCAGGCTGGTTGCTCATCACGTGCGAAGACCAGCGGTCCAAAGCCTGGCTTGAAGAGATGACACCATCCCTCAAGCCATGGCCGGAAGCCAACCTCAGGGTCATACCTGAAAATGAGCTTCCGAAGCCAAACATAGGGATGGTGTTCATCCCAGATTTAAGCGACAAGGACGTGAAAATGTCCCTGTCGCTACTCTGTGCACAGAATTCCGGGTTGTACACAGAGTATTGGAAGATTCTCCACACAAAGGTCGAGAAAGGTGGGGTCATGTTGACTGTAGCCATAGACGACCAATCAGTGGAGAATCTCCAAAAAATGGGACTAAAGGCAAGCCTAGGCTTCCGAAAGGTTCAGTTTCGGATAAAGGGTACCCCCAAGGCCCAACAGCCTGAACTTGACACCTCCCCAACCCCACCACCGCAAAACCCGTCAACATCTAAGGACCTTAACCCAACACCCGCCCGAAAGATCCTCCCGGGACCTAAAAGGGCAGTCCTTACCAATCCCGCATCCAATCCATCCAATCCTGTAGCGGGTACATCGGGATTACGGCGGTTTCCCGCCAACAGGGGGGGCAATAGGGGCTCCAACCACCCCAGGGGTAGAGGAAGAGGGGGCCGGCAAGGGTATGCCAATGCCCAGCGCCGGGAACATTAAAGACGCAGCTCACGGGGGGGTGACGTTCCTGCAGGCCAACCTACACCACGCCATCGCGGCCACAGCGGTCGTGGAAAAACTTTTCGGCGAAAATGGCCTGAACATCGCCCTCATACAAGAACCATGGATCAACACCAAAACCATGGGAATAGGACTCAACAAAGCAGGTAAAGTACTAATACACGAAAAAGGATCCAAACCAAGGGCCTGCATCGTGTTTAACAAAAACATGGATTTCTTACCTGTTACAGAACTATGCAGCGACGATCTTGTAACTGCGTATGTAGATCTCAAAGGAAGGGGCTCACTAAAGGTGTTGATTTGTTCCGCCTACCTGCCCGGAGAAAAACAAGACCCCACAGAAGAACTGGCTAAAGTTGTACAGTACGCTCAAGCACAAAAGGCAGAACTGATTGTGGGTTGCGACGCAAACGCTCATCACACCATCTGGGGGAGCACCGGAGTCAACAAAAGGGGTGAGTTACTCTCAGATTTTATTTTTACTAACTGTCTACACCTGTTAAATAGGGGCAACACGCCGACCTTCGTAACCAGGGCAAGACAAGAGGTACTAGACATAACCTTCGCAACTGAAAAGGCGGCAAACTGCCTAGATAACTGGCACGTTAGTTGCGAGAATTCAATGTCGGACCATAAACATATAATATTTAGTGTTAAGGGCCCATTAGATATGGAACCACAAACACGGAGAAATCCACGAGAAACGTCCTGGGAAGCTTACAGAGCTCACCTGGAGAACTTTTTAAAGGATATCCCAAAATATGTTAAAAATCCAGATTCCCTCAATATAGCAGTAAATCAACTCTCCAACGGCATCTACAAGGCCTACGAACAGAGTTGCCCATTGCGAGAATCAACCACAAATTGCACTACGATATGGTGGAACAGAAGGCTAGAAAAGCTCCGTGTCTCCACCCGTCGAATATTCAATCACTCAACCAGACCAAACGAGTGGGAAAGGTACGGTAGAGCACTGACTGAATATAACAAACAGATCAGAAAAGCCAAAAGGAAGTCGTGGCGGAAATTTTGTGAAGAGATCGCCCAAACACACAAAGGAGCGAGAATTCACAAGATTCTCTCCAAGACTCCAACCAATTACCTAGGTCTACTTAAGAGACCTAACGGAAGCTTTACGACCACGGAGGTGGAAACAATGGACTTGCTTAGAACTATCCACTTTCCAGGCTCGTATCCCACCAGTAATACCCAGTTATGCACCCAAAGGAGCACACAAGACCGGAGGGCACATAACAACGACTGGAATTTGGCTGCAAACATTTTCAGACCAAACCAAGTTATATGGGCACTTAAGAAATTCAAACCAATTAAATCGGCGGGAGAAGACGGTATTTTTCCTGCATTACTACAAAAAGGACAAAATCTAGTCCTCCCGCACCTGGTAAGAATATTCCGAGCTAGCTTTGCTTGGGGTACTATACCAGAACGATGGACCAAAGTCAAGGTACGCTTCATACCAAAAGCAGGGAAAAAGGACTACTCACAGCCCAAATCCTTCAGACCAATTAGTCTATCATCTTTCCTACTGAAAAAGATGGAAAGAGTCATTGATCAGCACATAAGAGCGAAATACCTGGTAGTCAGACCATTGAGTCTGAACCAACATGCTTACCAAAAGGGGAAATCTACGGAAACTGCACTACTAGATCTGGTCGACAAAGTGCAAAAAACCCTAGAGGATAAGCAAACAGCTCTATGTGCATTCCTTGACGTCGAGGGAGCTTTCGACAACACACCCACAGAGACTATCCTTAAGGGATTGGCATCAAAGGGTGTGGACGAAAACACCATCAGATGGATCCAGAGCATGCTATCAAATAGAATAGTCACTCTGACCCTCAATGCAATTGAGTTTACATTTTACACCACAAGAGGATGTCCTCAAGGAGGCGTACTATCCCCACTACTATGGACCCTGGCAGTGGACCAACTCCTAGCAACTATGAAGGACCTAGACTATGACACGCAAGGATATGCCGACGACCTTGTAGTCATAATCAAAGGTCCCTGCCTCCACACAATTTCGAACCTAATGCAAGGAGCGCTCAACACCATAAACAAATGGTGCAAAGAAAATGACCTGTCCATCAATGCGAGCAAAACAGTACTAGTTCCTTTTACTAGGAAAAGGAAACTAGATAAGCTTGCCAAATTAAAACTGAATGGACAGGAAATATCCTATTCAAATGAGGTCAAGTACCTAGGAGTTACCTTTGACCAAAGGCTAACTTGGAACGCTCATTTGAATAACACAATACAAAAGGCAAAAATGGCCATGTGGACTTGCTGTCGAATGGCAGGAGCAAGATGGGGCATAAGACCCAAAATTGCTTTGTGGCTTTACACAGCCGTAGTGAGGCCGATAATCACATACGCCTCTGCAGTCTGGTGTAACAAAGTCCACCAAAAGACAGCCATCACAAAGTTAAGCAGTCTTCAGCGTACAGCTTGCTTAACAGCAACAGGAGCTTTATGCTCAACACCGGGGGCAGCCTTGGATGCACTGCTCGATCTAACGCCACTCCACCTGCAAGTGCAAAAGGAGGCGAAGCAGTGCATCTACAGGATATGCACACTAACAAGGCCAAAATGGCGCTCTCAAGCGCTAAGCAAACTTGAGGCCCTTGTTTTTGATAACAAAAACCTAAGCATGCCCACTGACGACACATACGTGGAATGCAAATTCACTAGACTGTATACAGTGGAAATACCTCCGAGAGACAAATGGACAAATGACCAAATGGACTTCAAGGAGGGAAGCCACATTTGGTATACAGATGGATCAAAAAAAGGTGATGATGTTGGATGTGGTATCTACGGTGAGAGGCCAAAGTTCAAAGCTAGCGTCAGCATGGGGAAGGAGGCCTCAATCTTTCAGGCTGAACTCTTCGCATTAAATAAATGCGTGGAGATAAATCTTGAAAGAAACCTAAGGAACCAACATATCTACATCAACTCGGACAGCCAAGCTGCTCTGCTGGCACTAGAATCACTAGAGTCCTACTCTAAACTAGTCCAGAATTGTAAAAATAATCTAAACACCCTGGCGAACTCCAACAAAGTCATACTTAGATGGGTACCAGGGCACTCCGACATTGTAGGAAACGAAAGAGCAGATGAACTTGCAAGGCAGGGCGCAGACACGGCCCTAGTCGGCCCGGAACCGTTCTGTGGCATCACAAAACGGAAAGCATATTCTCTGCTAAACAACGCGGAAAAATCAGAGGCAATCAAGCTGTGGAAGTTCACCAAAGGACAAAAACAAGCTAAAGCCCTGATCGAAGGGTTCAATAGTAAGCTGTCTAAAGAGTTATTACAATTCAAAAGGCACAAAACCTGCGCAGTGACAAGAATCCTGACAGGACATTGCAAATTGAACAAACACCTGTTTCAAATGGGTATGAAGCAGGACACAACTTGCAGGTTCTGCCAGGAGACAGAGGAGACTGCAATGCACATTCTCTGCTCCTGCGGACCACTCATGCATAAAAGAAGTACCTACCTAGGGCGGCACATAATGCACCCACAAGAAGTACAACATATCACCGCCCAAAGAATCTGGAATTTCCTGGAGGCAACGGGACTTAACGGTGAACTCTAAAACAAGGGCTGCCACAATAGATCACTTGCTGGTTGAAGCGGCATATTAAGGCCCACAAAATAATAATAATAATAATAATATACAGGTGTCATTTTTAAGCCAGGTATTCGTCATGTAAGCCATAAAGGCGTTAATTTTCTTGTTATCAAAATCATTGCATTGCGACTGTATATAACGCCAACCCTCTCTTATTCGGCTCTCGGGTAAAAGTGGAAGAGCAGTGCACAGACCTACGATGCGGCGGTAAAGCTTTTTTTTTATGCCTATAGACTTTGCTTTCCTCCATAAACTGTTAGTAAAATGGTAATAGCACTTTTTGATTTCAAGACCAGGAAAAAACAATTTGAGTGCATTTGAAGTTGCTGACTCGAAGTCTTGGTGGAACTTAACAGGTTTCCATTCCGGAAACAGAGACTGCAAAATGTCAAACAGAGCCGAATACGACTCTTCTTTTTTGTCACTCATCAGGGCGAAAACAAGCGGTACGACATTAATTGTTCCTGAGGAACTTCCCAAATCACCGTGAATAATAAATAATTGATAAAATGGTTTGGGTGCACTTTTAAATGTACCGTCGCCAAAATATTCCTTTACTACACCAAGTAGCTGTTTTGCTTCTTCTGAACAAAACACCAACATTCGATTGTTCTCGTAACGGTAGTCAGCCACCATAAAGTTTTTATATAGTGCTGGAACCTCAACCTCGCTGAGCTCTTTAAAAACGGTTTTATTCATTTCCAATTTACGTTTCCTAGCAGAATACAAGCCGCCCTTAACATTGCGAAACGACGGTAGTTTGGTGACAAATTGTATGCCTTGGTCATATAAATGTTTTACATGCTTTTTGTAAATAACAGGCATGGAATCTGCTGAAGTACCGGCCTCCTCCTTCATATCAACTATCGCTATTGCTAAATCGTTTTTGATTTGATCGGGCTCACACTCACCGCTATGGTTTACCTGTTTTATAGTTTGGCCATCCTAAAGCAAAAGACAATACATTATTAGACCGATAAGACAAAATCCATAAAGTAATCCATACTAATCTTATAAAGCGAAAATAACTTTAAGTCTGTCTGTTGCATTTTCACGCCTAAACCTCTGAACTGATTTAGGTTTGGAGATATTTTGAGCCCAGAGGATGAAGATTGGATAGTTTTTATCCCAGAAATGATTCCTTAATGGGGATAATAAATAAGATAGGACAAGAAATAGTAAAACTTATTATATAAATATATATCTAACTTTAAATTTAAGTATGTTTGAGCTCCAATCCAAGTTATCTAACAGATATAATTATCATTAAAGTCTACTTACTTTGACAGTGATAGACCCCACACATTTTGATTTTCGGCGCCGGCTACAAAACCATATTACACTATCATTTGCATACACTTTTTGTTTGTAATATTGGTGTCCATGGCTTAAAAGCACTTCACCACCTTTTCTTTTAATTATTTTAAAATCATTAGTACTCATTTTAAGTATGATTACGCATAAAATACTATTACTGATACGCAGAAAATTCAAGTATGATATTGTAAACCACCGGACAAACAATTGAATAGACACATGTCAAATAAAGGATTTCGACTTACCATGAAGTATTTACGAGTATTTACAGCCTTTTACATATATCGCCTATTTTATCTAGTGCTTCACAACACTCAATAATTATGATTTTATTAGTAAAGTGCGATCTTGTTTAAAGTGGTATGACCACGAGGAAAGTAAATTACTAATAGTCACACTGGTGTGACAAAATGGTGTGACTACGAGTCTGGAGTGAAATTATCAAGTGTGCTGGGAAATTTTGAACAACACTAAATTAATATTTAGTTCCCACGTCAATATCCTTCTCGGATTACCTATCATGCAACATCAATCGGCTGCATCAATAAAGAGACTACACGACAACACTAAAGAATGCCTTCACGCCATACAAAATTTGGGCGTGGATATATCTACTTGGGACCCCTTAGTAGTACATTTATTAGCACAGAAATTGGACACCGATTCTCATAACGACTATATTGAACATTTAGCGGACCCGAGGGAGCTACCCACACTGGCAGATTTTTTGTCATTTTTGGAAATGAAGTTTACGGCCCTGGAGTCGTCTCGTCGGAAACAAGAATCATCAAAACCGGCTCAACCATCAAACTTCGAGAGAAGATTCAGCATTAACAAGCCTTCGTCATATCAATATCCCCGCGCTGAAAATTATATCAAAGAAAATAAAATGTATCATTCAACATCCAACAAGAATAATTATCAAGGATCGCCAGCAAAAAATTATCATGCATTCGCAACGAACACCGCAAAGTGTCCTTGTTGCAATTATAATCACGATTTATTTCGCTGCTCGAAGTTTCTAGGCATGACACCCGAGACAAAACTTGCTACAATATCCGCTCGGCAAATATGTACGAACTGCTTATACAAACATTACGGCAATCCATGTTTATCAGAAAAACGATGCAAGCACTGCTGCGGCGAACATAATACGATACTCCACGAGGCCTTTGTCGGCAAGAAGAAAGCTACCGCCAACGAATCAAATACATCAAAGAACGCAGGACACGTTGCCCAAGAAGAAGAACTAGAAACCCTTCTATCAACAGCCTTAATCAAGGTCCAGTCAAAAGATGGAGCGTATATCAAATTACGTGCCTTAATTGACCAAGGTGCCCAAATTTCTCTTTGCACCGAAAACGCTGCTCAACTACTAGGACTACCACGTCACAAATACAATGGTTCAATATTTGGAATCGGATCCAAGGAAAATAATTGCAAGGGATTTATCAATATCAAGGCCACATCGATGCACACGGATTACACTTTTACCACAATGGTTTTTATAATGAGTCGTCTTATCAATAACTTACCTAACCGATCATTTATCAAACCATCGTGGTCGCATCTCCAAGGTATCCAGCTGGCAGACCCCGAGTTTAACATCAGTCAACCCATAGACATTTTACTCGGCGCGGATATCTACTCGAATATCATTTTAGATTCGATTATCAGAAAGGACGAAACTACTCCCATAGCACAGCAATCTCATCTCGGATGGATTTTATGTGGCAACATGAAGTCATATCACTGCAACGTTGTTCTGAACAACCTCGAAGATATCAGTAGATTTTGGGAAATCGAGGACATTGCTGAAACGTCGGACGACTTATCCTCAGAGGATCAGTACTGCATCAATCAATACAAGTCCGAAACAGTTCGTCAAACAAATGGGCGCTATGTGGTACGTTTACCCTTCAAACCCGACATTGAAGAAAAATTGGGAGAATCGAGAAGCAAGGCTGTGGCACAATTTTATCAAATTGAGAAGAAATTGATGAAGAACGAACAATTATCAAAAGATTACAAATCATTTATCAACGAATATTGCGAGCTGGGACATATGCGCGAGTGCGAAAGAGACACAATACCTAGCAACTACTTACCGCATTTCTGTATCCATCGCGCTGAATCAGCTACGACGGCCTTGCGCGTGGTCTATAATGCGTCAGCACCTTCGTCGTCGGGTTACAGTTTGAATGACCTGATGTACAGTGGGCCAAATTTACAATCAGATTTATTCACATTGATTTTGAGATGGAGACAATATGAAATAGCGTTGACAGCGGACATTGAAAAAATGTTCCGCCAGATACTGTGTAACGAAGAAGACCAACTTTACCAAAAAATAATTTGGAGAAATCACCCGAATCAAGCACTGCGCAAATATGCTCTTACAACGGTATCATATGGAACCAAACCAGCACCTTTCCTGGCAATGATGACTCTTAAACAATTAGCCATGGACGAAGCTCACCGTTATCAAGAAGCGGCGAAAATATTGGAACAAGATTTTTACATGGACGACCTTCATAGTGGCGCGCACAGCATCGACGCAGCAAAAAAGATGCGAACGGATCTTATCAACCTCTTAAAGGCAGGGGGTTTCAACTTGCGGAAGTGGTCTTCCAATCACCTTGCATTGTTTGAAAATGTGAGTAGCGCAAAACAGCAACAATCATTCGATTTCAAGCATCAAGAGTCGCAAAAAACGCTGGGGCTTCGATGGAACCCCCAAGAAGATGTATTTTCCTTCCAGCTAAAGATGGAGCTGTCATCAACAAACAAAATAACAAAACGCTCTCTTTTATCAGATATATCAAAAGTGTTCGACCCTCTAGGATGGTTGTGTCCGGTAACAACGAAATTGAAGTTGTTATTTCAGACTGTCTGGAAACAACCTTTAGATTGGGACGACCAAGTACCAGAACCTATCGAAAATGAATGGAGAAGTATCAAGCAAAACCTGAATGAAACATACACATAAATATCCCTAGATGGCTGCAGACCAAAGAAAATGACACCATCGAATTACATGCCTTTTGTGACGCTTCGGAGAGTGCTTATGCATGCGTCATTTACAGCAAGATTCGAGAAACCTGCCAGGGTGCATTATCAACCCCTCCAGAAATTACAATTGTAGCTGCGAAGTCAAAGCTCATACCCTTAAAAAAGGCTGTGTCTCTGCCACGGCCGGAACTCTCTGGAGCAGCACTACTTTCCAAATTACTAAAAACCATCAAGGAGAGCTTATCAAAATACAATATCAAATTATTTTGCTGGACGGATTCAACTGCGGTGTTGGGGTGGCTACAAGGCGACGTTCAGCGCTGGAAGCCATTTGTATCAAACAGAGTAAAGAAAATCAGAGAAATCACCCCTGCCGATTGTTGGCGATATGTTAAATCCGCCGAAAATCCTGCAGACTGCGCTAGTCGAGGAATTAACGCCTCCCAGTTGAAAGAACATGCGTTGTGGTGGAAAGGACCTTCTTGGTTATCAGCATTTGAAGAAAAACCCCAAGAAGTCACCTATACGACCGACCAAGAGATCAAAGTATCAAAACAAACAAACGTCACAACTTATCAGCGAAATGACGTCATTAGTGACTTAATAATCAAGCACAGCAATATCAACCGTATGACTCGCGTAATCGCGTGGGTATTGCGCGTCTTATCGAAAAACAAGCCTACAGTATCCTACCTCACCGTGTACGAACTACGTAGAGCAAGAAATATGATCATAAAACACATACAGCAGGAATCATTTCGAGAAGATATAAATAACTTGACACGACACGGGCAAGTGAAATCAAACAGTGATATTTTATCACTCAACCCCTTTTTGGACAGCAATGGACTGCTAAGAGTTCGTGGAAGAATAGGAAAGGCAAATATCGATCCAAACATGAAACATCCACTAATCATTCCACATCAAGTTCACATA
The DNA here is from genome assembly GCA_963854355.1 of Epinotia brunnichana. Lineage (NCBI taxonomy): Eukaryota > Metazoa > Arthropoda > Insecta > Lepidoptera > Tortricidae > Epinotia > Epinotia brunnichana. Next base: position 4,233,539 of record OY977963.1, on the reverse strand, counting down.
ACTGACCTACTTATAGAAAACGCGCACAAATTGACTTTCCATGGTGGAACACGCCTAACCTTGAGACAGCTCAGGTATCAATTTTGGATCATAGGAGGGAACCGAGCAGTTAAAAAATATATCAATCATTGCGTCACATGTTTACGTCATCGAGCTATGAAGCAGGAACAAATCATGGGAGACTTGCCGGCAGCGCGGTGTAACCCGACTCGTCCTTTTTATCACACCGTAGTATCGGACCTCAGCAGCTCAGCCTTTTTGGCAGCCCTTCGGCGGCTGGCCGCGCGTCGTGGAGCGCCGCGTCACATGTATAGTGATTGCGGGACTAATTACATTGGAGCTAGCAAGCGACTGCATCTAGACTTCATAGACTTGAAAAATACACTGGATGACGAGTTCTTCAGAACTATATCAGAAATGGAAATTGAATGGCACTTTAATGCTCCATCATGGCCAAGTGCTGGAGGTTTGTGGGAAGCCTCAGTCCGAAGCCTCAAGCATCATCTCCGCAGAGTTATGGGTGCACAGAAGCTCACATATGAAGAATTATCAACACTCCTGACACAAGTGGAAGGATGCCTTAACTCCAGGCCCTTGTGCTCTATCACCGAGGACCCTGACAATTTGGACTTTCTAACGCCCTCCCACTTTTTATCAAGTCCAAATTTAACAATTATTGAAACCGAAAAGGACGAACGGACGAGGTGGCAACTCGTACAAAAACTATTTTCGGACATATGGAAGAGATGGCAGTCAGAATATCTATCTCAGCTATCACAAAGGAGCAAATGGCAAAAGCCTAAAGAAAACATGAAAATTGGAGACGTTGTTATCATACATGATGCCAATGTACCCGCTGGAAAATGGGCACTTGGTAAAGTTGAAACCGTACACCCGGGACACGATGGGTATGTACGAGTAGTATCAGTGAAAACGAGGAACGGAATCATCAAGAGACCTATAGTGAAATTATCAAAATTGCTCACCACGCAAGAATGCGCTGAGGAGACTAAATCGGAACCCGAACACGAAAAGGCAGCACCCGAAGTTAAACAACGACGCACAAAAAGATCAGCTAATTTACTGACACTAGGACTGATGTTACTGTTTACATTTATATCAACCGCCCAGTGTAAACACAGCCTTACAAAAATAAATAAACAGCAAGGAGTTTATTTCGACAAAATATCAAATATGCATCTTAATCGCGACGAATGGAAGCTGATTGTTTACTACGACATGGGACCCTATTGGCAAGGACTAAGAGTATTTCAAGAATATCTCAAAACTTTAGAAAATATATGTATCAAGACGGATAAGCTATCAAAATGTGATGTAATACTCATACAGCTACGTCACGGGTTCTCAGAACTGGAGTACTACGACAGCTTAATGCGCGCTCAGCAACTCACACGCTCGACCCGCCGTCGGCGGGGCCTTATCAACGGAGTCGGATATGCAGCGAACGGTTTGTTTGGAATTCTGGACGAAAGTTTATCCCAAAAATACGAAAAAGAAATCAATCTTATCAAGGACAACGAGAAACATCTGGCTTTGTTATGGAAAAATCAAACCTCAGCGGTCGAAGCTGAATATAACTTACTAAAAAGAGTAGAAGAGGCAATGGACAAGCAACACAAGATCCTGAACCGTCGCATTATCAATCTGGAAAAAGCAACAAATGTGTTGGCAAAAGAAGTTGAAGCTATCGAACATACGAATGAATTCATGTTATCATCGATTATCACTAACTCCTTGCTGATGAATCTAAAGGGCATACAAGAAACATTATTAAAAACGATCACCAATGTTCAACATGGCAAGTTCATTTTTTTATTTTATTTATTTAATTCAATATCCACTTATTAACTCCAGATCAACTGAGAAATGAGAGCATCATTTCCGGACAGCTATCAAAAGACTCAGCCATACCTATTGACAACATACAAAAAAACAAATCTCCAGAATATTTATCATTTACTTAAGGTCAAGACAAGGATGACACCTAAATAAAAAGGCGAGTTTTGGACATAGGAAGACAAGTTGATCAAATGAAGGCCAGCGAAACACGAGGTGTTCTAGCCGATCGAATATCATCGCATGATGTACACCAGTACGTTGTTGTATACTTATTATTGAGCGCTGCGATAGTTATATGCACCGTATACGCATGGCGACGTTTACGCCTTCGGTGCTCGGCGCAGGTTCCTCCCGCGCCCCCCAACGACGCAACTGCGGACTTCCACATTTAATATGTTGCTAGAGATGAAAACCGCGAAAGTTCAAAACCACAACACGAGGCGAAAATCAACGTACAGCACGCCAGCAATACGGGAGTTCACTTATCAAGACCACAAGGATTGAACAAGGCCACGTCACCCATCGTGGGCCTGCGATTCGCTGCGCGTGAATAGCAGTGAAGCAATTTAATTTTATAAGATCTTTGTTTTATTATAATTTTGTAAGTTTTATCTTCCTTCATCTCGCGCTCGGGAGTATGTACGGTCTGTACAAAAGTGTGCATTCCGCCCGTCAGCATTTTACTTCACGTAGCATATATTTCATTCCTTTAAGTTAGTACATGTCCGACCGCCACGGAGTGTATTCACATCAATTGTATCATTTTATTACGTTATCAAATAAATCATAATTATGGTGGAAAACTGCAGTGTTATCATTATCAATAATTATCAGCTATCATCTCAAGAGTGTACGGGACTGGCCCGTACAATACACTTTAATCGTTATATCAATTGGTATTATATCTTAATAACGTTATACTTTACAAAAGTAGATATTTTGAAATTATATATTTCGTTCATTATATCCAGTGAATGTTATACTCAACAAGCTTATACAAAGTGAGCGTATGTATTATGAATGTTATATGATGTGTTCTTATATCTCGTATTACTTACCCAATTTACATACATTCATCCCTACCTGCACAGTTATTTAAATAAATTTATTGATGACCCCAGTACGATACCACCCTACATTACATCTGGAATGATATTTATGATACCAAAAGACCAAAATTACCTTACCAACCCTGCCAAATACAGACCTATAACATGCTTGCAAACACTGTATAAGATTTTGACATCCTGTATTTCTGAATTTATATATAAGCACGTTAACAACAATAAAATCCTGGCTGAGCAGCAGAAAGGGTGCCGCAAGTTTAGCCAGGGTTGCAAGGAACAACTGACCATATATGCTGTAATTCTGAGACATGTCAATAGAACCAAGTCTGACTTATACTCAATGTACATAGATTACAAAAAAGCTTACGATTCCGTCCCTCATTCTTGGCTGATACAAGTCCTAAAAATTTACAATATACACCCGAAAATAATCACTCTTTTAAAAACCACTATGACAACTTGGACGACCCGTCTCAAACTCACTGCACCCACCGCAATTATAGAAACTGGCCCTGTTCAAATACAGAGAGGTATATTCCAGTTTCCATTCCAACTGAGCCCACCGTGGTTCTGCTTAGCCTTAAACCCGCTTTCCAATATATTAAATTCAACAACAGCAGGATATAATTTACAGTACATAGATACATACACTGACAGACGAACTGAGAACATAAACCACTTACTTTATATGGATGATATAAAACTGTACGTTGACAACGAAACTGACCTTTATCACCTGATTGACCTGACAGAACAATTCACTAACGACATCAAAATGGAATTCGGAATACACAAATGCAAGATAAATTCAATCAAAGCTGGACAGACATACCAACACAATTACACATTAGAACCCCTTGACGAACAAAAGACCTATTAATATCTAGGGTACAACCAATCACGCCAAATACAGCACAAAAATACCAAACAAAAACTAACGCAACAGTTCCGACACAGATTAAACACAGTCCTAAAATCACAACTTAATGCCCGCAATACTATTAAAGCCATAAACACTTTTGCTATCCCTGTTCTTACTTATTCTTTTGGAGTAATAAATTGAACCAAATCTGACCTCAAAGCACTACAACGTATGATTAATACGACAATGACTAAATTCCGAAAACACGAGCGGGCGCGGCGTATATCTTCGAGACGCAAATCAACATGTAATTTGTGATGGAAATAAATTTACATTGTATTTCAATACTGCCAACATAAGTTGGCTAACTTTCCGATCAAGTGTCGTGTTTCAGAACGATCTCTGTCATTCACGTACGGGAGTGGTGTCTAGTCTGTGGTCCCTTCCACTGCAAGCGGCTCACGGAGCAAGTCGCCTCGGGCGGCAAAATAAATCTAGGTTAATCTCAGTTTAAGTTATATGTAAATAAAGTGTTCAAATGCAAGGTTGGTGACCGAATTATATAGTGTGCAAGAATCACGGTATTTTATTCATAATCGGCTCATCCTAACCTCCAATCTCACGGCGGGAAAGGCGCGGCCAGTTCCAGGAGTGAGTATTACTTCTACGATGTCATCCCAAGACGGGGTCTGGTGAAGTAAGTACATCGTAGTAAGAAGGCCGAAGCAGGTATCTAATTCATCCTACATTTGGGTAGTTGTCCATGAGGGGTCAGCCTACATCTTGGTGGCTCATAGAGGCAAGGCCATACTTGATTCGTCATTATCAGGATCCCGAGGAGGAGACAAACTTAGTTCCTACATTTTAATGGCCCACGACAGGCCCACTATTTATTGCTAACATTTTTGGTGGAACCCATGAGCGGGAACGAACTTATACAGCACGATTTACAGTAAGACATTTCAAGAAAATCTACTCGCGAGGCGGTACGAGTATCAAGGATACAACGGGAACGAACCTGCACTACGACTACGGAAACGCGCGGATAGCGATCGAGAAAAAAAAGTGGTCACGGAATCAATCAACAACGCGCAGGTGACGGTCAAAGGTGGAACTCCGCCATTCAACGAGTTCCAGGAATTCTACGAGCGCAGCGCGGCTAGTGTTTGTTCATATTATTAGTTTAAATTCAGTTCGCGTTATGGGCATTTAACGTAGTCTTTATGGTGAAAAAGTGAAAAATTCATAAATTGAGTCATAAATTCATCGGCAGCCATCTTGGTCAGACAGCGTGAGTACAACAGACGGCGGGCCACCACGTGTTGTTTCGTCATTCACCGGAGATGTGGTCAGACATTTCAATTTAGAGAATCTATAAGTTCTCACAAGATTGTCTATTACGAACTGTCACATTTACGTCACCGCAACTCTGTCATTCGTTCACGTCATTCAAACCACAGACTACTAAGAGATACTAACGTATCAGACGCACAACTGTCATACAGCCATTTTAGCCAATAGGGTTCCACTGAAATTGACGAGACCTTTTTTTTTTTTTAATTTTGATGCATGTTTTGGCATGAGAACTGAAACGAACAGCCAGTGTATGGCACAGTGGCACAGAGTACCTATATTTAATGTATTGTAATAGAGATCTATGTCGGCGGCCCAAATGGGTGTCGCCCTCCTGCAGGAAGGTTTGGAACTATTACGATGTGTATATATTTATGATCAGCAATGCCCCATTTATGTACAGTAGGCACAGCTCGGCCGAAAAAAACTACGGATCAGCCGTAGTTTTTTTTGCCGACCTGTACCTACCTATACGGGGCAAGTAGATATCCTGCAGGGTGCACCAGTTTTCTAAATAGACATATACATTTTCTAAGTTACAGAACAATTCTAAAAAAAACTTCAATTAAAAGGTGTGTATTTTTATTTTAAAATTATGCAATAAGGATACGAATTCACTCAAAGACTTGGCAAGCTTGCCCGCGAGTCCCGTGACAATAAATTATGTTTACAATATGTAGGTATATCGCTCAAGCACTTTAATTAAATTATAAACTAAAACTATAAAAAGTAAATGACCCCCAGGTCGCCGTCGTTGGCTATGGTGCCCAGAAGACTGGCAGTGTTACCTCTTTGGATTGCAAGGCTAATCCTTTGGCCAAAATAGCTGCCAGCCCTTTCCGGATGTTTGGATGAGCCGCTCCGAAAGTTCCTTATACAGGGCCTTCACGCCCGGTCCCCACGGCCCCAGGGTTTCCACTCCAAACAGCACTTCAGTTTAACTAAGTATAAAAGCTTAGGATTTATTCGTTCACACTATCCTAACTCGTTCACATAAGTACATACCTTAGGTAGGTAGGTACCTAAGGCGTCAATTTCCTGCATGGGAACAAATACATATAATATATGAATTATCCCTATTATGAGATCTGATATGGCAGGCTATACTTGCTTGATAAGGCCAAAGTTGATTTTCAATACTCTATTGCACTCTAGGATCACGAGTTGGCCAAAGAATCCTGGTTTGTGTCTTTCTCTTACACCACAAATTTTATCCTACTATTTCCACCCATAATGAGTCTCTATCTCTGGAATATTCTAACTCAACACGTTCACGAGTAGGTACACAAAGAGATCAAATACATTAATTAAAACGAAAAAGCTGCGAAACATATCGAAATAGCAAGATAAATCCGCATTTTTCTGACTTTTCAATCAAACTTCAAACATTTGAATTCAAATTTCAACTTGACATTTACATATTTTTAATTTATTGTTTTATGTCAAAACATATTGGTTAAAACGCTCAAACAAATTCAAAAACAAGCGGCAAGAGTGACAGCTCGGACAGCTTGAAGATGGCAGTAGGTGCGGGGGTGAGGGAAGCGCGGTAAATATTTAGTCACTAGCATTAGCCAATCACGTGCAATCACGTGACCACAATACTAACGCCCGGATATTTTGTTCAAAGATTGCAGGCCGTGATTCAAACGTCACGAGTGTTTGTTGTTTACGAGTGGTTTTGTAAAAATTTGCATCAGAATTCGCGGAATTAGTGCTCTAAACTATTTGAAACATCAATTCAATTCAAATATAAAACGGGGCGTGCAGCGACGTATTTTATTGAAAACAGGTGGTGATCATTTCTTGTTTACATTCAGTTAACGACTCGTATTATTCAAGGAAATAACGCAAGTGTAAGTTATTGTATCATATTCAGTTATTGTCAGTCATAGCAATCAAGGTATTAGCATTGTTTACGTCTGTCAATAGTTATAAGTAGCTATTCACATTGATGTCAATGTATGGGGGTGCATAACTGAAGTAGGTATTGTTTACAAGTTGGTAGGTGGATTGAATATTGTTGAAGTGTACCAATTATCATGGCAGCTCAATTGCGAAAGGCTAAGATTCAATTCACATCAAAGTATCAAATACTGACTGACGTATTTGGAACGGTATCAGATGCTGGGCAGGGTATGTCTGCGTCAGTGGCCAGGCGGCACTTTCATATGTTTTACCCTCAGTTTGTGGCAGCTTACGAGACGATCCTGGGAGCCGGGATTGATGACATCACTGAGGAGGAGATGGGACGGTGCCGGACACAGTTCAGGGAGGTCACCAAGAGTATGGTACGTCTGGATGAGCAGCCGGAGACCGCAGCGGGCCCCGCCAGGCTACCCACCTCTCAGGTAACGGCTAAATTACCTGCTATTCAGATTCCTACATTCACAGGTCGGCCAGCAGAGTGGCTATCCTTCTGGGACCTGTTCGATTCGTTAGTCAATTCTCGAGACATCACGGATGCCGAGAAACATTATTATTTGAGAGTATCGCTGGATGGGGATGCCCTGTCAATAGTTAGACAGTTGCCAATTGATGGATCAAGCTATTCCGTGGCAGTCGGATTACTCAGGGATAGGTACCAGAATAGTAGGCTACTGTTAGATACCTACCTGAGCCGCATTGTCAATTTGACCATTGTTCAAGATTCTGTAAGGTTGAGGTCAGATTTTTATGATCCGCTGACGGAGTCCATCCAGGCACTGGAAAAACTCGGTCAGCCTGTCAAGGACTGGTCATATATTGTGCTATATTTGGTGTTACAGAAACTGCCAGTGCGGATCCGTACGCTCTTTGAGGAGCGGTACGGCAGCAATCCGGAGGTCCTGCCCACAGTACAGCAGTTGCTGCAACTGCTAGATGAGCAGTGCCGTGTGCAGCAAAGCGTGTCTCCAGAGGAAGGCGCAGGCACCATCCGAGCACCCACGCAGGCAGCACCGATGCAAGGGCGTCGGGCTCCAGCGGCAGCATCACGGATGCCGACCATGGGTCGAGTAATGGAAGTGCAGGCTTCATCGTCAGACCAGGTGAAGCAATTTCAATGTGATTTCTGTCAGGGTTGCGACCACTTCTTGTATAGGTGTGCCGGGTTCCTGCGGCTGGCCCCGTCAGGCCGTAGAACCTGGGCAAGGAAGAGTGGTCTTTGCTACAGATGTTTAAGGAATCATTATGCTAGGGAATGTACCCAGCCTGATTGTTGCGTTCATTGTGAATCTTTATCTTCCATACTCAGGCTGGTACACTACGCATTAAATGCGGGTCGGCCGACCATATATAATAAAAATAATAAGGATACAAGAATAGGATATACCTATATTTATTTATAAGCGCGCGCACATATACAAGCGCATGTATATGGCCAGACAGTTCATTTAACCCTCATGTACTGAATTTATTCTTACCATGCCTCTCTATGGCATGATAACATATTTTCAGCCAGCATGGGTCTAAAGACCTTCATGATTGATCACTTGATCCCTCATGATGGCTCTAAAGATTTCCTGTCTGCTTGTATCCCGTGTACCAAAGCCAATACGTACCCACTTGGTCAACGGCGCTTGCCAAACCGTACCGGCTTGGTCAACGGCGCTTGCCAAGCTACCATTGGTCAAGTTAGGACATATTTTTATCCTATGAACGTTTTAATACTAAAAAGTTCACTCTGACTGTCTATCCTACTACATATGCACGAATCCTGAGAACATTGACATATAAGAATTTCAACAACTTTTAGGTGATCAGTCTAATCGTTCTGTGAAAAACTTAGATGTTTTAACTTTCTCGGACACGTACTGAATACTTTTTACATATTTATATAACAAACTATAACTTCATTTTTGCACATTTTGTTTCATACATATTTACGATACCTACTTGTTATCTTTAAATTACTATTAAAGAAATATACTTAACTTAATTTCTATACTTTTGTTATTTATATAGTACGTAGGTAAAAACCTTTTTTTTTTTTCATTTATTAAATAGTAAAAGTCGGTACACTTCTAATTAGTCTTTATAGCTAAATATTGTACTAATTGTTATTTATTGAATTTGTGTTCTTTGTGAAAGCAATTTCTTTACGGATCATGAATAATATTGGTTTGAATTTTAAAATTAAATGTATATGTAATTTGTAACAAAAAAATGTATTTATGCACGAAGTTCTTTTTATATGTAAAATATGTGTTAATTTTAGTTGTCATTTTTTTATTATTATTATTTATAATTATTTGTTTACTGACATGGCGTGCCTATCCTTTCCTGCAGGACACGCACGTCGCTTCGCGTCTTAATTGTATTATTATGAAATCATTTAGTGGGGACAATATAAAATTATGATTCTAAATTCGTATTTTATTTATTTTTAAGTAAATTGGGTACCGTACTTTTCACTATTTTATTCTTACTTATTTTCCATGTGTCGTCATCCAGCGGCACGTATTAAATTATCATTTGCAATTTATTAGTTACTTTCAATATTATTTTATATATTCTACTAACGCGGATTTATAAAAGAAACATAGTTACATGCATTTTGTTGTGTGTTACACTTACGCGCTGTTTTATGACTACAACTTAGGTTATCACTTGTTATTTATATGATTTAAATGGTTGTACCGTGAGTTTAAATTTTTGTTTGTCGTTTTTGTTTTCACTAGTAACACGAATTAGTTTTTCCATTTTTATAAAATAGTTTTTTTTTTTTTTTTTATAATTTGAATTGTCTGATATTATTTATTTATTTTTAGTGTTGTAATTTTTTTTTGGATTTCCACCATTTTTGGCTGCGCAGTCCAATCACAGTTGGAAACCTTACTTTATTATATTAGCTGAAAAATTACTTGTTTTTGCTCTTATATTTGTTAATTTTCTGCATTTAATTTTTTACATTTTTAAATTACGTGATTAAATATTTCCTATCTTAAATATTATCTTGTATATTATCTAGTATATTATCTAGTATATTATCTAGTGTCACTATTTTCTTTAAAAAAAAATTTTTTCCTTCTTTATCCTTTTATCTGGAATTAATATAATGAATCTTACAATTTATTTTTATTTTTATTTGTTTAAACTTATTTCATTAAATATCTATTTTTCTCTGATAATATTTTAACTTTTCATTTTAATGCATTTAATTGTACGGATTCTACCTACTGGTATCATGGTATCGGTACTTTATATCTTATTTAACACTACGTCGTCGCGTACATTAACTTCCGTCGGAGTCTTTCGCTCCTAATAATAGGCCGCACCTTTGCGCCTGTTTTTAGAGTCACTTTAGTGCTCTTTCTATAATAATATTTATAATATACATTTGTACCGTACCAGAATATTCAATCTTTTTCTTGCTTGATAGAAAATTTATTTTATAAGCAATTAAACCTTCGCTTAGTTATCAGATGGCCAGTCCAATAACTAGCTAATGTATAATTGTCTGTAATATTGCGAAATTTAAATTATATTTGCGAATTTAATTATGGTGACACTAGTTTTACAAAAATATACGTTAAAATTACGTTACGTTTTTTACGTTTTTTAAAAAAAAAATATTAATGTTAATTAAAACAATACGATACGCTTTCGACGTCCTCGTGGTGTCCGTGTCGTATCTCGTCCTCGAAGCGGTGGTGGCTGCAGTTGCTCCTTCGGGACGGCTGCGTCGGCTGCTGGTTCTGATGCCGGGCCGGGAAAACCCTGGACTCCCTCGAACATGGGCCGGGATAACCCTGGGCTCCTCTTCTGTCTTCTTACTTGCTTGGCGTGGCGTGGTCGTTTATTGGCTGGACCGTTGCTGCTGATGAGTGCCACGACGATTTGGTTGCTGCTGAAGAGGTTCTCGTTGCTGAAGAGTTGGTTGATGCGCTGCGATGGTTGCTGCTTAGCTGGGCTCGGGACTGCCTCGAGCAGCCCTGCTCGCAAGATCGCTTATGAAGGGATCTGCGTGGAACGCGGCGCGAATTTATTTTATTCTATTATGTAGCGGCATGGCAGGTCACCGCGAGGCGACCTGCCCTGGCAGGAACACTATGAAAATGTCCTGCCAGGCCTGGCAATGTCGCCATGAACTGAAGTATGTTCTAGGTAAATAATAGACGAGCTTCAGAATAGGAATGAACCCTTTATTTAGGTGAACGCTGGCTTATATACACTCTCTGTAAGGCTGCGTGGTGGGAACGCTAACAATGGTACATTTACGATAATGGGTTTAGTTTAACGATGATGTGATTACTCGTGCGTAAACCATCAAGATAGGAATCGAAGGTTATCTCCCCACCACAATCACAGCACAATACGTTACTGTGCAATCGAGACGCCGAGCCTCAGGCTCAAGGAGAGTCAGGTCGGCCCACATGGGACCAAGGTGCTCCGATGTCACCCACACCGAGGTGGCCATATCATCAACGGAGTGAGGCTATGCCAGACCCAGGTAGTCATGAGCATCAGCCTACAGTCCCAGTTGGTTCACACCAGGATGCGGGACAGGCACCGGTTCACATGGTGCAGCAGGAGGTGAGGTCGCTCCAAGGGAGTCACTCACCCACACAGTCACCCTCAAGTTCAGTTGGTGCTCTCGTTCAAGGTCAGCACCATCCCAGGCCGCTAGTAGGGGAGCGCGCACGTCAGGCTCAGCAGGTATTTCATTCATTGCGCTTCGGCTCGCGGACGGGCCCAGAATTGTCAGAGTCAATGTCAGTCAAGCCGGAGGCAGCACCGATGCACGGGCGTCGGGCTCGAGCGGCAGCATCGTGGATGCCGACCATGGGTCGAGTAATGGCGGTGCCGGGTTCATCGTAAGATTATTGGTGAATCAGTTTCAATGTCAGATTCAAGTCAGAGTTAGACTCCAGTCAGATGTCTAGGTCATCCACGATTGTTTAACATTTTTCAGTTATGATGCATACCGCATCCCCCGTTTATAGCGGGTTTACCTACTGAACGTGTCAAGACAGTTAGCTCATTGTTGGTATATCAAAATATTGCCGGGTCATATTCATATTTAGTCAGGGACAGTGCATTCAGAAATGCTAAATCGGTCGAGGCTTACCTGTGTTTTATATGTCTAGGTACATAATTGGTTCATAGTCAAGGACAGTGCATTCAGAAATGCTAAATCGGTCGAGGCTTACCTGTGTTTTATATGTCTAGGTACATAATTGGTTCATCGAGCTGGTGTGGTCGCTGGGCGCCGAGGCATTCATCGCAGCTTTCTCGAGGTTGTCAGCAGACACGGTTTGCCCCTCTCATCAACGGAGGTCGAGGTACCAATTTATTTCAAATATGTCAGTCTGGTCACTTTGAATGTTTAAATGCATTGTAGTCACGTGATCAATGGTACAGTCATGTAGATAAATATTCAGGTCAATGATTTAATTTTCATTAAGCATATATTTTAATGAAAATAGGCCTTGTTTACAATCGGTAGCGAGGTCTTATAGTGTTGTACATTGGTCAATTATAATATTTTAAGCGATCATTGATCAGACCTGTGATTAATTTAAGTAAATCATCCATGGTAAATAGTTACTAAAGCTATTTACTGGTTTTCTTATCATGTTGTTATATTGTCATTTATTGCAGTCTGTTAAGATACTTCTTGTAGTTCATTTCACGTGTAATATTCTAGGAATCGATTGTTTATTTTTATCCCGTCATGCTATATAGTCTAAGAGACGACTGTTTAATTTTGTCAAGTTATATTGTAGTCTAGGAGACAATTATAAACCTTGTCATGTCATTCTATATAGTCCATGAGACGATTGTTTATTCTACCTGTGTTATATTATAGTCTAAGGGACGAATGTATATCATGTTATATTGTTGGATACCACTTTCGATCATGCAGTGAGAGAACGAATCAATCATTTCCTTCTTTCCTGGCCGGGCCCACTTAATGTTGACGCAAATCAACATGTAATTTGTGATGGAAATAAATTGACATTGTATTTCAATACTGCCAACATAAGTTGGCTAACTTTCCGATCAAGTGTCGTGTTTCAGAACGATCTCTGTCATTCACGTACGGGAGTGGTGTCTAGTCTGTGGTCCCTTCCACTGCAAGCGGCTCACGGAGCAAGTCGCCTCGGGCGGCAAAATAAATCTAGGTTAATCTCAGTTTAAGTTATATGTAAATAAAGTGTTCAAATGCAAGGTTGGTGACCGAATTATATAGTGTGCAAGAATCACGGTATTTTATTCATAATCGGCTCATCCTAACCTCCAATCTCACGGCGGGAAAGGCGCGGCCAGTTCCAGGAGTGAGTATTACTTCTACGATGTCATCCCAAGACGGGGTCTGGTGAAGTAAGTACATCGTAGTAAGAAGGCCGAAGCAGGTATCTAATTCATCCTACATTTGGGTAGTTGTCCATGAGGGGTCAGCCTACATCTTGGTGGCTCATAAAGGCAAGGCCATACTTGATTCGTCATTATCAGGATCCCGAGGAGGAGACAAACTTAGTTCCTACATTTTAATGGCCCACGACGGGCCCACTATTTATTGCTAACAGGGTGCAGCGTGTTTCTTCAATGTGTCGCGGCGTATTTTTTCAGGTGCGTGCGGCGTATTTTTGTCCCCACTTAACCAGATGGTTGCGCGTTCAGTCGTCGGAAGTAGGCGTTTTGATTTTGTTCAACTTCTTTGCCAGATCGTTGCGTATTTAGTCGTTGGGGCGCGCGTGTTTCTTCAGTCGGGCTTCAGCGATGCGTGTTCTTCTTGTTTCAGTCGGGGTCACCACTTTGCCTGACGGTGGTTGGTGGTTGAGGATAGTGTCCACTGCCTGGCAAGAATTAGAATGTTGATGGGGGAGTAGACAGGGTGAGTGTGGACTTCACCCCAGAGGGGTTTATGGCAGTCCACACTCAGAGAGAGACTCTGGAGTACTGTCAACACAATAGAGGTTCTTTATTCATTAACTCACACGGTATAATACATGTAGCTACTCGTATATACGAGTAGCTACATGTATTATCATTCGCACATCTCGCACGTAGGTACTTAATCTACGGCACGTATTATACAATATCTAATCGCTAATTTAGAATGTGCCTTGTCGGCACACCATCCAAGATCATGTATACAAAGACTGACACTGCCTAGGAAGGACGGAGAGAGATGTCTTATTGACAATATAAACCTGCACAACAGACAAATTGCAACCTTACGACATTATTTTTTCTCTAAAGCTGAATCCTCTACACTTCACAAAGCAACATCACAAAATGACCGTAAGTTCACTCCGCTAAACTTGCAAGCTAACACAACGCAAAAAAATGAAAACCTTACAGAAGACCACACAAAACTTGCCGAGTGGGCTAGAAAGTCTCTCCACGGGAGACATTGTTATGAGTTATGCCAACCTAATGTCGACAAAAAGGCGTCGAACGCGTAGCTAAGTCGTAGCGAGCTCTTTCCGGAGACTGAAGGATTAATGCTGGCGATACAAGACCAGGTAATAGAGACCAGAAACTACCAAAGATACATAACAAAGACTTCGCCGTTTGACTCTTGTAGAAAATGCAATAGCTGCCCGGAAACTATCCAGCACATCACAGGTGCATGTAAGACAATAGACCAGACCGACTACAAACACAGACACGACCAAGTCGCCAATATTATTCAACAAAAACTAGCTTATCGACAACATCTGATAACTGACATATAACCATACTATAATTATAAACCAGAAAGCGTGCTAGATACCCCTACAACCAAACTATATTATGACCGAACCATACTTACCGATCGCACCACCCATCACAACAGACCCGACATCACATTAATAGACAAAAGTAACAAAACCGGATACCTCATAGACATAGCCGTCCCTAATACACATAATCTACAAAGTATAATACATGAAAAACTTACCAAATACATCGAACTGAAAGATGAAATAGCACGCATATGGCACCTTCAAAAAGTAACCATAGTACCGATTGTCCTATCCACTGCAGGCGTGATACCAAAGCAACTTCATAAATCTCCTCCAAAAAGCCGTCATTCTCAACACATGCCGAATTGTCAGGAAATTCTTACAAACTGACCAGGAACCCTCTGCTACAACCATACCATCCTCACACCCAATCTCACAACCAACCTCATGCTCAACCCTGAATCCCGCTATAACGCCTAATGGTCAAACTACTAAACCACTTACCTCGCCGTTAGAACCCGTCCACTTACCCACGATCCCAGGAGCTGCTGTACCGTCATCAAATGAATGTAGATAATAAGATATTATACTCACCTGAGAATTGAGATATAGATAAGAGTAAAAGAGAACTTTTCTGAGATGCACTTGGCTTAGGCCCGTGCAAAGCAGTAACGCCGGTTAAAACCGAGAAAAAAAAAACTAAAAAATAATAATAATAATAAAAAAATTAATAAAAAAAAAATCACTAGCCCGCAGGGCAGCTTGTGGCGAGCTGTTGGGGAGTAATCACCCCACGGGCCCGAGTGCTCCCGAGAGTCGGCCAGGGCCTCCGCCTCCGGCGTGTATTCGTTGGTCAGAGTGGAGCCCCAAGGGGGCCCGCAGGACTCTCAGCTCTGGCTTGCCTTCACCGGCCGCCCAGAGAGGAGTCGTCAGAGCTATATGCTCCAGGGGTGGAAGTGTAAAAGGGCATAACGCCGCGAGTAACTTCGGAGATAGCGCAGCACCACCTCTCGACACCCCTGAGCCGCTCACGCCAGTGTTGCTCCTGGCCGTCTTTTCTACGGCACTTTCAGGGGCCCATCTTATAAGTGAGTGGCTAGTCACCGCCTGCCTCGATAATCTTGTAAATTACAATGTTATGGCAGGTGTAGGCTACTTATACACATTCTAGATTTTACACTTATACATTTCTATAATCGCATGTTAAAACTCATTTATTTCCAATTCTTAACTTATACATATTTGCATACTCGTACATATATACACACGTATATAGATATACATATATAAATTATATATTACGCTTAATATGCTTATTACGCTTATATAAATATATATGTGTGCCAACCAGTTTGTCGATATCGATATAGTAGTATATCGACATACTAGATCGACCTCGTCACCGCCCTAGCGGGCAACTGGTTATCGCCGAGCGCGGCGTCCGCGCATCAGCAGAGGTCGATAGTCAGTCATCGCCTATTACCGACGCGGAGCGCATGCTTCTCTTGACCGCTAATCAATGGCCGCGATGTATGTGCTTGCTTTCTCGCTCGCTTGTTATTATCATTTCCTATCTTCCGAACTGTATCATCGCTTTAAGACTTTCTTCTATTAATAGTGCCTGTGCTTTCTACCCTTCTGTGCCTTCTGTTTATGCTTGTGTATGGACTTTGTGTGTACGCGGACAATAAACATTGAACTGTAAGTTTGTGCATTTTATTACTCGCAACTCCTGCCGCATAGTACACGCCCTTAATCACCTACACCACAGCACGTGTCCGGACCTCTACGCAATAGCCCAATTTTATTGCCCACGCAAATCTCATAGACCCAGTTCTCTATCCATTTCACTCACAATAGCCCCAACGCCTGTTGGGACCGGTTCACGGGTATCTACCGATGTACCCGTGAATGGGTTCTAGCAGGTGTACTACATCACATTAAACTTCGTCTCCATAGGATCTCCACGCACGCCTTCCAAATGACAGGGCTTTGTCCCGTGAATTTAAATCGGAGATACATAATCACTACATTTCTAAAAGTCATAGGTAAAATAAAATCTACCAGGTACATACTTTTTTTAACATATGGTAACCATTATGTTAGTTCCGTGAAGTTGGTACAACACATGATACGATTTCATACAAGTTGATACACAAAAAGTACAAAGGTAGAAAGTAAATACCAAATGATTACATAAGTACATTTGGTGAAATTAAAAAGGAACTGAACGGAACATAGATAGGTCCACCCGCCATTCTGACGTCAGGATGGCAGGTGGACCTAGTTTTGAAGATAGCTAGCTCCTTTTCAAGAGAGGTACATAGAATTTTACTAAAAGTACACAGAGGTACACAAAAGGTACCAAATACATGAAACCATTTAATTGAAATTCCCTAAGTCCACCCGCTATCTTGACGTACACAAATTTACATAAATATATACTTCGTGGAGCCCATTTTTGAAAATATCCCACTTTGGTTTCAAATTGAAATAAATTATTTAGTCGTAGAAACACTTCCATCCATCTTCAATATTCCTTTTGACGATAGATCTTGGCCCCAGGCTAGCCTACCTATTAGCACAGTATAAAGAACTACAACCAGTAGGCAAGCTTCATTCATCTACGCATTTACGCACGCGCTTAGCGTAACCGCTCAAGAGTCAGGGTTGTCAAAAATATGTTTGGAGAGATATTCATTTTCAATCATTTCAAAAGTAGGTACCTATTCACTCAGATCTTTAAATAGAAATATATAAGTTTAGAAAAGGCGGCCATTTTTTTTCGTTTTCATAATTGTTATTGGTTCCGAGGGGCTTTTTAATAAGAATCCAATATTGGATTATCAAAAAGTGGAGTGGGGCGAAAAACAGTCCGATTTGGTTCAAAATCGATATCTGAGGGTCCGCGGGGCCTCTTAATATGAATCCGAGCTTGGATAGTAAAAAAGTGGCCGCCATCTTGAAATTCTTGAAAACAGTCCGATTATGTTCAAAATCGATATCTGAGGGTCCGCGTGGCCTCTTAATATGAATCCGAGCTTGGATTGTAAAAAAGTGGCCGCCATGTTGAAATTCTTGAAAAACAGTCCGATTTGGTTCAAAATCGATATCTGAGGGTCCGCGAGGCCTCTTAATATGAATCCGAGCTTGGATTGTAAAAAAGTGGCCGCCATCTTGTAATTCTTGAAAACAGTCTGATTATGTTCAAAATCGATATCTGAGGGTCCGCGGGGCCTCTTAATATGAATCCGAGCTTGAATTGTAAAAAAGTGGCCGCCATCTTGAAATTCTTGAAAAACAGTCCGATTTGGTTCAAAATCGATATCTGAGGGTCCGCGGGGCCTCTTAATATGAATCCGAACTTCCCAATTTGTATTTTTTTGTGGGTTTCTGGGCACCTTGCCCGTTGACGGTGATTTAGGCCAATATTGTTAATAACCTATAGGTCATTTATTCAATATTGTGACAACAATTAAAAAAACATGGAACAGAAAGAGAAAGTTAAAAACTAACTAAACCTAACCTAAACTATGTGAACCTAAACTACTATGTACACATATTTCCCCCAAATCGCTGCCACTAGGCAGAGTACCCATAAGACTGGCTGCGTTGCCCCGTTGAATGGCAATGCCAATTCGCTGTGCGAGGGACGAGCCAGCCCTGTTGTTACATGAGCATGTAACTTAGCTTTTTAAAAAGGTTAATTGCATCCGGTCCCCAAGGACCCAGGGTCTCCACGGCAAACGCCGCAAATATGTAATTCTCGCTAAGAGTTGCATATTTGCGGCGCTTTGCTGCCTCAGCCTCGGTGGCCGCTCCACCAGCCCTCAACGACGTCGTGCCCAGGTGGGACGGCGCTAGTGTATCCACACACGTGGCATTCCAGACTAAGGGCCGCCCCTGTTGCCAAGGCACGAGAGTCATCCCGTCGGGTCTCTTGCCGTCATCACGTGCTAGGCCATTTGGTTCTAATGTGGCCGGCACGTTGACACTGACCAGAGCCCGACGGATAATATCGTTGAGGCAGGAGTGACGGAATATTCGGCCTATAGGTTAAGTTTTATTATTTTCATTTTCAGTAATTAGCCATACAATTAACCTAAAAGAAAATATAGTTAAGAAATAAATTTTAATTTTGATACATAATATTATATCTGAAATAAAAAGAATAATATTTTATTTTATTTTAAATTTAAGGATTAAACTCGCATATGTATCCCAACGGGCCATCGCACGTAACGTCGTTCATCTGCGGTTTTTCGTTCCATAAGGAAGCACAGTGTTCATAATTATTAGCGTTATCGGGCTCATGTTTAGCCCACCCAGCCCATCCGGCCTCTTCGAGCGTTTGACCTGCGAATGGAATATAATACGGGACGATCATATAATCTGTCGACAATTATTTTCCGAAAACTGAAGCAGAGGCCCCACTTCCACGGTATCTTGTCTGTTATATAGTATCCCTAAAATGTATAAAAACTGTTTTTTTTTAGTTTCAATCCTTAAAAATCCGTTAGTTTTTGTAACGGAAGCAGTTCCAGTTAACTATGGTTCCAGCAGCTTTATATTCCTTACTCTTTATATCTGTGTTTACGTTGCTATGTTTTGTTGTTGTAATTAATCTTCGCTTGACAAATATACTTTTACAAAAAAAACATTTCGGCTTATCTTATTATGGTAGCAGAGTAATATAAATATTAATGATTGTTTATTCGTTGCAATAGTGGACAGACTCGAATAATTATGCAAACGGCAGGCGTAAAAATCGAGATCGGTTGACTCGACGGTCCTACTAACTGGCACACATGGAGATACAATGTAAAGATTTTACCCAAAAGTACTCCAGGCACGCTAGAAGCAATCGAAGGCAAGTTAATTATGCCAAAAGATCCAGGTGGAACGGCAAAACCCGAAGATATACAAAAGCATAAACATGAAATGCAAATGCTTCAAAAATATGACAGTCAAGCGCTTCTTATTCTTAATATGACCGAAGAGACTTAACAAAAAGTAATGCGATGTGAAACGTCATGTGATATGTGGAAAGAGCTTCATAGGCTTTATGATGGGGCAAAGGAAGACAGGAGCTACGATCTCTGTATGAAGTTTTTCCGCTACCAAAAAAGTGATGAGCATGATATCAATCAATCAATCAAATCGTTTAATTCAGACTAAGTCCATATACAATTAATTTCTACAATTATTCATTTTAAATACAAAATAAAATACAAAATAATTACAAATAATCATCCTAAGTCTAAAAAGGGGACATACAAAACAAAGACACTACGAGTACACTACATACAGTAAATTGGTTTGCCTGCCAGTAGATGAATCATGTGGCAATGGTTCAAGTACTGACAGTCAAACCTAGCTGCAAATGCCCTCAGGATGCCGTTGGGGCTGTCTCGCACCCTGCGCGCCAGTGATGTGCATCGCTTGCGCATAGTAGTGTAGAAACAGTCTACCCTATGATATGGCCACACATATTTCGACTCTCAAAACTGTATGGTATGATTTGAATAATGAGATTGAAGGAAATGATCTGCCTGAAATTGTATTAATATGTAAAATATTAGATACACTTCCGGAACAATACTTCAGTTTTAAGTCAAGCTGGTTCTTGACCACACAGGTATGCGCTTACTAAAGATCTCTCAAACAAATGAATATAGAAGAAAGCGGAAGTTCTAATGAACTTCTCATGTTAATAGGAGAGAAACGGTATGTGAAGCACGGGCAAAGCAAAAAGAAATGGAAGAAATGCAATTATTGTGGAGAAGGCTTTCATAAAGTCACATCGTGCAAGAAGTGAATTGCGAACGGTAGACCCCCCCCCCCCCGCGCCCGCCCCCCAAACCTCCAAAGCAGTCTTCAAATATTGGGATGTTGACAGGCCTAGCTTTAACATGCGAAAGTAAAAACACAGATAAAGACTCGTTTTATGTGGACAATGGTGCAACGAGCCATGTTACCAATAGAACAGACATATTCATAAAGTTATGACAGCTAACGGAGATATAATCGAAGCCATAGGCAAAGGTTCTATTCAACTGGAAGCTGACATTAACGGCCACAAAGAGTTATTGGTCTTAATAAACGTATGGTACGTTCCAAGCATTGAAATAAATCTATTTTCTGTGCTAGCCGCGCAAGAATAGCATCTTTCAGTCAACTGCTCAGACATGCAATGTGAAGAATGATGGCAAAGTCATTTTATTTGGGAATCGCGACAAAAATGGTGGTCTGTACAAACTCAACGTTAAAGTATTGGTGCTGTCCAGGAATGGGGCTGATAGACCGTGAAGATATCAAACAACCTGGACATGTAAAAAGTTTATATTATAATCTGTATGTAAAGATACAATGCACGGACGCGGCATTGCGCCGTGCTGTTCGTTCTGGAAGTGGGGCGCGTTGCGGCCGGCGCCGCGCCGGCGCTGATGCCCGCCGCTCGCCCCGCGCCGCTCCCCGTTGTCGCCGTAGGTTTTCACGCGGTGTTCGCGTGAACAGGGTCCCCGCCTTGGAAGCCCTGGCTTCCAAGAGAGTGGTCGTTGCCGGTGTCACCCAGTGGCAGCAGGCAGACTCGGTTCACCGCCCTCTTAACGATGCCTTTGGCCGTCTTGAAGTCTGCCACTCTGGTAATGCCATCCAGGCCTGGATGAAGTTGGTGCACGCGTCCCAAGCCCCATCGCATTGGTGGGACGTTGTCATCTTTGATGGCCACGAGGTCACCTTCTTTGAGCTCATGCTTCTTGACCCGCCACTTGGTCCGCTGCTGCAGCTCGCTCAGGTACTCATCATGAAATCGTGCCCAGAAGTGTTGTCTCATCTGTTCTATCTTTTGGTATCTGTTTGGACAGTTCGTTGTAATAGGTGGCTCTGGTAAAGTTCGTTGTAATAAGTGGCCGCCATATCAGGAAGTGCCCTGGAGTCAGAGGAGACATATCAGAAGGGTCTGACGTTAGAGGAGTTAACGGACGGGAGTTTAGGATTCCCTCGATTTGTGTGAATAGTGTCGTTAGCTCCTCGAACGTCAAGTTTGAACTACCTACGAGTACTACACGGTTCAAAAGTGACTTTATTCTAACTAAGTTTAGTTAACTAAGTTTAGTATAGTCATACTAAAATGAGGGAAGTATGCTGGACTAAAATAAAATGTTATGCCCTTATCGTGGGCTGCCTCAATCAAGGACATTTGGCTTGCCCACAACATTCTGCCCAACTTATTTCTGGATAATAAACCGCTTTGGCGCGCATTTTTTAGTTTTTTTTTGCAATTGAAGATAAATCCTTTTCAGTATATGTGGTTGAAGTGGGGTCGTTAGCGAATATGCATGGTACATTTGTTCGGAATTTCCTTAGCGGACGACAAGTCTCTGCCAACTTGTTAACGACTGAATTACTATACATCTGCTTTAACAAAGGCTGCTTTCGAAAGCGCCGTTCAACATTGAAAGAACATCTCTTAGCTAAAGTAAATGAGTCTCCCAAGACTTCTGGTGACTCTCTCAATGGCATTGATACTTGAAAACAGCCGGATTCTAACCGAACCGTACTTTTGTTAAACAAATCTTTACATATTTGCTCATCAGTTGAACAAATCTTATCGGGTGTGTTAAATGTCTCTAACTCCCGAATTTTGGAAAGCGAATCCTTGATTTCCTGGCTAAATTACACAATATTTTGCCACTCGGCAAAATAGGCGTGGTCGGGCTCACGGGTCCCGATACCAACCACCCAAATTTAGAGTAAATTAGAGTGGGCGCATTTTCGCCTAAAGGTATTTGACGACCACCCTTAACAATACTCCACATTACGTCAGACCCGATTAAAATATCGATTTTGTCACTTTTATAAAACTCTGGGTCCGCCAATGGTGTATTATTGGGTAAGTTCAATTCATCAGGATTCACCTCCACACTGGGTAAGTTTTCAGCAATGCTTGGAATAATCATACAATTCACACTAGTGGTAAACGAATTTATTCTTGATTTAATATTTAATGTGCAACTATCTGACACTATAGACGTCAGATTATTAAGACCGCTAACGTGTTTTAATTGTGAACGATTACTTTTAATTTTAAGTTTCCTTTTCAGGTTTTCAGTCACGAAGCTACTTTGGCTTCCACAATCCAACAGAACGCGTGCAGGGTAGGTATTACTATGATCATCAATCACCTCAACAACCGCGGTGCCCAGAAGGACTTCACTGTCGCTAGACGATGAGGTGAGAGTGGTTAGCGAAGTGCTAGCACTCGTACTATCTGCGTTGTGAGTATTTAGTTGTTCGTTGCTAGTACTAGACTTCTCATTATTGTTATCCTTACTAGAATAATTTATTTGCGTATTATTTTGATTTTTTGCTATGATTACGTTAATCGTTACACTATTTGAAATACCTATCCATTAAACTCACGACACTATTCACAACGAATCTAAGGGGGTGCAAGGGAACGGCAATTTATAAGGAACGGGCTTACTTCCTTTGCGAATGGTTTCCAGGAGCGATGGCTGTCCGAGAAACTTCGAGAAGATGTCCGCGTGACCTTTGGACCGATGTTATTCGCCTTGCCCGGCGAGACGCTGTTGTAGTGCAGGCACTGGATGGCTTCTTTGTTCTTTCTTTAGACTTCGCCGGCCATTGTTTGCAGACCGGGTCCTGTCACGGTCGCCAACTTGTCCAGGAGTGGGGCTGATAGACCGTGAAGATATCAAACAACCTGGACATGTAAAAAGTTTATATTATAATCTGTATGTAAAGATACAATGCACGGACGCGGCATTGCGCCGTGCTGTTCGTTCTGGAAGTGGGGCGCGTTGCGGCCGGCGCCGCGCCGGCGCTGATGCCCGCCGCTCGCCCCGCGCCGCTCCCCGTTGTCGCCGTAGGTCTTCACGCGGTGTTCGCGTGAACAGGTGCCTAAGCTTGAGATAAACCAACTAACGACGTCACAGAATCTTCAGCTCTACCATGAACGCCTAGGACACCAGAACAAGAGACATGTAGCAAAACTCATACAAAGAGAACTTGGAGTAAAGCTAGACTCAATTTCTGCTGATATTTGTGAAGGCTGCGTCTTCGGCAAAAGCCATAAGCAGAAATTTGGAGAGAGACCAAGAGCAACTAAGCCTGGAGAGATAATCAGCACAGACGTATGCGGACCATTCCCTTACTCGATCTCAAAGTCTAGATACTATGTTTTGTTTCAAGACACCTACTCAAAATATCGATGGATCTACTTTCTGAGACAAAAGCCTGAAGTACACGCACGCTTGAAGGACTTTCTAGCTGAAGCAAAAACTTCCGGACACGTCATGCAGGAGTTATTGAGCGATAATGGAGGTGAATTCGGTAACGAACAAGTACGCAATACTTTGAGACAACATGGCATTAAACAAAGGTTTACAATGCCATATACAGCGCAACAAAACGGTTCTTGTGTAAGAGAAAATCGTTCGATTGTGGAGATGACAACAGCACTAATGCACGCTCATGATAAGATACCAGAAGGTTTATGGTCTGAGATATCCAAAGCTTCTGTTTATTTACTGAACAGAACGAGACCTACTCCTGTAGAAAAAAGGTCTCCGCATGAGCTCTGGTACGGCAGAAAGCCTAGGATCAATCACCTGAAAGTCATTGGATGCAATTGCTATGTGCATGTCCCAAAACAGAAGAAAATAAGTAAGATAGTAAGGAAAGGTGAAAAGGGTATACTTTTCGGGTATGACGGTGACGAAGGATATAGAGTTTTTGATGTAAAGAACCTAAAACTCATCAGATCTCGAGATATTGTGTTTGATGAAATGCCTGTACTTGAGAAGAACAAGATTGATATAACTTCGCAATTACCTGAGCCTGAAACGAATACTCTTACAGACTCAGAAACTATTCGCGAGGAGAGTCACTTCCGTCCATCTTCAGAAGCAAATGACAGCATCGAAGAGGATTATGAGTCGCTAGAAGGAAAAGAAGAAGAGGCAGCTGATACAGAGTTGTGGAGGTCTAATCTGGCTTAGACCTACACAACGGTTTAGCTTTGATCAGTACGAGCACGCCACAACGGCCGTCACAGCGGCGCCGACGCACGGGGTCAACCGTGCGGGGAGCAGACCGGCCCACCGCACCGCACCTCACCGCACCATACTCCGCCGGCCTATATATAAGAGCGCGCACCCGCCACATCGAGAGATAAGGATTGTTTCGAACGCCACTGGCACGGACGCACGAACGAACCTAAACGCGAAATGCAACGATTTTTTAAATCACTAAAAAATCTAGTGCAATAAAGCGGCCCGGCCCGGGCCGGAGGGGACAACATAGGGACGAAGAAACACCGCAGCAAGATGGAAAACGGACCCACGCCCTTTTAAGGGCCCAGGAACGTACCCGGAGGCAGCGGCAGCGTCGCACAGGCGAAATGAAAAAAGAGGAAGAAAAAAGTCAACGGGAGGGTCGGCCGAGAAAACTCCGATCAGATCTACCCACCACAAGTCGCTCAAAAGAGCGAACGAGCAAGGAGCAACGGGCGGCTTCGATTGCAAGCGTGGGTAGATCGGGCTCGACCGGTCGGAGGATAACGAAGAAAACTGACCTAGATCAGGATGTATCTAGGTCAACAGGCGAATTGCCCATCGGTGCGGACGGCCGTATGGGTGAATTATTACTCGGCATTTCAGCCGACGCGGAAACGTTAGCAGGAAGCGGGGAATTCGAGGGCGCGGAGGAGAACGCCGGCGAGGCCCCCGCCGCCCGCCCAACCACATCGACCCTTCTCTCCTATGTCGCTGGCCGAGCCCTTGAAGACTCCAATTTCGGACCTAGAATTGGACACAATTCTAGTAAACGAAATTGTGAAAGGGAATAGGGCTTCGGCGAGCCTGAAGGAATGGAACAGGGCATTTATAAGGATCTCGACCCACAAGCTGGGTATGAATCTGGAATTGTACACGGGGGATCAGTCCTTTCTGGATTTCCTGGCGCAGCACCCGACGGTATTCCGGCAGGAGAAGCGCCAGCTGGAGAGCCCGCCCCCCGAAGAAAAGGAGCCAAAGAAGAGGGCCTGCCTCCTCTCCACACCGCCAGGCCCGATCACCGGCAGAGAAAACACAGAAGAAAAAACCGTGAGTACACAACCGCCGATAGCCTGGGCGACCACCTTACCCGACTTTAAAGGGAAGAGGGTCGTAGCGCGTGACTTATTTTACGTCCACGCGCGGCAACCTGCCGCCCAGGGTGTCGGTGCGACAATAAACACCGCCGAGCCTACCCAGACTCAGGCAGCAGCCATCGCGGGACCCAGCCGCCTAGCAGCAGAGCCCGCCCAGGAACACCAGCACGCCACCTCACAGGTAGTGCAAGAGGAGCCCGCGCCGCAAAAGGCGCCGGCTGTGGTCGAGCCCGCCCGCCCAACCGCAGAGCTCCCCGCCAGAGAGCCGCGCGAGTCCATCACCGCGCCCGCCCCCGCCCCCGCCCTGCAGCCGTCAACATCTAAGGCTGCCGCCCTTGTCCCGCCCACCGGGACAAAAACATTCGCTGATACCGCTGCCCAACCCGCCCCCCTCCAGGGCCTGAGGACAGCCGCCCAGCCAAAAACAAAACCGCCCCAACTACAGCAACAAGCAGAAGCCAGGAAGGAGCCGCACTACCCTACCATCGTAGCACCGGTATTGCCCAACTGGTTTCAGGTCCTGGAGGCGATAGCGCAGGACCTCGGTGAGACACCCAACAGCAAGACGTTATGCAGCGGCATTCGTTTCATGCCTAACAGCGAACGCAAATACCGCACAGTAGAGCGTCACCTTACAGCACTGGAGCAGGCAGGTGTGCCGTTGGAGTGGCATTCCTACCAACTTTAAGCTGACAAAAAGATGAAGGTGGCGCTCCGCGGCCTACTTGAAGGTACTCCGACAGACATGATCGCAGCGGCGTGCACCACAATAGGTTTCCCGGTGGAGTACGTAAAACAAATAAAGGCAAGAGAGGGGAGGACGGGGTGCATTTTCTTCGTACAACTCTCTGGCGCCCCCAAGGACAACCAGGGCATGGACAGGATCAGGGAGCTCCTGCGCGTGCCTAACATCAAGGTGGAGCACTGGAAGGGCAAAAAGGGCCCAGCCCAGTGCCACAACTGCCAGGGCTTTAGACATCACTCCCAGGGCTGCCACCGGCCGCGAAAGTGCGTGCGTTGCGCTGGCCCGCATGCGGCGAGAGACTGCCCCAGACCCAGAACGGAGAACTGTACGTGCTCCAACTGCGCCGGGGCCCACACTGCAAACGACATCAAATGCCCCGTGTATAGGAGAGAGGCGAGAAACGCGAGGGCAGGGACAACAGCCCACACTGTCCCAGCAAGACCAGGCCCAGAGACGAGGGCCACAGTGCAGAAGTCCACGGTGGAGGAGTCGGCGCCTGCTACTCTCATGGCGTCGGCCAACGCCCCCAAACAAAGGGGCGCAACTGCACAACAGCCCCCGTCAGGTACTATGAAACTACCAGGTACTAGCAAAAAGAAAAAGAAGAAGAAAAAGGCGGAACAGGCCCCAGGTGTGGCACCTACCACTTCGGATGAAACAGAAGATGAAGAAAAATTAGACCTCGCGACAATGATGGCGAAACTCCTCACCGCTGCGGCTCGCCAGGGCCCCCAAAAGGTGAAGGAGGCACTAAAGAAGGCCACTCTCAGTCAGCGCATTCAAAAATAAACTGAGAGTGGTATATTGGAATGCACAGTCGCTGACCGGCAAGATACTCATGCTCCGCAACTTCCTCCGCGAGCAGGACGTAGATATCATGCTCATCAGCGAAACCTGGGCTGGAAGGGAGGTGAGGATGGGCGGCTACTTCGTGTACCAGCGGAATGAAGTAAACCAGCAGGGACGCCCATTCCGTGGCTTGGCTATCATGGTCCGCCGCTCCCTCATCCACCAGCCAGTCGAGCAAGTACTTTATTTCATTTACATTTCATTTATTATTCAAAACATATGCAAGTTTACAGTACACAACCAAAACACTTACATACTACAATCTCCACTTATAATAAATCTCTAAATTAAAAAAAGAATCAGCCAGTTTGAAACTAAGCTTTGCGCGGTTCGAATGTTCTCAGCATCCCATGAACGGAAAAATATGAAACATTTTATATAGGTACATTATTATTCTAGCTGCAACTTAGGATAGTTTTTATCCGACTGCGACAGTTAATTAATTTTCCGAAATATACGACTTCATTTAATTTTTCATTTATTTTTATTGAAATCAAACGCTGCTCCAACTGTCAGCTATAAGAACCGTCAAATTTTCGTCAAAATGGCGGAATTGCTTTGCCTTTCACTTATTAATAATTTAAATCCCGTCTACGATAGACCTTTACGAGACAAATGCTAAAATATAAACCATAAAAAAATATTCGATTCTGATATGAGAACTTATATGCGCAAATGTCGTTTTATGTCGTAATTTCAATAAATGAAATCAACAAATTTGAACAATATAATAAACACGAATTTGTTTTTTTTGAATGGCAATGGCACGCGCTCGGCGCATTCAGCCAAAGTTACCACGAAAACCGATACTCAATGTTCATATATTTGCATCCCTGTCACTCGAGTATAGTTAGTGCGATAGAGATAGAGATACCCGAATATTTTCGAATTCCGAAGTTCGTGGTTATAGCTCAGGAATCGAAAATATGGTAAATAATCATAATGTATTTTCTCGAAAAAGAATTTAAAATAAATATAGTCAAATGGAGAAAAAAACAAAGCAAGAGGTTATATAGGTAATTATTAAGTTATAAGAGTCCAAAGTTTTAAGAGGGGGTGTTTAGGGGTGAAATATGGTCTCTTGATGAAAACTCCTCTGGTATACAAAGATGTGTAATTCCGTGACAAAGGGTACAGGATGAATGAATAAAATAATGACAGTGACATGCAGATTTTGAATAGGTATTATCTCCTAACTTAGGTGTGAGCTCCAGATGGCACGTGTGCGCATTGCTCTTAACTAAAGCGTAGGCGCTGTAACTATCCTCTGATGCTTGAACATGCCCCCGGGCGTTGAAAGCTCTCTTTCAACCAGAGAGAGAATCTTCTGACACCGGGAGCGGACAGATTCTGCTGAAGGACCGCCGGATTAATCCAGTCGCAGTCCTGATGTCTGCAACTCTGGTGATGCCATCAGTCCCAGGGTGGATGGCAGCGACGCGACCCAGCTTCCATTTCAAAGGAGGAAGGTTGTCCTCCTTTATGAGTACCAGAGCGTCCAGCTTCAGCGCTTCGTGATTCGTGCGCCATTTGGTTCTGAATTGGAGTTCGGACACATACTCCTTGCTCCATCTGGTCCAGAAATGCTGCCGGAGTTGTTCGATCCACTGATAGCGGTTCTCTGATGTCCTGAACTGGCAGTGAGGTTAGAGGACGCCCGATGAGGAAGTGCCCCGGAGTTAGCGGCAGCAAATCTTCTGGATGTGACGATATGGGAGTAAGTGGCCTAGAGTTCAACACTGCTTCGATTTGGACCAGAACAGTGTTAAGTTTATCTTTCGTTAAATTATAATCTCCCAGCACTCTTTCGAAATGAAACTTACTAGATTTTACCCCAACTTTCCAAAGACCTCCTGAGTGTAGAGAATAGGCAGGACTATAGAATGGAAATTAATCCTCTCGTAAGCTGCAGCTTCAGCCAACGAACTACAGTTGCCCTTAAGAAATGGTAACTCATTGTATGGACCTACAAATGATGTCTCGTTATTTAAATAAATATCAGATGGTAAACCTCTCCGAGATACAAAGCTACGCGATGCTGACAGATAGTTATTGCTGGTTAAGCCCTCCGCCAACTCTAGGTGGTGAAACATACGAAAATGGCTATGTGCACCTTTACATGTCTACATACACGACCCTGACGACTGGCAGAAGTCAGAGGTCTCTTATAATCAACAACTAAATATTTGACAAGTAAATTGTACTCTGAAAATGATTCTCATTGGAAGGTTCTAATAATAACATTCAATGCGGTTTTCAGTTCCGAATTATTTAGGTAGCCAGTCGACGGTACCTATACCTACTTGCTTTCTACACAAGTTCACTAAACGCAGCGCATAAGTGACTGCACGAATAAGTCGCGACAAGTTTGAAAACCAAGAAACGGCAATAAATTCACTTATGTCGATTCCAACCTGGTTATTTGTGACATCTACATGAAGTATTACTTCAGGCCAACTTTCAGGTATTGACTGTGCCACTAATGGATTCAAGTTAACATTAACTTTACACCTGAGTGAATTTAGAGCCTCCGCGTATAGCCAGAGACTTTTCATAAGATTGATGTAATGAGCCAATAAACCAGTGGGGTGAAATATTTGTGCAATCGCTGACAACAAATCCCTTTTGGTATTGCCGCTAAGCGAACAACTACCTACCGGGAAGCACAATTGATCAAAATCTGGCTGCCAGCTAAGCCCCAAGGTTTTACTGGGTTTGATTCCCAAAATATTGACTTTTGACTGAGCGGGATAGGAGTCATTTACAAGTTGACGTTCATTTGACTTCCATTTCCTCAAATGCATGCAAGCGGATGTTAGAGAAGAAGAGACTTTGTATCTAATCGACAGCACTTGTTGCAACTCATCCCCACCAGTGAGTAGATCATCTACGTAAAAGTCTTGAGCGATGATCTCACGAACGACCTCATCATCACTTTCAGACATGTGGTTTAAAGATTGATACTCTGTCATGTCTCTAATTTCTCTCTCACGCTCTAACGATAAATAACACTGCTTAGCACGATTAATAGAATCACCTAAAACACTAGGATCTTCTTTTTGTGAACGTACACAGAAACGCCCGTCTTCTAGCCTAGTGAAGTTTTCAACGAATTGCTTTTGACATAATTTCTCCTTTGGAGAATAATGAGGATTTTCAGAGCAGACTTCTTCAAGCTGCCAAAAACGCGTGAGTTGGTTTTGAACCTCATTGTTAAGCAATTCAGTACTAGGACTAGAAGTAACATTCATAAAATTACATATAATGGTATGCGATGGAGTCGATACTTGACCGCTGTTAATCGGGCCTGAGACTAGCCAACCGAGCCGAGTCTCACATAGTATCGGCTGCCCAATACCTAATTTAATTTTTTGCGATCCTAACAAGTCCCAAAAGAGATCAGCACCAATGATAAAATCAATCGGAGACGGTGTATGAAAGTTAGGATCAGCTAAACAAAGATCAGCCGGAATACTTAATCTCGAGAGATCTATTTGACGAGAGGGCATGACGTCAGTTATTGATGGCAAAACAAAACAGTGTAGATGGGTCGAGTAGGTATCATTCAATGATTTCATTGATACTCGGCACATCTCACCTACCGGGGATACGGCGTTGTTTATGCCTACAACCGATTTATCTACGCGTTCGGTTAGTAAATTTAACTTTCGACACATTCCCTGAGTCATAATACATGCGGTGCTACCACTGTCCAAAACTGCTCGAGCAATATACTCGCGATTATCTCGATCGTAAACTTTAATTAATGCAGTGGACAATAGTACCGCTTGCTGTTCTAATGCATGCGAATGCAGCGTTGCAATGCGAGCTGATAACGCGACGGGTGCCGTGCCCGCCGCCGGCGCAGTATTGACCTTGACGGCGGCGCGCTCGGACGAATAATCTAATCCCGTGTTTTGCTTTGCCTCTGCAACATGGATTAATGAATTGTGCCTGCGCTTACATATTTTACAACCCGCCTTCTTGCACTGGTTTGCAAAGTGACCGCTACGGAAGCAATTAAAACATACTTTATAACTCGGCAGCAAGTGAAGCCGCTCGACATTGCTAAGTGCGAGAAACTGTGGACAGTCATTCAAGCTATGCTGACCATAACATTTCGGACACGATTTAGGCGGAGAAGTAACACAGTTCTCAGTGTCTTGTACAGAAAGCCAAGTCCTATGTTTTGATGCGGTTTTAGCCGGCTGACTCGATTGTCCGGCGACAGGAGCGCTCGATAACTCTAAAGTTTCAATCAAGTCTGCACGATTACGCATAAAAGTGATAAAATTATCAAATGATATAGGTGCATTCTTATCTAGGCTTCCTTTGTGTTCTTCCCACTCGCGAAATGTTTTTGTGTCTAGTTTCTTACTTAGAATATGAATAAGAAGTGTGTCCCATTGCTTGACAGGCTCACCTAGGGATTCTAAACATCTTAAGTTTTTGTTTACTTGGTCAATAATCCGCTTTAAATGCACTGATGACTCTTTTGTGATGGGTTCAATGTTAAACAGCGCGGAAACATGATTATGCAACAATAACCTTTTATTGTTGAACCTTTCACATAAGAGTTTCCATGCCACCTCATAATTGCTCCCAGAGAATTCAATTGAGTGAATGACTAAGGCAGCAGAACCCTCCAACGACGCCTTTAAATAGTGGAATTTGTTTATGTTATCAATTTCGTCGTTCGAATTTATGAGACTTGTAAATGTGTCATGAAAACCAAGCCAGTCCTCGTATAATCCACTATACTTAGGTAACGAAATCGTCGGGAGTTTAACCAGCTGATGATTGTTTGAACTATGCTTGCTAAATGACTTGAAATCATCACCTTGTTTATTAAAATCGCTAAGTATCTCGTGGGCTCGCGAAAGGGTTGAGAAGTAATTACTTTGAAACTCCTCTCTGTCTAACATAAGCGCGTCTAAGTTATCGGTCTTACATTCTAACTGTGTTTGAACATCATCATAAAGTTCATACAATGCCTCAATCTTACCTATACGCAACTGTAATTGATTAGCTTCAACCTGAGTTAATGCAGATTTCTTCAATGTGCCTAGGTATGTGACAAACAGAGTTAATTGACCTGATTGTAACTGCCTCTTTTCCGAGTTAAGTCCTTCTCATCACTCATCTTGGGAAGCTGGTGTAAACCTTGAATGTAAACAATTTATAGATGTACGAGTAAGTATGGTTATTGTAAAAAATTTAAATATTAAAATTACACTTTGTTTTCGGTTTAGTCAATAAGCTAAAATAATCTCGTTCATAAATCTTTGTAAATAAAATTGTATACCCGAATATAATTAAAAATAAAAGATAAATAACAAATTGATTCGAATAAGATTATGTAAATATACCGAATATTATCCTATTGTACCTACTAACAAAGCTTGGAAATGTATAAAATAATTTGCGTATCAAAATTCATTAAACAATTCAATTCATTATACAATTATCATTTAAAATCCCTATCTAATTCCTGTTCTAAATTAATCCACAATGTTACAAAATATTAAATGCTACAAATCTCAAGTGAATACCTGTACAGGAATAACGGTAAATCCTACCGGCCGACCAAGCCATGCGTTGACAAAAGTTAGCTAATTAACTGCAATTATCTACTTTAATTTAATATGCACTGGTATATTTAAATAATTGACTAGATAACTAACACATTTAATAATAAATATAAACTTAGTGCACAATTAATAGACTTAACGGTCAAGTAACGGTACATTTTAACATGAAAAGTATTCACTAACCTGGAGTTTCCACAATAAATCCTACTTATTTTACTACCTGAATGGAGTGCTGGGTCCTAACTTTCCCTACCACACTCAACACTATTGGGTTCCGAGGTCCTGATGTTCTTCTTCAGCAGATCCTTGTCTCCCACAGCAGTAATAAGTATCTCGCCAGTAATTCCTCCAATAATTAATAGGTAATCCAAATTTCCTCAGTATCCGGTTCGAAGGACCATGTTTAGGGGTGAAATATGGTCTCTTGATGAAAACTCCTCTGGTATACAAAGATGTGTAATTCCGTGACAAAGGGTACAGGATGAATGAATAAAATAATGACAGTGACATGCAGATTTTGAATAGGTATTATCTCCTAACTTAGGTGTGAGCTCCAGATGGCACGTGTGCGCATTGCTCTTAACTAAAGCGTAGGCGCTGTAACTATCCTCTGATGCTTGAACAGGGGGTATGTTCTGTCCCTTTTCCGCAAAACGCACCTTCATATGAAACGATTGTTTTTTACTATGACGCTCGAGTATATTGACGTCACAGTCCCTCATCGTTTTCTCACTCTAACAAGCGACATTAAAACGGATGTAGCTTCATAATTTTTTTATACATAATAAATGCCTATGTCCTGACTGATTTATTCACTCAATCACTCACTCACTCACTCATCAACGCACAGCCGAAACTACTAATCTTAGAGAGTTGATTTTTGCACAGTATGTTGCTTTTATAACGTGGGCTAGGGATAAAAAGGGATTTTTGAAAATTCTACCCCTAAGGGGGTAAAATGGGGGTGCAAAGTTTGTATGGGAGAACCTTTTTTTTTTGAGCTATAGACTTAAACTTTGTAGAAAAATTAGTTATTAGAATACTTTCAGAGTTTTGGAAAATTCCACCCCTACGGGGGTAAAATAGGGGTGCAAGGTTTGTATGGGGGAAACATTTTTTTTTAAATAGAGACTTAAAACTTTGTAGAAAGATCAGTCATTAGAATACAAATAAATAACTTTCAGGGTTTTAGAAAATTCTACCCCTAAAGGGGTAAAATAGAGTGCAAAGTTTGTATGGGAAAAACCACTTTTTTTTTAAATAGAGACTTAAAACTTTGTAGAGAAATTATTCATTAGAATACAAATAAAGTACCTAGATTCAGTGTTTTAAAAAAATCTACCCCTAAGGGGGTAAAATAGGGGTGCAAATTTTGTATGGGGGAAACAATGTTTTTTTTAAATAGAGACTTAAAACTTTGTAGAAAGATTAGTCATCAGAATACAAATTAAGTACTTTCAGCGTTTTAGAAAATTCTACCCCTAAAAATAGGGGGCTAAAATAGGGGTGCAAAGTTTGTATGTGGGAAACTATTTTTTTTAGCTAGAGTCCTAAAACTTTGTAGAAAGATTATTTAAATACAAAGAAAGTACTTTCAGCGTTTTGGAAAATTTCACCCCTAAGGGGGTAAAATAGGGTGCAAAGTTTGTATGGGAAAAACATTTTTTTTTTTAATAGAGACTTAAAATTTTGACGAAAAATTACTTATTAGAACATGAAAAATACTACATTCGGCGTTTTACAAAAATCATTCCCTAAGGGGGTTAAAAAAGGGTGCAAGGATTGTATGGGGAACACTTTTTCTGAGCTAGACACTTAAAACTTTGTAGAAAGATTACTTATAAAAAAAAAAAAGACTTTCAGCGTTTTGAAAAAATCTATCCCTAAGGGGGATAAAAAGGGGTGCAAAGTTTTTATCAGGGAAAGTTTATGTTTTTGAGTTAGAGACTTGAAACTTTGTAGAAAGATTACTTATTAAAATACAAAAAAAGAACACAAATTGTTTAAGAAAATTCCACCCCTAATAGGGTTAAAAAGGAGAGCAAGCTTTGCATGGGCAACACTTTTTTTTGAGTTAGACTTAAAACTTTGCAAAAAGATTACTTATTAGAATACTAAAAAAGAACTTTCAGCGTTTTAGAAAACTCCATCCCTAAGGGGATCCTTAAGATCCTTAAGAAGGGTAGCCAGTGTTGTGTGGGAAAAACTTTTTTTTTTACTAGACTTAAAACTATTCAAAATGTTACTTATTAAAATTAATAATAAAGTACTTTCAGAGTTTTAGAAAATTCCATCCCTAAGGGGGTTAAGAAAGCTTTGTATGGGCAACACTTTTTTTGAGCTAGAGACTTAAAAGTTTACGAAAAAAGTTCTTTCAGCGATTAGAAAAATTCAACCTCTAAGGGGGTTTAAAAGGGGGTTCAAATTTTAAATGGCGAGCAATAAAATTTTAAAGTGTGAGTAAGAGATTTTTAACTTCGGTCTTATTCTGTACGTTAAAAGACTACAAAACTGATTTCAGAGTTTTTCCAAATTCATCCCCTAAGAGTGTTAAAATTGGTTCAAAGTTTGAGTATTTCAAGGCATTTTTAAAGTATGAGATTTTTAACTTTGGTTTTAGACTGTTTGTTCACAAACTAGAAAATGAACATCAACTTTTTTTTTAATTATCCCCTAAAAGAGGGTTCAAATTTTGTATTGAGAAAAATCATTTTCTAAGACGATAAAAAGTTCTACGCGGACGAAGTCGCGGGCAACAGCTAGTATTACAATAAGTCGTTTATACCTCCTTCACAGCGCTAGGAGTGGACATCCGGTTGGCCCACGGAAAGCTAAGGCTCTATACCGTTTACCGACCAGCAAGCAGCCCTCACAGGACAATAGGGGCAGATGTGAGACAAATATTCCAGACACCGATGCCGACCATCCTGGCAGGTGACTGGAATGCCAAACATACAGCATGGAACGCATCCAGAATCGATGCCGAAGGCAGGGCTCTCTTTAAAGTCCTGACAGATTGCAACATCGACATTGCCGGACCCGAAGAGCCGACACACTACTGGGACGCGCAAGTGTCGTGCGATATTATCGATTTTGCAATCCACAAGGACGTAACGGCGGCCATCCACCAAGAAGTCCTGCCCGACTTACCTTCCGACCATCGCCCGGTGCTCATGGTCATCGACTCTGCACCGAGCATCACTCCGGAGAAGAGATGCAGACGAAAAACCAACTGGGAGACGTTTGCCTCTTCACTAAAGTGCTCGTATGGGGGCGCAGTATCCACAGCTGGCGAGGTGGAAATTGCAGAAGCAGCCTTGAGGAAGGACATCCAGCTGGCGCTGGAAACATCCACGCGCACCATCGCAGCGGGAGAAACCGCCTTGTCGAGGAAGTAAAGGCGGAACTCGGCAAACATAGAGCTAACTCCTGGGAGGCCCACATTGCTAGCATAGGCGAGGAAGTGCCGTCTATCCACAGACTGTGCAGGCAATTGGGGCAGACTCCCACAGCCATATGTCCCCTCAAGGACGAAAATGGAGCATTCTGCTACACAGCAAGAGAGCGGACCGAACTGTTCGCCGGAACCCTGGAAGAGCAGTTCAAGCCGAACCCCTCACAGGACGCCAACCACACGAGGGAGGTGGAGGAGCGTCTGGAGAGATACTTCGAGCACATACCTGTAGCTGAGGAGGACCCGGTCTTCTTTTCGCCCAGCCAGGTCAAGAGAGCCACAAAAAGAGCAAATCCGAAGAAGGCCCCGGGCGCAGATTCGATTACGAACATGGCGCTTCGTCACCTGCCGCAGCAGACCATAGCGGCGGTGACACGCCTGTTCAATGGAATCATGCGCTCGGGACACTTCCCCACAGCCTGGAAGCTTGGCCGGGTGATCATGCTTCCGAAGCCGGGAAAGGACAGGAGAAATCCGGGCAGCTACAGGCCGATAACGCTGCTCAGTACTCTCTCCAAGATTTTTGAAAAGCTACTGCTGGGAGGGCTCCTCCCCCACATCGAGCCGCGCCCCGAGCAGTTTGGCTTCCGCCCAGAGCATTCCACCTCGCTACAGCTCACTCGAGTGCTATCCTTCATGGCCGAGAAGATGAATAAGAGGGAGCACGTCGTCGCGGTTTTCCTAGACATGGAGAAGGCCTTTGACACGGTCTGGCACGAGGGCCTGCTGGACAAGATGTCGACCTCCTCCGCACCGCGACGACTCATCAGAGTCCTGCGCTCCTTTCTGTTGGAGCGGCGTTTCCAAGTGGCTGTGGACGACGCCACATCAACAGAGCGCCCGATCCACGCGGGCGTCCCCCAAGGGAGTTGCTTGTCTCCAGCCTGCTACGCCTACTTTACAGATGACATCCCGGTGGTCGGAGACGTCAAGCTGGGGCTATTTGCGGACGACGCGGCATACTACACGTCGTCAGTCTCACCAGCACACGCCGCTAAAAAGTTCCAGCGCCAGCTTGACGCCCTACCGGACTGGCTGGCCAGATGGAGGCTCACTGTAAATGTGGGCAAGACACAGGCCCTCCTGACGGGCTCCAAACATGTACCGCAGCCACTGAAACTTCTCGGCCAGGAGATTGAGTGGCAGCACACGACCTGGGGGTCACCATCGATAGGGGACTTTCCATGTCGCAACACACAGGCGAAGTGGTGAAGCGGGCAAAGTGCGCCCGCGCTAAACTCCGTCCACTGCTCGCAAGCAACCTGCCGCTCCGCACAAAGGTGGGGATTTACAAGACATACATCAGGTCCCGCCTGACTTACGTGGCTCCCGCGTGGTATGCCCTGACGTCAGAATCCAGCCGGAAGAGACTCAGGGCACAGGAGTCGCAGAGCCTGAGGACCCTCGTCAGAGCCCCCCGCTATGTGCGGAACAGACACATAGCAAGGGACTTGAAGCACCAGAGCTTGGACGAGTTTATCGCCCAGCTGGCGCGTCGAATGTTCGACCGCGCCGACAATTCCCGACACGAACAACTGCAGGGGATAGCGCCGCTCCACGCACGCCCCCCCGACACGAGACGGCGACGAGCCCAACCACGCGAGCTCGTCCAGCCGCCTCCCACGAGCCCAGTCCTGCCCCCAGGACCGCACCAAGCCGCAGACAGATTGCTGTCACTCCAAACGCCGCAGACAGGCCAACCTGGTGAAAGCCAAGTAGGCGATGTCCAGTAAGAAGGAAATTTAAATGCCGAAGAAGGCCAAAATGACCGGTTTATTGTTATAAACCGCGCCCCCATGCAGGCACAGAGTGCCATTTGCACTGATATGCCCCCCACCACGCTTCTTATTATAAGTGTGTGTGAAGACTACGGAGATCGAGAGAGATTTTTGCTCGCGGCTTGCCGTGTGCACAACTCTGCCCTCCGCCTTTCTCCCTCTCCCTTCCATGCGCCGCTTGGTGAGCCGAGTGCACCGCCGTGGAATCCCTTCCCTCTCACCCTTCCATGAACCGCTTGGTTAAGCCGAGTGTACTGCCGTGGAATCCCTCCCCCTCACCCTTCCATGAGCCGCTTGGTTAAGCCGAGTGCACCGCCGTGGAATCCCTTCTCCCTCTCCCTTCCATGCGCTGCTTGGTGAAACGAGTGCACTGCCGTGGAACCCCTGACCGTCTCCCCCACTCCCGTCTCGAGCCGTTTTCGTCCCTCACCAACCCCGTAGCATAATCGACAAGCTACCGCGCCGCATTCGGCGATTTAACACGAATCATAACTTAAGTCTTTGTTATTTAAATAAACGGGCGTGAAGACCCATTTCTAATATATATCGACCGCTGTTCTCATTAACCCTGCTCCCGTAAGACTCCTCACCGTCTGAGTTAACTAGGAAACCCCCGAGAGCCCTTCAGGCAGGGGAATATGTGTGTGCAACTCATCCTACACATCACATTTGGCGCCCAACTTAATAACTCACACAGGAGTCTCGTAGATCTCTAGGAGCCGGGAGACAGGGAACATTTAGATTTGTTTTTTTTACATAAAGTAAAACCGTTTGCATTTTTAATCATAACATTGGTCTCCGTGTATTTCCCGTGCAACAGATTACATTGCTTAGCGCGACGCTTCCCGCCCACCCGTAAAAGAGTAAGTACAAGTGCACTACCAAAATAAATAACCCCGTGTCGCTCCCGGTACGCCCATGCAGACAGCGTGGATATACCAGCTACAAAAAGCTGCTGTTTGTGGAGTCCGGTCGGTTCATGCTTGCAAGGGCATAGTAACTACTGCAGCAAAACTAGTGTAAATAAAACAAACACACACTTCTGCAAATGTAAATACGAACGTAATTTATTTCACAATGTCATTGAAATTCTATTTATGCAAGGAAAAGAAAAATGTAAATACATTCCACACAATTAAAGATTGTTATCGCGGTTGAGTTGTCATTAACAATATCAGAGAAAATTAATCAAAAAAATCACAGCCTGAAAAGGTACAACGTTAGAGCAAATTTATCACTTTTTAATGGCCCTAAAAAAGGTACATAGGATGTCCCCAAGTAATAGATTATAACCCTTTGGACGCACAGCACTTGGTCTGTGGTCGCTGCTGCGCGAACGACAGTGTCGAATTTCTCTCCCGTTATTTTATTCGTTTTAAAAATGTTCAAAGTGTTTGTTACGTACTGTGCCATACACCGTTTTGTAGCTGTGAAAGTGACATTTTAAATGGTGTTTAATTTACAACTAAACACCAAGTGGTTTGGACGCTATAGCGAAAATCATTTGAAAAGTATAAACCAACCGTCGGGGAACTGACCTACGACAACTCGCAGTGCGCTAGCGGTGCGTGAGTCATCGTGCGCGGCCACTGCGCGGCGATAACATCGTTACGACCGGACGCTTTACACTGCTGCTTCGAGGTACATTGCTTACTACATTTTATAGCGTCAATCATATTAATTAGGAGGACATACTTAATTGATAATGGCACCAAAACTAGCGTGCGCTCATTGTAAGAAGACCATTTTAGAGAAACATTTTTTGACATGTTCGCTGTGTGGACGATCTTATGACCTCATCTGTACACACTCAGAAAAACTCTACGACTTGATGGATAATGAACGCAGAACGTCATGGTCTTGTATTAAATGTCGTAAGCACAAAGACCAACCAAAGAAAGCGAGTACACCTGTAATTACGAAAAAAAAGGTCACCAAACCTGCTCCATCGTCAAAACAAGACATACAAAAACGAGAAGTAAAGCCCAAAGAAACTTCTCCTGCACCCCTTTTTCAGAGCTCAACCGAGGCCCAGCAGCTCAACTGCTCTGTAGACAACGTTACGGTAAGAAAATATAATTTACCTGTGCATAATTCATTTGATTCTATGAACGATGAAGAATTCGATAGCTCTATTCTTCGAAATGACACACTCAACAGAAGTTGCCCAGATCTGACCACAAATTATAAAGATGAAGTTGAAGACTTAAAGGTAAAAATAGCACAACTCCAAGAGAAGCTGGAATTCGCTGATATTTATAGTACTAAACTTTTAGTCGAAAACGATAAACTTAACCACCAACTATCGGAATGCAACCGGCAAATCCAACAGCTGAAGACAATATGTAAATCTACGTCTAAAGTCACGAAACCAGCAAAAAATACAAGTGGGAACAAACAGCAGTCATCGCAAACGAGCTTCAACAGTGAAAATTTGGACCCTGGAGTAGAAAAATCTGTCCAAGCCTCACAAAGTCCTCCAAATATAATTCCGATTCCCAGCACATCAAGCGGTGAACACGGGAAAGAAATAACGAAAAACTACGAAAACTTGTCTGGTAAAATCTATATCCTCGGTGGTGAACAAAGCAGCGGACTCGCGATCACACTATTGAAGTCAAGGCAGAATACGCTATTTGAGAAACACGAGGTAACATCCTGCATCAAACCTCACGCACGTTGTGAAGATATACTGAAATCACCAGAAACTCTAAAAACTAGCTGTAATGATGTTATTATCATAAATATAGGTGAATCTGATTGTAATCCGTTTGCTTTGCTTGCAGAACTCAGCGCGTTCATAAAAATGCGCCCTAAAGCCTTTATTATTGTTACTGGTGTAAAAAAGAGTAAACACTTAAATGAATACAAACTGAATAGCACGATGAAATTGCTCTGTAAAAACTATAACAACTGTACGTTTTTGGACGTCACAGACCTAATCTATAATATAAACTTCAAGTATAAATTATGTTCAGAGATTAATTTTGTCATCGATTCTCGGTACTATTCGAATAAATATTTGAGTTACAACAATTTGAAGCCAACTAATAACTATAAACCGAAGACTCAGGCCCGTACATCACGTGTAGAGGAGCGGAGTTATAAAGGCACCATTCCTTACTATTTTAAATACGCATCGCATAATGTTAGCGATAAAAGCGGTACAAGGATAACACAAAAATGTATTACTGACTACTTTCCGAAAAGTTGTGAACGAGCTATGACATCACAACCAACTCAAAAAAAAAGTAACTCATTTTTTCGTCCCTCAAAGTAATTTATTTTCAATCCTTCACCAAAATATAGCAGGTTTTGTGAGTAAAAGAGAATTGCTAGAATTAACACTAGACGAATTGGTTGAGAATAATAAGAAATTTGACGTGTTATGCTTTACTGAAACATTTATTAGACAAGGTAATGAAGGGAATTTGCGCGTGACTGGCTACCGGCTAGCAGCGTCCTACTCTAGGTCGCACCAAAAGAGAGGTGGCGCTTGCATATTTTGTGCGAGCCATATCCAATCGCGAGAGCTATCGCTTGTAAACGATTTTGCTGAAAACTACGTATTTGAATGTTGTGGCATAGAGATACCATCAATAAAGTGTATAGTGATTTGTATTTATAAAACTCCAACTGCTTTCTCACCATCTTTTCTACATAAATTGGAAAGACTCATGGGTAAGCTAAAACATAAATTAAAATATAAAATTCTTATTGCTGGGGACTTTAACATAGACCTACTAAAGACCACAGTGAATTCAACTGAACTTAAAAGAATTGCTCACAACAATAACTTTGAATTACATATACTTCGCCCCACCCGTAAAGACTCATGCCTGGACCAAATATTATCAAATATTTCCGGGGCTCGAAGTGAAATCCTTGATTTAGGCTTGTCGGATCATGAAACTGCTCAGACCCTAACGTTCAGTGTCCATAATGTACAAAAGCCCCGCGTGAATTTGTATCGCTATAAAAGAGACTACAGTTTAGAGAACATTGCAAAATTCAACGATTGCCTTAGTAGTTTGTCATGGTCAGACGTGTACGTTGAAAGTGATGCGTCAGTGGCATTCATTAGTTTTTATGATATGTTTATGCTATTATATGAGTTATGCTTCCCAGTTAACAAAGTAAGGTTTACATTAAAGCCTAAAAATAGTGCGTGGTTTACAAGAGGCATTAAAAATTCTGTAAAAACAAAAAGAAGATTACGTTTTAGCTATTATAGAACACCCAAAAACCACGCTAGCTCTCTGCAAAGCAAAATTAAATTTAATAATTACTCTAAGCTTCTCAAGCGTTGCATAAACCAAGCTCAAAAACTTACGAATATGAATCATATACATCGATCTAAGAACACATGTAAGGCAACGTGGGATGTTATTAAAAGCATAACCACTAACAACGTAGGTGGGACAAACATTGAGAAGCTAGTCGTCGAAGGTGACTCTATATCTAATCCTACTGACATTGCAAATACTTTTAATGATTTCTACATAAATTTGACTAATTTAAGTAATGATCCTGAACCGAAACCTGACATCTCACTGATAAATTGTAATAACACTAATTTTAATAGTATGTTCTTATTACCGACAGATGAAAATGAAATATGCAAATTTATTGACGCTTTAAACCCTACTAACTCAGCGGGCTATGACGAAATCCAAACTAAAATACTAAAAGGATGTAAACAGGGTATTGCTGCAGTCATGAGCTACCTAGTAAATTTGTCATTTACTAATGGAGTCTTCCCGGAGCCTTTAAAGCTCTCTCTTATTAAGCCACTTTACAAAAAAGGTAGCAAAGAATGTGTAGCAAACTATCGACCAATTTCGC
Organism: Epinotia brunnichana; assembly: GCA_963854355.1. NCBI lineage: Eukaryota > Metazoa > Arthropoda > Insecta > Lepidoptera > Tortricidae > Epinotia > Epinotia brunnichana. The sequence goes on along the minus strand of OY977963.1, from coordinate 4,190,300 downwards.
TTGTACCTGTTATCTCGAAAATATTTGAGAAGGCGTTTCATCAACGTCTATTGTCATTTTTAAATCAGTTTAATGTACTGAAATCTGAACAGTTCGGGTTTCAAAAAGGCAAGTCAACGTCACTAGCTGCCTTCTCGTTGACAAATAAGATTCTAGGTTACATGAACAAGAGCTTACCAGTAACGACAATTTTCTTTGACATGAGTAGAGCTTTCGATTTTGTGTGCCACAAGATACTCCTGGCTAAATGTGAGCTCTACGGTATCAGAGGTGTAGCTAGGGAATGGCTCCGAGATTATTTACACTCTAGGACTCAATTTGTGGAAATATCTCAAATTGACTCGGTCAACACTATTGAGGCTTTTAGGTCTTCCACGAGAATAAATAAGGTCGGAGTACCACAAGGGAGTATCCTAGGCCCTCTGCTTTTTTTAATATACATTAACGATCTACCGAATGCGATAAATTTTGATTGTATACTCTTTGCGGACGACCTATCGGTCGTCATACCATGTAGTGATGTCAAAACGTATAATAGTGACATAAATAAAACAATTGGTGATGTAATAGACTGGTTGCATAGGAACAATCTAAAAGTAAATATAGATAAAACCACATTTATTCAGTTTGTAAATAGAAATGGCAAAAAACAAGAATTGACTGTAACCTTCGCAGATCAGGTGATAACGGAATCAAGTCAGACAATTTTCTTAGGTATCTGCTTAGATGACAAATGCTCTTGGGGTGAGCATATTAATAAATTGTGCAATAAAATTAACTCCTTTGCGTATGCTCTATGGAAACTAGCTAAGATTAGCTCCAAGCAGACCGCAATACAGGCTTACCATGGTTATGTTTGCTCACTGCTCAGATACGGCGTTCTCCTCTGGGGAAATTCAAGCCATGTAAAGCGCGCACTTATAGCACAAAAGCAGTGCATCAGGGCGATCTGTAACGTAGATGTCTTAACATCCTGTAGGCCGCTATTTAGACACCTGAATTTACTGTCTATGACATGCATCTATATATATGAAGTTTGTTTATTTGTCAAGGCTCACCCAGATCTCTTTAAAACCTATAAAGATACATGCAACTTTCGTACAAGATACCCAAATCGTCTCGTTGGTCCTGCTCGTAAGACACAATTGTACAGCAAGAACGCATACTGTAATTCTATTGACATTTTTAATCGTTTGCATGATGACATCAAAGATTTGCCTATTGGACTATTCAAGCGTAAACTTAGGAGATGGCTAGTACAAGAATGTTTTTACTCTGTTGACGAATATTTTGATTATTTTAAACATTGAACTTGACATTTATTATTGTGACTAGATTTGTAATATAATTATGACATATTAGGAATATAATTGTAATTGTGACGGTATTAAGTGTTCATATTGACATTGTAAACATTAGGTTTTAAGTATTCTAAATCGTGTTTCTCGATATTTAAGTATTTTTCCTATGTTAATTTTGCATGCCAGTTTCTGGTGGAATGTGTGAAACCTGATAATTTAATAACGACTTTTGTACCACATTTTTATGTAAAATAAAGATTTGTATTTGTATTTGTATTTGTATTTGCACGCAAAGGTAAACAATAATAATATCCCCACTTCCCAACTGGTAACGAACCGCTCCGCCTGTTGTTCGTTATCGGTACGCCCAGCTACGGGATACCAGGACACGGATGCTTTTAAAATAATATGATAAGGGTAAGTAATGATAAGCGCGTGGAATGGTGGTATGACGTGAATGACGATATGTAATAATGGTCCTAAACGAATTAACCGAAAAAATAACTACGCTGGCGTACAAGAAGCCTTTCTAAATTTTGAAAATAAAAGTTGATCCGATAAAATAATCAGAGCCCGGCTATGCACGCTTGGCGCGATAGCAGGTAGTCACCCAGAATAAGAAGTGAGGGAGGGTCGAAGGTGAGAAAGGGAGCCTAATTACAGATCGAAAGATTGAGGCTAGACTTAACTCCTAACGTAGTACTAATCTGATCGCGACGGTCCGTAGCCGACGAAACACGAAGAATTGCCCACACGTTGCCTGCGTGGCACAAATGCAGGATGTCCAGCACGATCTCGTTGCCTCAACCGGTTTACACGCCCGGCGGGAAGTCTCGTGAAACAGACGCGTCCAAGCGTTTGTGAATGTCGGTCTGATACTCATCCGCCCGAAACTGGCGGCTACCAACAAAATAAAACCCGTTAGCACAACACCACAACCACTACCAAGCCTGCAAATTAACAGGCCCTAATGCTGTAAACAAACACTCACCCGAACTGTCCTCTAGTCCGGCACTACTAATGTCCAATGGTCGAGCCAATTCAACATTCACTGAGCAAAAAATTACAGGCCTCCTGTTGCGCTGTGGCTGGAGCCTCCGGAACAATACTCTTAGCAGAAAGGTTCACCACAAAGTGAAGATAGGGCACTTGTACGCCTTTTTATTCAACACAGCCCCATAAAAATAAATCTCCCAGCCAACTTAATATCAATGTTTTCCAGATCAAAACTCAAGTCAGAATAAAGTCTGCACCAGTCTGTTTACCAAAATTGACAAGATTCGAGAAGAATAATCTACGCATTTCAAAATTTGAATAATTAAAAAATAAAAGCCGAAAAACCAGCTAGTCCCTCAACACGACGTGCAGCAAGGAGGTTAGGTTCTGCTAAAAAAATAATGAACAAAATAAAATCCAGATAACGCAATAAAACCAAATACAGGGAGTTATCACTGCACTACCTAAATACTAGTGTTATTATCATTATTTTGACGAGAGATATCATTCTGTTCTTGACACGTTTTATTGTTATTGACCCTGTACATCTCTGACAATATTACATTAATGATCCTTTTTTTCTGTTTTAACGCTTAGAGACAGTATACATCTCTATAAGAACATTAGAATAATTATTAATTGTATTTGGATGCTCAGAGACATTATACATCTCTGGGGTTCTAAATTAATATCATAAAGTTATTGTTAATTCTGATACAGACCTTATATCAAATGTATTTGATAATATTTTACAATTTTGGATTTTTTTAGCTTTCATTTAGTGACATTTAGTTTGTTAATCATTTAGGTACTAATTGGTTAAAATCTGCAATTTTAAAATGATTATTATGTAAGATTATTAATATTATATTGTAGAATACCATTTGACATGTAAAAGTGCCCTTGTGGCCTATTTGCAGAATAAATAATTGATTTTGATTGATTTTGATTTTTGACAAAAGCCAGGCCTCACGAAGGAGGCGCAAGAGAGAGGCATCACCACATAGGGCTTAACGGTAGACCAGATTCGTAAGCTCCTCGTGGAATCCGTCAAGGCCGCCGAGGAAAATAAGGAACAAGAAAAGCCGATATCCCGAGCCATGGACGACGACCCGGATAAAGACAAGGTACACAGAGTAAATAAAACTATGAGAGAGTGGAACCTTTCCTACAGGACGTCCGACAACCCGGTAGGATTTTTTTTTTTATTTTTTTTTTTATTCTTGTATTTTAAAGAGGCTTTTGTACACTCACGGTGACAATGCCAGCCTCATAGGAGAACACTTTTTACCACCTTTCAGTTAAGACTTAATTCTAGGTATTTATGATAGAACATATAGATTTTCATGGCATCATCAGACATAGGTTCAGCAGCAAGTATCAAATTTATAGATGTAGTATTATCCAGTAAATTTCCTAAAATTCTTTGTCTTTCACTACTAAACCGGGTGCATTCTATTAAAATATGGACTAGATCTTCTACTTTGCCACAACTATCGCATAGATTATGATCTTTTCTTCTCATTAAGTGATAGAATTTATTACACGGTATGTGTCCCGAACGTAACCTTAAAGCGGTTGTTAGTGTTCTCCTATTAAATCTGGCACCGTCAAACCATGGAGCCCATCTGGGGCGTCCTTGTACACTGCGGTACCATATACCCTTTGCAGCAGAATTTTTTTCAAACCTTTTTTCCCAGTTGGCTAAGCATGCTCCTCTTATTATGGGAATTAATTCTGATGCATAAGGTTTACATGCGAGATCAGTCCCATTATCAATAGACTCATAATCAACAATTTCATTCCCTCTGATTCCTACATGAGACGGAATCCACTGAATTTTAACACTTATATTTTTATTTTGTAAGTCATTGATCATTTTCAATGCTTTGTAGGCAATCGACATCCCTCGGGATCCCGAGACACACCGCGCTAGATGTTGTAGTGCACTCCTCGAGTCCGATAGAATTACTATATTTTTGGTATTTAATGATTCAGCGTAATATACTAATGCTTGAGTGATAGCTAATAACTCTGCTCTCATTATACAACACTCTTTTGGTAATTTAAATTATCTTTGTGTGTTTGTTTGCCGATCGTACAGTGCACTTCCAACTCCTCTCGCTGTTTTAGACCCATCTGTATACAGTTTATAATAATCTCCATATTTTTGGACAATCATCCCCAACGGTAGAATTTATAGAGAGGCTAGAGGAGCTAATCACGGCCAGCGGCGTAGACGAGGAAGACGTACTGCCTGCGCTACCCCGTATCCTGCAAGGGAAGGCCTTATTATGGCATAGAAACAATCCCGGGTCCTGGAATTCATGAGACGAGTTTTAAGAGCTCTTTAAACTTTACTATTATCCGAATAACTATGAAGAGGATCTCATATTTAAAATAGTGGCCAGAAAACAAAAAATTAGAAAGAACTTCACAGAGTACGTGACAGACTTACAAACGCTCATGCGGAGATACGATAATCTCAGCGAAAAAGAAAAACTGCACCGAATCCAAGAAAACATGCAAAAAGAATACAAGCTGTATATAAAGAAAAACGAATACAACGACCTCAATGGCTTAATAGGACTAACCGCCGAATACGAGGGGATTACCGCACCGTCAGAGCGTAAGATTACAAAAAGAACCTATCCAGCACAGCCATACAGTAAACCGCCGGGATATTGGGGACAACCGCAATCAGGCCCGAGGCAGACAGACAGGAACAGGGGTAACTACCAGCCACGAGAAGAAACAGCAGGAAGAAGCAGACCCGTGAATGGGATGACAGTAAAGATACACCCAAGGTACGACAGAGACACCTGCTGTTGGTCGTGCGGCAAGCCCGGGCACAACTCGAGATACTGCAGGTCACAACGGCAGATCTTTTGCAGCGGGTGCGGGAAGCAAGGAGTGTTAAGTAGGAACTGTTGCATGAACGGAAACAGGGGGAAAAGAGAGTCGTTAGGAGCCGCCGGAGATCACGGTCGAGAAGACAACCGGGTTTACGAGAGTGTCGAGATATCCGGGAAAAGATGGCGATGCCTTATAGATACAGGATCGACGAATACGTACGTAAGTAAAGACGTATATGAAGCATGTAAAGCCCAGGGGGCACTAGAAAAACAAGTCCAGAGAGCCGTCGTGTTGGCAGACGGTACGCGGACGACCGTCGACACAACCGTACTAGTTGACATGCACATCAAAGGCGCCACGATGAAACACTGGGTAAGAGTTCTACCAACCGCAGTGGGAACAATAATCGGCATGGATGTGCTAAGAAGGGCCGGAATGTCTATAACGTGGGCCGGGGACACCGAAAAACCAGCAACAAGCCAAAGTACCCAGGTACAGTGCGATCCGACGTCACCCGGGGAGAAAAAGAAAGAAAAGGAGAGCGAGGGGACTCCAGACATTCCGAGCGACGTCAACAACAGACAACCATCGGCCGAGCAGGCATTATTATTAAGGAAACAAAACCAAGTGGCGGACCAACTATCATGAAACCAGGTCTGCACCGTTACAGAACAAGTCGGAAAGGGGACCGAAACTTCACACCAGTACTGCATTAAGACCGGAAGGATGTATGAAAGGCAGACACACCGAGTGCGGGACACTTAAGAATAGCCAAAACCGTTAAAAATGTATTGCAAGTAAACTATTGGCCAGGGATGCAAACCGACATAAGAGAATACGTAGATAAGTGTAACACCAGCCAGAAAGATAAATCGTGGCAACAAAAATACAGAAAACGTAGACGCACTGTGCGAGCCGCACAGAAATTATACGACGACAACCAGAGGAGGTATTGGGAACCCGACATAATAAAGCGGAGCGTAGTTATAAATTATCAAGTGCAGAGAAAAATACGCCATGCGCTCGCACAGATAAGGCGCATGATAGACTAACCGAACAAACGTAAACAAATATAACACCGCGCGACCGACTCGCGCAAGTCAACCGCCACTGGAAAGTGGACCGTACCGTCTAAGACATAAGGACGGAAATATTGTTTTTTTAATATAATTATTATACTGTTTCACTAATGTATAATGTGTACCCGCCGGGAGGAAATATTAACATGGCCAAGAGAATAACGATGATTTTTCCCCAGGTAAAAATCTCCAAAACAAGGGAGGTGGTGTGACGTACGAGCACGCTACAACGGCCGTCACAGCGGCGCCGACGCACGGGGTCAACCGCGCGGGGAGCAGACCAGCCCACCACACCGCACCTCACCGCACCATACCCCGCCGGCCCATATATAAGAGCGCGCAGCCGCCAGATCGAGAGAGTTTTTTGCTCGCGGCTTGCCGTGTGCACAACTCTGCCCTCCGCCTTTCTCCCTCTCCCTTCCATGCGCCGCTCGGTGAGCCGAGTGCACCGCCGTGGAATCCCTTCCCCCTCACCCTTCCATGAGCCGCTTGGTTAAGCCGAGTGTACCGCCGTGGAATCCCTTCCCCCTCACCCTTCCATGAGCCGCATGGTTAAGCCGAGTGCACCGCCGTGGAATCCCTTCTCCCTCTCCCTTCCATGCGCCGCTTGGTTCGCCGAGTGCACTGCCGTGGAATCCCTGACCGTCTCCCCCGCTCCCGTTTGGAGCCGCTTCCGTCCCTCACCAACCCCGTAGCATAATCGACAGGCTACCGCGCCGCATTCCGCGATTTAACACGAATCATAACTTAAGTCTTTGTTATTTAAATAAACGGGCGTGAAGACCCATTTCTAATATATATCGATCGCTGTTCTCATTTATCCTGTGTATGATATTCCTACTAATAATAATAAATGATTTATTTCACAAAAACACTTGTTACATGATATTATGGGGTATATCCATCAGACTCCAAACTAGGCTTAAGCCTGTATCTTGGCAGTCTGCGAGTGCGAAAAAAACAAGATTTACAGGAGTGTTAAGGAAATGTAGTTACTTAGTTATATAGTTTAGATAATACTAGTCGAGTTGGTATATAAACTAAATTCTATTGACATGCGAGTGTGTTTGCATATATATGTGTGTGTGTGCGTGTGTGTGTGTGTGTGCGTGTGTGTGTGTGTGTGTGTGTGTGTGTGTGTGGGGTGGGGGTGGGTGTGTGTGTGTATGTGTGTGTGCTTGGGTGTGAGTTGATGATGGAAATTCCACAACAGCTTTATAGGGTTTAGTTTGTATGCGGTATTCTAACCAGTCTCTCGGTTTCAGCATATGACAATGTTAGTAACCATTTTTTTACGATACGTCTAGCTTCAGGAGTGGAAAGCTGTTTAATGTTCTGGTACTTGCAGATGTTATTATATACGTAGGGATGTGAAAAAGCTGGAGATTTACGAGCCGAAGCTGATATGAGCGGTGGCAGGGGCGCCTTATATATGCGTCTTCTTAAGATTTCCTCATAGAGCGCAGAATTGAGTAAACAACTGTGAGTCCGCGAGTACTGCTTCAAACGACTCACCGCTACTGTGCCCATCCGCCGCCTCGGGTCCCAAGGGCTAGGCTGAAGGTCCAGGGGTTGTCGTCCAGCGAAATATGACGCACACAGGTTCCAAGGTCACTGGTAAGCGCACTCTTCCAAGAGGAAAGGTCCTCAACGCACACACGAATAAATAATATGGCGAAAATGTTGTTCTCGCGGCAGCGCTAATTTACGAACTGCTCTAGAGGTCGTGCGTGTCACTGCACACACGTTTATATTCGTTCCCGGCGGGTGGCGCTGTTAGCGCGCTGGTGTTCCCATCCCGGAGGGATGACGGCTTCAAGACAAGAAGCAGCAAATCGCTAGAAGCTCGTAGGGATACCATACATACTAAGAAAACAAAATAAATTGACCTTTGAGATTGTGTCTTAGGTCATAGAAAGTAACGATATAAAAAACTATAATAAAAATAGTGTTCCTGTACGGAAGATGCCACTCATTGTATCTCCATGTCAAAAAAATTGTTTTCACTTTAGGTCCATATGTGGCACATGAAACGTTAGGTCTTTTAAAATAACTATAAGGTTACTCAGCACTTTTTTTGATCATGTGAATGTACTCAGAGATAATCGCCACGAAAGGCACGAAAATTGTGTCCCCCCTCCCTCTAACTTTCGAACGGTGGAAGTGAAAAATTAAAAAAAAATCATGGACATAGTCAATCAGGTGAGATGGGCAAATACAATGTCCGAGGAGTATATGCTTCAGTGTGGTGTCAGGCAAGGGGGGCTGTCGTCGCCTATTCTGTTCAACCTTTATATTAAGAGTGCTCTTCAAAAAAGCGCTCGCTCAGAATTCGGTATTTTGACACGCGTAGTGCGTTTGTGTGTGTAAATACTACTACCACCCACACAAACGTACCTAACCCCCACATGCACAGCGAGATCGCACCAGCCGCGGGTGCCGTCCCTTTCTAGCTATATGTAAGTGCGATCGGGATAGAACTAACCGCGGAGCTTGCCGATGCAAATAGCTGTATAGCGCACCGTTGGAATTCACTCCGTGACCGATATTGATACTTGCACTAAAAAGTGGTAAGTATTACTTCGCTAACATGATGTTCTAGAACATCATGTTAGCGAAGTTAGATAACTTGAATAAAGTAAGTATTTGATTTTTGAGCACAAGTTTTCTATTTGTATTAAAATACTATGATATGACAAAGTATATTTAGTTTCGTTTTTTTAGTATAAAATAAACTAACGAGTTTTAAAGTTGTCAGTAATAAGAATAATGATTTGTTTTACGGATATTAATAGTTTGCATGTTATCTGAGTCTTATTTATATATAGTAATGTAATGAAATTATACCAGTCGACCCACTACTAGGAAATTACTGGGTACTGACGTATTCATTTCTTGAAGAATTTTTTTTTTGTTATGGACAGTAAAAAAAAACTGCCCTTCATAGAAATTGCTATGTCCGTTTCTTACCAAAGGAACTGAAAATTATAAATTATACAAACAGCTTTTTATCTAGAATACAATTAATTAATGCGTGATTTTATTCAAAAGCCTAAAACCTCAGATGATAAAAAGGAATAGATATGAAACGGGGGCTTGGCGCGTGTCGGTGCGACATGGCCAAATGGGCATGGCACTGCCCACCGCATGTTAGTCGCAATTCGCCGTGAATCTGAAATGTTCTTCCACGTTTACTCAAAATGCCGAAACGTAGCGTGGTTACATGCAACAATAGGAATGAAACTAAAACCTACATGAATGGTGGAGTCACGCACCACATGTGAGTATTAGTATTTTCACTTAAGTCAGTAAAAACTAATATTTTAATAAATAAACGCAACGCCGCCTCATTTCTCGGGATCGAACTAACATATCGAACGAAAAAGCATATTTTTGTTCTATGCGTTGTACATTGAATGTTCAATACAGTAAACCACGGCGCAATGTATTAAACCACTATGGATATGGACGATGCTTGAATTTTTTTGTGGTACGGCCGCTGCTTGGCGTCGCAAACTAGAGCGGTGCCAAAGTGCAGTTACAATTTACGCGTAATCGATAAAATAGAAGTACGATATCATACTAATTATTTTATTTCGACTACTTTCGCTGTTTTATTTTATTTAATTACTTGTTTTGGTTGGGTGCCTATCTTAAAGGTAACTAATAACATACTTATAAGATTAAAAGGCACAAAATGTTTACGGTACCTACTAATAAGATTTTCACTAAGTTGCAGTATGAACGGTAAATAGACATATTAAAATTGTATATACAAGTATATAATTTAGTTGCAAATGGCTTCAGAACAACTTAAAATGTGATATTATTACCAATAATTTATTTTAAATGAGTATTTTTTACTTTCATTTGAAATGTGATAATTGAAGAAGAAATCTCGGTTTCTTATTACAGTTTTCCAAAGAATCCGAGTAGGTACTAAAAAAATGGATAGATGCTACTGGCAGAGGTCCTAACTGGTTTCCTGTACAGAGAAGAGTTAATGTGTTCGTAACATTTTCAAGAAAAATGTTTCCAACCACTTAATAAGAGCCGTACACTTTTCGAATATTTGACACCTCGCTTGCTTGAAACCTAGGTGTAAAATGTATGGTAACACATCTCCGCACATCTTTGGTGGATACTCGCCCTTAGCCTTAAATCTCGTAATATGAGTAATGGACATATTATTTCGCGCCAAAATGCGATACGGATCGGCCTGGTACCTACAGGTCAAAAATATCGATGTGACCAGAGTTTTAAATGTATGTGAACACGAACTTATAAAAAGCCGTTTATGTTACTCTGTAGGTATTCGTCAATATTTTTTACTTTTGCGATTTATGGTAAGTTAACAACCCGTGTTATTTAAACTTGTAGCTAAAAGTTTAAATACCACCACATAAACTTACCATGTTGTTGAAGTTGTTACCTATCAATATCATAACATAATATTAATTTTAATATCAATGTCGATAAAACATAATTTTAACGTTTGTCGCCCCCCTAGTGTAGTGCGTTTAAGCCAATCACAGCCCTTGTTTGCATGTTGCCGTAGACTCACTGGCAACGCCCGAGTCTTTGTTTTTACACGGTTCAATGTGTGTGCCTATGGGCGCTGCGGTGGGAGAAAACTGGGGACATCGGTTTTGGTTGGAATTAAGCAGTACGGCACTTCTCCCTTTTTTTATGTTCTGAGCCTAAAACCTATGTCACTTATTAGGATTCCGTGCTCAAAGAGTAAAACGGGACCCTATTACTAAGACTCCGCTGTCCGTCTGTCTGTCTGAATGCCTGTCTGTCCTTCTGTAACCAGGCTGTATCTCATGAACCGTAAAAGATAGAGATTTTCACAGATGATGTATTTCTGTTGTCGCTATTTATAACAAAAAATACTAAAAAACAGAATACATCTTTTTATTTTTATTTTAGTTTTTATTTGTTTCTTTTTCTTTTACAATCTTACACAAATCGACTTTGCCCCAAACTAAGCAAAGCTTGTACTATGGGTACTAGACGACGATAAACATACTTATATAGATAAATAAATACTTAAATACATAGAAAACATCCATGACTCAGGAACAAATATTTATGGTCATCACACAAATAAATGCCCTTACCGGGATTCGAACCCGGGACCTCCAGCTTCGTAGGCAGAGTCACTACCAAGTTACTAACTAGGCTACAGGGGGCTCCTATACAACAAACGTGATTTTAGATATAGATATTTTGCCGTTTTTAGATATAGATAATGGTACGGTACCCTTCGTGCTCGAGTCCGACTCGCACTTGGCCGGTTTTTTTAACATTTATTTCGAAATAAAGAGTGATACTCGGAAATGTCGAAGGGAAGGTCAATCGTCGAATCCGACTCGGCTGGGCAGCATTCGGGAAGCTACGGCACATCTTTTCGTCCAATATTCCGCAGTGTCTCAAGACGAGAGTCTTTGACCAGTGTGTGTTGCCAGTGATGACATATGGCACGGAAACGTGGTCGCTTACTATAGGCCTCATAAGAAGGCTCAAAGTCACTCAAAGGGCAATGGAGAGGGCTATGCTGGGAGTTTCCCTGCGCGATCGCATCAGAAATGAGGCTATCCGCAGCAGAACCAAGGGAACCGATATATCCCTCCGAATTGCTAAACTTAAGTGGCACATTGCACGTAGAACCGATGGCCGTTGGAGCGGAAAGGTTCTGGAGTGGCAACCACGTACCGGAAGGCGCAGCGTGGGTAGGCCCCCCGCAAGGTGGACTGATGACCTGGTAAAGGTCGCGGGAGTCCGCTGGATGCGGGTGGCGCAGGAACGGCCATTGTGGCACTCTTTGGGGGATGCCTATGTCCAGCAGTGGACGTCTTTCGGCTGATATGATGATGATGATGATGATGACTCGGAAATGTAATAAAACCACGTAAAAATCTCCCTTTCCAGTGTAAACCCCCGGTGTGTGTTATTATTATATATAAACGAAAATAATAACTAAATGCAAGGTAGGATCGTGCTGTACTTAACAAACGCCATATAAGCTTGTTTTTTAAAATGTTTTTTATTCATCTTGTTATTTTCAATAACCCTGCATATTATGTCGCTGGTTCGTGGGTACTTGTACAGACAAATCACACAAACCCAAACAAGATAGGTCTATCTATTTTAGTTTAGGAGTTCCCATGACCAACTTCCATCATCAGATCCTGGAAATCATCCATCACCAAAGTGTTTACCAAGACAAAACAGATGAGCCCAAACTAGATGGGTTTATCTAGTTTAGTTTAGGAGTTCCATGACCACCTTCCAGCTCCATTATCAGACTCTGGAAATCATCCAGCACCAAAGTCTTGCCGTGCCATGACCAAATTAATGAGCCCAAATTCGATGGCTTTATCTTGTTGAGTTTAGGAGTTGCTATGGCCACCTTCCGACTCCATCATCAGACCAGCTCTATGATATTATGGCATTGTCACCGAAGATACGCAATTGTACCTAATTTGAAGATTTCGCCCAAACTAACATACATACATACATACTAACTAATCATAATGGCCGTTGGGGCGGAGAGGTTCTCGAGAGGCGACTACGTACCGGAAACTGCAGCGGACCCTCCACAAGGTGGACTGATAGTAACAAGTAAATAAATTAAATCTATCAAGTATCACGATCACTCGTACAATAATAATTGACTATAGAACGCGTAGTTTAGACAAAAGGATCCAACCCACAAGATCACCATTGAAATGTATGACTTTTGTTTTAGGTAGAAGGTTCAATTTTAAATGTTACATATCCTGTGGGTTTGAGCCTTTTCGCTACACTACGTCATATCTGATAGCTATGCAATTCATAACTTGTCTCGATTTGCCTCACGAATGTATCCCCAGTATAGTTTGACCCCGAGGTTTGTAACAACTATGCCTAGTCGGAGATCAAAATAATATTATTTTATCTGAAGAGTGGCCGGTTAGCTTCGTGAATAGCCACAAATAAACAGAGTACACGTCTGTCTCGGAGGGCTATTCAGCCGGTACTGAGATATATTCCCGCGCGACGGTAAATTTATACTAGTTTTGAATAATTATCTCCACTTATAATAAATCTCTAAATTAAAAAAAGAATCAGCCAGTTTGAAACTAAGCTTTGCGCGGTTCGAATGTTCTCAGCATCCCATGAACGGAAAAATATGAAACATTTTATATAGGTACATTATTATTCTAGCTGCAACTTAGGATAGTTTTTATCCGACTGCGACAGTTAATTAATTTTCCGAAATATACGACTTCATTTAATTTTTCATTTATTTTTATTGAAATCAAACGCTGCTCCAACTGTCAGCTATAAGAACCGTCAAATTTTCGTCAAAATGGCGGAATTGCTTTGCCTTTCACTTATTAATAATTTAAATCCCGTCTACGATAGACCTTTACGAGACAAATGCTAAAATATAAACCATAAAAAAATATTCGATTCTGATATGAGAACTTATATGCGCAAATGTCGTTTTATGTCGTAATTTCAATAAATGAAATCAACTAATTTGAACAATATAATTAACACGAATTTGTTTTTTTTGAATGACAATGGCACGCGCTCGGCGCATTCAGCCAAAGTACCTGCGGCGCTACCACGAAAACCGATACTCAATGTTCATATATTTGCATCCCTGTCACTCGAGTATGGTTAGTGCGATAGAGATAGAGATACCCGAATATTTTCGAATTCCGAAGTTCGTGGTTATAGCTCAGGAATCGAAAATATGGTAAATAATCATAATGTATTTTCTCGAAAAATAATTTAAAATAAATATAGTCAAATGGAGAAAAAAACAAAGCAAGAGGTTATATAGGTAATGATTAAGTTATAAGAGTCCAAAGTTTTAAGAGGGGGTATGTTCTGTCCCTTTTCCGCAAAACGCACCTTCATATGAAACGATTGTTTTTTACTATGACGCTCGAGTATATTGACGTCACAGTCCCTCATCGTTTTCTCACTCTAACAAGCGACATTAAAACGGATGTAGCTTCATAATTTTTTGAGATATTTGAATGGGAGTTTCATTATCTTCTATCTATTTATACATAATAAATGCCTATGTCCTGACTGACTTATTCACTCACTCACTCACTCACTCACTCATCAACGCACAGCCGAAACTACTAATCTAAGAGAGTTGATTTTTGCACAGTATGTTGCTTTTATAACGTGGGCTAGGGATAAAAAGGGATTTTTGAAAATTCTACCCTTAAGGGGGTAAAATGGGGGTGCAAGGTTTGTATGGGGGAAACATTTTTTTTTTAAATAGAGACTTAAAACTTTGTAGAAAGATCAGTCATTAGAATACAAATAAAGAACATTCAGGGTTTTAGAAAATTCTACCCCTAAAGGGGTAAAATAGAGTGCAAAGTTTGTATGGGAAAAACTACTTTTTTTTAAATAGAGACTTAAAACTTTGTAGAGAAATTATTCATTAGAATACAAATAAAGTACCTAGATTCAGTGTTTTAAAAAAATCTACCCCTAAGGGGGTAAAATAGGGGTGCAAATTTTGTATGGGGGAAACAATATTTTTTTTAAATAGAGACTTAAAACTTTGTAGAAAGATTAGTCATCAGAATACAAATTAAGTACTTTCAGCGTTTTAGAAAATTCTACCCCTAAAAATAGGGGGCTAAAATAGGGGTGCAAAGTTTGTATGTGGGAAACTATTTTTTTTAGCTAGAGTCCTAAAACTTTGTAGAAAGATTATTTAAATACAAAGAAAGTACTTTCAGCGTTTTGGAAAATGGTAAAATAGGGTGCAAAGTTTGTATGGGAAAAACATATAGGGGGTAAAATAGGATGCAAAGTTTGTATGGGAAAAACATATTTTTTTTTAATAGAGACTTAAAATTTTGACGAAAAATTACTTATTAGAACATGAAAATTACTACATTCGGCGTTTTACAAAAATCATTCCCTAAGGGGGTTAAAAAAGGGTGCAAGGTTTGTATGGGGAACACTTTTTCTGAGCTAGATACTTAAAACTTTGTAGAAAGATTACTTATAAAAATACAAAAAAAAAGACTTTCAGCGTTTTGAAAAAATCTATCCCTAAGGGGGATAAAAAGGGGTGCAAAGTTTTTATCAGGGAAAGTTTATGTATTTGAGTTAGAGACTTGAAACTTTGTAGAAAGATTACTTATTAAAATACAAAAAAAGAACACAAATCGTTTTAGAAAATTCCACCCCTAATAGGGTTAAAAAGGAGAGCAAGCTTTGCATGGGCAACACTTTTTTTTGAGTTAGACTTAAAACTTTGCAAAAAGATTACTTATTAAAATTAATAATAAAGTACTTTCAGAGTTTTAGAAAATTCCACCCCTAAGGGGGTTAAGAAAGCTTTGTATGGGCAACACTTTTTTTGAGCTAGAGACTTAAAAGTTTACGAAAAAAGTTCTTTCAGCGATTAGAAAAATTCAACCTCTAAGGGGGTTTAAAAGGGGGTTCAAATTTTAAATGGCGAGCAATAAAATTTTAAAGTGTGAGTAAGAGATTTTTAACTTCGGTCTTATTCTGTACGTTAAAAGACTACAAAACTGATTTCAGAGTTTTTCCAAATTCATCCCCTAAGAGTGTTAAAATTGGTTCAAAGTTTGAGTATTTCAAGGCATTTTTAAAGTATGAGATTTTTAACTTTGGTTTTAGACTGTTTGTTCACAAACTAGAAAATGAACATCAACTTTTTTTTTAATTATCCCCTAAAATAGGGTTCAAATTTTGTATTGAGAGAAATCATTTTCTAAGACGATAAAAAGTTCTACGCGGATGAAGTCGCGGGCAACAGCTAGTTTATAAATATAAATGTTGACTAAATTTATATTTTTTAGACTGGATCTTGTTGGAACAAGCATGAACTTTAATGTTGTGTAAGATTCAATACACAAATAATTCAACAATAATGAGAAAATCCTCGAGTTTTCAGTAAGATTTTGTTGACAAATATGGTGTAATTGAGAACAGTTTACATATATATACGTGCAGAATAAGGAAAATTCGAGGCGGCTAGTAGCAATGGCAACATATTACGCTAGTGAAAATAGAATAAAACAAGTAGGTTCTCATATAACATCATGGAATATTAGGGGCTCAAACTTATGACTCTGCGCTCTCTTCAGAAAACTACTGTCGGTAATCGGGTATTTTCGGTTAAAGTATTCAGTTCTTCGTAAATTGGAGGCGGCTAGGACCAATATGAGGAGTTTACCTATGCAAATAAGTAATCAGGATCTAAAAAAAGCTCTCCGTTTCTTAGAATTACAACGTCAAAAATCCGTCATTCTCGCTTATTCCTGACCAAAAAACGAGCGCCCTCTTAACCAGTTGATCGAGGAGCTCAGCAGTACGCATGTTGGATGTCATATTGACGGTGTCAGTGTCAATAACATTAGCAACGCTGATGACATGGTGCTGCTGGGCCCCTCCATCAATGGAATTAGGCAGCTGGTTAGCAAATGCGAGAGCTATGCCGAGCAACATGGCCTGAGGTACAACTCTAAAAAGAGTGAAGTTGTTATATTTAAAACAAGTGAATATAACCCGACAGTTGTGCCTCCGGTAGTGTTGGGCGGCGTTGCTCTAAAGGTGGCAGACCAATTTAAATATCTGGGGCATATGGTCACGCCGGACTTGAGAGATGATACGGATATAGAGAGAGAGAGGAGGGCCTTGGCCGTGCGAGGCAACATGATAGCCCGCAGGTTTGCTCGGTGTACGAAGGAAGTTAAAGTCACGTTATATAGGGCTTATTGCCAGACCTTCTACACCAGCAGCCTGTGGGTGAGTCATACGCAGCGCACATACAATACGCTCAGGGTCCAGTATAATAACATATTCAGGATACTGATGAAACTGCCGCGACGCTGTAGCGCGTCGGGTATGTTCGCAGAGGCGCACACTGATGGTTTCCACGCCATCAGAAGGAAGAGAGTTGCGTCTCTGTTGAGCAGAGTGCGTGGCAGTTCTAACACCATCCTGAGTATGTTTGCTGAGCGCCTGGACTGCCCGATGACAAAACACTGGGTAAAGATCATCACTGGCCAAATAAAGTGATGATCTTTGCCCAGTGTCGCAAATAAGTATGTAATATTAATTATTTATGTAGCTTTATTATTATTATTCCCTAATCATAAATTTGTCAATTATTCTTCTTAATGTAAAAATATGGGTTTTTGCCTGAATTAAATCAATTTTATTTATTTATTTTTATTTTATAGTGCTTATTAAAAACTTTCACCGAAAAGTATTTTGAAAAAGATCAGTCTAAAGGTTTACGAGTAATTGCTGAAAAGCTGCTTTCACTATAGAAAAGGATGTAAGTGCCGTAAGATTTGTATGACGATACGACCTTTTTAATATCATTTAATGTCGTTCACTGATATGCATAATTACGACTATTTATTAAAAGCAAGGTACTGATTATCAGCGTATTTCGATTACAAAACATAAATCCATATCCATACTTAATATATTTAATATTATCATATTATAAATGCGAAAGTTACCTCCTCTGTCTGTCTGTTGTACCTTTTCAATTAAATTTGTTATGGAGGTAGTTTTGAGAGCCTGAGAAGGACATAGGATAGTTTTTTTTCATGGTGGAAGTCATCTGTTAAAGGGATGAAAAGAGGTAAGTATTATGGAATTAAGTGCGATAATCGAAAATTGATGCGGCGCCTGTGCCGGCTGTCATGCTCATGTCTAATAGCAGTAATAGCATATTTTGCTCTTAGATTTTTTAGGCGATCAACATTAAATGGAGCATTCCACGGAAAAGTCCACCGTTGTCCCGTACGAACACGATTTTCCAGAAAATTGGTAAGTCTTGGAGTTTCTTTTTTGCGACAGTAGAGTCAAATTATGGTCAGAATTATAATACTCCAATTAAAAATTGCAAAGATAACTCTATAGACAGAAATATACACGCGTTTGTACGGGACAGCTCGTGGAATGCCCCGAATACGTTTAAGGTAACTATCAGGTATACGCGGGCGAAGTCGCGGCTAAAAGTTTGTTAAGTTATAATTTAAAAAATTGTACGTAGAATAAAAACAATTTGCTGCAGAAAAACGAGGAACGATCAATATTGACAAATTGTTTTATATAGAACCGCAGAAACGGATTGAAATCGAAGATCGAATTTTGAAACCGGCATTTTAACCTCTAATCATTAATTGTTGTTAATCAGCTCGAAGTTCTTTATTTCTATGCCACGTGAAAATAGTCAACAGATGATTCGTTACTTAAACTAAAACTGAAACTGCCCAATAAACAAACAGCTTAAATAAGTAGTTTGTAGGTAAGAAAAGTTTTATTAACGATTCACCTACGTCGGCAATATATTGGATAAGAAGTGAATTTTTAAAGTTTCGGTCTCATATCAAATCACTGAAATATAAGAGGTTCTCAACATCGAGGTTACAAATCATCAGATTGAATCGTGCAAATTTACGCGTTATAAATGTAGAATTTGCGGTGTAAAAGGACATCTAAAAAGGATGTGTCCCTCAAAAAGTATGGGTGGTCAGCATTTTATTGAGTGCTGCCCGGACGGCGAGGATTATGATGATGATGGTAAGCAGAAAATTATTTGTAATATTCGTATGTTAATTAGATTATTATGTAATATAGCACATAAGCTTACCAGTAATTTAAGATGCGAATTAACCTTCTTTATTGATTAGTTTGTCACTTTTCTGTGTCACCAGACTATTAGATACTGATTTGACACTTCAATGAAAATATGTCGGATAAGTGTATAATCGTTGACTTACTAATAATATTGCCAATGCTAAAATTAAAATTAATATCAGTATGTAATTTTCATGGTGCCTATTTATAATGGTTTTAATATGACTGTTTGTGTATATTTAAAATGAATACTAGTAAGAATGTATTGATCAAGTGATTAAAATGACTGACTAAACTATCCATGACGTCACGTTTTTATCGAACAGAGGTGGCGTAGTCGAACACCTGGAATCAGGTATAAAAGGGTTTGACCGGCCGATTCTGATTTCATTATTGTCACTGCTGTTCCATGGTGAACATCTCCTGGGAAGTCCAGTCAGTTAAGTAACCCTTGGTATTAATTATGTACTTTGTGTTATTGTTGTGTATTTCAACTGCATTATATGCTTGAATTATTATTGATGCTTCGATTATTAGTCACGTTATAAGTGGATTAATTAACTTATGGATAATTTAATGATAAATAAATGAATACTTATGGTTTGAAGGTTTTTACTAGTATTTTGGCCAATAAAAGAGTTGTTACAATAATTCTATGATTTTTATTATAACAAATACTTTATATTTCCCTTGCCTATTCAACACAGTAACTAGTAACGAATTGTCTAAATCGGGTACAGGGTACACGAATAAAGGGGTAAGTTAGTAAATACTACAATGTGTCAGCTTTTTATTCTCAATCCATACACGTGGTAATAAATATTACAAATAATATGTTGATATCATAATTACTATAATTCGCTTTTATTTACATTTCTGTCACGTACATATCGTGGTGAACCGATGCGGGAATCTGTTCTGATCAATCAAATTGAGTTGGATTTTGAGATAGATACAGGTTCATCAGTAACGGTTTTATTTGAGCAAATCTACAAACAGCATTTTTATGGGGGTCAACTAACGGTTTTAGGGGTTATAACAGTGCCGGTTACTTACAAAAATCAATGTCATAATATTGATGTGTATGTAGTTCGGAACGGGGGGCCTCCACTACTCGGACGAGATTTTATTTCACGGTTTAAATTGCAAGTGGCCTCGATCAACAAATGCGGGGACGTTTTGGAAGAAATTACTTCACGTTACCCCAACTTGTTTTTTGGTAACTTAGGGTGCTGTAAGGATGTCACGATTAATTTAACCACGAAACCAGAATCACAACCCATTTTCCGCAAGGCTCGTCCGATTCCTTTTGCACTTCGTGAGCGCGTTGGAAAAGAAATCGATCGCTTAGTCGATTTAGGTATCTTAGAGCCGGTCAAATCATCGGATTATGCTAGCCCAATAGTGCCGGTATTAAAACGGGATAACTCTATAAGAATTTGCGCGGATTATTCAGCTACCGTGAATAAACAATTGGTAGTGGAATAATATCCACTGCCGAGAGTAGATGAATTATTCGCTAAGCTTCACGGGGCTAAATATTTTTCCAAATTGGACCTCTCGCAAGCATATAATCAATTTAGACTAAACGAGGCTTCACAGATGTTAACCTGTAGGTATTAATACGCACAAGGGCTTATTTAAATATACCCGTCTGGTAATGGGGTTATGTAGTGCCCCAGCTTCGTTCCAGAGATGTATGGAAACTTTGTTGTCAGGCCTAGATGGAGTATTATTGTTCTTGGATGACATTTTAATCGTAAGCAAAAGTAAACAGGAAAATATAGACTTATTGCATAAAGTATTCCATAGGCTGAACGAAGCAGGGTTAGTGCTACAAAGAGAGAAATGTTTCTTGTTTCAAGAGACCGTTTCCTACTTAGGTTATATCATTGACCGCCATGGGATCCATAAGTCCCCCGAAAAGGTTAAATCCATTTTGGAAGCCAAAGTGCCCAGTTATTGCTCAGAGCTTAAATCATTCTTAGGGCTTGTCAATTACTATAGGACATTTATAAAAAATGCATCATCCGTTTTAAACCTATTGCACAAATTATTGCAAAAACATGTCACGTGGGAGTGGAATGCTGATCACGATAAGGCGGTTACTTCTATTAAACGTGCATTGACATCTGAAGACACGTTAGCTCATTTCAACCCCGACGCCGAATTGATTTTAACAGTCGATGCATCACCAACAGGTCTAGCATCAATTTTATCCCAAGTCGAGAATAAAATAGAAAAACCAGTGGCGTATATGTCCCGTTCTCTTACAGCGGCAGAAAAACAGTATAGCCAAATACAGAAGGAAGCGACAGCGATAGTATTTGGCGTACGCAAATTTCACCAATACTTATTTGGCCGTGCCGAACCTTTCACGCTGAGAACGGATCATAAACCATTATTGTCAATTTTCAACCCAGATAAAGGTATCCCCGAAATCACTGCAAATCGGTTACAGCGCTACGCGATATTTTTATCAGCTTATAATTTTAAAATCGAATATGTGCGTAGCGCTCATAACTCTGCTGATTATTTAACCCGAGCCGTTAAGAGTGCTCTTCAAAAAAGCGCTCGCTCAGAATTCGGTATTTTGACACGCGTAGTGCGTTTGTGTGTGTAAATACTACTACCACCCACACAAACGTACCTAACACCCACATGCACAGCGCGATCGCACCAGCCGCGGGTGCCGTCCCTTTCTAGCTATATGTAAGTGCGATCGGGATAGAACTAACGGCGGAGCTTGCCGATGCAAATAGCTGTATAGCGCACCGTTGGAATTCACTCCGTGACCGATATTGATACTTGCACTAAAAAATGGTAAGTATTACTTCGCTAACATGATGTTCTAGAACATCATGTTAGCGAAGTTAGATAACTTGAATAAAGTAAGTATTTGATTTTTGAGCACAGGTTTTCTATTTGTATTAAAATACTATGATATGACAAAGTATAATATTTAGTTTCGTTTAATTAGTATAAAATAAACTAACGAGTTTTAAAGTTGTCAGTAATAAGAATAATAATTTGTTTTACGGATATTAATAGTTTGCATGTTATCTGAGTCTTATTTATATATAGTTATGTAATGAAATTATACCAGTAGACCCACCACTAGGAAATTACTGGGTACTTACGTATTCATTTCTTGAAGAATTTTTTTTTTGTTATGGACAGTAAAAAAAAACTGCCCTTCATAGAAATAGCTAATGTCCGTTACTTACCAAAAGAACTGAAAATTATAAATTATACAAACACAGCTTTTTATCTAGAATACAATTAATTAATGCGTGACTTTATTCAAAAGCCTAAAACCTCAGATCATAAAAAGGAAAAGATATGAAACGGGGGCTTGGCGCGTGTCGGTGCGACATGGCCAAATGGGCATGTCACTGCCCACCGCATGTTAGTCGCAATTCGCCGTGAATCTGAAATGTTCTTCCACGTTTACTCAAAATGCCGAAACGTAGCGTGGTTACATGCAACAATAGGAATGAAACTAAAACCTACATGAATGGTGGAGTCACGCACCACATGTGAGTATTAGTATTTTCACTTAAGTCAGTAAAAACTAATATTTTAACAAATAAACGCAACGCCGCATCATTTCTTTGGATCGAACTAACATATCGAACGAAAAAGCATATTTTTGTTCTTTGCGTTGTACATTGAACGTTCAATACAGTAAACCACGGCGCAATGTATTAAACCACTATGGATATGGACGATGCTTGAATTTTTTAGTGGTACGGCCGCTGCTTGGCGTCGCAAACTAGAGCGGTGCCAAAGTGCAGTTACAATTTACGCGTAATCGATAAAATAGAAGTACGATATCATACTAGTTATTTTATTTCGACTTCTTTCGCTGTTTTATTTTATTTCATTACGTGTTTTGGTTGGGTGCCTATCTTAAAGGTAACTAATAACATACTAATAAGATTAAAAGGCACAAAATGTTTACGGTACCTACTAATAAGATTTTCACTAAGTTGCAGTATGAACGGTAAATAGACATATTAAAATTGTATATACAAGTATATAATTTAGTTGCAAATGGCTCCAGAACAACTTAAAATGTGATATTATTACCAATAATTTATTTTAAATGAGTATTTTTTTACTTTCATTTGAAATGTGATAATTGAAGAAGAAATCTCGGTTTCTTATTACAGTTTTCCAAAGAATCCGAGTAGGTACTAAAAAAATGGATAGATGCTACTGGCAGAGGTCCTAACTGGTTTCCTGTACAGAGAAGAGTTAATGTGTTCGTAACATTTTCAAGAAAAATGTTTCCAACCACTTAATAAGAGCCGTACACTTTTTGAATATTTGACACCTCGCTTGCTTGAAACCTAGGTGTAAAATGTATGGTAACACATCTTCGCACATCTTTGGTGGATACTCGCCCTTAGCCTTAAATCTCGTAATATGATTAATGGACATATTATTTCGCGCCAAAATGCGAGTCGGATCGGCCTGGTACCTACAGGTCAAAAATATCGATGTGACCAGAGTTTCAAATGTATGTGAACACGAACTTATAAAAAGCCGTTTATGTTACTCTGTAGGTATTCGTCAATATTTTTTACTTTTGCGATTTATGGTAAGTTAAACAACCCGTGTTATTTAAACTTGTAGCTAGAAGTTTAAATACCACCACATAAACTTACCATGTCGTTGAAGTACCATCAATATCTTAACATAATATTAATTTTAATATCAATGTCGATAAAACATAATTTTAACGTTTGTCGCCCCCCTAGTGTAGTGCGTTTAAGCCAATCACAGCCCTTGTTTGCATGTTGCCGTAGACTCACTGGCAACGCCCGAGTCTTTGTTTTTACACGTTTCAATGTGTGTGCCTGTGGGCGCTGCGGTGGGAGAAAACTGGGGACATCGGTTTTGGTTGAAATTAAGCAGTACGGCACTTCTCCCTTTTTTATGTTCTGAGCCTAAAACCTATGTCACTTTTTAGGATTCCGTACTCAAAGAGTAAAACGGGACCCTATTACTAAGACTCCGCTGTCCGTCTGTCTGTCCGTCTGTCACCAGGCTGTATCTCATGAACCGTGATAGATAGAGATTTGAAATGTGATGTATTTCTGTTGTCGCTATTTATAACAAAAAATACTAAAAAACAGAATACATCATTATATTTTTATTTTAGTTTTTATCTGTTTCTTTTTCTTTTACAATCTTACACAAATCGACCTTGCCCCAAACTAAGCAAAGCTTGTACTATGGGTACTAGACAACGATAAACATACTTACATAGATAAATAAATACTTAAATACATAGAAAACATCCATGACTCAGGAACAAATATTTGTGCTCATCACACAAATAAATGCCCTTACCGGGATTCAAACCCGGGACCTCCAGCTTCGTAGGCAGAGTCACTACCAAGTTACTAACTAGGCTACAGGGGGTTCCTATACAACAAATTTTTTGCCGTTTAAAGATATAGATAATGGTACGGTACCCTTCGTGCGCGAGTCCGACTCGCACTTGGCCGGTTTTTTAAACATTTATTTCGAAATAAAGAGTGATACTCGGAAATGTCGAAGGGAAGGTCAATCGTCGAATCCGACTCGGCTGGGCAGCATTCGGGAAGCTACGGCACATCTTTTCGTCCAATATTCCGCAGTGTCTCAAGACGAGAGTCTTTGACCAGTGTGTGTTGCCAGTGATGACATATGGCACGGAAACGTGGTCGCTTACTAAAGGCCTCATAAGAAGGCTCAAAGTCACTCAAAGGGCAATGGCTCTCCATTGCCCTTTGAGTGACTTTGAGCCTATTCTATGCTATACTGGGAGTTTCGCTGCGCGATCGCATCAGAAATGAGGCTATCCGCAGCAGAACCAAGGTAACTGATAAAGCCCTCCGAATTGCTTAACTTAAGTGGCAGTGGGCGGGGCACATTGCACGTAGAACCGATGGCCGTTGGGGCGGAAAGGTTCTCGAGTGGCAACCATGTACCGGAAGGCACAGCGTGGGTAGGCCCCCCGCAAGGTGGACTGATGACCTGGTAAAGGTCGCGGGAGTCCGCTGGATGAGGGTGGCGCAGGACCGGTCATTGTGGCACTCTTTGGGGGAGGCGTATGTCCAGCAGTGAACGTCTTTCGGCTGATATGATGATGATGATGATGATGACTCGGAAATGTAATAAAACCACGTAAAAATCTTCCTTTCCAGTGTAAACCCCCGGTGTGTGTTATTATTATATATAAACGAAAATAATTACTAAATGCAAGGTAGGATCGTGCTGTACTTAACAAACGCCATATAAGCTTGTTTTTTAAAAAGTTTTTTATTCATCTTGTTATTTTCAATAACCCTGCATATTATGTCGCTGGTTCGTGGGTACTTGTACAGACAAATCACACAAACCCAAACAAGATAGGTCTATCTATTTTAGTTAATGAGTTCCCATGACCACCTTCCATCATCAGATCCTGGAAATCATCCATCACCAAAGTGTTTACCAAGACAAAACAGATGAGCTCAAACTAGATGGGTTTATCTAGTTTAGTTTAGGAGTTCCATGACCACCTTATAGCTCCATCATCAGACTCTGGAAATCATCCAGCACCAAAGTCTTGCCGTGCCATGACCAAATAAATGAGCCCAAATTCGATGGCTTTATCTTGTTGAGTTTAGGAGTTGCTATGGCCACCTTCCGACTCCATCATCAGACCAGCTCTATGATATTATGTCACCGAAGATACGCAATTGTACCTAATTTGAAGATTTCACCCAAACTCCCATACATACATACATACTAACAAGGTGGACTGATAGTAACAAGTAAATAAATTAAATCTATCAAGTATCACGATCACTCGTACAATAATAATTGACTATAGAACGCGTAGTTTAGACAAAAGGATCCAACCCACAAGACATCACCATTGAAATGTATGACTTTTGTTTTAGGTGGAAGGTTCAATTTTAAATGTTACGTATCCGGTGGGTTTGAGCCTTTTCGCTACACTACGTCATATATGGCAGCTATGCAATTCATAACTTGTCTCGATTAGCCTCACGAATGTATCCCCAGTATAGTTTGACCCCGAGGTTAGTAACAACTATGCCTAGTCGGAGATCAAAATAATATTATTTTATCTGAAGAGTGGCCGGTTAGCTTCGTGAATAGCCACAAATAAACAGAGTACACGTCTGTCTCGGAGGGCTATTCAGCCGGTACTGAGATATATTCCCGCGCGACGGTAAATTTATACTAGTTTTGAATAATTATTTATAAATATAAATTTTGACAAAAGTTATATTTTTTGGACTGGATCTTGTTGGTACAAGCATGAACTTTAATGTTGTGTAAGATTCAATACAAAAATTATTCAACAATAATGAGAAAATCCTTGAGTTTTCAGTACGATTTTGTTGACAAATATGGTGTAATTGAGAACAGTTTACATATATATACGTGCAGAATAAGGAAAATTCGAGGCGGCTAGGCGCAATGGCAACATATTACGCTAGTGAAAATAGAAAAAAACAAGTAGGTTCTCATATAACATCATGGAGTAATAGGGGTTCAAACTTATGACTCTGCGCTCTCTTCAGAAAACTACTGTCGGTAATCGGGTATTTTCGGTTAAAGTATTCAGTTCTTCGTAAATTAGAGGCGGCTAGGAACAATATGAGGAGTTTACCTATGCAAATAAGTAATCAGGATCTAGAAAAAGCTCTCCGTTTCTTAGAATTACAACGTCAAAAATCCGTCATTCTCGCTTATTCCTGACCAAAAAACGAGCGCCCTCTTAATGAGACAGAAACCGGGAACAATAGGGTGATAGATAATACTACATACATACACTTCATTTGCGAAGGTGAACAATATATTACAATCGAAGACATAAGCAGAGAATCCCGCAAAGATAAAACTATTTCACTAATAATGAATTACGTACAAAACGGCTGGCCAAATAAGGTAAATGACTTAGCTATAAAACCGTATTATAGTTGTAGGTATGAATTATCAATTGAGCAAGACTGCCTAATGAGGGGTCATAAAATTGTTGTTCCCGTTAGTTTACATAATAAGGTCTTACACGAAGTGCACAAGGGTCATTTTGGCGTAAATAAAATGAAGTCCGAGGCGCGCGAAAGGCAGTGGTGGGCCGGCATAACAGCTGATATCGAGCGCTGGGTTGCATCGTGCAGCGTATGCAACTCGCTTCGCGCAACCCCGGCCCGCGCCCCGCTCGCGCCGTGGCCTTACCCGTCTGGTCCATGGCAACGAGTACATGTCGACTTCCTCGGCCCGATCAATAACAAGATGTTTTTAATTATTGTGGACGCGTATTCTAAATGGGTCAAATGTTTTGATGTTACTTCTGGCTATGGATCACGGGTGGTAATAGATAAGCTTTGCGAAGTGATGGCGCGGTTTGGGCTATTTAATACAATTTGCTCAGATAACGGTAGTTCTTTTGTATCGTCGGAGTTTAAAGAATTTTGTTCACGTAACGGAATCAAACTCAAAACGGCACCATCTTATTGTCCGGCGAGTAACGGCCAAGCCGAAAGTTACATGAAAATAATAAAAAAAGCTCTTAAATCTATAATTATGTCAGGAACGAATTCAAGACACATTAAGTTACAGGAGTTTTTGTTACGTTATCGGAATTCCATCCATAGCACGACTAACAGATCCCCTGCTGAGGTGTTATTCGGACATAAATTAAGATCTACGCTCGATTTACTAAAACCTACCGTTTCATCGCCGGCCGATCCAGCACTCGATAAAATTGTTAAATTAAAACAGTGCCCACAGCGTGAGTACTACGGTGGAAAACGCAACGTAGACTTTAGCATAGATGAGAAAGTTTTAGTGCAAAGTGTCGTGAATCAAAAAAAAATCTGGACCCATGGTATTATTGTGCAGAAATTGGGTCGTACATTATATATAGTACAAATATGCAACTCTGATAGATTAGTGAAAAAACATGCCAATCAACTCCTAAAGTATAGAGGGAGGGAGTTGGCAGAAGAGATACTGGACCAGCAGCCGGAAACCAACCACGGCAGGGAGCCCGGAAATGAAGAGATACCGGCCTTCCTTTTTGATGAACAGGTTGCCGATCTACCAGCAGCCAGTGCAGAATATTCGTTGGAGGAGCCGGGCTTTGCTGCCGGCATTCCTCGCGGGCCTGCGCCAGCGACGCTGCCACCGGGTGAGAGCGCGAGCGAGAACCGCGTAGAAGCTACGCCGGCACCGCCAAGTGCAGAGGGCGATTCCGAGGCCGCTCGCGCAGTTGTTAGCCGCGTCGGTGAGGGCGCACCATCAGAGGAGGCTCTTCCCCGCCAGGGACGTTTGTTCCGGGTTAAGAAACCAGTGGATAGATTTTAAGAAATACTTTTAGATTATGGTGGAGGGATGTAGTAAACGGAGTTAACGCGCGGCTGTGCCGCGCCAATCAGTCAATAAATAGCTGTGGCATAGTGCATACGTGTGTTTGACTCATCCACCCCGTTTCACAATTACAACAAGGAGTAAATCCGGTGGCCTCATTAACACTAGTGTTCATGGCAAATTGAATCTTAGGAATATTAAGGTCCCAATTCCGATGATCGTCCTCAACAAACGAACTAATAGCTGTCAATAAGGTGCGATTGTAGCGTTCCACATTGTTGACTTGGGCGCAATATTTAGGGGTAAAATGTATCTGAGGAATACGATACCTAGCAAAAAGTTCCTGCAATTCATTACTGATAAACTGATTGCCATTGTCCGTGATAATAGTCTTAGGAACACCATGTACCAAGAATACAAAGTCTTCCAAAATTTTGCATATAATACTGGAAGTCGCCTTTTTAATAGGGAATATTAAACAGTATTTAGAAAAGCAGCAGTTGACAACTAATATGTACCGATTTTGTTTACGAGTCATAGGTAACGTGCCCACGAGATCAATGGATAGGCACTGAAATGGCCTGCAACATTCCTTAGGTTTACCCATTACTCCCAAAGTTTGATGATTTTGGTACTTATACGCTGAACATATCTCACAATTGGCAATATATTTACATACATCTCGGTACATCCCAGGCCAAAAGAAGCGAAGAGAGATCCTTTTGTGTGTCTTAAAGATCCCAAAATGGCCAGCAGTAGGTTGGAAATGATTGTCTCAGATAATATCTTCTCTCATTTCCTTCGGAATCACAAGTTTCCAATCATATTCAGAAGAAAGGAAAGAGCGTTTAAGTCTATACAAATTATTATTTACAATTTTGTAATTAGAAAATGATAGAGGATTTTCCTGACAACCCTGGAAAATATTATTAAACCAGTCGTCATGAGACTCGACGTAAATTAAGTCGACTGGTACTGATCGTGATAAAATATCAGGCACTACATGATCCTTGCCTTTCTTGTGCTTTATGTCAAAGTTGTATGCAGACAAACGAACACTCCAACGTGCTAATCGTCCAGAAGGGTTATCTAAGTTTAGGAACCATTTCAAAGCTGCATGGTCAGTATTGTCTAGATAACATTGCCAGTGTTCTAGCGCAACAATAACGCTCACCAATTCGCGTTCAGTAATTGAATAATTTTGCTGCTGTTTTGACAAAGAACGGCTAAAATAGGCAATAGGTTTTTCAATGCCGTTCTCTTCCTGTGTCAACATAGCTCCAATACCAAAATTTGAGGTGTCACAGTAAACAGAAAAAGTTTTTGAAAAGTCAGGACAAGTTAATGTTGGGCTGGACACAAGTGCTTGCTTTATTTTATTAAAAGTGACTTCGGCTTCATTATTCCATCGGAGCGGAGGAGCCTTCTTTCCAGTAGATGTAAGTAAGTTTAGTGGTGCGGCTTGTGTGCTAAAATTTGGTACAAATCGCCTGTACCAGCTAGCAGTACCGAGAAACCTCTTTAATTCCCGTCTAGTAGTAGGTACGGGAATATCAAGTATTGCCTTGACCTTATCCGGATCCGTACGTAAGCCCTTATGGTCAACAATATAGCCTAGATATTTTAGTTCACGCCGGAAGAATGCAGACTTTTTGAAGTTGATCGTAAGTCGAGCATATTTTAGTTTGTCTAAAACACGAGTTAATAGAGAAATGTGATCTTCAAAAGTGTTTGATATCACAATAATGTCATCTAGATACCAGAAAACTAAAACCTGGTTATGTACAAACACGTATGTACATAACCCAAGTATTAACAAGTATGTACATAACCCAATCCAAGTCCTTAAGACCCACGTACTGACTGAATAACCCTATGGGCGCCAATGTAGCCCGGCTAGCCGGCGGGTTAAAAATAAAACGAATTGTTTATATACAATAAAATATAATAATAAAATAAAGTGGAACTATGTACAGAAAGGGTTCAACTTATTCAGTCAGTACGGAGCTGTAGATATGAAAAGAAAGGTCACTAGTCTGAATAGGGTATAGGATCCGTAATTAAGACGGTAGAACCCGAAGTCCTCAGGCTTTCAAATACACTCGAAGTTTCCAAGCAGGTCGGCTCCACATCTCGATGCAGCGTGCAGCGCAGGCGAAGCCCGCTGGTCAGTAGCAGCCGCCAGAAGACAACTTAGCCATGCATAAAGGGCTGGAAATAATCCTTTTCCTTAGCACAGGTTCAAACCCCATTCGAGCCTCATAAGAGTTAGGCCAGTGACGGCTAAATGAATCTTGGATTGGGTTTAACAAACATTACATACACAACAAAGAATTAAAAAACAATACATACCTGCATAAGTGGCAGCCCTTATATGTATGTATGAACTATGAGTTCTGTACAAAATTTACAAGCAGTAGTAATTTCAAGAAATAATAGCAATCATCGATATTTATAACAAACCAAATATGTAGTCAATGAATTGCGCAAGCAAGACCGCGCGGCCGCCAGCACGCTGAAGGTTTTGCCGTGTTACAACTTAACAAAATATGTAGGAACTTTTTGGCCTTTCTTGATAAAAGAAAAATAGAATTTTTCACGGCCGTGTTTTGTTTTATTCGAGGAAAATTTTCTCTTGCTTGCGCAATTCATTGACTACATATTTGGTTTGTTATAAATATCGATGATTGCTATTATTTTCCGCGCGGCCGCCAGCGCGCTGAAGGTTTTGCCGTGTTACAACTTAACAAAATATGTAGGAACTTTTTGGCCTTTCTTGCAATTCACTGTTGAACTTGCTATCGGTACAATATTAGAACAGTAATTTCAAAACTTCGCTGTCATTACATGACAGTGTTGTTGTGTGCGTGGCCTCAACTCTCGTGAAACTACCTATACTTTGAATAAAATACGAAAATGTAAATAAGTCTCTGTCATTTTCCAGTCAGATGTTTTGACGGTTTTGACAATTAAATTTTTCTACGGAGAAATTAACTATTAGGTCACTGACCCGTCACAGTAAAGTGAGATGAGATAGTTTGCGTGAAATGTAGTGGTTTGCGGTTCTAGG
Source organism: Epinotia brunnichana (assembly GCA_963854355.1). Taxonomy (NCBI): domain Eukaryota; kingdom Metazoa; phylum Arthropoda; class Insecta; order Lepidoptera; family Tortricidae; genus Epinotia; species Epinotia brunnichana. The sequence continues at coordinate 4,158,957 of OY977963.1, read as the reverse complement.
GGGGGGGGGGGAATTCTAAAAGAGAAATATTAATCCTTTATCAATCTTATCCTTACCTTGAACAGTCACAAATGTGTCACTTGGGAGGGCTTTCGAGTCGGGCATGTTGGCTTGCATCAAGTAGTAGGTAGAATTCCAAAGAGCGCCAATGAAGGCATATGTCTGTGCGGGTCCTAGAGGCATTTGGCTCACGTAGTTGCTGAAAAGTTGCTGAAGTACATTGGCCTCTGTCGGGCTATTGATGATAGCCAGATGTGCCCCCTCGTATGCGCAGCTTTCCCAGGCTTGCGAAAAGTTCAACGCCATCAGGTGGATCTTGTAGCAACTGCTGGTGAGGGGTTCCCAATTGTAACCTGAGGAATTAAGGTACAGTCACCGGCATCAATATAATAATATGATGGATCAAAGGCCGCAAAAAAATCTTACACGCATTAACGGCTCTAGGACTTTAGCTGACATCAGATATTTTTGCGGCCTTTGTTCCGTCATTATATTGATGCCGGTGTCCATACTAATTATTTCAAATTGTAATGTTTCCAAACATAACTCAATCGCACTAAAAAACCTTAAACACATCAGTAAAATAATGTTTTATTAAAATTCAAAGTAAGATTTATATAACAAAAAATAAACATGTCTAAACGGAGGTTTTGGGTTCCGTTTCAATGATGATGTGGAACCCAGCCTGATAAACAATACAATTACAATATAAATGTAGACTCATCGATCTTGTCATTAGCAATAATTGTTATTAAGAAGACAATACTAGAGTCCTTACTCCTACAGACGAGCGTATTTAGCAAAAAGCAAAATTTGAACTGTTTAAGCCTTAAGTAGTTTAGGAAATGTTTTTTAACATTAAAAATGTTTTTTCGCTCGCTCCGGTAGGGCCCCATTTTTGCTGAAAGTGTGTTTGCCCCGTGGTATATAGTGGTTTAGGGACATGAGGACGTTTGAGGGCTCAAAAGACGCAAAATTTAAATGGCTTTAAGATGCTGAAAAAAGTTTTTGTAAAAGTCGAAAACTTTTTTCGAAAATGAAAAAAAAAACAAAAAAAAACCTCGATTTTTTAACACCTTTACTCAGAATATCTTCGATATCTCGCGAACGAGGTCGAAAATCAAAAACTGAAAGAGACACCTAGCGATATTGAGACGGGAAAGATTTTATGTTTTATACTTTATTTTGTGGGAGTGATAGGGGGGGGCGGTATGCTCCCCCTTAGCGGCGCGTGGAGCGTCGCCGTGCGGTATTACTTGGGCGTCATAGCCCTGTGGAACTTCGCAGCTTTGAGATACGAAGATCTATTAGGACCTAATATACGCGGTAAATTAAGGGCTTTAGGATAGTATAAACAATTTTTTTTAAAATAAAAAAAATCTATCCGAAGATCTCATAGGACTTAATAGACGCGGAAAATTAAGCGCTTTAGGATAGTATAAACAAATTTTAGAAAAATCGATATTTAAAAAAAAATAAAAAAAACTAAAAAATCTGTTTTATAACATATTTTTTTTAGAATATTAATGATATTTCGTGAATGAGGTTGAAAATCGAAGAGTGCTCTTCAAAAAAGCGCTTGCTCAGAATTCGGTATTTTGACACGCGTAGTGCGTTTGTGTGTGTAAATACTACTACCATCCACACAAATGTACCTCACCCCCACATGCACAGCGAGATCGCACCAGCCGCGCGTGCCGTCCCTTTCTAGCTATATGTAAGTGTGATCGGGATAGAACTAACGGCGGAGCTTGCCGATGCAAATAGCTGTATAGCGCACCGTTGGAATTCGCTCCGTGACCGATATTGATACTTGCACTAAAAAGTGGTAAACATTACTACGCTAACATGATGCTCTAACTTGTACGAAGTAAGTATTTGATTTTTGTGCACATGTTTTCTATTTATATTAAAATACTATGACAAAGTATATTCAGTTTCGTTTTTACTAACTTTATATTAACTTGCACTGTTCGTATGTATGTAAATATGTAAGTACGAGTATGTAAGTTGTCCGTCAAAATTTGTAATCCATTTTTCAGTCACTTCCCGTTATCCAATTGAGCTGAAATTTTACACGCATATGTATATCGCATGACAATGCAATATCATGATGACATGGAGCTGATCTGATGCTGGAGCTGGAAGGTGGCCATAGAAACTCCGCAATAAAACGACACAACCCCATCGAGTTTGGGCTCGTTAGAATCTTCTCAATGAGTTGTTGATGATGGTATGCAGAAAAGAACAGTCGGCAATAAAAGCTTGTACCAAAAATGAAATTTATGACAGCAACTTATTTTAGTATAAAATAAACTAACGAGTTTTAAAGTTGTCAGTAATAAGAATAATCATTTGTGTTACGAATATTTATAGTTTGCATGTTATCTGAGTCTTATTAATATATAGTTATGTAATGAAATTATACCAGTAGACCCACCACTAGGAAATTACTAGGTACTTACCTATTCATTCCAAAACACACAAATCCACGAGAAACGTCCTGGGAAGCTTACAGAGCTCACCTGGAGAACTTTCTAAAGGATATCCCAAAATATGTTAAAAATCCAGATTCCCTCAATATAGCAGTAAATCAACTCTCCAGCGGCATCTACAAGGCCTACGAACAGAGTTGCCCATTGCGAGAATCAACCACAAATTACACTACGACATGGTGGAACAGAAGGCTAGAAAAGCTCCGTGTCTCCACCCGTCGAATATTCAATCACTCAACCAGACCAAACGAGTGGGAAAGGTACGGTAGAGCACTGACCGAATATAACAAACAGATCAGAAAAGCCAAAAGGAAGTCGTGGCGGAAATTTTGTGAAGAGATCGCCCAAACACACAAAGGAGCGAGAATTCACAAGATTCTCTCCAAGACTCCAACCAATTACCTAGGTCTACTTAAGAGACCTAACGGAAGCTTTACGACCACGGAGGTGGAAACAATGGACTTGCTTAGAACTATCCACTTTCCAGGCTCGTATCCCACCAGTAATACCCAGTTATGCACCCAAAGGAGCACACAAGACCGGAGGGCACATAACAACGACTGGAATTTGGCTGCAAACATTTTCAGACCAAACCAAGTTATATGGGCACTTAAGAAATTCAAACCATTTAAATCGGCGGGAGAAGACGGTATTTTTCCTGCATTACTACAACAAGGACAAAATCTAGTCCTCCCGCACCTGGTAAGAATATTCCGAGCTAGCTTTGCTTGGGGTACTATACCAGAACGATGGACCAAAGTCAAGGTACGCTTCATACCAAAAGCAGGGAAAAAGGACTACTCACAGCCCAAATCCTTCAGACCAATTAGTCTATCATCTTTCCTACTGAAAACGATGGAAAGAGTCATTGATCAGCACATAAGAGCGAAATACCTGGTAGTCAGACCATTGAGTCTGAACCAACATGCTTACCAAAAAGGGAAATCTACGGAAACTGCACTACTAGATCTGGTCGACAAAGTGCAAAAAACCCTAGAGGATAAGCAAACAGCTCTATGTGCATTCCTTGACGTCGAGGGAGCTTTCGACAACACACCCACAGAGACTATCCTTAAGGGATTGGCATCAAAGGGTGTGGACGAAAACACCATCAGATGGATCCAGAGCATGCTATCAAATAGAATAGTCACTCTGACCCTCAATGCAATTGAGTTTACATTTTACACCACAAGAGGATGTCCTCAAGGAGGCGTACTATCCCCACTACTATGGACCCTGGCAGTGGACCAACTCCTAGCAACTATGAAGGACCTAGACTATGACACGCAAGGATATGCCGACGACCTTGTAGTCATAATCAAAGGTCCCTGCCTCCACACAATTTCGAACCTAATGCAAGGAGCGCTCAACACCATAAACAAATGGTGCAAAGAAAATGACCTGTCCATCAATGCGAGCAAAACAGTACTAGTTCCTTTTACTAAAAAAAGGAAACTAGATAAGCTTGCCAAATTAAAACTGAATGGACAGGAAATACCCTATTCAAATGAGGTCAAGTACCTAGGAGTTACCTTTGACCAAAGGCTAACTTGGAACGCTCATTTGAATAACACAATACAAAAGGCAAAAATGGCCATGTGGACTTGCTGTCGAATGGCAGGAGCAAGATGGGGCATAAGACCCAAAATTGCTTTGTGGCTTTACACAGCCGTAGTGAGGCCGATAATCACATACGCCTCTGCAGTCTGGTGTAACAAAGTCCACCAAAAGACAGCCATCACAAAGTTAAGCAGTCTTCAGCGTACAGCTTGCTTAACAGCAACAGGAGCTTTATGCTCAACACCGGGGGCAGCCTTGGATGCACTGCTCGATCTAACGCCACTCCACCTGCAAGTGCAAAAGGAGGCGAAGCAGTGCATCTACAGGATATGCACACTAACAAGGCCAAAATGGCGCTCTCAAGCGCTAAGCAAACTTGAGGCCCTTGTTTTTGATAACAAAAACCTAAGCATGCCCACTGACGACACATACGTGGAATGCAAATTCACTAGACTGTATACAGTGGAAATACCTCCGAGAGACAAATGGACAAATGACCAAATGGACTTCAAGGAGGGAAGCCACATTTGGTATACAGATGGATCAAAAAAAGGTGATGATGTTGGATGTGGTATCTACGGTGAGAGGCCAAAGTTCAAAGCTAGCGTCAGCATGGGGAAGGAGGCCTCAATCTTTCAGGCTGAACTCTTCGCATTAAATAAATGCGTGGAGATAAATCTTGAAAGAAACCTAAGGAACCAACATATCTACATCAACTCGGACAGCCAAGCTGCTCTGCTGGCACTAGAATCACTAGAGTCCTACTCTAAACTAGTCCAGAATTGTAAAAATAATCTAAACACCCTGGCGAACTCCAACAAAGTCATACTTAGATGGGTACCAGGGCACTCCGACATTGTAGGAAACGAAAGAGCAGATGAACTTGCAAGGCAGGGCGCAGACACGGCCCTAGTCGGCCCGGAACCGTTCTGTGGCATCACAAAACGGAAAGCATATTCTCTGCTAAACAACGCGGAAAAATCAGAGGCAATCAAGCTGTGGAAGTTCACCAAAGGACAAAAACAAGCTAAAGCCCTGATCGAAGGGTTCAATAGTAAGCTGTATAAAGAGTTATTACAATTCAAAAGGCACAAAACCTGCGCAGTGACAAGAATCCTGACAGGACATTGCAAATTGAACAAACACCTGTTTCAAATGGGTATGAAGCAGGACACAACTTGCAGATTCTGCCAGGAGACAGAGGAGACTGCAATGCACATTCTCTGCTCCTGCGGACCACTCATGCATAAAAGAAGTACCTACCTAGGGCGGCACATAATGCACCCACAAGAAGTACAACATATCACCGCCCAAAGAATCTGGAATTTCCTGGAGGCAACGGGACTTAACGGTGAACTCTAAAACAAGGGCTGCCACAATAGATCACTTGCTGGTCGAAGCGGCATACTAAGGCCCACAAAATAATAATAATAATAATAATACCTATTCATTTCTTGAAGAAAAAAATGATGTCATGGACAGTAAAAAAAAATTAAAATGCCCTTCATAAAACCGTTTCTTACCAAAGGAACTGAAAATTAATGTGCAACTAAAATTTTAAATTATACAAACACAGCTTTTGGTCTAGAATACATTAAATTAATGTATGACGTTATTCAAAAGCCTTTGTCACTTTTTAGGGTTCCGTACTCAAAGAGTAAAACGTGACCCTATTACTAAAACTCCGCTGTCCTTCTGTCTGTCTGTCCGTCTGTCACCAGGCTGTATCTCAACAACAGTGATAGTTTGACAGCTGAGATTTGCACAGATGATGTATTTATGTTGCCGCTATAACAACAAATACTAAAAACCAGAATAAATAAAAAAAAATTTAATATAATAATATACATAATATATATATTATATATATATATATATATATATATATATATATATATTATATATATATATATATATATATATTTTTTTACAATCTTACACAAATCGGCTGAGTCCCAAACTAAGCAATGCTTGTACTATGGTTACTAAACGATGATAAACATAAACATACTTATTTAGATAAATAAATACTTAAATACATAGAAAACATCCATGAGCATGACTCAGGAATAAATATTTCGACACCTCCTACGTATACTGATACAAGTGACAATTTTGAGATTTTCAGTTTTTTGCATTTTTGTGATTAATATGTCTATATTTACCTACCACAAAAATTTCGTACGCATATTCCAATTAGTTTCGGAAAAAAAATAGCGTGTATGAATGCATCTAACACCATTCATCTAATCGGTACGACATAAACTGAGGCAACTCACTTACACCACTATACGCGGCACCGATATAGTGGTGGGGCGGGTTTAGTCCAGTGTAACTAGCAGTTGCCTCAGTATGCACGCTAGCTCTCGCTGCGTACGGACGGTGTTCCGCTTTGTTTTAGTAGTAGACGACGAAGCATACATCTACGTGGACAAATATTTTTAGTAATTATGTTAAGTTATTTATTTATTCGTATGGCTAAATTAAAAATTAAAATCGTTCTTTCTTAAAAAAAAAATGCATGCAAATTAGAGCAGTACACCCAATTGCTGGATCCATTGGGTTACGTTGTTATCTAGGGTGAACAAGTCGGCTGGGTTGCCCTGGTACTTGGTGAGTGGGCACTCGCGGATAATATGGTCCATGTCCTGCACCATGTTAAGTGCACGTTGCTTATGGTATTTTATTGATAAATGGAAATATAACATATCAATAGTACATCGTTTTCTTGTAGTTGGGCATACACAAAATGAAGGTGACAGCATGCATGCTCTAATTGAAAAAAGAACGAAAAATGTCAATATATACACACCTGAGCAATGGTATATGGCTATGCGTATGGCGAAAGTAGAAAAACCGTATGAAGTTATAGAAGTCTCCCAAGACTCGGTATTTAATTTTAAGCTGAAGCTATTCAATAATTGGAGCAAAGGTCAAACCGTTATGTGGAGCCGAATGTGTGAGGTATATGTATCACACGAAGAGCCCTTTACATTAAATTACAAGTACAGATTCGAACAGGAATATGAATCTATTGAATGTGCTTCCATGAAACAAACAAGGAGCCGACTAAGTGAGCTTGAAATAGGGTTGGATAGTATTATTGTAGCTTACCAAGCACCATTGCCTCTCGACAAGCAAAAATTGAAAGATCTTGGTGATATGTGTAAGACTGGTGTAATTCCTGCTAAATACCACGAATTCTATCACAAATTAGTCTGATACAATGACCTGATTACTTATTAAGGTTTCTTATTTTGATTACCTAAAATATGTTCCTGGCGGTTAAAAAGCAAATGCTTTAGATTGTTTTATTAAATAAGCAATGTTGATAATTATTTTATAAAACTGAAGCAACTAAAGTAGTTAATTTTGTTGTAGAGTTATTTTGTGTTCATTTTATAGTAGATTTGTATTTTTTTAAGTATTATTTTTAATAATTATTAGGTCAAAGTGATCTCAATTTCATTATGTGAATTTTATATTAAGAGAATTGATGATCTCAGTTGTGAATTGTAAAAACCTTTATTTACGTTGTGAAGTAAAAAAGGGCCAAAGTTAAGGTAACTGGTTGTGATCATAGATACAGTAATTACTAGTTCCTAGATACTAAGTAGTAATATGGTAAGAATATATTCTTATTAAACTCGCCTTAAAACATAAACATATTCAGATGATTAATTTTATTAATGATGCTCAAGACTGATTCTGACAGTGTGATAAAAAAATTACTTACCTTTGTACAATTTTCTATGAGAATAAAAACCTTTACATAGCATAGAACATTTGAGTTTTTTTTATAATTTATTTTAAATATTTCTTTATGGTACTTTTAATACATTACTAGCTGTATATTGATACAAGTGGTAAATTCATCGCAACGTATATTGATCCAAGTAAGGAAATCATTAGAACAACATTAAATAGAGGTTAATAAGAAGCAAAACTGCACCTGCTTTGTTTTTCATACAAGCCCTATGAACATAATTATCGAATTATCTTTATACAATACAAAAATATAATCAAATGAATAATCGATTAACTACGACGTATATTGGAGCAAGTGGTAATTAGCTCAGTATACCACACAAGTACGACATGTGAAATACACGTATACTAGTGTATTTGCAGTTTTCTTCAAAACGGTCAAAAATTTATAAATTTGATTAATGTAGGTTTATGGAAAATGCCTTCCTTAGTACTGAGCCAAAATTTTGAAGAGTTATCTCAAAAACTGAGAAAGTTACGGGCTTAAGTACCTTTGAACAGCTGTCCTGTGAAACCATTATTTTGCACTTGTACCAGTATACGTAGGAGGTATCGATTTGTGCTCATCACACAAATAAATGCCCTTACCAGGATTCAAACCCGGGACCTCCGGCTTCGTAGGCAGGGTCACTAGGTACCAACTAGCCTACAGGAGGCTCCCATAAAACAATCTGTCTGTCTGTCTGTCCGTCTGTCACCAGGCTGTATATCATAAACCGTGATAGTGACAAATAAAATTTTCACAGATGTATTTATGTTGCCGCTATAACAACAAATACTAAAAAACAGAACACATATTTTTATTATTATTTTAGTTTTTCTTTTTTAGGGTTCCGTACTCAAAGAGTACAACGGGACCCTATAACTAAGACTCCACTGTCCGTCCGTCCGTCTGTCTGTCAGCAGGTACCTACCGATCACTGATACCTACCGTGATAATAGTTCTAGTTGAAATGTTCACAGATGATGTATTTCTGTTCCCGCTATAACAACAAATACTAAAAACAAATTAAAATAAATATTTTTATTGATAATGGTACGGAACCCTTCGTGCGCGAGTCCTACTTGCACTTGGCTGGTTTTTATTTTTCTTTTACAATCTTACACAAATCGACCTAGTCTCAAATAAGCAAAGCTAATACTATGGGTACCTACAAGGACAAGACGACGATAATCATACTTATATAGATAGATAAATACTTAAATACATAGAAAACATCCATGACTCAGGAACAAATATTTGTGCTCATAACACAAATAAATGCCCTTACCGGGATTCGAACCCGGGACCTCCGGCTTCGTAGGCAGAGTCCAACTAGACCAAGTTACCAACTAGGCTACAGGGGGCTCCCATACAACAAACGTGATTTTTTTGCCGTTTTATAGATAATGGTACGGAAGAACATTACTCGGAAATGTAATAAAACCACGTAAAAATCTTCCTTTCCAGTATAAACCCCGGTGTGTGTTATTTTTATATATAAACGAAAATAATAACTGAATGCAAGAAAGGATCGTGCTGTACTTAACAAACGCCATAATTATGAGCTTGTTTTTTAAAAAGTAGTTTATTCATCTTGTTATTTTCAATAACCCTGCATATTATGTAATCACATAAACCCAAACAAGATAGGTCTATCAAGTTTAGTTTAGGAGTTTCCATGACCACCTTCCATCATCAGATCATGGAAATCATCCATCACCAAAGTGTTTACCAAGACAAAACAGATGAGCCCAAAACTAGATGGGTTTATCTAGTTTAGGAGTTCCATGACCACCTTCCAGCTCCATCATCAGACTCTGGAAATCATCCAGCACAAGAGTATTTGCCATGAACAAACAAATGAGCCCAAATTCGATGGCTTTACCTTGTTTAGTTTAGGAGTTGCTATGGCCACCTTCCGCCTCCATCATCAGACCAGCTGTGTGATATTATGGCATTGTCACCAAAGATACGCAAGTGTACCTAATTTGAAGATAAGGCCCAAACTTACATACATACTAACTAATCATGATGGCTGTTGGGGCGAGGAGGTTCTCGAGAGGCGACCACGTACCGGAAGGCGCAGCGGACCATCCACAAGGTGGACTAGCAGTCATCGGAATTCTCGTAGCATTTTTGAGCTGTCATAGGGACTTCTCGTTTATCGACTTCCGATTATACATATCATCATCATCATCATATCAGCCGAAAGACGTCCACTGCTGGACATATGCCTCCCCCAAAGAGTGCCAAAATGACCGGTCCTGCGCCACCCGCATCCAGCGGACTCCCGCGACCTTTACCAGGTCATCAGTCCACCTTGTCTACCCACGCCTCGCCTTCCGGTACACATATGTATATCGATAAATACAGAATACAATATGTAAAATAATTATGATTACGAGTAGAAGTAAACAACATACAGTCTTAACCTTTGGATAAGTACCAAGTTTTGGGAATTTATAAATAGAAATTAAAATAATTATATTTTATTACTTCTTATAAATAATTTGTGGATTTCATATGGCTATTATACATTTTTCGAAAGAAATTGCAACGAGAATTGCTATTGAGCCTTATGACATCATGTTATGTACTCGTAGGTACTGGTCATTAATCTGATGACCTTTGACTAGTCTTATCTTATCTTATCTAGGTGAGGGCCCTTTCGGATGCACTTCGACCCAGTGGGATCTTTTGTGCATTTGCCCTCTCCTTTATACCTGCTCCCAGGCTTGCTCCATCATTTCCACAAAGCGGATGATGCAGTTCGCCGGGAGCACCTTGAATTCCTTTGGTTGCGGGTAACCGTTACCAAAGTAGTTCATTCTTTGTCTGGCAAGGGCATGACATTCACACAATAAGTGTTCCATAGTCTCATCCTCCTCGCCACACATTCTACAGTCAAAACTATCAGATAGTCCCAATCTTGGCCAAGAGATCCTTGACCCCGAAGTGACCTGTGAACACCCCAGATATAATTCTGAGTTGCTTCCTACTGGATTTCCAGAGTTTTCTGGTCCAGCCCGAGTCCACTCCTTCTATGAAGAGCTTAGAGTGCCTTAAGCCAGCCTCATTCCTCCACTCGTGTTGGTGTTTGGTTTTGGCGTAGGCTTTAAAGGCCGATATTATGGTCCCCTGCGAGAGTCCCACAAATGGTTCTGGACCTACAAAGTGATTTGTAGAGCCCCCTCTTGCAAGCTCATCTGCTCTTTCGTTGCCGATGAAGCCCTTGTGCCCTGGTATCCAAACTAGTTGCACCTTATTGTGCCTTCCAAGTCTGTTTAGTGCTTGGATGCCATTATAAATTAGTCTAGAGTCCACTTTCGGCGCCGTAAGCGCTTTAAGGGCCGCTTGACTGTTACTGAGTATATAGATAGTCCGCCCTTTGGTTCGCCTGTCTATATTCTCCTGTACACAAGCAATTATGGCGTATGTCTCCGCTTGGAAGACAGTTGTCAAACTACCCATGCTTACACTACTACTATAGTCATTTTCATAAATGCCTGCTCCCGTACCGGATCCCATTTTTGATCCGTCCGTGTACCATATACTGACTTCGATACCAGACTTTGGTGGTTCTAGACCTTCGGCCCACTCAGCCCTGGAACTTTTGTTGTGTAGTTCCTGTGGAATACATACTTGGGTAGCATTTTGTCGCTTCCCATGTTTGTTATTCTGTCTAAGAAACCATCAGTCTCCATGTTTGTGTGCTTAGTTTTCGGCTTGCTATCGCTCCACAGTCCAAGAGTTCTTAATCTGTAGAGCGATTTGCGCGCCTCTGACTTAATCACCATGTGAAGTGGCGGTAGGTCCAGTAGGACTTCTAGCGCCGCTGTAGGCGTGGTACGAAACGCCCCTGTTATAGCCATGCATGCCGTTCTCTGCACCTTTCTCAGGGCCTCTCTGCATGTGCTCATTAAAGTCCTTGGCCACCATACCAGGCTACCGTACAGTATTATGGGTCTCACCATCATGGTGTAGATCCACTTCAGTACCTTGGGGTTCAGTCCCCATGTTTTGCCATACGCTGATCTACACATTCCAAATACCCTCAGGGCCTTTGTAATGGTGAGATCTGTATGCTTCTTCCAGTTCAGTTCTGTGCCTGATGCACCTATGCACTGGTTGTGCAACTGAATTTGACGGGATTCCGATGAGGGAGCAGCTGAGTGAAAGACTTGTTTTCTTTTCCGAGTTGATGCCGTTTCGTAGATATTTGTAGAACTGAATTTCATGAGGCCCGGACGCCATATTTATACCATGAAATTCCTTGCCCCGCAGCCCGCCCGCCCCGTGATTTTGGCGGGAAATATGGGCGCGAAAGTATTGGCGGGAAAATTTTGGCGCGAAACGACATCTCATTTATTTATGACAATAATCTTAGGCTAATACGTTATTTACAGTGTTTTATACTTATTTCTATGACATTCGTAGTGCATTATCACCCGAGATCCTCTCCGTTTGCCGGCCAATCGCATCTAAAGCGCGGGTTTTTCGTGTCGCCGTCTATATACGTACCTCGGCCCCCACCTGGGGTATAAATACCGAGCTTCCCCCCTCGCTCGCCCATCAGTCTATGCTTGGCCAGCGCGCGGATAGGATCTAAAGGCTTCCTCTTAATCTATCTATATTTCTAGTGGAAACTTAGTGTTTAGCCACTCTTTACTTAGGAATTCAACAGTATATTACCTCTTAACTAGGTAGGAATGAAGTGTGAGACCTATTATAATTTATTTCGAGTACAAATTATATAAGGCGACTGTAATGCAATGCTTAAGTTATAAGAGGGTTATAAGCTAGGTTACAGGCAATCTATATTTATTAGTATTTACGTAGATGGTTGTCCTGCACATTTCTCCCGCCGTGGAACACCCGGCCGGTGTTCCAGCTCGCTGGCGTGCAGGTCGTCATCCTTGGTAGGTAAAATCGCGAGCTTCTTGGTCGGTCGCCGTAGCACTCCGCCCTTTGTTCTGACGTCCACCACTCTTGTCTCGCCGTCGGGTCCCGGATACTTGGCGATTACTCTACCCATGGGCCAAGTATTGCGTGGGAGGGTCCCGTCGCCGATGAGTACGATGTCGTCGATTTCTATGGGCCGGCCGCGCCTATACGGCTCCCGCCGGTCTTGAAGTGTAGGTAGGTACTCGCGGACCCATCGACTCCAGAAGTGGTCAGCGAGTCGTTGGCTCGTCCTCCACGTCGTTCGGCCGACGAGGTCCTTGTCGTTGAAGGTACCGGGCGACTGCACTCTGCCGGATCCGCCGAGTAGAAAGTGATTCGGTGATAGGGCTTCGGGGTCATCGGGCTCCATGGACACGTGTGTGAGGGGGCGGCTGTTCACGATGTATTCTGCTTCAGCCAGGGTCGTGGCGAAGACCTCCTCCGAGGGGTGACGCTCTTTCAGGACAGTGTAAAGAGTGTCTTTTACCGCTCGCACCATTCGCTCCCACGCCCCGCCCATAAATGGCGCCGAAGGGGGGATGAAGCGCCATATTATTTGTCGTCGCCCCGCCTCCTCTCGCATCGCGTCTTCGGCGGCCGCCCGCAGCATCTTATCCGCAGAGTGGAAGTTCGTCCCGTTGTCCGACCAAATCTCCGTAGGTGTGCCTCGACGCGCGATCATTCTTCTTAGAGCCATTATGGCGGATTCGCCGCTTAGACTGGGCACTATTTCCATATGTATAGCGCGCGTTGTAATATCTCTTCTGTGTCCCTCGGCCTACTGTAATTGTCGCGGGGCCCCACAGATCGACGCCCGTGTACGTGAAGGCTCTCTCGTGATGTGCGAGGCGGCAGCGCGGCAGATTTCCCGTCGGAGGTACAGTCGGCTTCGATTTTCGTCGCCGGCATGGCAGACATCGATGGATAATCATTCGGGCGACTGTACGTAGTCGTAGTATGGCGTAGTGTTGTTTGCATTCGTTCACTGTCGCTTCAACTCCGTGATGGTTCATTTGTCGGTGCACGCAGTCGATGTACAGTCGGATGGCCGCGTGATTTCCGTCTAATACGGACGGCCGTTTTTGCGTTGTGGTTATGTCATTTGCTTCGTTGATGCGCGTTTTTAGCGTTATCACGCCGTCGATGAGTTCGATCGCTAAGGGGCGTAAGCGACTATTCATGGCCGGCGGCTTGCCCTGCATTAGTCTCTGAATTTCGTCGCTGAAGCTGTCTCGTTGACTCACTCGTACTATTAGGCGTTCCGCTTCTATTAGGTACCGCGCGTCAATTGATAAGTAGGTTTTTGATGCGGGCCGGGCCTGTCGCGGTGCGGCGGGTGCGGGTCGCTTGTGTTTTCTGTTCCACTCGGGGTCCTTTTCTTTGTTCTTGAGTGTTCTTTTGTAGTGAGTTCGGCCTTTGTTAGGACGACATAGTTCTATGAACTGTAGTACTCGCGCTAGTGTGCGTAGTAGGCGCTCCCAGCGCGAGAACCTTTCCGCCGGCGGTAACCACGATGTGTGCGTGATTTTGTTACAAATTTCGGTTGCTATTTTATTTTCTTCGCCGGTCGGTGCATTATTTTGTTGCTGTGGTTCGGCGGGCCATGTTGTGTAGTCATTGTACAGGAAGTCGGGGCCATGGAACCAGCGGTGGCTGCTGTTGAAGTCTGGCGGGAGCTCTCTGGTAGGTATATCTGCGACGTTGTGGCGCGTAAGTACCCATTTCCATTCGCGTACCGTCGTTGTTTCTTCGATGGCGGCTAATCGATGCGCGACGAAGGGTTTGTATGAGCGGGCGCCAGTGCGAATCCAGGTGAGCACGGTGCGACTGTCCGACCAGTATGTCTTACTGGTTGGTTTCAGGTCGTGTTCTTCCACCACGGTGACGGCCATTCGTGCGCCCATCGCCGCTGCTTGTAACTCCAGGCGTGGGACCGAGGTCACTTTGATGAGGGACACGTGTATTTGTCCGTCCGCGGTTACCGTACGCCAGTATAGAGCGCACGTGTATGCGGTGAGGGAGGCGTCGACAAATGTGTGCAGCTCCCGGGTTACCGCGGTGCTGTAATATGGGTAGCACCGGGGTATGGCGACGTCGCGGAGCGCTGTCAGCTGTGTGGTCCATAAGGTCCATTTCTGCGCGAGGTCGTCGTCTATTGCTGCATCCCATGTCGTGCCTCTTCTCCATATTTCTTGTAGTATTTTCTTCGCTTGGACGGTGACGGGCGAGGCCAGCCCAAGGGGGTCGAAGACGGACATCATCACTCTCAGTACCAAGCGCTTAGTCGGTTTTTTTTTCATTGAGTGCGTCGGGCGGCAATCGGCTCAGGTCCAAGTTGAAAGCGATTTCATCTGTGGCGGGCTTCCAAACTTGTCCGAGTACCCGTTCATTTTTCATTTCTTTCGCGTCGAGCTCTACGTGTGCGGGGCTCGTGCGCTCGTTTGCCACCTCCCGGGCGTATTCGTGGAGGTTTGAAGGCTCGGTGGTGGGGGTGCAATTTTTCTTGCTTGCGGTGTTTTCTTCTGAGGGGTCTGTGTTCTCATTGGCCACCGCTAGTAGCACTCCCTCCGAGTTGGACGACCACTTACGGAGATTGTAGTGGGCGTTTTTCTGTATATCTCGTACCTCGGCGGCTATCTTGATCACTTCCTCCTCTGACTTGAAACTCTGTAGGTAATCGTCTACGTAGTGATTACGCACAATGGCCTCGGCGGCTTCGGGGTTCGTTTCCCTATATTTTTCGGCGTTCGCGTTCTTTACATATATAGCGATCGTAGGGCTGCAGGTTGCAACGAAGACAAGGGAGCTCATACGCCATTCTTCCGGGGGCGTGTCGTCGCGGCGGTTCCCACGCCACAGATATCGTAGCGCGTTGCGGTCTTCGGGCTTTATTTTTACGTGCATAAACATTGCTTCTATGTCGGCGGACACGGCGATTTTGTGCTGACGGAACCTCATTAGCACCCCCGGAAGTGATTGGAGGAGGGGGGGGGCCTGTGAGGAGTTTGTCGTTGAGTGATACACCTCGAGTACGGGCCGCAGCATCATGGACCACTCTGACGCGATCTCTCTTCATAGGATTTAATACGGCGAAGTGCGGTAGATACCAGTTTTTTTCGTTGTTATTCTTTGGCGGGGCTGGCTCGGCGTAACCTCGCTCGATAAGGTGGTCCATTTCGGCGTTGTAGCGCTTCTTGAACTCTTCATCTCAATCTAGTTTTTTCTCGATGCTGTGTAGGCGTTTGAGCGCGTTCTCGTAGTTGTCCGGCAGTTTGTCGTCTTCGTTTTTCCATAGTAGAGGCACTTGATAGTGACCGTCGGCCGTGAGCGTGGTTGATCGCGCGAGCTGAGCGAGGGCGCGTTCTTCCGGGTCGGATTTGGGTCGTTTCTGCTCTATCATCATATTTTCGATTGCGAAGTATTCTTTTAACTGCCGGTCGACGTCTTCCTCGCTTGTTAGCGATTCCCTTTCTTCGGCTGGCTGATTAGAGATATGGCTGACGATATGGTGGATGACCTCGCCTTGTAGGGGGGCGCGGGTGTGCGCGCCGTGTAACACCCATCCGAGCGGTAGTCGGCTGGCGACGGGTTGATTTCTGTCGCCGCGTCGGATTTCTTCTGGTATTAATAGATGCCAGTTGTCTTGCCCGAGCAGTATTCCCGGTTCGGCCGTGTCGTATCTCAGTAGGTGCTCTATGTCTCGCAGGTGTGGGCACGTACTGATATCGTCTTCGCTTATCGTTTGGGGTGATAAGCGTAGGTCGGGAATTGTGCGGGCGTGTATGCGCATCTCCCCGCCTTGTCCGCGTATGAGGAGCGGGACTCGGCGGGATTTCGTTGCGTTTATTTTTTCACTGGTGATTGCCTCTATGCGCAGCGGCGTTGTAGGCCCGTCTAGGCCGACTTTGTTGGCGATTTCTTCTGACAGGAGCGTGATAGTGCTTCCCTCGGCCATCAAAGCCGAAGTCTTGACCTCCCCTTTGGGCCCCTTTATTGTCACAGGTAATATCTTGAGAAAGGCGCGGGACCGGCGGGTCGTCCACGTTGAGGTAACGGCTTCGTTGTCGGCGGGCGCGGGCTTCTTATTGTGCAATAATTTGTGGTGAAAGTACTCGCAGCCGTCTCGCTCGCACTTCACCCGTTTGCAGTGGTGCGTTCTGCCCTTGTATTTTAGGCATCTGAAGCATAGTCTTTTTTTTTTAGCTAACTTTCAGCGCTCGTCGATTTCTTCAGCCGTAAATTTCGGACACTTGTCGATGCTGTGCGTCTCGCTCTGACAGCACGAACATTTGCTGGCTGGTCTCTCGGAGGTGGCGTAGGCTTTGTGCACTCGTCTTGGCGGAGGTTCGCTCGTTTCTGGTTGCGCGTAGGCTGCGCAGTACTGTGCTTCTCGTTGTAGGAAGGCGGAGATTTTTATTAGTTCTGGTTCCGCGGACACGGTGTTGGCGGCGAAGTCGAACCACCTGTATCTTTGGTTCGGTGTCAGCTTGTCTAGGATCCCTTTAGTAGTCTCAGGGCTGTAGAGATACTGTGCGCGATCTAACGCTCGGAGGGTGGCGATGGCATTCGCAACACGGCACGAGAAGGAGCAGAGGTCCCGCGCGCCGTCTGTGAGGCGGGGCAGCGCGCGGAGCCTTTCTAATTCAATTAGTGCTATGGTATCGGGCCTCCCGAAGCGTGTTTCTAGCGTTCTGATTATCTTGGCGGCCGGAGCTTGGTAGATGAGAAGATTCTCGACGGATTCTTTTGCTCTTCCTTTCAGTGATCTTCGTAGTCTCGCTATATTTTCTGTTTCGGTGAACTTCATTTGAGATTCTTCGTACGAGGCTTTGAAGGTGAGCCATTCTTGATGCGACCCGGCGTAGGCAGGTAATTCGGTTGCGAATCGGGGGGCAGCGCTGCCAGCGCGGGCGGCTAGAGCGATCGCGGACGCGAGCTCGGATAGGTTAACTTGCTGTGGTGTTTGCGGCACTGCGTGGGTGGTGCCGCTTTGTTCATAGCGATTCGCGCAGGGCGGCGCGGGCGTGAAGACTGAGGGGGGTCGCTGAGGGGGGCGTTCCCCGCTTGCGCAGGCGTCGCGACAGCAGCGGCGACGGGTGCGCTGGGCGGCGGGGGGGGGGGCTGGGTCTCTGCGCGCGGCAGTGGCTGCTGGACCGTTGCTTTTTCTTCGTCAGGATTGTTCCCCTTTTCTTCTGGAAGTTGTGGTTCTTGAGTGATGGCGGGCATCTCGTGGTTTTTCTCGAACCAGGCGTCGATTTGCTCGTTCACTTGAGTGGCGGAAACCACAGTTCCTTCGTCTTCGTCGCTTTGTTCGGCTTCTAGTGTGGCGATGTGTGCTTGGGCGAGTTCAAGCTTGATGCGTAACATCTCTTCTTTTGCTTTGGCTAAGCGTTGCGCACGGCGGCTCGTGGTCGTTGCGCGTGACTTCGACGACGGTGGCGGCGCGGGGGGACAAGGCGTCGTCCCCGTCTGTGACGATTCCTGAGATAACGTCGGCGTCTCAGTGATCGTGTCCGTGCTCGTCGCGTTGTCCGTCGTCGGCGGCGTGTATGTTGAGTCTCTACTTGTGTCTTCTCTTGAGGTCCTCGGCGGTTGCTCTGTCCCGAAGATGAGCTGGGCTAACGACTGCCCCGGCGCCGATGACCTTGTGACTGGACCCATTTTCGACGATAATTTCTCGGCAATGTTCTTTCACTGTCACTGGAATCTTCTTATTTCTTGAGGCTGTAGTTTTCGCTTAAACTGCAATTTCTTTCTTGAATATCCGGCTTACTGAAGGACCATTATGTGCCTGATGCACCTATGCACTGGTTGTGCAACTGAATTTGACGGGATTCCGATGAGGGAGCAGCTGAGTGAAAGACTTGTTTTCTTTTCCGAGTTGATGCCGTTTCGTAGGTATTTGTAGAACTGAATTTCATGAGGCCCGGACGCCATATTTATACCATGAAATTCCTTGCCCCGCAGCCCGCCCGCCCCGTGATTTTGGCGGGAAATATGGGCGCGAAAGTATTGGCGGGAAAATTTTGGCGCGAAACGACATCTCATTTATTTATGACAATAATCTTAGGCTAATACGTTATTTACAGTGTTTTATACTTATTTCTATGACATTCGTAGTGCATTATCACCCGAGATCCTCTCCGTTTGCCGGCCAATCGCATCTAAAGCGCGGGTTTTTCGTGTCGCCGTCTATATACGTACCTCGGCCCCCACCTGGGGTATAAATACCGAGCTTCCCCCCTCGCTCGCCCATCAGTCTATGCTTGGCCAGCGCGCGGATAGGATCTAAAGGCTTCCTCTTAATCTATCTATATTTCTAGTGGAAACTTAGTGTTTAGCCACTCTTTACTTAGGAAACCAACAGTATATTACCTCTTAACTAGGTAGGAATGAAGTGTGAGACCTATTATAATTTATTTCGAGTACAAATTATATAAGGCGACTGTAATGCAATGCTTAAGTTATAAGAGGGTTATAAGCTAGGTTACAGGCAATCTATATTTATTAGTTTTTACGTAGATGGTTGTCCTGCACAAGTTCCTTATCCAGTGTGACACCTAGATATTTCACGTCATTGGACAGTTCTAGTACCCTTCCGTACAGCTTTAACTGCTGTATTCCGCGAAGGGTCCTTTTCCTAGTAAAGGGTATAACTACAGTTTTGCCTGGATTAATGGATAATTGGTGACTGTCGCACCATCTCTCTACTTCCCTCAGTGCCTTGTTCATGATTTCTGATACCGTACTTGGAAATTTCCCATTAACCAGTATCACTAAATCATCAGCATATCCTACCGTGTGGATGGGACCTTTATTGAGTTCTATCAAGAGTGAGTTCACCACCAAACTCCATAGAGTTGGTGAAAGTACCCCACCTTGTGGACATCCCTTTGTGGCCGTGGCCATTATCTCATCCTCTAAAAGAGATGACTTTATCAGTCTGCCATTTAGCATGTTGCCTATCCATTTACATATGGTCGGCTCTATACCATGTTTTGCAGCTGCTTCGCTAATAGCATTATACGTGGTACGATCAAACGCTCCCTCCACGTCTAAGAAAGCCGCCAGACATAGTTCTTTATTCTCTATAGCCTGTTCAGCCTTGGTTGTTACCAGATGAAGTGCCGTTTCCGTTGACTTCCCTGGCTGATATGCACATTGTAGTTCGTGCAGCGGATGTCTCCTTAGTGGGCCATCCCTTATGTGTCTTTCTACCAAATTCTCCAATGTTTTGAGGAAAAATGACGATAGACTTATCGGCCTATACGATTTGGCCTCACTGTAATCTGCCTTACCCGGTTTGGTTAGGTAGGTTACTTTTACCATCCTCCACGCACGCGGTACGTGTGCGAAGGCTAAGCACGCCCTGTACAATCTGCTAAGGTGCGGGATTAGTACAGTAGCGCCCTCCTGTAGTAGAATGGGGTAGATTCCATTCCACTAGTAGTTTTATCTGCATATGTCATTATGTCAATCACTCGTTCAAATTGAAAATGCCTCGTAAATCTACTATTGGTAAATGGTTAGAAACGTACCCGGAACTGGTTTATAAAGAACAAGATTCTGTGATACACTGTTCTGTTTGTTATGTTAATTTGAAACAGTTCAAAAAACATGTATCAAGTGTACATCGTAAGAAAAAAAACCGGCCAAGTGCGAGTTGGACTCGCGCACGAAGGGTTCCATACCATTATCTATAAAAACGGCAAAAAAAATCACGTTCGTTGTATGGGAGCCCCCCTTTAAAAATAAAATTATTTTGTTTTTAGTATTTGTTGTTATAGCGGCAAACGAAATACATAATCTTTGAAAATTTCAACTCTCTAGCTATCACGGTTCTTGAGATACAGCCTGGTGACAGACAGACGGACGGACGGACGGACGGACGGACGGACGGACAGCGAAGTCTTAGGAAAATTTCAACTCTCTAGCTATCACGGTTCTTGAGATACAGCCTGGTGACAGACAGACGGACGGACGGACGGACATCGAAGTCTTAGTTATAGGGTCCCGTTTTACTCTTTGAGTACGGAACCCTAAAAACGTGCACCTGGTAACAAAGAAGATTTTAACTGAACTGAACTGATTAAATGTAAAATTGTTAACTATTAATTTTTAGGGTTCCGTACTCAAAGAGTAAAACGGGACCCTATTACTAAGACTTCGCTGTCCGTCCGTCTGTCCGTCCGTCCGTCTGTCTGTCACCAGGCTGTATCTCAAGAACCGTGATAGCTGGTAAGTTGAAATTTTCACAAATTATGTATTTCTGTTGCCGCTATAACAACAAATACTAAAAACAAAATAAAATATTTTTTTAAGGGGGGCTCCTATACAACAAACGTGATTTTTTTGCCGTTTTTATAGATAATGGTACGGAACCCTCCGTGCGCGAGTCCAACTCGCACTTGGCCGGTTTTTATTATTCATTGATTTCATTGCAAATCTCTATTTAACATTTTCAGAAACTCAAAAGTTATCTAAAAGAGATTGGTCTTTAGCGATAAGACCGCCTGTTGTTTACCTCTACTTTTAATCTTCTTTGATATGTTGTGTTGTGATCTATAATGGGATTATCCATATCCTATCGACAAAATCTTTGTATCAGAAGTCGATAAAAGAGATGTCCCCATGACAGCTCAAAAATGCAACGAGAATTCCGATGACTGGACTAACTAGTAAATAAATTATATCTATCAAGTATCACGATCACTCGTACAATAATAATTGACTATAGAACGCGTAGTTTAGACAAAAGGATCCAACCCACAAGACATCACCATTGAAATGTATGACTTTTGTTTTAGGTAGAAGGTTCAATCTCAAATGTTACACATCCTGTGGGTTTGAGCCTTTTCGCTACACTACGACATTTCATGACAGCTATGCAATTCATAACTTGTCTCGATTAGCCTCACGAATGTATCCCCAGTATAGTTTGACCCCGAGTTTGGTAACAACTATGCCTAGTCGGAGATCAAAAAAATATTATTTTATTTGAAGAGTGGCCGGTTAGCTTCGTGAATAGCCACAAATAAACACACTACACGTCTGTCTCGGAGGGCTATTCAGCCGGTACCAGGGCGGCCAATCTTAGTACTAGTTGCGCGGTAATGACAACATAATAAGTCAACTAGAGGCTGTCAAGGTATTTCAAAATTCGCCGTGTTGTCATAAGACATCAGTAGCCTAGGGGTACAGACGGAGGTATTTAGAGTCGATGAGCCGGGGTTCAAACCCTGCGACCGACGCACTTTTTGTATGTTTTAACATTGAAGTGGAGTATTTCAACTAACGATTCTAGATGGCGCATCAATTACAGGGTTACCGTTTTTAGGCCCAGAGATTGTTCTCTATTTCAGTATATAACAAAGTACTTTGTGGCCGGTACTGAGATATATTCCCGCGCGGCGGTAAATTTATACTAGTTTTGAATAATTATTTAAAAATGTAAATTTTGACAAAAAATCTATTTTTTGGACTGGATCTTGTTGGTACATGTATAAACTTTAATGTTGTGTAAGATTCAATATACATATAAATCAACAATAATGACAAAATCCTTGAGTTTTCAGTACGATTTTGTTGACAAATATGGTGTAATTGAGGACAGTTTACATATAGATACGTGCAGAATAAGGAAAATTCGAGGCCGCTAGGTGCAATGGCGACATATTACGCTAATGTAAATAGAAAAAAACAAGTAGGTTCTCATATAACATCATGGAGTATTAGGGGCTCAAACTTATGACCCTGCGCTCTCTTCAGAAAACTACTGTCGGTAATCGGGTATTTTCGGTTAAAGTATTCAGTTATTCTTAAATTGGAGGCTGCTACAACCAATATGAAGAGATTACCTATGCAAATAAGTAATCAGGATCTAGAAAAAGCTTTTCGTTTCTTAGTATTACAACGTCAAAAATCCGTCATTCTCGCTTATTCCTGACGAAAAAACAAGCGCCCTCTTAATTGATGGACTTGATGGACGAAGCTATTATTATTTATTTATTAATCACACACAAGTTTACAGTTTATAACCAAAACACTTATGAGGTAGGTACACATTCATAGGAGGTAGCATCACTATAAAAAATACAACAATTTAGGTAGGAACAATTCAAAAAGGAGCAATCATAAAAATAAACTAAATATACCTAAATTACCTAATCAATCAAAGATTGAGCTGAGCAAGCATTGTACAGACTCGTGAAACTAGGAAAGTATGGCTAAAACTTTTCTACAAAATACGCCAATACTGTCGGCAAATATATCAATGTCGTCGGTTTCCTGCATGATCTTGTTTAGGATGGTTCGCGCTCTAGCAGTGGGAGCGTTCGCTCCGCGCCTGGTGCGCACGCCGGGCACCGCGAACAGACGCCGCGGGCGCCGCGCCGTCACCGCACCGCCCGCGCCGCCCGCCGCACCGACCGCCGGCCCACTCGCACGCGGTACATGCAAGCCCATTCGCTCCAGCACGGACGCATTGTCAACTTTATTGTTGAGCAGTTGGTAATAGTGCACTACATGCAGCAGTTTGCGCCGTGTCTCAAGAATGTGAAGCCCAACCATTCCTGAAACGAAGAGGGACGGATACATATACGGGTAGTATCCGTACTGTCGCTTGTATATGTACCTGGCAAATTTCTTTTGGATTCTTTCCAGCATTGTGATGTATTTAAACTCGTCCGGAGCCCACACTACCGCACCGAATTCGAGCCTACTACGAATGTATGCTTTATATAGCATGACTGCTATCTTGATGGTAGAGAATTGGGAAGCCATCCTCATTATAAATCCCAGCGTTTTAGATACCTTTTTGCAGGTCGTCGTTATATGTTGTCTGAAGTCAAGTTTATTATCCAAAGTCAGTCCTAAGTCACGTATTTCGTCGGTCTGATGAAGTGGCATTCCGCGAAGGCTGTATTCGGTAACGATAGGTGAGCGGAGTCTAGCGAAGGAAATGTGCACACATTTCGAGGCGTTAAACTCCAGCCGATTAGTCTCACTCCATTCAGAAATAGCGTCTATGTCGTTCTGTAATTGTTCTCTGTCATTGTCATCCCTAACACTGTGGAATAGTTTTATGTCGTCTGCAAACATTAGGCACTTAGACGTGCTGACGACCCTCGGGAGATCATTAATCATGACAAGAAATTGTGTAGGTCCTAGCGTGCTGCCTTGACTTACACCAGAACGAGTGAAGTATTGTTGAGACTCGAATCCAGCAAGTTTGACATATTGTCTCCGATCCTGTAGATAACTGGCAAAGAAGTGTAAAAGCCGGGGCGTAAATCCTATGTCTGCGAATTTACGCAGGAGGATATCGTTATCTACAAGATCGAAAGCTTTACGAAAGTCAAAGTATGCAGCATCTACCTGCATTCGGGCATCCATAGCTTCGGTTACGTAATCAACCAAGACTATGTGATTAGTTGTTGTTGAGCGACCTCGACGGAAACCATGCTGAGCATCGTCTATTTTGACTGTGATCTGCTGAGTGATAAGATGGTCCACGATTGATTCGAACAATTTCCCAAACACAGAGAGCACAGCAATAGGACGAAATCCAGTCATGTCGGACCCTGCACTGCTCTTAGGTACGGGGGTTACTCTTGATAACTTCCAGTACGATGGATACACGGCGTGTTGTAGGGATAAATTATAAATAAATAAAAGAGGAGACTCTAAAACAGATATACAATCCCTGGCCAAAAACGTGGGTATTCCGTCAGGTCCAGCCGAGGAGCGCGGTTTGAGCCGCTTGGCAGCGCGCCGCAAATCGGCAGCGTTGACAGCGTTTACTGCGACTCTCGCTGCGTCGTGTGCATCCCCCCGCGTCGCTGCGCTGTCCCGCGCCGCTTCCTCGGCGTCCAGGCGAGGTACCTCACTATGGAATACAGAGCTAAAATACTCGGCAAAAGCATTTGCGGCGTCCTGTCCCGTAACAGTTCTGTCGTGGTAAGTAAAGTCGTCAGGTCGTCTCAAATCCTTGCGTTTACTTTTTACATAATTCCAAAACTTTGTAGGATCGTCAGTGATATCACGCTCAATACCTGCTTTATAATTTTTATACGCAATATCAATCAAATACTTAGCTTGTCGTCTATAATACCTAAACATCTCCCTATTAAAATCGGCATTCGTTTTTCTATATTGTTTTAAATGAAAATATTTAGTCTCAATAGTGTGCACAATTTCAGGACTGTACCAAGTCGGGTATATGTATTTCCCTACTGCAGGTTGTCGAATTCTTTTGATTGGAACATGGTCAGCAATACATTCCTTCAATTTAATGTAGAATGCCTCAGTCGCAACGTCAACATTATCAGAATTTAAGACTGTCCCCCAATCCATTTTAGCCATACTAGCATATAGTGCACTAAAGTCCGCTTTGCGAAAGTTCCATTCCGGTACTTGAGAGACATTGTGAGATTGCATGGACCCGGGCACCGCGTCGGCTCGAGTGCGCGGCAGCGACAGCGCCACCTCGAGCGGCGGGTGGTAGCCGTCGGGCGGCACCAGCGCCGTGGCGGCGCGCTCAACACGCACTCGCCGCTCGCTAAGCCCGCTCAGAACCAAGTCAAGCAATCCATCATGATTATTGCGAATGCTATTGTATTGGCGTATTTCGCAGAACTCAAGGAAACATTCGAATTGGTGGTGGACGTGGGCACTACATGAATTAAGGTTAAAATCACCTAACACTAACACATCCAACTCTGAATATTTACATATTGCATTTTCCATTAGCTATGTGGTAATTCACCAGAGGTGCTATGGAATTGCAGACCTGCAGAAGAGGCGATCTCTATTGGTGCCCGGTCGTACTGTGTGGAGATTTTAATCATAATTTTGCCGGCGATTCGCAATCGCGAGTTGTACTCGATTACTTTAAGAACACGCATATGCTCGAGTACACCAGTAGAGACATGGGATTCACTTCTCGAAACGGAACAACGATCGATGCCGTATTCGCGAAGAGAACGCCGATGGAGCTAATGTACTATACGATTTATTTTAGTACACTGCCGCGAAGACACACACAATATGTGTTAAATTGTAATGTATGCCTACTCCCTTTGTCTCTGTGTGTCTTTTGTGTAGTAAATAAATGTCTTCTTTCTTTCTTTTAGTACGCTTCGCGGGATATTAATAGCCACTAAATTACGCAAGAAGCGACAGGATTACGATGAGAACACGTGTGCGACGCCAGCGTCCAAGCGTCCTCCTTATCGCGACGCGACCGTTTAAAAAAGCGGCCAAGTGCGTGTCGGACCCCGCACAACGAAGGGTTCCGTGCCTACTACTACACAAACTAGTGGATCATTACGACTAGTGGATCTCCCCAAACTGTGAACGTCTTGACTAATTTGATAAAATATTGTTGTCTTATTCATTCGCCTAACAAATTTCGTACCAAACCGAGTATCACCGAACAAATATGTATACAAATACATACATTCATACGAATGTCGGATTGTTCCTGTAGACTCGGAGGACTTCGCTCGTTCATACAATAATGTGCTAAACGAGGATTTGCATTCTGTGATAAATATTAACCTAACGTTTAAGCCATATTATATATTTAATAGTAATTTCGCTGCACAGGTCAGGTTGGTTAAGGTCTTAATGTGTTCCTCCTCGCGTGGTAACACAGGGTAGCAGAAAAGCTGTTTATCCAGCATTTTGCATAAATATATCAAACCGACTTGAACGAAGAAAGTCTTCTTAACATCTCCAAAAACTATAAAGTCCGTTAGTGTAAAGTACGTTTCGAAGGCGCATTTGGGAGACCTATAATATGCAAATAACCTTGTATTATATTATATTTAAGAGAAACTGCTTCAACATGTCCGGCTATGTTGCTTGCTTGCTCATAATAATTTCTAGGACAATGTCGAATACTTGTTTTTGCCCATGCTAAGACTCCATATCCCGTATCCGAAAATGCTTGTTCAGAAGTGGTTCTTACTACTTCTACAAAACCAGGTAAGTTAAAGGAGTCAACACAGCTACTCTAAGTTTCTTCTATAAAATAGACATCAGAATACATTATGGAATACGATTATACGATCCTCTACAAACTATTTACCTGTGGGTCAAGATGCACCCAAATCGCATGGCAAAAGTTGAAGATCGAGGCCTGACCGAGAACCTCTTCATCACCTATATATGTATCAGTAATTTGATAATAGACAGAAGGTGAACTGCAGGGTCCTACCGTAACTTATTCATAACTAATAAAAAAATCTCTTCTTATCCAATATATTGCCGACGTACGTGAATCGTTAATAAAACTTTTCTTACCTACAAACTACTTATTTAGGCTGTTTGTTTATTATTGGGCAGTTTTAGTATTAGTTTAGGTAACAAACCAACTGTTCACTATTTTCATGTGGCATGAAAATAAAGAACTTCGAGCTGGTTAACAACAATTAATGATTAGAGGTCAAAATGCCGGTTTCAAAATTGACTCGTCCAGCATAATTATGTTTCCAGCATAATTATGTTGTAAGTTGATCTTCGATGCCAAACCGTTCCTGCGGTCTATACAAAACTATTTCTCAATATTGACCGTTCCCCGTTTTTCTGCAGCAAATTGTTTTTATTCTTCGTACATTTTTTTTAAATTATAACTAAACAAACTTTTAGCCGCAACTTCGTCCGCTTATACCTGTAGCGTTAACGTATTTTATGTTAAACGCCTAAACAAAATCTAAGAGCAAAAATATGCTATTACTGCTAATTATTAGACATGAGCATGAGACACTGACACAGCCGGCACAGGCACCATGTCACAATTAATTCCATAATACCTCTTACCATCCCTTTAAGAGACGATGAAAAAAAACTATCCTATGTCCTTCTCAGGCTCTCAAAACTACCCACATACCTAATTTCATTGAAAAGGTACAACAGACAGACAGAGCAACTTTCTTTATAATAGGTATGATATTTATTTATCGTATGGCGGTTGCACACTGGTACGGTACATAATTATAATATATGTATTCGTATTGATGTCGCTGATAGAGATATGATATTAAGTATGGATATGGATTTATGTATTTGTAATTGAAATACGCCACTGATAATCAGTATGCTTGTAATAGTCGTAATTATGCATATCAGTGAACGACATTATATTATATTAAAAAGGTCGTATCGTCATGCAAACCTTACGGCACTTACATCCTTATCTATAGGGCAATCAGTTTTTCAGCAATTACTCGAAAACCTTTTAGCCGATCTTTTTCAAAACACTTTTTGGCGAAAGGATTTAAAGACCATGATTTTTTTCAAATTTTTTACTTCCGCTATTCAATAGTTAGAGGGTGGGGGACACAATTTTCGTGCCTTTCGTGGCGATTATCTCCGAGTATATTCACAAAATCAAAAAAAGTGCTGAGTAACCTTATAGTTATTTTAAAAGACCTATCGTTTGATGTGCCACATATGGACTTAGTGTGAAAAAAAAATTTTTGACTTGCAGTTACAAGTATGAAGTGCCCCCGTAAAAAATTTTTTTTTAGTAATTTTATTGCATAACTATATAGCGGTTATCAAAATACACCTTAACTTCAAATTTCATTCAAATACAACGTACAGATTTTGAGTAAAATGCCTGTGACATTCGGACAGACGGACAGACGGACATGACGAAACTATAAGGGTTCCGTTTTTGCCATTTGGCTACGGAACCCTAAAAAAGAAAACGGGATCGCGCCGTGAGAGGGGAATGTGGGAAGTCAGAAGACTAGTGTTACAAATCCCTTGATATCTTCCTGCACCGGGCCTCTGGAATGTCTATCAACGACTTCGTTGTTATATTCATATTGTAAACACAGTACCTATCTACTTACTTGTGATTCTCCGAATTCAATGGGTGACGCGTAGAGTAGTTTGTTTATAGTAATGGACCTACTTTATACCTACCAAGGCTGCCTCGCATCACGCTATACGACACAGAGCTTTGAATGAATGAATGAATGATATTTATTCAAGTAACACAACATAAGTAACACAAGACAAAATACATTAACAAATACATCGAAGACGTAGATCGGGATGTGAACCTGAAATGGCCTCCACTCAGCAAAGCAGTTGGCACGGCTAGCGTGATCAACGGCGCTGGTTTTCTGTGGAGCCAGCGGGGTGTGCGGGACAGCGTACTGTGCGACTTGTGTCGGATGATACAATAATGGTTATTAATAAAAAATATAAATTTAAATATATATACATGTTAGAACGATAAAAGTATCTAAATTATACATATACTTTTATTATTTAGCGGTTAACTAAATTGGGGCTAATAATTTTAGGAATTGGAACTAATAATGGTGTTATGGATATCCTACCCTCAGGCAACAATACCTTGTTGAGCCATTAAGTGTCTTTTCAGTTTGGATTAGAACCCTCTAAATGTAATGCTCTCCTTGATTGGTGGTGGAATGTTATTCCAGCATTTCGTGGCAGCATAACGAAAGCTGCCACGAAATGCAGCGGTTTTGTGCCATGGGCAATCCAGACGTGGGATACGCCTGGCTCGCCACGGGTAGAATATCAACTTACTATGCAAATACGCGGGTTTCTTAATGTGGAATATACCAAATAATAACGTGGCTAAGTGAAGTGTACGTCGAGCACTCATATTAAGTTGGTTAGTATTGAGATACGGGGTAATATGGGATCGTGGCGGGATTGGGAAGCAGAAGCGTGTGCATGCATTTTGTAGCCGTTGTATAACTTTCTTAGTTCGCGAGAGTATGCAATTGGTATATACCGTATCCGCATAATTAAGTTTAGACAGGATGAGCGTATCGCACAATTTTACTCGCATATCTACACTGAGATAATTACGCACTCTGTAAAGAATAAATAGTCTATAGAAGCAGTTTCCGACAGTTTCTAAGATATGCTTTTCAAAATGCAGGGAGCTATACATAAGAAGGCCCAGGTTGCGGGCTTCTGAGACCATATTCACACATTTACCTGATATATTTACATGGGGATTTGCAGCCGTAATGCGGCTGACTTGTTTTTTGAGCCCAAGACGAGAAACTTAGATTTCGAGGGATTGAGTACTAGACTGTTTTTTTCAGACCAGCTGTCAATACAGTGCAGGTCTTCATTCAGCTTATCGACAGCCTGCTGTGTGTCGTCGGGGTTGAATGATATGAAGAGCTGTATGTCATCGGCATAAATATGAAATTTGCAATTCTTAATATTATGTACAATATCCGCACTGTAGAGACTGTACAATACGGGGCCCAAAATAGAGCCTTGTGGCACGCCTCTACAATACTGGGAGTAATCCCCATGGTGTGGATAAACCGTCTGCGCCTTACACTTGGACAAATTGTGATCGGTTAGTCATATAGCTTGCGAACCAGCTTATAGAGCTGTCGCTGAAACCAAAATATGCTAATTTAGATAATAGAGTAGGTGTATTAATGCAGTCAAACGCACGGAAAAAATCCAGAAGGGCTAATATTGTTCCCTTGCCTACATCTTGTGAGGACAAAATTTCATCTACCACATCCAGAAGGGCTGTGGAGGTACTGTGCCCTTTTCTAAAGCCAGATTGTCTTAAGGGTAATATATTGTTACTTTCAAGAAAATCGGTTAATTACATGCATACAACCTTCTCAAATATTTTCGACAGAAGAGGTAGTATGCTTATTGGCCTCAGATTTTGTAATCAGCTGGATGGGGTGTTTTAGGGATGGGTTTAACTGTTGCTATTTTCCACAGTTCGGGATTTTTTTTGGTTCGATTGATTTGTTAACTATGTCTGTGATAACGGTTAATGTTTTTGGGAGTGTCAATATCAATATGTCCAAGGATATACCATCGACCCAAGCAGCATTAGTTGATATTGATTTAATAATCTTGGCAACGACGGTTTCATTTACAGATTTTAGGCTAAATACCGCGGGGCCATATCGGTTAGATTCGAGAAACGTTATATATGATGAATCAACAAAGTTGGTGCCAGGTAAATTAAGAAAGTGAGTATTAATAGAGTTAGGGTCAGAGAGTTGTGATGGCAGTTCCAAGTCATTTGTTTTAGAATTTACTAGGTTGTTTTTAATGTTTTTCCAGAGTTTGCTGGGATCATGGATATTTCTATTTATATGATATTGGAAGTATGCAGACTGTTCGTAATAAGGTGACACGTTTACTAAGTTCTTTAGATCTTTATAATACTTTTTGTGACTATCCAGCTTAGTGCGGTGATATTTGGCATGAGTTAATCGCATCATTTCTCTAATATTAGAAGTAATCTACGTATAGGTGCTATTTTTTATGAGGACTTTTTTTGAGGGTGCAAACAAGTCAAAAATATTTATCAAGCCGTGGTTGAACTGCTTCCTCCGATCATCCGAATGGCGGCGACGTGGTACGCCACCCGTCACGTCTCGTTTCTCACGGGGGCGAGAAGCGGCTCACGGAAAGCCGTTTTGCTACGTTGAATGTTCAAGGAGGTATGAGTGAGAAAGTTGATGAGGTATTACAGATGATGGATGAAAGGAAGATTGATGTGCTATGCGTGATTGAGACGAAGCGGAAGGGGTGTGACACCACCACACATGGACCCTACACGGCTTATTGGTCAGGGGTGCCAAGCTCAGAACGGGCCTGTAAGGGAGTTGGTGTTATACTCTCCGCTAGGATGGCTAAGTGCGTGAACGAGTTTGACTGCGTGAGTCCCAGACTGATATGGGTAAGAATGAAAGTGGGCCTAGTGCGGATTTTTGTCGTTGGGGTTTACGCACCTGTAGAACAGGGTGCGTGAAGCTCACAGCGTACAAAGGATGAAAGACAGATGTTTTGGGATGAATTGAGGGACGTGTTAGTGCTATGCAAGGACAACGAAAGGGTAATAATGTTAGGTGACTTCAATAGCTGGGTAGGAGTGAAGAGAGATGGATTTGAAAAGGTGTTAGGGATGCATGGTGACGAAAAAGTTAACGAGAATGGAAGAAGTCTGTTAGAAATTTGTCTTGAGTGCAATCTTTGTGTGGCAAACATAATGTTTGCCCATAAATTGATCCATTTGTACACTCGAGAGGCAGAGAATGTTAGGAAAAGTATGATTGATTTTATAATATTTGACGAAAGAATGAGAAAGAATGTTCTAGACGCTAGAGTTTATCGCGGCTCCGGTGTCCACACTGACCACTTCCTGGTAATGAGCCGAATAAGAGGTCTATTCAAGGGATGGCGACACCGACCGTGTATTACTACTAGCGTGTTAGAGAGAATAAAAGTAGAGAATTTGCAAGAAAAAGAAATAAGTGATGAGTTTGTCAGTATGTTGAAGATTGAATTCGAAGGAATGGATGGTTTAAGCGAGATGGGTGATTTGTGGCACAACTTAAAAAGTAAAGTTGTTAAAGTGGCTCAGGAAGTGTGCGGTGTCAGTCAAAGAAGCAAAGGAAGAAAGGATAAGAATGTTTGGTTGGATAAGTAAGTACAAGAAATGAAGAATGTGAGAAGAAAAAGTTGTGGCGGGATTGGTTAGCTACAAGAGCTAACCAGTAGTAAAAAGAAATAAAGATGAACAGAATGACCATTTGGATGAAAGACTGTCGCGGGACTTCCAGACGAACATAAAATATTTCTGGAAATCTGTTCGACTAGCCAGAGGTATGAGCCAGAATTCTGAGCTGAAGTCAGTCAAAGACAGGAATGGAAGTTTGCTTAATAAGACATAATGCATATTAGGGAGGTGGAAGGAATATTTTGAAAGTTTGTTTGATAGGGAGGAAGAAAATGGTCTTACCTCAAGTCTGAATGGTAGCGCAACCGAGGATGAAAGTAATATCAGCATGGACGAAATTGTGAAAGCATTGAGAGGAATGAAATCGGGTAAGGCGGCAGGGTATGACAGAGTTTCCGCTGAGATGCTGAAGGCAGGACAGGGCGTCGTAGCGAGTCAGTTGTATCTCCTCTTTAATTTGTGCTACAGCACCGGCCGTGTACCGAGGGACTGGTGCAAGGCCATAATCGTTCCTCTTTACAAAAGGAAAGGATCACAACTTGACTGCAAAAACTACAGGGGCATTAGCTTACTCAGCATCGTCGGCAAATTGTATGCAAAAGTGTTGATTAAAAGAGTAGTGAAAGAGACCGATGAAAAAATTTGGGATGCACAAGCAGGATTTAGAAAGGGTATGGGTTATACGGATCAAGTCTTTTCCTTACGATGCATAGCCGAGAAATATTTGGCCAAAGGTCAAAAGGTCTATTGCGCTTTCGTGGACTTGGAAAAGGCTTATGTTAGAGTGATGAGGGATGAACTATGGTCGGTGTTGTGCACGTATGGAGTAGACAGCCGCCTCGTTCAAGCACTGAAATCTTTATATAAGGATTCCAGTGCTTTCGTGAGAATAAACGGGTCATATACTGACTGGTTTAACATTGAAAAGGGTGTTAGACAAGGATGTGTAGCGTCTCCGTGGCTGTTTAATCTATTCATGGAGAGCTGTCTGCAGGATCTGAAAGGTGATGAATGTGGTTTGAGAATGGAAGGGTTACGCGTCAAATGTCTCCTATATGCTGACGACCTTGTACTACTTGCGTCGTCTGCTGTGGAGTTACAAATGATGGTAACGAAGATGAATGAATCTTTTGAATGGAAAGGGATGAAGATGAATGTAAGTAAGACGAAAGTGATGGTATTTGAAAAAGATGAAATTATGACAGACTGCGAAATAATGATTGATGAAGAAAGACTGGAACAAGTAAAAGAGTTTGTGTATTTGGAGACACTATTTACTGGAGACTGAAAGCATGAGAAAGATATTAAAAGGAGAGTGAATGCAGGGAATCGAGTGAATGGGGCACTGAATGCCTTTATGGGCAGCCAGAAAATATCGCAAAAAGCACGCGTGGCTGTGCATAGGGGAGTGTTGGTGCCCACACTTATGTATGGTAGCGAAAGTTGGGTGTGGCAAAAAATACATCAAAGTCGAGTGAATGCAGTAGAAATGAGAGCGTTGAGAAGTATGTGTGGAGTGAAATTGAGTGATAGAGTCAGAAACAGTGTGATAAGAGATAAGTGTGGAATGGATGGAGATATAGTCACGAACATTGAGAAGGGTATGTTAAGGTGGTTTGGGCATGTAGAGAAGATGGATGAAAGAAGATTAACGAAGAAAGTGTATATAAAAAGAGTGGAAGGGCAAGTTGGAAGGGGAAGACCTAGGCGAACTTTCTCCGATCAAATTGGAGAAATAATAATAATAATAATAAATGATTTATTTCACAAAAACACTTGTTACATGATATTATGGGGTATATCCATCAGACTCCAAACTAGGCTTAAGCCTGTATCTTGGCAGTCTGCGAGTGCGAAAAAAACAAGATTTACAGGAGTGTTAAGGAAATGTAGTAACTTAGTTATATAGTTTAGATAACACTAGTCGAATTGGTATATAAACTAAATTCTATTGACATGCGAGTGTGTTTGCATATATATGTGTGTGTGTGCGTGTGTGTGTGTGTGTGTGTGTGTGTGTGTGTGTGTGTGTGTGTGTGTGTGTGTGTGTGTGTGTGTGTGTGTGTGTGTGTGTGTGTGTGTGTGTGTGTGTGTGTGTGTGTGTGTGGGATGGGGGTGGGTGTGTGTGTGTATGTGTGTGTGCTTGGGTGTGAGTTGATGATGGAAATTCCACAACAGCTTTATAGGGTTTAGTTTGTATGCGGTATTCTAACCAGTCTCTCGGTTTCAGCGTATGACAATGTTAGTAACCATTTCTTTACGATACGTCTAGCTTCAGGAGTGGAAAGCTGTTTAATGTTCTGGTACTTGCAGATGTTATTATATACGTAGGGATGTGAAAAAGCTGGAGATATACGAGCCGAAGCAGATATGAGCGGTGGCAGGGGCGCCTTATATATGCGTCTTCTTAAGATTTCCTCATAGAGCGCAGAATTGAGTAAACAACTGTGAGTCCGCGAGACCGCTTTCATGATATAAGAAATCTTACAGAAAGGCCAGTTCAAAAGAACCCTAAACCGACGAGCATGTATGAGAAATGTTATGAAAATGAGTGAAGCGAAAGTGGTTTGTCAGGATCGTAGCAAATGGAGATCCGTGATCTCTGCCTACCCCTCTGGGAAAAAGGCGTTCATATGTATGTATGTATGAACTGCACCACCATATCATCAACGTTGCCTTTGACCGGTGATTTCCAATCAATACTATTAACGGCGGTGTTGAAATCGTTGATATCCTTTAGGGGTTTGACGTCTGGCTCCCACCACATCTGGTGGCTATTTAGGCCGCTTCCCAAAATGTTAACTTTTTCAAAATGACTTATTTCCTAAATTACCACTTCCCAAAATGTTAACTTTTTCAAAATGGCTTACTTCCTAAATTACCACTTCCCAAAATGTTAACTTTTTCACAATGGCTTATTTCCTAAATTACCACTTCCCAAAATGTTAACTTTTTCTAAGTAGCTACTTCCGAAAATGATAACTTTTCAGACTTTCCAAAATACAAAGGTTTTTCATTTATACCACTTCCTGTTACTGCTTCTCAAAATGATACTAAGATATGAAAGTGATCATTAAAACCTTATCCTACACTGGCCACTTTAGATACAGGCTTCTCTTTTGATAAATGTTGGTTTTGCGAGCAATATGCCCAGCCCACTGCAACTTGAAGTTAAAAAAAATACACTATAAAAAGACATTTTAGGACATTTACCACATAATGCACATAATAGTAGCACACACTATCAGTAATCGGTAGTGTACAGTGAGCCTATGAAAATGTTGAGCACATTAGTGCCTTGCAAATTAAGTAACAAAGTAGACGTTTTGAGAAGTGTACATAATGAGAATTAGATATTTTGGTAAGTAGATGTTTTGAGAAGTGTACATAATAGAAAAAGCCGTGGTGGGAGTTCACATTTTGGGAAGAGGCCTAAATAGCCACCAGACGTGGTGGGAGCGAGACGTCAAACCCATAAAGGGTTTATATCAATATTTTTAACTAGCTTTTGCCCGCGACTTCGTCCGCGCGGAACTCGTTTATATCGTAACTTTCTCCCCCCTTTTCACCCCCTTAGGTGATGAATTTCCAGATAAAAACTATCTTTAGTAAGGATTCTTTGGGAAGGCCCCGGAATTCAAAGTATCTCTACACCAAATTTCATTTCAACCAAATTAAGCATGAAAAGTTAACAGACAGACAGAGTTACTTTCGCATTTGTAATATTAGTATGGATTGTATGAAGGAAAGGGTCATTATGGCTGAGTTGCATGATTTTATAGATTAGCTTACTCCGAACGCCTTTTTTTACAAAATAGACTCCGCCGCAAACTTGGTTTCTATGACCATGTAGGCTTTTTTCATTATTATTTTGCATATTTTCATATCACACGGCCGTAAGGACCTTTTCTACTAAACCGTAGGACTAAATTAACTGACTTGTAATTTAAATATTTTATATTAAAAATAAAGATACGTCAACAAAATGTTACATCTAATATTTTTAAAAATAGCCATAATAAAACGTATTTTTTACCCCGTTTTAGAAAACATCTTCGAAACTACCGCCATAAGGTACCTTTACCCTTGGAATGGAACGTCACATACATATATTTACCTAAATAATGTTCCTATTCCCCAGGACTCCCAACTACCGCTATATACCGTAAATGGGTTCCATCCAATTTTTCACCCCCTATTTCACCTCCTTAGAGGATGATTTTCGGGATAAAAACTATCCGTTGTTATGAAAACGGGTAGTTTTTATCCCGAAAATCATGGAGAATGCTCCAGGACTCAAGCTATCTCTATACCAAATTTCATCTAAATGGGCTACATCCAAATTTTCACCCCCATTTCACCCCCTTAGGGGATGATTTCCGGAATAGAAACTATCATTTGTCCTTTTCCAGGACTCAAACTATCTTTCAACCAAATTTTATCAAAAAGTGTCACAAACAAATTTCCACCCCCAATTACACCCTCTTAGGGGATGATTTTCGGGATAAAACTATCCTATGTCCTTCCTTAACTATCGCTATACCGTAAATGGGTTCAATCCAAATTTTCATCCACCATTTCTCACCCCCTTATGTGTTCCCCTTATTTCCTCCTTTCATGTGTTCCGGAATAAAAGTTATTATGTTCTTTCCTTGGACTGAGACCTCTCTCTATACCAAATTTCATCTAAATGGGCTCTATCGAAATCTTCAACCCTCATTTCACCACCTCAGGAAATGATTTTTCGGGATTAAAACAATGCATTGTCCTTCCCTAGGACTCCTTCTGTTTTTTTACCAAATTTTATCTGAATGGGTTTTATCCAAATTTTCACCCCCTATTTCATCCCTGAGGGGATGATTTTCGGGATTAAAACTATCCGTTGTCATACTCCGGGACTCAAACTATTGTTCAACCAAATTTCATCAAAATGGGTCACAAACAAATTTTCACCCCCAATTACACCCCCTTAGGGGATGATTTTCAAGAGTAAACTATCCTATGTCCTTCCCCAAGACTCCAACTCGCTATACCGTAAAACCCATTTATCCATCCAAATTTTCATACCCCATTTGACCCCCTTAGGAGATGATTTCTGGACTAACATTTATTTTAAGTCCTTCTCCAGGACTCTTAACTATCTCCATACCACATTTTATCTAAATCGGTTCTATCCAATTTTTCACCTCTCATTTCACCCCCCACAGGAGATGACTTTTCAGGATAAAAACTATGCATTGTCCTTCCCTGCGACTCCTTCTATCTCTATACCAAATTTTAACTAAATGGGATTTATCCACATTTTCATCCCTATTTCATCCCCTTGGGGAATGAATTTCGGTATTCAAACTATCTATTGTCATTCTCCGGGACTCAAACTATATATATACCAAATTTGGTAAACGGAGTCCATCCAAAATTTCACCCCCCATTTCACCCCCTTAGGGGAAGATTTCCAGAATAAAAACTATCCAATGTCCTTCTTCAGAACTTAAACTACCTCTAAACCAAATTTTATCAAAATGGATTACATCCAAATTTTCACCCCTCCATTTTACCCACTAAAGGGAAGATTTTCGGGATAAAAACTATCCTTTGACCTTCCCTGGGACTCAAACTAATTATATACCAAATTTCATCCAAATCGGTGCAGCGGTTTAAGTAGCTCTATACAAATTTCCACCCCCCATTTCATCCCCTTAGTGGTTGATTTCCAGGATAAAAACTACCCTAAGTCCTTCCCCAGGACTCAAACTATCTCTACACCAAATTTCATCTTAATCAGTTCAGCCGTTTTCACGTGATGCGCGGTCACATAAACAGACAAACAGATAAACAGACAAACAGATAAACAGATAAACAGACAAAAATTCTAAAAACTGTTGGAACGTGTTCTGTTATCGATTTTAAGTATCCCTAGCCAATTTTTTTTCGAATATCTTCCATGTACAGACTTTCGACCCTCTTCAGCTTTATTATATGTATAGATAGGCCTGTATATACAAGTGATTTGGGAGGAGGTTTAACTTTTCTGATATTTAATTGGCAGGTGATAAATGCGTAACGTGGGCGCAGCAGCCCTACGTCACACACACACCGGTACATCACCCCACCACGCTCTGCGGAGAACGCCGGGGCAGTCTGCGGGGCGAGGAGCAGTACAACGCTTCGGCCGCCCGCACCCCGCCCCGCGAAGCGCATAAAACCCGCGGCACAGCGCCGCGAGCGCCAGTGTGACCCACCGCTCGGTGGAAAGCACTGCCCCCCCTCCCCTCCTCTCCGAGGCAGCGCTGGCTGGTCCTCGCTCGCCCGAGTATCCCCGCCTACCGTGAGGCAGTGTGGCAAGCCCGCACTCAGCCCAGGGCGCCCTAGCACACGAGGCCGTGAGGCAAGTCCTCGCGTGCCACGGACCTAGGACGTGAATCACCCTCGAGGCAGCGCTGGCGGTCCTTGCTCGCCCAGGACTCCAGGTTCCTGTAGTCTCGAGGCAGCGCTGGCTGGTCCTCGCTCTCGCCCAGACTTCCATCTAACCTTCCGCCGAATCATTCCACTAACAAACGCCGCCCGTAGAAATAAGTAGCTCCGCGCTAACACCGCCGTACCGGTCTTAATTCACTACCGTCATTAGGCTTTTAGACATAAGGTTTTGAAGTGATAATAAACGGATGTAAGACCCATTTCTATTGTTAATTTAATCCGTGTTTGCCTTCTGCTCCTCCTCGATCCCTAATCGCACCTCTGAGCTAGTCAGGAAACCCTCGCAAGACCCTAGCGTTCGAGGGATTTGTGTGTGCCCTAAACCAGCACATCACAAATGCATGACTGCTAAGGTCAGGAATATGGTTAACGGACACACCCGAGATGGCCCTGTTACAACATATGACATCTATAAGAGTTTCACTATGTTCTGTGAAATGCGTTGGTTCAGTTACGTACTGTGACAAGTGCTTGTAATTTAGAAAGTTTATAAGCTTCTTTGAGTTTGATTCCTGGTTGTTTAAAATATTAATATTAAAATCGCCTAATAGAATAATATAGTCATACATCGCAAAAGAGGTTAAAGAGTCACTAAGAGCATCAAGAAATACATCCACATCAAACCAGGAAGGCCGATACGCAGTTCCCACAGCTAGTTTAAGACCATTCATACTGAGACTGAGCCACATCTGTTCAACCAATGGTGCAACGGGGTGCTGGAGCTGTCGCGCGGAGATGCCGCGCCGGAGGTACATACCTACGCCGCCACCCCGCGCGCGCTTGCTCGAAGCGTCGCGCGGCACGTGCCGCAACCGGTAGCCCGGCGGCGCCGGGGCGCGTGATTCCTGACCTTTCTTCAGCCATGTTTCACATATGGCCATAATATCCACATCATAGCGTTCTATGGCCACAAGGAACTCATTGTGACGCGTACCAAGAGAACCAGGGATTGAGAGCCCAAGGGTTAATTTTTTATCTTTAATAAACTGCACAACAAAAGAAAATAAGATTTCACAGTATTTGCAGTGAAGCTGGTACAGTCGTAGGTATGAGGCATGCCTCCAGTCGAAGATGGTAAAATCAAAGCATTTTATATGCGTATATGTGTACATACATCCTCTTACCACTTATGGGACTATAAAGTAAAATTGGGGTTGGCACGTTTGAGTAATAGCACATCACATATAATACAGTAACACGGACTGCCAGGTCCGGAATACATTTTATATAGGTTATAAGTGAATAAATAAAACCTGGATGTAAATACCATTGATGAATTATTGTTAAATAAATATACGCTTCAATAAGCATGCTATTGTAGTATGAGTAATAAATAAAGTTATATAAATAGCTGGTCGCACAGCACACTGTCCACAACAACATTACATGTGCTACCTCATTCACAAACTTAGGCTTACTAAGTAGATGCGAGCATTTTTTACCACTTAATCTATAAAAATACGAATTTACAATTATGGTGTGTTTAAAAATATAAATGTATAGTGTCTTTGTATATAAAATTAAACAGCAAATAAACAATGAGCAAGCACAATTAGCACAGCAAATTTTATGTAGTATTATTGTTTCTGTGTAAAAAGTTTCGATAGACTTAGAATATTTTTCCGTATACAAAAAAACATCATAACACATAATATAGTTAACGACCGACTTACAATATTTTTCCTTATATAAAATACCATCAAAACACATACTGTAGTCATTTATTTATCATTCGACGTAGTAGGGTCAACACCGAAAACCTGCCGAATATCTTTTTCACATCGAATCCTTTGATTGTGTATCACTGTGTAGTTATAACTTATATTTTAATTACCTATTGTAGTGCACTAGCGAGTGGATGGTTCATTCTCGCCTCGTCAGTCACAGCTTGCGCCACGATCGGTCGTGCGGTGGTGTGTCGTACGGAACATCGACAGTTCCGCGGTGTGTTTGCGGACGCGACCAAGTTGAAACACTTCATCGACGAGATTGTGACAAATTTGAACTCCGTTCGTCTGGATGTGCCGCCGATAGTTTGAGATGCGAGTGAAGTCAACGGTTTTCGTGTCAAACTGAACCAGATCCCTAAGAAATCTACACATTTCTGTCAATTCTCGTACAAGGCCCCGATACGATTGGCAGTTGTCGTAAATATGTACGGAGTGTTCGTGAACACGGCCAAGGAATTTAATGAGCGCAAGAAGATTTTTGATATGGCGCATATGGAACCGAAGCATCGACTGCCAATGTTGGTATCGTCGTCGGAATACTGGTGGCATGAACCGAGCAAGAAATTGATGCGAATAAATTGGCTCACGATTTGAAGTCTGTGTCGTCGAAGGATGACTTCAACGAGGCTGTGAACAAG
Source organism: Epinotia brunnichana (assembly GCA_963854355.1). NCBI lineage: Eukaryota > Metazoa > Arthropoda > Insecta > Lepidoptera > Tortricidae > Epinotia > Epinotia brunnichana. Next base: position 4,117,855 of record OY977963.1, on the reverse strand, counting down.
TTTTAAATCGATCCTGTGCAGGCATGGGCCAATTTAAAAGATAAACTGTTGACTTCGAAAAAACCAAACAGTAAAGGTTGTAGCCCGGCTAGCCGGCGGGTTAAAAATAAAACGAATCGTTTATATACAATAAAATATAATAATAAAATAAAGTGGAACTATGTACAGAAAGGGTTCAACTTATTCAGTCAGTACGGAGCTGTAGATATGAAAAGAAAGGTCACTGGCCTGAATAGGGTATAGGATCCGTAATTAAGACGGTAGAACCCGAAGTCCTCAGGCTTTCAAATACACTCGAAGTTTCCAAGCAGGTCGGCTCCACATCTCGATGCAGCGTGCAGCGTAGGCGAAGCCCGCTGGTCAGTAGCAGCCGCCAGAAGACAACTTAGCCATGCATAAAGGGCTGGAAACAATCTTTTTTCTTAGCACAGGTTCAAACCCCATTCGAGCCTCATAAGGGTTAGGCCAGTGACGGCTAAATGAGGCTTGGATTGGGTTTAACAAACATTACATACACAACACAGAATTAAAAAACAATACATACCTGCATAAGTGGCAGCCCTTATATGTATGTATGAACTGTGAGTACTGAACAAAATTTACAAGCAGTAGTTATTTCAAGAAATAATAGCAATAATCGATATTTATAACAAACCAAATATGTAGTCAATGAATTGCGCAAGCAAGAGAAAATCAAAGACTACAATATACATACTGAGATAGACAGGCAACTCGACCAAATTGAGAAGGCATTTAATGCTTACGTATACAGGCGCCATCTCTTCTGCGGTAGTTACAACTTTTCTTTGAATGTACAAAACATACAAAAAGTGCGTCGGTCGTAGGGATTGAACCCCGGATCATCGACTCCAAATACCACCGTCTGTACCCCTAGGCTACTGATGCCTTGTGACAATACGGCGAATTTTGAAATACCTTGACAGCCAAGCCTAGCAATCGCTAGAGCTTCAGAGAGTTCGCCAGCTATCAAGAAGGTGGCACTGTTTTCAATAAGAAACTGGATTTGCATTAAGTTCTAAGTTCGCATAGCATGGAGAAAATTTTCCTCGAATCAAACAAAACACGGCGGTGAAGAATTCAATTTTTCTTTTATAACCGGCCAGCGCGCTGGCGGCCGCGCGGTGAAGGTTTTGCCGTGTTACAAGGTGCCATGTCACCAGGAGTGTGGAATGTGAAGGTTCAAAATACGCAGACCATGCCGAGTACCGTTCCTATCCAATTGATGGAGTTCGTAAATGACAAGATCCAGTGTGTCTGTGGCAACTGGAAACGGCTCGTAATGGAGCCGAAGTATATTCACGCTTTCGCCGTTGTTAACGTCGGAGGATTCAAACTCACTCGTTTGGGAATATTTCTGGACCCGGACCTGGAGTTCATGGCGTACAATAACGTGCCGTCCGAACTTCAGACGATAAACGAGGGTGTCGCAGCGCAACCTAAAAAAATCATCAAGTGTTCGTTTCTCAGTAACGAATCTGTCTCCACCGCCGAAGAGGACGATTCTTCGTCCCAGAAGCGCACGTATGAATTTAATTGACGCCGTTTGATTTTAGATTAAAGATTGTTTAAAAAAGAGAGAAATATTGTACGGTGATCGGAAATCAAATTGTCATTTATGTGTGTCTAAAATTAAATTGTTATAAAATTAAAAAAACAAAATATGTATATGTTAAATACAATGCTGTATTTGCGTTTTGTGAGAAATTTTATACGGTGATGGAAAATAAAACTGTCATTTATGTGTGTCTAAAATTAAATTGCTACAAAATAAAAAACTAAATGTTTGTTCAATACAATACTGTATTTGCGTTTTGTGAGAAATATTTTGTACGGTGATGGGAAATAAAAATTGTTTACATTGTCATTACTGCGTTTAAAATTAAATATTAAAATTAAAATGAAATGTACGTTAAATACTGTATTTGAGTTTTGTGACAAATGAACGGTGACGGCAAATAAAAATGTATTACAAATATGATTTTCTTTATTTATTTTTTCATTAATAATCTAATATAATAGCTGGTTCATTTTCAATGCCCTTTCAAGTCGTGTAGAGCACGAGATCTGTGTTTTTTTAATAAATACTAATAGTTACGTCGTAATCTTGAAGGAAAAAGGAAGCATTCTGCAAAATACGCTCGTCTGTAGGAGTAAGGACTCTTGGCTGCGAGAATCGAAATAGTTTATTTTGAAATATTTCAGATTGTAACAGACCTGGAATGTAAAGGTTGCAACTTTTTAACTCTATATGTGAATGTGTTAAGGCTGCGCATTGGAAGATATCGTAAACGCCGTTCTGACCAAATTAGGAAACAATGGGGACTGATTTTCAGATATAGGGTTCTTGACTATATCCTATATTATTAAACTAGAAATATTTGTATATAAATAAATATATTTAATATACATGTATAATGTATTTGGCGTTAGAGTATGAACGCCGTCAGTCTTCTTCTATCTTACTCGCTATATTATAAACTCTGAAAAATTTTGAATTGTCAAAACCGTTCACAATTTAATGCATTCGTTTTCGTTAGTTTATAATTAATCAATGTCAAATTGTGAACAATTAAAATATATATTTTGTAAATAGGCTTACGCTTGCTTTTAAGGGTTCCGTAGCCAAATGGCAAAAAACGGAACCCTTATATGTAGATTCGTCATGTCCGTCCGTATGTCACAGCCATTTTTTTCCGAAACCATAAGAGCTATACTGTTGAAACTTGGTACGTGGATGTATTTTGTGAACCGCATTAAGATTTTTACACAAAAAAATTGAAAAATAACATTCAGTTTTAGGGGTCTCCATACACAAAACTGAAACTCAAAAATTTTTTTTTCATCAAACCCATACGTGTGGGGTATCATTGGATAGGTCTTAAAAAATGATATTCAGGTTTCTAAGATCATTTTTTTCTAAACTGAATAGTTTGCGCGAGAGACACTTCCAAAGTGGTAAAAAAGCCAAATGGCAAAAAAACGGAAACCTTATAGATTCGTCATGTCCGTCCGTCTGTCTGTCTGCCTGTCCGTCCGTATGTCACAGCCATTTTTTTCCGAAACCATAAGAGCTATACTGTTGAAACTTGGTATGTAGATGTATTTTGTGAACCGCATTAAGATTTTTACACAAAAATCGAAAAAAAACATTAAGTTTTAGGGGTCAAAGTCAAAGTCAAAATATTTTTTGTTCAGGTAGGCCTAGTACAAGCACTTTTGAATCGTCAATTTTTTGAAAAATAATCTTAAATATTGATTGTAATGCGTCAAATATTTTCAATCATCCTCCCCATACACAAAACTGAAACTCAACATTTTTTTTTTCATTAAACCCATACGTGTGGGTTATCATTGGATAGGTCTTCAAAAATGATATTAAGGTTTTTAAAATCATTTTTTTCTAAACTGAATAGTTTGCGCGAGAGACACTTCCAAAGTGGTAAAATGTGTGTCCCTGTAACTTCTAAAATAAGAGATTGATAAAACTCAAAAAAATATATGATGTACATTACCATGCAAACTTCCACCGAAAATTGGTTTGAACGAGATCTGGTAAGTAGTTTTTTTTAATACGTCATAAATCGTAAACTGCAATTTATTTAACGGAACCCTTCATGTGCGAGTCCGACTCGCACTTGGCCGCTTTTTTTACACGTTAATATTTGGGCAACCAAGCTCTGCTCGGGTGAAGACAAGTTTACTATATATTTTATTTTATTTTCGAAAGAGGTGTATTTTTAATTTGTCGGAAAAAGCTAAATTAAAATTTAAAAAACATTTAAATAAAACACTGACTTATATAAAGGAAACAACTAAATACAAAAAGTTCCACCAAAAAATTGTACTTATAATTTAGTTTAAAAACAAAAGTTAAACCGACTTCGATTCAATACTTTGCCAAGGAACACATCCATTAACATTTCCTTCCCACTTTACCGCACGAACTGCTTTCCGAGAGCAAATGCGTTGATTATTACAGAAAAAACCCAAGTCGCTATGTAGGCCGATAATATTTGCGGAGCTCCGTCGATTCCTTATGGATCTCAGAATCACCTTTTGCACTTCATTAGTTGCTACTTAAACGGAATCATATCAGAACATATGACGTCTGATGTGGTCTTCATCATCATTTCCACTGCACCAAATTTGTGGTTCCCTCATGGATGCCATTATCTAACTGGCTTTTTAAAAGCAATGGGACCAATCTGGAAGCATATACTTCCAAATAAAAAAATAATTGTACGAATCGGGGGGGGGGGGGGGGGGGTTCTACCCCGACGTCCCCACTCCTCCTCGGCCATTTTTAACCGACTTCAAAAAAAGAGGAGCTTTTAAATTTATATATATATGTATATTTTTGTGTGTTAGGCGATAACTTGGTCATTTATGAACCGATTTGTTTTTTTTTCTTTGTTTGAAAGGATATACTTCCAGATTGGTCCCGTTGTCACCAAAATTCAGTTCTGACAATGGGAACCCTTCAAATTTTATGGGCAAATCTAAAGCAATTTGGCTACTGATTTGGAGTTGGTTAAAACTTTGTTTTTAAAACAAATTGAGAACCTCTTCCTTTTTTGAAGTCGGTTAACGAGTGATGAGTTAAGAGCAATGCCTAGCTGAGCAACTTTTCAAATCACAAATTTTGACGCAATGTTTCAGTCGCGCTGTTGTGGGCGGCGGGGGCTGTCTATGTGTGAGCTCACGCACACAGGCTCGAGACGCGAGCACTCTCTCGCTGCTCGCCATTCCGTTGATGAATTTATTTCGTACATTCCTGCCCGCCTCAAGCCTCTGGGTTGTTATTCGGAACACGCTAATGCGCCTTACCTCACCCGTCAAGCCTAACGAAACTAGACCTCTGCCTACGTTTAGTTACTACGAACCGCGGTGTCAAGATTTATTTGTGGGTGAACGGTGAAGTGAGGTTAAAACAAGTTACAGAATAGCGGACCTGCTGTATTTGTTTTTTGTTATATTGCGAATTTTACTTATATCCCGCTAATTTTTGTGAGTCGGCTTTTGTTTACTGGACTTTTTATGGTAGTCTGGTACGTACAGGTTAGAAAAAATATTTCCCACAGGCAACGCAAAATAAAACTCTGTTATCCGTGTCGTTAACACTTTCACAAGTACAAAGATTAACCTATTGTTAGGGTTATGTAGGTAAAACCTGTCTCATTATAGTGGAAGCAACTATAAGCTCAAAATTAGCCAAAAATACTGTACCTCTGAAACATATTGACAGAATATTTAAAAAAAAAATTCACGCATCCCCGGGGGGGAGCTTCACCTCCTCTCACCCCCAAAAGTATCCCGAAACGTGACACTCTCACGAAAGAAGAAAACCGTGAAAGAAGAAACAATACACGACAAATGTGTAGTACTAAAATAATCCTTGATAAATTTACTATCAACTTCTGATAAATACCAAAGCACTATCTCTTATGATTGTCGCGCATTCTGCCACGAAAAGTCAATTTCTAGGTTTTTTTAAAAAAAAAAAAAATGAAAAGTGTAATTTTCTCAAAAAGATAAATATTTTTGGCCAAGCTATGTATGACAAAAGTAAAGGATAGAATTTTCTCTTTAAAATAAGATATAGTTTATCTACTTATTAAGTATTTATTCATAATATTATAGAAATATAAATACACCACTATAATTAAACTTAACTAAAACTAAAATACATCTAAATAAAACTAAAATATATCTAAAAATGGCCCCTGCGGCATGGTACCGAAGACGCTGGCAGCATTTCCTCGCTGGATCGCCAGGCCGATGCGTTGAGCGAGGAAACTGCCAGCTCGTTGGTCTCCCGTGGCGTCTCTGAGCCTCTTCGACATATCCTTAAAGAGGCTCAGAGCGCCAGGGCCCCACGGACCTAGGGTTTCGACGCCGAATGGAACAAAATTATACTCGGCGCCGAGACCACTGTATTTGCCCACCTTGGCTTTCTCAGCCGCCTCTGCCGCTGCCGTTGCCCTCACGGAGGTTCGGTGGAGATGCGACGGGGCTAGTGTGTCTACGCAGGTTGCATCCCACACCAGCACCCGTCCCATACTCCACGGAATCAGAGACACACCGTCCGGTCTCTTGCCATCGTTTCTAGAGATGCCGGTCGGCTCTAGAAGAGCCGGCACACCAATCGACGTAAGAGACCGGCGGATTATGTCATTTAGGGCAGCATGCCTGGAGAAGCGGCCCGCGCTTCGCTGGCAGGACAGACCGTGGTGCCCTAGTCGGTCGACATCGCTTCCGCAGGGGCAACGATGTGGGGCGCAGACCGGGACCCCAAGGCGAAGAGAAACCGAAATTTGTAGGGTGTTGGGTTCTAAAAAAGTGCCTATGTTTTGTGTGCTTGGAGCAAGTACCCGGCTTCCTTGGAGCTTACAGTTCCATAAAATGTTCCGGAAAATTTTGCCCGGGACAAGCAACTGACCAAGCATTTTTGGCATCAGCCAGGCCCGAAGTCTCACAGTTTATGCGTAGGATTTTTCCTATGAGACTGGATGAGCTATGGACTGACGACAAAAATGCTGGTAACGCAACACTCGAAATCTTGCGAATCCCTAAGCCACCGTACCGGATGGGAAGGGATCCTTGGGTCCAGGACTGCTCGCTTAGCTGAATATTCAGAACGGATTCTAAAGAAATTTTGATTAGATAATCTATTCGTGATAGAAGATTTTGAGTTTTCCAAAGGGGGCAGCAGCGTAGCACATATGTCAATTTAGGAACGAAAAGGCAAAATTTTATTATACAAAGTGCATAATGTGACCTAATTTCAAGCAACCGATGGGAATGATTTTGGAATTTAGTTACTGAATTTTGAACAAAATCAGGAAAACTCTCTTCGAAGATGGGGGATCCCAAGAGGTTACCACATGAACTGATTTCCGAGAGTAAATACGTTGATTATTACAGAAAAAAACCAAATCACTGTATGTGGGCCGATAATATTTGAGGACTTCCGTCAATTCCTCAAGGATCTCAGAATCACCTTTGGCACTTCTTTGTTTGCTATTTCAATGGAATGATATCAGAATCAGTGACGTACTTTTATAGTTTGAAATAAACCATTGAGAAGTTCCACAAGCTATCTGTGGTATTTATCATCACTTCCACTTCACCAAATTTATGATTTCCGGATGTATATACACGAATTATAATAGAACACAGCGAAATTACTACACCCGTGCCTTATATATTTGAGGAGTTCCCTCAATTCCTCATGGTTCGCATCATTCAACTGAAGTTTTGAAAACAATGGGACCAACCTGGAAGCATAATACTTTCAATTTAAAAAAAATGGTACGAATCGGTTCATAAATGACGGAGTTCTGAGAAAACACACATTAAAAAAAATACAACCGAATTGTTCTCATTCGTCCTTATTTTTAAAGTCGGTTAAAAATGAAGGAGTGTATAAATAAATCATACCTCATTTCAATGAAGCGGAAAGCGGTTAAGTAAGAAAGTCTAGAAAAGACTTACCTTTCAGCAAAAAAAAATGCATTAATCATAAAACATTTCGTGGCAAACTGCGCAAAAACCACAAGTCCGCCTCCAATTCGTGCGTTAAGGACAACTGCAGGTCGGACTAAAATTTCCACGCATAAAACACAAAAACGAGGTTATGCTCTCGATTGTTTCCTCTTTCAAAACGCAACCAATCATTATAAAATTTTGGAAACTGCAAGAGAAAGAAATAATCTATGCCGCTAAGTTTTGATTTTTTGGATATTTGTTGTCATATTTGTATACTGCGCCTTTTTTCTTTAAAATAAAAATATCCATAAAAGCAAAACGTAGCGGCATAGATATTGATGATATTGATCATATTTGAAAAAATCATTGCTCTAGGTTCAAAAACCAGGGAGGAAACAGTCGATAGCGTTTTTATGGGAAAATCGCAGATAGGCATCTTAAGAGTTAAGACTTACCAAATAAATGTCCGCACGAAGAGGGGAGAGGGGTAGCCATTGGGACAGCAAAGCTGGAGTGATTGAAAGGGGATTCATCGTTGCGGCAAAAGTACGGCAACACGCCGTAGCAACTGACGTCAGCCAGTGCGCCTGCGCCGGTAACCGCCAGGCACCTCTGTGAGTTGTCTACGTTGTTGGGCTCACCGGCGGCCCACTCTAGCGGGATGTTAGCGAGAGGCGTTCCTGTAACCCACATTTAGTTAATGACACGTCACGTTACTTTCTCTGAAATCTCCAGCATTTTTGAAATTATTGTCAAAGTTTCAATATTAAAATTATCAAGTATGTTTTTTTAATGTCCGGGTGAGGAAATTGAATGTTAAGCACTTTTGGACTCTATTCAAAAGTGACAAATATTCAATTTCCTCGACTGTACATATAGTGGGGGTAAGTGTATTTTGTTTAAAAGTCCTCATCAAACTTTTGCTGATGAGAATCTCAAACCAAAAAGTCACCTGTGTGTGTGTAGGTATATTATTTGATTTTATTGATTATTTCCATACCCGCTTGATTTAGAATATATGGGGCCACCTTTGAAGTATGGTATGACCCAGTGGATAAAAAATAAACATCAAAATCAATCCATAAGGGGCAGAATAATCGCGTGGGTAACAATCATACAGTTGAGGCCCTCCTCTTTTTTTGAAGTCAAGTAAAGCTAAAAATGATGTTGACAAAGTTCGGACAAAAGTTGAACCAACTCACCATCGAGGGTTCTGTAGTCGCCCCTGGATAGCAGGTCGGTCACTCCAATGAAGACACCGGATGACAGTTTGTAATCGGTTATCGTGGTCTTCATTGTCTTTACCAGGGCGCTAGTCGTTGGAGACGCTAGGACCCCACCTGCAAACCGCATTTTGTAAATATTTAGAAACAATCTTTCCTTTTGGAGGGAATCTCTTGTAAAACTAAGCGAGATTTGTACTATATAGAAAGCAATCAGTTAGGTTTTATATCGACCAACTATGTCGCTTAACTATCTCTAATCACACTACCATACTAAACACACTTATATTATAAATGTGAACCCTTAAAAGTGGATAAGGTAAAATATCTGGGTCATATGCTTACGGAAAACCTGAACGATGACCTTGACCTAGAGAGAGAGATAGAACAGCGATGGCAGTAAGAGGCAATATGCTTCAATTCAATTTATTTTACATAAAAACATGGTGTACAAAAGGGTATTTACAATTAAAACAAAGTATCACATGTAAAATATAAGGTACCTAATATTAACAGGATGTGTCACACTTCATGCTAAGCAATAAATAATAGATACAATTTAATATAACTCACACTGGAATGCTAGTATAAATAATTAAAATTGTTAAGTTTGAGGTTAGGACGCGGAGATTAATAAACAGGCACGGTCCGTTGCTAACTGACTTTATTAATACTCTGATGAGTTATACATGCATGACAGCTAGGTAGGTACATATATTTATTGTGCATCGCTCCGTAAACAACTTATACACTACAAGTATAACTACGTAGGTACTCATATTAATCCTAACACAGAGAGTGTTAAAACCAAGTTAAAAGTAATCCTGAAAGTCAAAGGGTCGTCGTGGCCTCGTATTAACTTTGGATATCGCTTCGGTTGCGTCATTATTAGCTCCAGGGCTCCCTTCTTCCGAAGATGGCACTTCTGCTGTGCTTGAGTGACTTGAGTCAGACGCAGGCATCAGTGGGAGTGAGCCTAATGATTCCATGGCGAGCGGGGCGCTCGGGCCGGTATCACAGTCACGACCAGTGACGGGAGATCCAGCAACTGCAGCCTGGAGACATGCTGGAGGTGGCGAGGAACCCGCTTGGAAAGAGCTCGTCTGACCAGCTTGACTTTCTGTCGCCTGCTGAGGGCAAGACGGAGATGGCCAGATGATAGCTTGTAAAGTGCCAGGCTCAATCTCCTGAGCTTCAACAGAAGGGCTGAAAGTGGCGTCAGCTCCGACGTAGGTTGTTCTACTTCTTCAATACTTATCTCCTCCCCCTTATACTTTTGCAGTTGGTTCAAGTGTTTCTTGAATGTTTTATCGTTATTTAGTTTCACAATATATATCGTTTTACCTATTTGTTTTATAATCACACCCACTGTCCAAAAGGATTTTTGGTTCTTATACACTTTAACTAGCACAGTCTCTCCATTATAAAAATGTACCTTCCATTTCCCACCATAAAACTTAGTCTGCAAGGCCTGTTGGCGCGAGACGTTATCAGCTACTGTTGAGTCAGACAGTGGTGACACAGGCGATGTCTGCGTTAGATACAATAGGTCTAAACGACTTCGTAATTTACGGCCGAATAAAACCTCTGCGGGAGACATGTTTGTCGAACTATGTTTGGAGTTCCTATACATAAACAAATACTCTTGTATTTTTACATAGACATTACGTGATTGTGTCCCTGATGATATAATTTTATTTAATGCAAATTTAATTTGCTTAACATAAATTTCTGCCTGCCCGTTGGAAGACGGGCTGTAAGTAGGCGTGGTAATATGTTCTACTAGCTTTTGCCCGCGACTTCGTCCGCGCGGAACTCGTTTATATCGTAACTTTCTCCCCCCTTTTCACCCCCTTAGGTGATGAATTTCCAGATAAAAACTATCTTTAGTAAGGACTCTTTGGGAAGGCCCCGGAATTCAAAGTATCTCTATACCAAATTTCATCTCAATCGGTTCAGCGGTTTAAGCATAAAAAGGTAACAGACAGACAGAGTTACTTTCGCATTTGTAATATTAGTATGGATTGTATGAAGGAAAAGGTCATTATGGCTGAGTTGCATGATTTTATAGATTACCTTACTCCGAACGCCTTTTTTTACAAAATAGACTCCGCCGCAAACTTGGTTTCTATGACCCGCCTCACCATAATAGATGCATGTAGGCTTTTTTCAGTACTATTTTGCATGTTTTCATATCACACGGCCGTAAGGACCTTTTCTACTAAACCGTAGGACTAAATTAACTGACTTGTAATTTAAATATTTTATATTAAAAATAAAGATACGTCAACAAAATGTTACATCGAATAGATTTTAAAATAGCCATAATAAAACGTCTTTTTTACCCCGTTTTAGAAAACATCTTCGAAACTACCGCCATAAGGTACCTTTACCCTTGGAACGTCACATACATATATTTACCTATGTAATGTTCCTATTCCCCAGGACTCCCAACTACCGCTATACCGTAAATAGGTTCCATCCAATATTTCAGCCCCTATTTCACCTCTTTAGAGGATGATTTTTGGGATAAAAACTATCCGTTGTCATTCTCCAGGACTCAAACTATCTCTAAAGAAAATTTAATCTAAATGGGCTACATCCAAATTTTCACCCCCATTTCACCCCCTTAGGGCATCATTTCCGGAATAGAAACTATCATATGTCCTTTTCCAGGACTCAAACTATCTTTCAACCAAATTTTATCAAAATGTGTCACAAACAAATTTCCACCCCCAATTACACCCCCTTAGGGGATGATTTTCGGGATAAAACTGTCCTTTGTCCTTCCTTTACTATCACTATACCGTAAATGGGTTCAATCCAAATTTTCATCCACCATTTCTCACCCCTTTAGGGGATGATTTCCTCCTTTCATGTCTTCCGGAATAAAAAATATTCTATGTTCTTTCCTTGGACTGAGACCTCTCGCTTTACCAAATTTCATCTGAATGGGTTCTATCGAAATCTTCAACCCTCATTTCACCAACTCAGGAAATGATTTTTCGGGATAAAAACTATGCATTGTCCTTCCCTAGGACTCCTTCTATCTCTTTACCAAATTTCATCTAAATGGGTTTTATCCAAATTTTCACCCCCTATTTCATCCCTGAGGGGATGATTTTCGGGATTAGAACTATCCGTTGTCATACTCCGGGACTCAAACTATCGTTCAACCAAATTTCATCAAAATGCGTCACAAGCAAATTTTCACCCCCAAATACACCCCCTTAGGGGTTGATTTTCGGGAGTAAACTATCCTATGTCCTTCTTCAAGACTCCAACTCACTATAGCGTAAATGTGTTCCATCCAAATTTTCACCCCTCATTTCACCCCCTCAGGAGATGATTTTTCAGGATAAAAACTATGCATTGTCCTTCCCTGAGACTCCTTCTATCTCTTTACCAAATTTTAACTAAATGTGATTTATCCACATTTTCATCCCTATTTCATCCCCTTGGGGGATGATTTTCGAGATTCAAACTATCCATTGTCATTCTTCGGGACTCAAACTATATCTATACCTATCAAATTTGGTCTAAACGGAGTCCATCCAAAATTTCACCCCCCATTTCACCCCCTTAAGGGAAGATTTCCAGAACAAAAACTATCCAATGTCATTTCCCAGAACATAAACTACCTCTAAACCAAATTTTATCAAAATGGGTAACATCCAAATTTTCACCCCTCCATTTTACCACCTAAAGGGAAGATTTTCGGGATAAAACCTATCCTTTGACCTTCCCCGGGACTCAAACTAATTAAATACCAAATTTCATCCAAATCGGTGCAGCGGTTTAAGTAGCTACATACAAATTTCCACCCCCCATTTCATCGTTGATTTTTAGGATAAAAACTACCCTAAGTCCTTTCCCAGGACTCAAACTATCTCAATACCAAATTTTATCTTAATCGGTTCAGCCGTTTTCATGTGATGCGCGGTCACATAAACAGACAAACAGATAAACAGACAAACAGATAAACAGATAAACAGACAAACAGACAAAAATTCTAAAAACAGTTGGAACGTGTTCTGTTATCGATTTTAAGTATCCCTAGCCAATTTTTTTTCGAATATCTTTCATGTACAGACTTTCGACCCTCTTCAGCTTTATTATATGTATAGATACCGTTAATATTACAGAAGTGCTCGAATTCTTTTGATACAAATGAAGTACCGTTATCTGTGCAAATCTTGCGAAAAACACCAAACCTTGACATTGTTTCACACAGTTTATCTATCACTACACGACTACTGTAACTGGCAGACACATCAAAACATTCTACCCACTTAGAGTAAGCATCCGCCATTACCAAAAAGTATTTACCATGTGCCGGCCCCAAAATATCGAGATGAACGCGGTAAAAGGCCTCTGGAGGGAACGGCCAGGGGGCCAGCGGCGCGCGCGGCGGCGCGGGCCGCACGCGCACGCACTCCGTGCAGCCGGCTGCGCGCCGCTCGATATCGGCTGCCATGCCAGGCCACCAAAAATGCAAACGAGCGTCCGCTTTCATTTTATTCATACCTAAGTGTCCTCTGTGTAATTCTTCAAGGATTTTATTTTTAAGAGCACTTGGTATAATTAATTTCGCACCTCTGACCAAACAACCCCTTTCTATAGACAACTCTAATCGACATTCGTAATAAGGCTGTAAATTTGAATCCCTAATTTTATTAGGCCAACCATTCATTACATAACTGGACACCTGTTTGAGTATGCTATCAGCGCGTGTTGCAGCGCAAACGTCATCAATAGAAATAGGTACATCCCCATCCACAATAAAATGTAGATAAGCCGCACGGTCAATTCCTTCGTCTCGCTCTGTCGTCGCTGCATCGATATCGCTAGACTCGTTCACGGAGCGGCTGAGAAAATATGCTGTATTGTGCGCGCTGCTAACATACTCAATATTGTAGTTATAGGCAGATAAAAACAACGCATACCGTTGGAGGCGGTTGGCGGATTCTTCTGGTACTCCTTTATCTGGTCGGAAAATACAAAGAATAAAAGGTTCTAAGAGTAAATGGCTGATCCCGCCCGTACAAATAATGGTTAATTTTTTTTTTACCCCGAATACTATAGCCGTAGCTTCTTTATGTATTTGCCTGTATTTTTTTTCGGCACAGGATAACGATCGAGACATACACGAGATGGGTTGCTCGATACCATTTTTGTTTATCTGACTTAAAATAGCCCCTAGACCCGAGGGAGAAGCGTCCACGGTTAAGATCAACTTCGCGCTGGGGTCAAAATGTGCCAGTGTCAAGTCTGAGGCTAACTGGTGTTTTATATTAGTCACAGCAGCATCATGTTCACTCGTCCAAACCCATTTGGTGTTCTTTTTTAACAAGCTATGAAGCGGGCTCAAAATGGATGACGTGTTTTTAACAAATTGTCTATAATAATTTACTAGTCCAAGGAACGACTTTAGCTCGATTACATTTTGCGGCGTTTTTGCTTCAAGCATCGCTTTAACTTTGTTAGATGACTTATGTAAGCTAGACTTGTCTATGTCAAAACCTAGGTACGATACCGTCTTGGAAGAATGAACACTTGTCTGTTTGTAAAACTAGTCCAGCATCCTGCAGTCGCTTGAATACTTCGTGTAAACGCTGCAAGTGCTCTGATTTTGTACGTCCAGTTACCAAAATATCGTCTTGAAATATACATATGTCAAGGCCAGCGAGGACGGTTTCCAATGCTCGCTGAAAGCATGCTGGAGCTGAGGCAAGTCCAAAACAGAGCCTCGTATACTTAAATATGCCCTTGTGCGTATTTATGCAACAGTACTGCTGTGAATCTTCACTTAAAAGCAACTGATTATAAGCACTAGAAAGATCTAGCTTTGAAAATTGTTGTCCGCCATGTAGTTTTGAGAATAACTCCTGTATGCGAGGTAAGGGATATTTATCTACTAAAAGTTGCTTATTAAGTGACACAGAAAAGTCTGCACAAATACGCACTTTACCGCTTTGCTTAAGTACTGGCACAATTGGACTGGCGTAGTCAGAATAACTGACCGGTTGTAAAATACCTAATTGTATCAGTCGATCCAATTCTGATTCTACCTTACCACGAATGGCAAAAGGAAGAGGGCGTGCCCTGTAATAAACCGGTTTGCTGTCCGGTTTCAGGTTTAGATGTACCACTACATCCTTACAACAGCCCAGCTTATCTGAGAACAAATGCGGATATTGGTTGCTAAACATACCTGTTAAGTCGGTAGCGGTTGCTACCTTGTTGATACTATGCAAATCATTTTCTGAAATCGAGCACATCTGTAATTTAAAGGTAGATATAAAGTCTCTCCCTAGGATCGGAGGACCTCCGTTCTTTACGACATACACATTGATGGTACTAGTTTGGGTTTTGTAAGAAAATGTCAACCTAATTACTCCTAATGTGTCAATGACCTCTCCATTATATCCCTTTAATACTGTGGACACCTTACTCAATGGCACAGAAGCAAAATTATCACAGTACAGCTTTTTGCAAATAGCTGTCACAGCTGAGCCGATGTCCACCTCAAAATAAATAGGCAGTTCATTAACCAAAACACGCTCCCGCAATGGTTCGCCTTTGTAGGTACGTATATTAAAGAGCAAACACTTACCTTCCTCATCACCACTGTCCAAGCAACATTCTACAAAGTTAAGTTTTTTAATTGAGTACTTATTACGGCACACGCGCTTAATGTGACCTTTAGATCCACATTTGTCACACACGGAGTTAGCAAATCTGCAACTAGTTGCCAAATGTCCACGGTACCCGCAGGCAAAGCACAAGGCGCCAGTAGAAACGACGGGCCGCGCGCCTGTTGAAGCGGGCGCCCTGCTGGCCGCCATTTTGTGCACACCGAGCTCCTTGTCCGCTGCCGCTGCACCCGGGACCCGTAGCCCCAGCTGCGACGGCACGCGCGCCACGTCGGGCACTGCATACACTCTCCGCCGTTTGCAAAGCGTTGAAGAATGTGAGGCAAGACATTACCTCGGTGAAGAGCCTGTCGCGTTCCGGTCCCTGAACTATGCCTAAAACAAATCGATCACGTAGGGTCTCGTCGAGCGTCGCTGCTGAGAAACCACAATGCAGTGCCAGGCCTCGTACTCTGGCTGCCCAATCCGATAAGGCTTCATTGTCGAACTGCATAGCACTGTAGAAGTTATTCCGCTCAGCGAATCCACATACTTTTGGTTTGAAGTGGCCGTCCAAAAGCAATACAACATTAGCGTAACTTAGTGTCCCCAGTTCCTTTGGCAACGCTAGATCACGCAACAATTTGTATGTGCATTCGGCTAAGGTGCTCAGCAGTAAGGCACGACGTTTAGCCCCTGTCGACTTGTCGTCCGCTGCCTGTTCCACTATGTCGTTCACCAGGAACCACTGTTCCAAACGATCTTTGAAAATCACCCAATCCTGGTTTTCATGATTAAATGTGCTTAACACGCCAACCGAAATTTTAGCCATCGTCACCACTGTTAAGTTTGAGGTTAGGACGTGCATTACTGGTCGTTCCAAGAGGCTCATACAACGAGTGCAGAACGCATGTGCTCGTTTTTGTTTCCGAGTCCCTCCCCGGTCCCACATCACTCCATACTTGAACGCCGCTAACTTGCTTAACATGTCTGCACGCCGACGCCTGCACCTTGCCACTCTGCTTTTCGGGGTGGTAAGGCACGAAACCCCATCTTACCTTTTCAATAAACTGGTATGGTTAAAGAGTGCGCGAAGATTCTAGGCAATGGCCATAACACCTATGCACCGAACCGCTGCTTTTCGAGGTAGCTTCAAGTTCGCGGCGTCTAAGTGCTGGCCCCGTATTTCGAATATGTCCGAAATACCTTAATAGCATTGTTTTGAGCGACAAGGAGACAGCTGTCAATAACGTCAGTATGTCTGATCAGACACTGTTCATACAGGGTTACGACAATTTGAACGCCAGCGAAAAACAGGTAGCCGAGAACGTGGTTAAACAGTTTGAGGATATTTCTTACCAACGTAAAGGCCTAGGTGTAACTGATTTAATTACGCATCGTATCGATACCGGAGATTCACCTCCAATTCGCCAACGCAACTACCGTTTATCTCCCGAGAAACAGCGCATCTTGGTTGAGCAGGTGGACGAGATGCTTGCGCTCGACGTTATTGAGCCTTCTGAAAGTGCTTGCCTGTCTTGCTCGTCACCAAGAAGAATGGACAGCCACGCTTTTGTTTAGACAGCCGTAAATTAAACTCCGTCACCAAACGCGACGCCTACAACCTGCCAAATATTTCCGAGATTTTGGACAACCTCAGAGATGCTCGCTATCTTTCCAGCATCGACTTGTCCAAAGCCTTCTGGCAAATCAAGATTGCTCCAGAGGATAGGCAAAAGACTTCGTTTTACGTTGGCTCTAGGGGTACCTATCACTTTTAGCGAACTGCGTTCGGCCTGACCAACGCTCCTGCTACTCAGCAAAGATTAGTGGACCAGTTGTTCTCTGAGTTTGATATTAAAGTGTTTGCGTATCTTGATGACATTATCATCGTCTCGAAGGATTTTAATAGCCACGTATCCTTACTTCTACGTGTTTTGGATAAGCTAAAGCAAGCGAATCTAACAGTTAATTTAGATAAATGCAGTTTTTTCAGTAACCAGCTAAAGTACCTCGGCTATGTAGTCGAGGGTTCCGGTTTGCGTACAGATCCCGCGAAAGTTGAGGCAATCCTAAACTACCCCACTCCTACTAGTCGCAAGGATGTCAAACGATTTCTGGGAACCGGGACCTGGTACAGACGTTTTGTCCCTAATTTCAGTACCATCGCTGGTCCTTTAAACAAACTAACTTCTTCTTAGAAAGGTACACCACCCTTTAAGTGGAACCCTGAAGCCGAGTCTGCGTTCCAGGAGCTCAAAGAGTTTTTAGTTTCTGCTCCGGTTCTCTGTTGTTCTGATTACACAAAGCCGTTCCAGGTACACACCGATGCCAGCAATTAGTAGCTTACGCAGATAATCAACGATAAGGAGCATCCTATTGCGTATATGTCTAAAAGCCTGTCGCCAGCAGAGAATAATTACAGCATTACAGAACGTGAAACTTTAGCTGCTGTAGCCGCTTTAGAATATTGGCGTTGCTACATCGAGAACGGACAGACATTTACACTGTACACAGAGCATAGTGCTCTTAAGTGGTTCTTGTCTATTAGTAACCCAACCGGTAGACTAGCTCGTTGGGGCGTACGCTTGTCTGGGTTTAATTTCATCATTAAACACCGCCGAGGCGTTGATAATGTCATTCCCGACGCCTTGTCGCAAATACCGGATAGTGCCATTAGTACCACTAATTCACACCTCAACTCTAAGGACACATGGTACACCAACATTTATAACGGTAGTCTTCATAACTCAATTAATTTTCCGAACTTTATGATTAAAAATGACTGCCTGTACCGATTATCCAAAAATAAGCATGAGCTTACATCTGAATTTTTTGTGAAAATTGGTTGTTCCCGCCGAGTTACGTGAAAAGGCACTTTATGAAAATCATTCCGAACCTGCTGCAGGGCACTTGGGCATTTTTAAAACATACTGTAGACTTGCTTTACGTTTTTACTGGCCAGGCATGTACCAGGACGTCGTTAGGTTCATTGGAACGTGCGATAAGTGTTTGTCGTATAAGGCTCAAAACCATCAAACCTTAGGGGAAATGGGGAGACCGAAACAATGCTCACGTCCGTTCCAAATGATCTCTATCGATTTGATGGGTCCATTGCCAACTACTAGGAAAAGAAACAACTACATTTTTGTCATCACATGTTGCTTTTCCTAATATTGCTTGATTTTTCCCATTAAAAAAGCTACTGCAGAGGTTATAGGCGCGTCAGGGATGTTCGCCGCGTGGAACACCGACAGTTTCCAAGCCGTGCTGCGCAAGCGGGTCGCATCCCTGGCCGAGCGTGTGCGGGGCAGCGCCAACGCTCTTCTGAGGGTGATCGCTGGGAGGATGGACAGCCCTATCCTCGCTCATTGGATGTCTTTGCATGTTCGTTCCAACTTTAATTATATTTTCCACTAACATAGTAGTATAAGCCTTACTAACATAATATGGATGTGTAATTGTCCGAATTAAATGCTTTCATTTTCATTTTCATTTTTCATTAAAGCGCAGATTTTGTCAGAATCGGTTTTCCTGGTACATGGCGTACCACAAACAATCCTGATGGACAATGGTGCTCAATTTACAAGCAAAGTCTTGAGCAACTTATTTAAATTCTTCAATGTACCTAATGTATATTACACACCTAAATACACCCCTATGGTAAATTTAGTAGAAAGATTTAACCGTACCATTATATCTTGTATTTCCACCTTTGTAAACGATGACCATAGATCATGGGACGTGTTCATTCCGCGTGTTCAATTCGCAATCAATAGCACGGTCAGTGAGGCCACGGATTTTACACCTGCGTTCTTGGTTTACGGTAGGGAGCTGGTACCATGTGGAACGCACTATACGGATACCGATATCGGAAAGGAAGTGTTGTTCCTACCACGCGACATCTACGCTGAGAACTTGGGTTGTTTGTCGGCTGTTTTTGATGACGTACAAAGGAAATTGTGGATTGCTCATGAGAAGAACACGTCTCACTATAATCTTAGACGTAAACCAGCGGAGTTCAATGTCGGTGACGTAGTAATCAAGCGCACTTACTTTTTAAGTGACAAGCATAAGCAATTCACGAAAAAACTGGCACCAAAATTCATAAAGGCTAAGATTGTAGACAAGAAGTCTTCTTTAGTTTACGTGTTACAAGATTTATCAGGGAAAAATTTAGGTACCTGGCATATAAAGGACCTCAAATTGGTTGGTCTCAATAAGTAGTTTTTTTTTATATTTTTATTTCCCTGTAGGTCACACCTTTCGGGAATTGGATAATGTGTATAATGCAATTGCGCGTCACATCACCTTCAATAAACAGTACTTATAGGGTATCTAGTTCATGTAACGGATCACCCATTTTTTTTTCTGTAACTTAGCGTCAGCAATTTGTAACAAACAGTTGCCGATGTATTTATGTAAGCGTGAAGTATGAAAGAAGATTTATGACAGTGTATCAGCAGGTACTGAACTACGCGGATTTCAATTCAGTCAAGTGAATTAAAATCCTTACACGACGCGCCGGGGTATTGTAACGTAAAGCGTTACGTAACCTAGCATTACATTAAATATATTCAATAATTTTTACACAAACCCATAATTCTTAGTTATTAACACTTACCTAACACTTACAACATCTTAAATATTAACTACTTGCTACTATAAATTGATATTAGTTATAAATCGTAGTTGTCGCATTTTTCCCACGACGACTGTACCGGAATGCCGTCGCCTTTGTTAGGAAGTAACGGTCGGCGACTAGCCGACCCTCGTGCCGCGCGCCCCGCAGGCGGCGCTCGTCTAGCGCGGCCACCCCTCGCCAGACATAATTTGCTTCCGACGCCGGCGCACGTTCGTTTGCCTAAGAGCAGCGACTTCGCGCGTAGCCGGCGAGAAGTACAAATTGCGCAGTTATTTAAATTGGGCTTCTGTTTGCCCAAGGAACCATCAGTTTCCACACTTAAGTATTGTGCAAGTGATTTAAATCCCATTGGGTAAGTGTTAATAATAATAATAATAAGGGACTGGGGACTGTTACCATCAGCCCCGAAGACGTTAGTTGTGCCATCCGTTTGACCCCGAACTGGAAAAGTCCTGGGCCGGATGGACTGCACAACTTCTGGGTGAAATGGTTTCGGTGCTCACACCTGCGTTTGGCAACGCAGTTCCAGCAAGCCCTTGAGCTTGGTTCCCTGCCATCTTTCTTTACAACTGGTATCACCTCCCTGCTCTATAAGTCCGGTAGTACCACGGAAGCGAAAAACTATAGACCCATCACGTGCTTGCCTACGCTGTACAAGCTCCTTACATCCATTTTGAGAGCAAAAATGAACGCACACATCGTTGCGAACAACGTTTTGGCCCCTGCTCAAAATGGATGTAGGGTTGGGTCTCGTGGTACTAAAGAGCTCCTCCTCATAGACATGACCATTTGCCAACGAGTCCGGCGAAACAAAGGGGCCCTCTCGGCCGCCTGGATTGACTACAAGAAAGCCTACGATTCGGTGCCTCATTCATGGCTGAGGAGGATCTTGGAGCTGTATAAAGTTGATGCAGTTCTTCGTCAACCGGGGGGAGGAGATGGCCCCTCTGGCCCGCAGGACTCTATAAGGATTGAACGTGGAATCTTCCAGGGCGACAGCCTGAGTCCTCTGTGGTTCTGCCTAGCGCTGAATCCACTCAGCACCCTGCTGAAGGATTCAGGGCTAGGTTGCCGGCTTCGGAGAGAGGGTGAGGTCATTTCTCATCTGCTCTATATGGATGACCTCAAGCTATTTGCACCGAATAGACATGACCTGTTGGAACTACTGAAAACAACAGAAGTCTTCAGTAGCGCCATCAAAATGGAATTTGGTGTCGATAAGTGTGCGGTTATACATGTACAGCGGGGTAGAGTTGTAAATTCAACAAATTTACAACTCTCTGAGACAATGTCCCTCAAATCTATCTCCGAAGCAGAAACCTATAAGTATCTTGGTATGTCACAGTCATTGGGTATTGAGGGTGAGGGTGTAAAGCGGGCGGTGAAGGAGCGTTTCTTTTGTCGCCTGACAAAAGTACTTAATAGTCTTTTGTCCGGCGGCAACAAGGTGCGCGCTTTCAATGCCTGGGTGATGCCCTTGCTTACTTACTCCTTTGGCGTACTAAGGTGGACTCAGACTGAGCTGGATGCCCTGGACCGAAGAGTCCGAGTACTGCTTACTGCGCATCGCATGCTACATCCACGCTCGTCTGTTATGAGGCTGTACATCTCGCGGAAGTGTGGAGGTCGCGGTTTTTTAAATGCCAAAGACCTCCACAACCGCGAGGTGTACAGTCTCAGGGATTATTTCCTAAACAACGAGTGTGGGATGCATCGTGACGTAGTGGCAGTAGACGGAAACTTCACCCCGCTCTCCTTGGCAAACAAGAACTGGCGCAGACTTAAAATAATGAGCGCCGAGGACCGCAGGGCGGTGTGGAGGAGCAAGGAGCTTCATGGGCGGTTCTGCAAGGCCCTCTCAGGGCCCGATGTGGATCTGCTCGCGTCGGTGAACTGGCTACGTTTCGGGGATCTCTTCGGGGAAACCGAAGGTTTTGTCTGTGCAATTGCGGACGAAGTTATCATGACGAACAATTACCGGAGGTATATCCTGAAGGACGGTACGGTCGACATTTGTCGGGCATGCCGCCGTCCCGGAGAGTCACTCAGGCATATTATCTCTGGTTGTGGTCATCTTGCTAACGGCGAGTACTTGCACAGACATAACCTTGTAGCCAGAATTGTTCACCAGCAACTTGCTCTTTTATACGGTCTTGTAGTCTCCGAAGTGCCTTATTATAAGTACACACCTGCGCCAGTTCTCGAAAATGATCGTGCCACGCTCTATTGAGATCGATCTGTCATCACAGACAGGACTATTCTTGCCAATAGGCCTGATATCGTGCTGACAGATCGATCGAAACGCCAGGCAGTGCTCGTCGACATCACCATCCCCCATGACGAGAACCTCGTGAAGGCCAAGAAGGACAAAGCCAGCAAGTACCTAGACCTGGCTCACGAGGTGACCGCCATGTGGAATGTTGATTCGACGATCATTGTCCCGATAGTCGTTTCGGCAAACGGTTTAATAGCGAAGAGTCTCGACCGTCACCTTAAGAGACTCTCGCTAGATGGATGGATCAAGGGTCAGATACAGAAGGCGGTACTCCTGGATACTGCGCGGATAGTCCGGAGGTTCCTGTCTCTGTCGCCCTGACCACCGGTAGCTTAGGCCCTGCCTCGCTGCCGGTGGCACCCTAGGTTAGGTTTTTTATAATGTGTTTTTATTTTGTATGTTTTGTATATTTATTGTACTTTTATATTCATATTGTAAAAAACCTAATCCAAGAATGAAAATAAATGAAGAGAATAATAATAATAATAATAAAATCTTTATTTCGGAATACAAAAGATTCCATAGTTGTTAGTAACATAAAAAAACATACAAATTATATAATAGTACATTATGATACAAGTGTGCTAAGTTGGTCATTACACTCGAGTCGGTTTTTAAGCCTGAGCCGAAGGCGAAGGCTTAATGGAGACGAGAAGTGTAATGACCAATGCTCACGTGTTTCATACGACGTTTTTCAACACATTTGCGAGGAAAAAAAAAATAATAAAAAATGAAAATGTTAAAAGATATGTAATGAAAAGGCACTAGTGCGATAATGTAATGTAAAAGTCACGGCTTGGGTAATATTCTGCATTATTTTGCTAATATTTAAAAAGATACTATGTAATGAAAAGGCACTAGTGCGATAATGTAATGTAAAAGGCACGGCATGGGTAATATTCTGCATTATCAGTGTAAATACGCTGTAATAAGACCTACTTTACGAGCAGGTGTGTTGAAAAACTATGTTAGTTTAAGTACAATACAAGGTAACTTAATTAAATTTAAACGTGTATTGTGTTTTTAAAGGCTGGTAAATTCAAATGGTGTGTCTAACGGTTTTTTTTCTATGTTAAGATGTTCTTTGTTCTCTTGTTGCTTTGCCGCTTAGAAACACGCCTAATGCCTTATGCTTCACAGCCATTTCGTACCTAGTGCATTTCATTTAATTATTTGTGATTTGATAAAGAAACTCATAATAAAGAAATAAATACCATTTAATTATGTAAACTCCGCTCTGACTGTGACACCCGTACATCACCAAGCCATCATCTTAACCATCACGCAGTACTGCTTCCTGTGCTTCTGCTTAATGCTGCAGTGCCGTCACAGTCATCGGAGACGTTAATTGAATTTTCCTCACACGTCGGACGTAAATTCCAGGGCACCGGATGAAGGCCACGTCCACCGATCCCTATAGCTGACGTCCCTCAGCTCATCAGTCATCCTCCTGCAGCGGCTACTTCCAGGACCAGGGGAGTACTAGCGTGGTGGCGGCAATACCCCTTCAGTACCGGGAGCTTTAATCAGACGGCTTAGTACCCATACCCTACGACCTTTCTACTCGTGTGCTCGCGGCGATTAAGCGGCATTAAATGTTGTGTAATTATTACTAGTATTGTTTTAATTATACACACTCCCGCTAACACGTAGCAAAGTAAAGGCTTTTAAAAAGTATGTCTTGACTAGAATAGGTGTTTTCTAATAAAGCGCGAAACTAAAAAAAAATCCATGGAGCGGAGCTCGCCCTTCAGCCTCCCTCGCCGCTTACCTTCGGCCCTTGGGTTTCGCTAAAAGAACATTCGGGGATAGTGATTGCCCACGTATGCTTGCACTGGGGTTCGCATAGTGAGCGTACTCTGAAGGGGCGCTTCTGCCTTCGGTCCTACGAAAAACTCGGCCTTCAGCTGTGCTTGCCTCGCCACTCACCTTCGGTACTTGGACCCTCAGGTTTCCCGTGCAAGACATCCGGGGATAGTGAGTGTCTGTGGGGGCTCCCATAGCGTGCGCACTCTGGAGAGACGCTTTGGACCTTTCATCCCTACGAGAAACTCAGCATTTGGCCTCGCTTGCCTGGCCACTTCCTCAACTGCGGTCCTCACCTCAGGTTTTGCTTGCAAGACATCCGGGGATAGTGAGTGTCCCTGGGGGCTCGCATAGTGAGCGCGCTCTGAAGGGACGCGGACGCTCTAGGCCTTTCATTACTACGAGAAAATCGGCCCCCGGCCTTCCTTGCCTCACCGCTTATCTTCTCGACTTTGGCCGTCAGGTTTCACTTGCAAGACACCACAGGATAGATAGTAAGTGACCACGTGAGCACGCTTTGAAGTGACGCTTCAGGCCTTCGGGCAATCAAAGCAGTCGAAAGCAATATATTTGGTTTACAATTTTTCTTTTCACCTTTTCCTTCCAATAGCAGATTTTTACTTCCTTACACAGCAGCAGGTCAATCACGTAAGGCATTTTACGCGCGTCAAGTAGATCTAAATGTCAAATTTTACATGGAAAAATTACACTTGGATTGTCCTAACGCCCGTTCGGAACGTAACGTGATTGCCCCTCAGCACTAGAAGCCATGCTAGGACTACTACCTTTACATATGCACATACAAAAGGAGCTGGATGCGGGTGACGCAGGACCGGTTACTTTAGAACTCTTTGGGGAGGCCTATTTCCAGCAGTATGATGATACAAAAGGAGGCGGCTGCGACGGCAATATGCCTGAAAAGCCGAAACTACCTATGGACGAAACTAGACATACCCCACACGAAGATCCATAACAAACTGATCACAAGCCTACCTGTCTATGATGGAAGCTTCAATTGACGAAATACCAAAAACTGCAGTCTTTAGGAAAGACTATGGCATATTACTGACGGAAGACTCGAAAGATGGACTAAACTAAACAGATCTTAGAATCTTTACAGATGGTTACGTTACGGATGGATAGTGTGGATATTTAAGACTCTACGACATATCAGTAACGCCAACTTACTAAGACAAGTATACATTGTGTTAGGTCAATCTATAATGACCTACTGTATTCCAGTATGGGGGGGCGCTGATAAAACCAAGTATCTGGAAGTTGAAAGAGGTCAGAGATGTTTGTTAAAAACGATGTACTTTAAACCCTACAGATACCCCACTACAGAACTTTATGACCTATGTAAAGTACATAGCATTCGCAAATTGTACATAATGTCTGCCATCTTAAAACTTCACAGATCGCTAGTTTTCAAACCTGAACTGTCAACTCAGAGTAGAACTCATAAAAAAGCACCTTTTCCTGCGTACAAATCAGCTTTTGCAAAGAGACAGTTTGATGTACAATCCGCACTGTTATATTGAATATTTATATATTAAATTGCGACGACTGTAAAAAAACTGTATCAACATGACAATATACTTTGAAGGTTATAATAATTAATACAAAACACACACACACACACACACACACACACACACACACACACACACACACACGCACACGCACGCGCACGCGCACGCGCACGCGCACGCGCACGCGCACGCGCACGCACGCACGCGCGCACGCACGCACGCACGCACGCACGCACGCACGCACGCACGCACGCACGCACGCACGCACGCACGCATGCACGCACGCACGCACGCACGCACGCACGCACGCACGCACACCTACCTATAATGTATAATTTGGAAGAGCGAGGTCTCCTGACACAGGTAATATAATACCTAATAGGAGGATTCGACCACAATGTATTTACCACCTAAGGTTAAATGAAATGTCACCCGGGGATGATAGTGCGTGCTCGTGGACGAATAATATTTAAGTTTACCTGGATGCTCTATCTTTACCTGCAATATTATACTTCGTATGCAGTTTGGATACCTTCTGTTTAGGTAATAGGTCCTGCAACTCAAACTCTCAGCCTGCCATACAAGGAAACTATTTTCAGCGATTTCAAAACTGAGATGAGATTCATGAATCTATATTTCATGTCAGGACAAGTAAACTTTTTTCAGGGTGTTTAAAAAAAGCATTAAGAGAAGGAGGGGTTACAAGGAAGTGAGATAAGAAAATAAGTTTTTTTTGAAGAGGGAAGCTTAAAATTGTTACTAGCTAGCTATTACATTTTCTGAAGATAAAATAAAACTACTTGGTTTGCTGCTCTACATTCGGACAGACTTGATTTGTTTCATAATTTGCAACTAAAAAACGACTTCAAATCAATACTTTGTTGTACCACATGCATGCACTTCCTGTTAACTTTACCTCACAGACTCTTTTCGAAAGCATATGCTTGGGTTTTTACAGAAAATACTTACACAACTGAAGTTATAGGGGCGCTATTTTTATTTAATTTAATTTGTTTATTTCGAACCACATATAGTTCATATACAATCATTAAAATAAAGTACACATTAAAAATAAAATAAGACATTAAAATAAGACAATACAATTATTAGCTACAACATGTAAGGAGTTCCAGTGCTCCACCATCGGGCATTCCAGCCTATCAACAATGGTGTTCAGGAGGCTGTTGTCGCTGCCTCGCACACGACGCATCAGAGAGGCAACTCGTTTTCGAATTATAGCATAAAAACTATCAACTCTAGCCTCTGCAAACATTCCTGATGCGCTGCAAAAGCGAGCCACAGTTATTTACCGAATGTAAAGAAAATTTTATGAATGGGTCTATAGTAAAATCATACTTCCCACCAAATATTATCTGCTTTGACTTAAGATTGACTGACAGATAATGCTTTTAAGGCATTAAGTCCAGCTTTTGCAATAAATATTAAATAATTAAAATTAAATATTATTGACGATGACGACGTTTGTGAGGGTGTTTTGATTGAAAGAGAATTTGAACAGATACACGCATAAACTATGGAGTTGCAAGCGTCCATAGGCTACGATAATCACTTATATTAAGTTGTTTGCCACTGACGTGGTGTAAAAAAATATTATAAATCGTTAATTACAAATTATCCAGTAATATGGCTTTAGACATGAAAATAACATGTAAGCTATAATTTATACGCGTACGAAGTCGCGGGCAGAAGCTAGTTAGTAATAATTTCGATTATTGTTTCAAATAAATATTAAAAGTCTGTGTGTCTGTGAAAGTTTACACAAAAAAAAAACATATAGAGGTGTGTAAAGATACCCAATTCCATGCAAAAAATGGGTTTTTGTTCATTTGGTTCAACTAGACCATTTTATTGTAACTTTATCGAACTTGTGTATATACCTACCTAAGAGATTACACATGAGAGCAGCGTCGTGCCAGGTGGCGGGTATTATGTGGATGGTCAACCACGTCGTAGCTTTTGTTAAATTCACTGAGCTAGTACCCGATATGCTGGTTGCATCCAGCGAGCCTGCAAAGACCGAAAAAATGAGAATTTTGGCTGAATTGTATACTGTTCGTTCGCTTGCCACCAGACAGATTGTACGCTTCTCGGTATTTTTGCCATCATAGTGATATTAAATATCTAGCTGTGAACTAGCTAGACGTTTTTTAAGTCATATAGCAAAAAGTCGAAGTTCGTTTCAATATGCAAGTGTGACAGAGATTGAGATGGGCGAAAGTATTTATATGAAATAATAGCCGCTCTGGTAGGTAGATTTGACAGGAATTAGAAAATGAGGTGAATGTATTTAAATAATAATAATAATAAATCAGCCTACATACGTCCCACTGCTGGGCACAGGCCTCATGGATGAGATGGAACGGGCAGTAGTCCCCACGCTGGCCCAGTGAGGGTTGGAGACTTCACCTTTGAATTTCTTCAA
The DNA here is from genome assembly GCA_963854355.1 of Epinotia brunnichana. Classification (NCBI taxonomy): domain Eukaryota; kingdom Metazoa; phylum Arthropoda; class Insecta; order Lepidoptera; family Tortricidae; genus Epinotia; species Epinotia brunnichana. The sequence continues at coordinate 4,089,787 of OY977963.1, read as the reverse complement.
ATTCCTCACGATGTATGTATGTATGTATTTATTTTATGTTAATTCGATCCATCTCAAGAAGGTAGGGAATAAAGAATGTAACGAGTGTTATATTTTACAAAAGAAATCGAGACTACTTACTTAAAAAAAGTCCGCAAATCAGAAACTGGAACATAATAATAGGTACAAATAAAAAAACTCTCGGGCAACAAGACCGACGCATGCAATGCCGAATGAATAAAATGTATGCTCATGAATTATTTATACCCTCTCCTTATCAACCACTCGGAAATTCATTACACTTTTTCTTTATGGCTTTGCTTTATCGTAGTCGCAAAACAGATTGTACAATAGTAGATTGTACAACAAGCGCATAAAACGAGCCATTTAAGGATGATTCACGCTAAAACGGGCCGTCTCCGGCCCGGGCCGTTTTCTAAGAAAAACGCGGCGTTTTTGCGCGGCTGACGTCATACCCAAGCCCGGCCGGGCCACGGCCGAGGCTCGGAAGCGGCTCGGTGTCGGCACGGCCCGGTCGCTCAACTGTAACACCACCGTTTGACGGCCGTTCTACCGCCAACCGAGGCTCGGAAGCAGCCCGGTCCCAGCCCGGCCCGGAAACGGCCCGGAAACGGCCCGGTTAACTATAACAACGTTCCAATGCCCGTAGCCCGGTCTCGGCTCGGGCCCGGCACGGACATATACATCAAAAATACAAAGGCTGTTAGCTGTCATATATGAATATGTGAAATATGGTAGTCCATCTAACCTTGCATTTAGTCGGTTTACATTATGTGATGTTGACCTCATAAAAAATAGTTTAGCACATGTAAAGGTTTATTACAACGATACACTGACCGAATTTTAAGGGCTATTGTACATTGTTAGATATTTTTGTATGAGGCATCTTATGAAGAGAAAGCATAACGTCTGATTGTTCTAATAGGTAATTAAAATAGATATATTTACATTGTATTTAACAAAAACCAGTCAGATTAGGACTGATCCATGATATTATTTTATTATGAGTGACTAGTTTCCGTTTAACTTCGTCCGCGTGAAACTCGTTTATAACGTTATAAAGCTCCATACTAACATTCGCCCCGTTTTCTCCCCCTATAAAAATAACATATGTCCTTCAAAAGGATTCAATCGGTTCAGAGATTTAAGCGTGAAAACGTAACACACAGACAGATATATTGCCAGAGCTTTCGCATGTATAATATAAGTTAGGATTTAGGCTGGGCACAAACGTTCGGTATCCGCGTATGATTTCTGCATGGTAGGAAACCGTACGTGGAACCCGAACGTTTGCGCTCAGCCTTAGAACTTAATTTGTTGTTCCGTTATCAAACTGAATATCCAGAAGTAGCTCCTGGTTGTCTAACTGGTTATACTAAATACAATAATAAATAAAACAGGACAAAGTATAATTTTATTTTTATTTTTGCAAATCTTGGAAAATCACAATATCTGACAGATTTGACATGGTATGTGTAACACACGACTATTAGTTTTTTTTAATGCTTAACTCATTTACAAAAACGCGTTCTTATTATTAGGTAAATTACAGTTTTCGTACTGATATCGCCTTGATTTACTCGTGCCTAAGATTAGTCAGATGTAAGGAATGTGCGGATAGATTTCCATCTTCCTAGAATGAGCAGATTTTTTAAACGCCATTCATCACTGGCAAAAAAAAGACACCTTAAATGCAGATAAGTATATATTTCCCCTAGTAAATTATACACTTATCTGCATTTATATCAAACTCGTACCGTGCGTTCGGGGGGGTCAGAAGCTCCATATTTTCATGTCAGACCCACCATACCCCTAGCCATACCCCTGGGGGTAGGGTGGGACTGAACCATACCACCGTTAGTAGTGCTGGGATTTGATGCAAAAATAGAAAAATAAATAGGTACCTAACAGATACAAATATTTATTTTATTAAACTGAAAATAACGAAAGCCGTTCTGGCAAAACCAGTTAGGTAGGTTAGGTTCGTGAGGTATCTTCAGATGCCCGAAGGGCAAACAGACCAGAAATAGGAGCCCCGCTCCGCGGGCCATAGGGCTGCCATAGCCATGTCACGCACTGAAAAATTGATTTATAATCATAACCGTGCGTTCTGCTCTACATTCAACTTCAAACTGAGCGGCATCGAAGATCATCGACCACCAGCTAGCCGCCGCCTCGCTTTAAGCGCGCTGTCGCCCAGCCGTAAGGTGCAGCCGCGCGGACACCTCGGTGGTGCTGAGCCGTTGTTTCCGTTACGTGCTTGCGTATGATTGACGCCTGGTTTACGGCGAGCCGATGAGGTGAGGCGGCGCCGGTCCCGTGGCGAGCGGTTACGCGGGGCGACAACCTTAAGAGGCTGACAAGACCAAATTTGTTAAAATTGATAATATTTAAGCAGTTGTTTAAGAAAAACTATTTGTTCTAGCACATCAAAAAAAATATATGTTAATATTCATCATATCTCCAAGACCGTAGACGGAACATAATTGGACGAAATTGGCTCGATAGAAAATAATTGCAAAGATTGGTCTTAAAATCATTTTAAACGGTTCTATGTCCTTATTTTTTTGACGTATGGGTCTGCAATTCAAAACATGAAGTCCACATATTCATACCTAAACCCCTCTGGTACAGTAGTACTACCAGGTAGTTCTACTGGTAGTACAGATGATACACCTTAGGGACACTAGTACTACTTCTAAAAATACAAGAATATCCCTCGGGTTTTGTCATAGACCACTGTATTAAAAGTTCAACTGGTAGTACATATGATACACATTCCAGATGTAAACAAAATATATGTCACCGTTAGATTGTGAACACCGTCAGTTTATAATCTTACCCGTTATATTGTAAACTGACGGAATATTGTGAACTGCCAAAACCGTTCACAATTTAACGCAATATTTTTCGTTAGTTTATAAACTTTCAATGTCGAATCGTCAAATTGTGAACTGAGATCAAATCGGCTTGCTACGGAACGTACACAAAGACTAGGTAGGTTAGGTTAGTTAGGTATCTTCAGTTGCCCGAAGGGCAAACTACCCAGAAATAGGAGCCCCGCGCAGCGGGGCTCCGTCGACACTGCTGGATGCCGAAATAAATGGAAGAAAATGTCTGAATAACAAAAAAAAATAATCATGTTATGACGTAAGTGGAAACTGCTGCAAGGCGACCTCGCGAAAGTAAATCTATGTCAAATAAAAGGTAAAAAAAACAAACAAACTACAGGACAGTTGTACTACCAGTCTGCCGTTATGGTCACTAGTACTACTGGTAGTACTAGTGACCTTAGGGTGTATCATTTGTACTACCAGTAGAACTACCTGGTAGTACTACTGTACCAGAGGGCCTAAACCGTAGACGAGCCATATTTCACAAAAAATCCACACTTTTTTTTTTTTTTTATTCATTATTTTCGGCTAAAACCTGGCCGCTCAAGTAACACTCGCTCTCGTTTACTCCGATACAAATAGATAGTGTGCGCGTTTTAGGTGTTGACAGCGCCTTAAGATTATCATTAAGAACAATCATATAAAACTTAATTATAAGTATTTATACTTTGTCACATGGGCTCAGGGACTGCATAACCGAAAAATACCGGTATTCTATTTTTACGTTATGACGTCATATCGGTTGTCAAATGGCGGTTTCGGTAGCAGAACCTTTATATTCCGCTATCGCTTATTCTTTATTTTTTCCGGTACCGTAACCGCTTTTTATAGGTAACCGATATATCGACTTTGGCCTGGCATTGTTGCCAAACCGCCGGCAGCCGCACAGATGTTTTGTCTTTTTGTCTTTAAATGTTTAGTAATAGCCAATGCTTCTTCTGTCAATGTTTGTAGTGCCAGCTCACTTATTTTTTTTTTCGGTTACCTTTATAATACCGTTATTTCAAAACGGTTACGGTACCGTTATGTTCGTGCGGCGCGCACAACCTTTACGACATAACGGTACCGTAATTGAATAGCGGTTTCATACCTGTATAACCGTAACCGAAATGAGTCCCTGAATGGGATGCTATTTAGGTAACACCAGTGTACGTAATATTTGGAAAAACAAAACCTGAAAGCATATAGTGCACAGCACTACGGTGGTATGGTTCAGTCCCACCCTACCCCCAGGGGTATGGCTAGGGGTAATGGTGGGTCTGACATGCATATTTTTTAGTTCCATATGGATCTACCGGGATATTAATTTTGAAGGAAATTTCCCAGAAGTACCATATGGAACTAATGGTTCATATTCCCCTGTTCTACCTATCCCTACCGGGTTGTCTCCACTGGTAGGGATGCATGGATTTTTTTTCATATCAAACGTCTACTTCTGCTAACAAAGTACAAACTTTGTCTATACATATAACTCTTAAAATATCAAATGCATAAGCGTGCCTTTTACGTTCATAGTAATGTTTGAACGCTGTTAATCGTGTAGGTACAGTCACAAAATAGAAATAAGAAATACTTAAAAAAAATGGTCAAATAAATTGTTGGAGAATCGAAATACAACTGATTCACCCTAGAGCACATCTCCGAAGATAGGTAGGTACTCAACTGATTTAAAACTAAAATAAAACCAGGTGTAAAACCTAGTATATGGAACTATTGGGATCATTTGTTTGACATTTACAAATGTACCGATAGTTCCATATGGAACTAGAAAATATGGAACTTCTGGGATAGACCCGTTCAGAGCGACAGAAAATTTCCGATTTCCGCTTTTGCTAGTCTGAGTAACATGCATGTGAACTAACCTTAACCTAGGTTAGCGAATAACATTACTTGGAAATGGTAACCAACCTAACGGCTCGTAACGTAGCCCAACTAACCTTATCCGGATAAAACCTGATGACAGCTAAGTGTTTTGTCTATGGCCATGACTTGATGTCAAAGTCAAGTTCCATTATGAAAGCTGGAAGTAATCCAATTTACCGTTGGAATAAAATAAAACACCAATAGTTTTATTTACAAAATTGATTACTAAAGTATAGTATAGGTAGGTAAACTTATTGAGTAGTAGATCGGCTGCGATTGGCCGCCTGCTGACGGAGAAGTGATGGCATGGCAATAATGGCATCCGATAGGTCATCGTCTTTTTGCCGTGCCATGTGTGAAGAAATTATTTCCATCCGTTGACAGAGAAGTAATGGCATCCGATGGGCCATCGTCTCTCCGCCGCCGTTACATGTGGTGAAGCAGTTAGGTCTACCCGCTGGCAGAGAAGTGATGGCATCATGCTACGTGTGATGATGCTGGAACGGAAACCAGCTCGTTTGGCTATCAGCCTGTTGTGGCTGCAGTATTGTATCATCTAGACCGGCTAACGTTGCTCGTACATGTAACAAGAAATAAAACATCCAAAGTAAAGTTTTATTCAGTGAATTAAATAAATGCAGGGTTCTTTTAGTTTTATTTTTGGTAGTGGATTATTAATCAAACTCAATACAGCAAGTTCTTTTTCATAAAGCAAGACTACGCGATAACGATAAGCTGTAAAAATAGATAATGCTGCAAGATTTAAGCTTTTAAATAAACCGTAGGTAAGTGAATGAATCGTCTTATAATTATTAATCGTATGGCGGTTTCACACTGGTAAATATATGTATTCGTATTGATGTCGCTGATAGAGTTCCAGTGTGCGCTGCGAGGTTCAGAAGGAACAGTGCAGCTGCCGAGTTTGTTGTCTTATAATTATAATAACAGCATACTATAGATAGATATAATTATAACGCTATCTCCGGAAAGAGTAGCTAAACCTATTATTTGCAGTTATACCTACCTATGTACGAGTACCAATCTTATCCTACTATTGCTCAGTAGGTATGCGGTGTTGTGTTGCTGGTGACATGTAAGGTCGCCAGAGCTCCCGAGGCTGTGTTGTTTCCGGCTTGTGTTATGGCCGGGTTGATTCTTGCTAACAACGCGCAACGGAACGAATCCTCAAATCGATAAAGGGTCGGCACAGCGTCAGTGATGATTCTGGAATCGCATCAGGCAGACCGTATGCCTACAAACTAAAATTTCTAAAGCTATCTCTTTCGGCATATCGTCAAACAATACTATTAAACCCAGTAACAGTAAGGGTCCTTTTGCGTACAGAACCCAATAAAGACAAAATGAGAACTTCCTCGGATAAATGGTTCTGGATATTGCCCCCTACATCCAAACTTACAAAGCACAACCACAACCTCACAATCTCACAGACTTTTCCTCTGTATTATATTACTTCAGATAAAAATACTTGATCCAAATTTTGATGCTGAAGTGTATTTAATATCTCTTTGCAATCCAAAAATGAGAGTGGACCATAACAGCATCATCATCCTAGCGTTATTCCCGGTTGAACCCTAAAGGAGCTCGGGGTCCGCTTTGACATCTAATCCCAAGATTTGGCGTAGGCACTAGTTTTACGAAAGCTACTGCCACTGACCTTTCAAACCAGAGGGAGATCTAGACCTTATTGGGATAAGATCGGTTTCCTCACGATGTTTTCCTTCACCGAAAAGCTAACGGTAAATACTCCGTGATAAGTTCCGAGAAACTGATTGGTACGGGCCGGGATTCGAACCTACGACCGCCGCTTGACAGCCACATGCCTTAACCACTAGGCAACAGCATTAAAAATAATAATTTATGAGTACCTACTACTTTCTAAGCTAGAGCAATATTTACTCCCATTCTGCTAACATACTTCGACTCGGTTCTATAAAGATGCGTTAAACCCACAGATTAATATAAGGAGATCGGATATGCCGGCCAAGAGGGAACATTACTGCAATGTTCTGCCGCCAGAGGCAGCACTAACACTAATAGTAAACCAGTATAGAAATATAGGGATTCACACACACATGCAAAATTGATTGTCAAATGAGTGACAAGGATGCTTGCATAGACAATACCGCAAGTGCGAACGAGATACAATGTCAACGCTGCTAGTGTCGCCACCTACGAAGAGTTTTGCGTAATGTTCCCTATTTGTATTGAGTACGCCTGTCGCAAGTTTTACCCACACAAAGCACAATTAATAGGGAACATTACGCAAAACTCTTCGTAGGTAGCGACACTAGCAGCGTTGACATTGTATCTCGTCCCCACTTGCGGTATTGTCTATGCAAGCATCCTTGTCACTCATTTGACAATCAATTGTGCATGTGTGTGTGAATCCCTATATTTCTATACTGATTTACTAGTAGTGGTAGTGCTGCCTCTGGCGGCAGAACATGGCAGTAATGTTCCCTATTGACAAGACAAAGCACGCACACTTCTAAAGCACACACACTTGTATACCTACGCTTTTATTGGACAATACACGCGCATCATATCAGGCATTTTGGGAAGAAACGTAAATAATATTCTCTGTGATCAGCACGCGTGCACACTCGGTAACAACGGACGGTGAACTAGCAGCAGAGTATGCCCATTGAGCTAACAACTGCGACGCGGCCGCCGGCGGCTTGTGCTCTATGCTCTGAGGTTAAACCATATTTCTCAGTACATCATCAGTTACCCAGTACTCACTGCAACATTATGCTGAGTCTAACCCCTTTTTTAGCATCACACGTTGTTATGCCTTGTTGTTTTTAGGGTTCCGTACTTAAATAGTAAAACGGGACCCTATTACTAAGACTTCGCTGTCCGTCTGTCTGTCACCAGGCTGTATCTCAAGAACCGTGATAGCTAGAGAGTTGAAATTTTCACAGATTATGTATTTCTGTTGCCGCTATAACAACAAATACTAAAAATAAAATAAAATATTTCAACAAACGTGATTTTTTTGCCGTTTTTATAGATAATGGTACGGAACCCTTCATGCGCGAGTCCAACTCGCACTTGGCCGGTTTTTAAAGTTTGATTAATACACTGCGTGTATAAAATGTGATGTATGATTAAGCTTTTCCATGTCTACGAAAATTAGGTTAAACGGGCTTTATAAAACAGGGGCTTAATATATGTAGATATTATAGATTAGTACGTACCTATTTTTAGCAGCCAATCTTAAGCTGGCGTGGGTTGTGGGTCTTGAAATCATCTTTCGTGTTTTACGGTTCAACTACTTTCTTAAGTAGGTACCTCGACTATGCGATAAGCTATAATAATACACTATGCTGCAAGAATAAACAGTAAGTGAATCAACCAGCTATATGTATACAATACACAAATACCTACAATATATATAATTATAACTAGCACATTTGAAGCAGGAGCAGCCCAACTGGAGTAGTGCCTTCACCTTACAGAAGACCGTAGTCATAATAACGCCACTACTTGCTCTGTCGGTTAGGTATGTGGTGTTGTGTTCCTGGTGGTGAGTAAGGTCGCAAGAACTCCCGAAGATGTGTCGTGATGAGAGCGAGGGACCCGTGATCATCTCTAGCTATCACCACAACGAATCCTCAAATCAATAAAGGGTCGGCCACACGCTTTTCATTATTCTGGAATCACATCAGGCAGACCGTATGCCTGTTTTCCACCCACTTAGTATAAAAGAATACTTCCAAAGCTATCTCTCTCGGCATATCATCAAACGATACAACCCAGTAACAGAACAGACGGACGGAGCCTGAGTAGTTGAAGGATCCTAGGTACAGAGTACAGAACCAGAAAAAGACAAAATAATAACTTACTCCTCGGATAAATGGTGCTGCATAATACTCCCTAGCTCCTGCAGTGATAACTCCCTGCATTTGCCTTTATTACGCTATCTGTATTATATTTTGCTCTTTATTTTTTTAGCAGAGTCAAATCTCTTTGCTTCACGTCTATATCCTTGTGTGGGACTCTGGCTGGTTGTTGGCTATTATCTTTTTAAATTATTCAAATTTGAATTTGATAGACAATTTTTCCAGAATCTTGTCAATTCTTGTAAACAAACTTATGAAGGATCATTCTCGATATAGAAGCCCTAGCGTGAGCTTGCATTTTGGAGACAGTGCCTTTTTCCTTTGAGAAGCAGCCCGCTTATTACAGTTTTTGCTGAAGTTTGATAATCCAGTGCGCGTACCTGAAGTTCTAGGGATTTTTTTCAGCTGTAATCTATTTTATTGAAGTCCTAGTCGCCAAATTCACAGCGAGTCCTTGGATGCCACAAGAGGTTTTTTGTGTTTGGAGTCAGCTTTGCTGGATTAGATAATCCAAGCTTTATGTTACAAGGCCGGACCTTGAAGAGAGTTCGGGTGAGTATTTACAACGTTTGGTTCCGTCAATTTACCGGATTCTATAGTTTTTCGTCGTGTGATGCTAATTAGCTTATTTTGTCGGTAGCCGCCAGTTACGGGCGCTAGGAGAACCTGCTGGTCATTCACTAGCGGTTAGACGCAACCGTCCCGCAAGGCTCTCTACGGGTGACACAGGCCTGTTCTGCTGGGAAACACGTGCCGATTATCCTGTTGCGGTCATCCTGGTATAACCTGCCGCGCAGGCATCCGGTGGTCTATTCTTCGGGAGGCGTCGGTGGAGGAACTTCTCAGTCGGATTAGTATACTGTAGCATTTAGGTTTAGCCTTTATTGGACCATCTGCATCTAGGCTTAGCATTGTACCTACAGACCTTACACCTCTAACGTAGGGTCGCAAAGTGTCGCAACCCGCTAATGCGCTCAGCTTCCGTGTCCCGCCAGTGAATAATTTTCCGGACTTACCAACCTCAAAATTTAGAAAGGCTTTTTGCTCGCCACCGTCTACATATTTTCGTTTTATGCCCTAGGTTTTTTTCACCGTCCTGAATCATTCACCCCGTCATCCATACCACGCATTCTTCATTATCTCATCCTTCACATCTACTTAAAAAACCTGTAAGCCTAATCTTCGCGGCTTTCCGTATTCGCGGTCTAGGACCAAGCGTATTGGCGGCTTGAAACCCATGCCTAGTATTGCTTATAGGGTTCTGTATCTCACTGCTAGCCGTACGACGATACAACTGTTTTCCTTTTACCTGTTTAGCATTTTAAGGGCTTTATCGTAGGTAACTTACGAGGGAAGGGAAAATCCCACGAATACTCTCTGGTCAAACTGAGTGTTAAATTCTATAACTTACTTTTAACCGAGTCCTATTTAGGAGAGTAAATCAAAAAAATATTGTGTTGTATTTACAGCGTAAAAGCCTACAATGTTTCTTTTAAGTAAGTTTCGATATAAAAAATAAAATAAATTGCTTTCGTGTCGGTTTGCAGAAATGTGTTTGTTTTATTTACGCTAGTTTTCCTGCAAATTAATGGCGCCCGAACAGTTGGTAACAACACTGCTGTAAATTAATGGCACCCGAACAGTTGGTAAGAACCCTGCTGTAAATTAATGGCGCCCGACCAGTTGGTAAGAACCCTGCTGTAAATTAATGGCAACCGAAGCGGTTGGTAAGTACCCTGGATTTTTTTTCTCTGTAACTTTCCTTGTGTGAAATTGTGTGACATAATTTTTTTAATTTTTTGTGTTGTGTGGGGATGGTGACCGAAAACGGTCGCTTTTAACTAATTTTTTGATTTTAGCTTTCTGGTGAACGAACAGTACCTTCTTTTACCCGTGCTTGTCAACCCTCGTCGTGGTTTGTCATCTAACCTTTCGCCTGCCACGAGACTTGGAGCTTAACTTCTATGTGAATCTGTTATTCTGTTACGTATAAAAAAACCAAAAGAACATTGTTTAAACTTTTGCCTTTCATTCCTGTTCCATACCGAAACATCCCGAGTTATTGATTTCATAGCATAATTCCTCCTATTTTAGAACCCGTAGTACATAGGGCACCTGAAGGTAAGTCAGACGTAGTTACGTATTTCCCGTCATATCCAATATTTATTTTGTCGTATTTTGTTTTTGTTGCTATTGATTGACGCTTCCAGATGTTTCGGCGCCCAAAGGGTTTATTTTCGACAATTATTCGCGTGACACTCTTATTTATTATTCTGTTAGTTACCGGTACGCGAGTTTGATAGGTTGCTTGATTTTGCACGGATACTTATCTGCTTTCGTGGCTTAGCGGTTTAGGGGTCGGTACTGTGTGCGAGAGGTCGCCGGTTCGCATCTCGACAAACGTCATCTTTTTGCATTTTCTTTTTGTTTTATTTTATTTTCTCTGTAAGCTCCCGGCTTATTAAACAATAATAATAGAGGATTTATTTCAGGTTTGACATAATAAATACTTAATTTTAAAATTTATTCATAGATGTTTCACTGTTTGGTAGTTTATAATTTAAATAGCACAGGTTGGTTATAATCGTGCGGTCTCCATTACGTAGCGCGGTTTAAGGCTTCTGGGAACCCCGTATTTACTGTATCGATTTTGATGTGATGGTCAGACGGGCATTCGTGTCATTTTGCTCGTACGACGGGTGTACTATCTGATGTTTAGATGTCTAGTGGGAGATAGTTAGGGACATCTGGAGATATTTGGTGTTTGTTGTTCCTTGTTATTGTTGTCGAACGCTGTCAATTGTTGTTGATAGGTGTCGGTTGCTGTCGATTTTCTTTCTGAATTTGATTTTTGTTATTTTAGCCTTGCCGGGTTCTAGGTTTCTGGATCTTTGCTTACTGTAGTTTCTTCAAGATGACGCGAACAGACAACGAGGATTCCATCCGTGATACCCTCCGTATTCCCTCGGAGTTGAAGGCGCAGCAAGCTCGAACGTTGGATCCGCCAGGTAGTGATGATGTTGAATTCTTCGATACCTCCTTCTTGATCGAATGGCGCTGGTTCTTCCGCTCGCATCGTAGGCCCAGGGGTCAGACCCTAGATTTGAAATGTCATCGAAGGTCGGACTCAGCCTACGTTGTCGATGCCGCGGTATTGCGCGTTTTCAGGGGCTATCAAGAATGAGTCGCTTACCAAGTGGAACCTTACCTTCTCCGGTGAGACATGCGTTCGTGAATTTTTTTGGCGAATCCGAGTCTAGGGTGTTGCGCGTCACGTCAGTCCTCCCTATGTCGTCAGGCGGTTTTAAGACCTTTGATGGTAGTTTTCTATGCTGGTCATATTTAAGCTTTTGAGTCTCAGTTTCTTGGAGTTTTTTTGCTGGGATCTTTGATGTTTTGGGGTCCTATTGCTTTTCTTTTTTTCTTTGGGGTGTTGCTTGACATTTTTTTGGGATCCTAGTTTTTTTTTAGAGGGTCCCAGATTTTTTTGGGCTTCTTGTGGTTTTTTTGGGGTGTTTGACGTTTGGGATTCCAGTTGTTAGGGGGTCCTAGACTATTTTTTGGGTTCCTTGTTATCAAGATCCTAGCGTTTCGGGATTCTGGCTGTTGAGACTTTGGCTGCGGATCAGCATAGTTGGCCGCTTCATTTGACTCGGGGGTCTTGTACTCGAACTCATGCATTAACCTGGTGACATCTTATACGCCGAACTTCTCGATGTACGGTCGTGAGGTGGTGGTTGATCGGCAGCGTGTCGATGACCAGATTGAGGACCAACAGGTGGGACTCAGTCGGGCCGAACGCGCTGCAAATCTCCTCACCTTACGTGAAGTATACGCAAGGGTGGCTGATTCGATGGTTTTGGCGTTCCATCGTAACGCCAGGAAATTCAACGAGAACCGGAAGACGGTTAGGCTTGCTGGTGGGCAGATTGTCTGGCGCAGGAACTTCCAACGAGGCACGACGGACGCATACAGAGGTGGAAAGTTTGCGGCGCGATTTGTGCAGTGTCGTGTGGTTAGGCGTATCTCCCCGCAGGTGTACGAGTTGGCTGACACAGATTCTGCACACGTCGGTACTTATCACATCAAGGATATCCTAAAATGATAAGTAGGTTGGCGAGTTTTTTTTCTCTTCTCTTCGTTTGTCGTTCATGTTTTTTGTATCTTTTCTAAATTCAAATTGACGCGTTTGTCCGTCTTTTCCCTCATTAGGTATTTCATTAGGCTGTTTATTTGTTTTTGGGATTTTGGGGGGTCTTCTTATTCTAAATTCAAATTGACGCGTTTGTCCGTCTTTTCCCTCATTAGGTATTTCATTAGGCTGTTTATTTGTTTTTGGGATTTTGGGGGGTCTTCTTTTTCTAAATTCAAATTGACGCGTTTGTCCGTCGTTTTCCCTCATTGATTGTTGTATTAGGCTGTTTATTTGTTATTTTTGGGTTTAATAGGTTGTGTTATATTTGTTTTTTGTTTTGGTTTGGTTTGTTGTAGTAGGCTGTACATTTGGCTTAGTGCTAGATAGGGGTGGCTTATCAACTAATTTAAGGTACCTGTAAATCCACGGCGTGCGTTTGACCCTTTTTTTTTAACACGTTGTAGGCCTTTGGGTCAGATTCTAGGCACGTAATTTCGCCGAAGGTCGGACTTAGCTTGCGGCAATTGTTTAAAGTTAGGGCGCGTAGGTGTTTACCGTGTCATCGTAATAATGTACCAACAATTAGTATTGCTGTGTTGTAGGTTAGTGTCTTAATTGATTACTGTTGTTTGGTGTATTTAGGGTAGTTTAGAATAAGTTGATCCCGGTTACGACATATCTCGACTTTGTGTGAAGCTTCCACAGTCTTGCCTGGTTTTTTCGTTTATATCCTTGTCTGTAGCATTCACGCTAGACAACTGGATGGTATCACCCCGTCGGGGATTTGATAACCTGTCTTACCGCACTCTTTGCAGTGTCGGTATTTCTTTGCTGGCTGTACTGAACAAGGTTTGCGGTGTGACGCTCCTGTTCCTCCCTTAGCGCGTGGTAAGTTGGTGGTGGTGTGCCAATCGCATAGGTGAGACTCTTGCTTTAGTGCTTTTCCCGGATTGGACCTTTTTCCCGGATTTTGAATTTCTGCCGCACCTTTGGGATGTGGGCAGTGTATACGTCCTTACGTTAGGGATGTTAGGTTAGTGCTTGTGTTATTTTAGCTTATCTGTAATTAGAGTTTAAATTTCTATATTTAAATAGCCTCGGGTGGTTCTCGGCTAGTAATGCTTCGTGGGACTACTAGTCGATTATCGACTTATTGTGTATTGTGTGTTGTCTTAAGGGTTAGTCAAGTGTTAGGTTAGGGTGTCGTTTCATTGTTGGTACTTTGCTGTTCAGGTGCATTTATTGTATCCACTCCCTATCTAGGCTGGTCCATGGAACTTTTTGAAGGGTTGGCTTGGGATTTAGGTTGTGTCATTCATGTTTTCTTTTGGTGGGGGGATATCTGCAGTGATAACTCCCTGCATTTGCCTTTATTACGCTATCTGTATTATATTTTGCTCTTTATTTTTTTAGCAGAGTCAAATCTCTTTGCTTCACGTCTATATCCTTGTGTGGGACTCTGGCTGGTTGTTGGCTATTATCTTTTTAAATTATTCAAATTTGAATTTGATAGACAATTTTTCCAGAATCTTGTCAATTCTTGTAAACAAACTTATGAAGGATCATTCTCGATATAGAAGCCCTAGCGTGAGCTTGCATTTTGGAGACAGTGCCTTTTTCCTTTGAGAAGCAGCCCGCTTATTACAGTTTTTGCTGAAGTTTGATAATCCAGTGCGCGTACCTGAAGTTCTAGGGATTTTTTTCAGCTGTAATCTATTTTATTGAAGTCCTAGTCGCCAAATTCACAGCGAGTCCTTGGATGCCACAAGAGGTTTTTTGTGTTTGGAGTCAGCTTTGCTGGATTAGATATTCCAAGCTTTATGTTACAAGGCCGGACCTTGAAGAGAGTTCGGGTGAGTATTTACAACGTTTGGTTCCGTCAATTTACCGGATTCTATAGTTTTTCGTCGTGTGATGCTAATTAGCTTATTTTGTCGGTAGCCGCCAGTTACGGGCGCTAGGAGAACCTGCTGGTCATTCACTAGCGGTTAGACGCAACCGTCCCGCAAGGCTCTCTACGGGTGACACAGGCCTGTTCTGCTGGGAAACACGTGCCGATTATCCTGTTGCGGTCATCCTGGTATAACCTGCCGCGCAGGCATCCGGTGGTCTATTCTTCGGGAGGCGTCGGTGGAGGAACTTCTCAGTCGGATTAGTATACTGTAGCATTTAGGTTTAGCCTTTATTGGACCATCTGCATCTAGGCTTAGCATTGTACCTACAGACCTTACACCTCTAACGTAGGGTCGCAAAGTGTCGCAACCCGCTAATGCGCTCAGCTTCCGTGTCCCGCCAGTGAATAATTTTCCGGACTTACCAACCTCAAAATTTAGAAAGGCTTTTTGCTCGCCACCGTCTACATATTTTCGTTTTATGCCCTAGGTTTTTTTCACCGTCCTGAATCATTCACCCCGTCATCCATACCACGCATTCTTCATTATCTCATCCTTCACATCTACTTAAAAAACCTGTAAGCCTAATCTTCGCGGCTTTCCGTATTCGCGGTCTAGGACCAAGCGTATTGGCGGCTTGAAACCCATGCCTAGTATTGCTTATAGGGTTCTGTATCTCACTGCTAGCCGTACGACGATACAACTGTTTTCCTTTTACCTGTTTAGCATTTTAAGGGCTTTATCGTAGGTAACTTACGAGGGAAGGGAAAATCCCACGAATACTCTCTGGTCAAACTGAGTGTTAAATTCTATAACTTACTTTTAACCGAGTCCTATTTAGGAGAGTAAATCAAATAAATATTGTGTTGTATTTACAGCGTAAAAGCCTACAATGTTTCTTTTAAGTAAGTTTCGATATAAAAAATAAAATAAATTGCTTTCGTGTCGGTTTGCAGAAATGTGTTTGTTTTATTTACGCTAGTTTTCCTGCACTCCCTACATACAAACTTACAACCTTACAAAGCTAATACAATTTCACAGACTTTTCCTCTTTATTATATTTCTACAGATAAAAATACTTGACCCATATCAAATTTCAGTAATTCGGTACATTTTTTGACTTTACTGATCGAAATAAGGTCTAACGGGCTTTATAAAACCCGAGCTTAATGGAAGTAGATATTATATATACCTATTTGTAGAAGTCAATCTTAGGCTGGCGTTGGTTGTGGGTATTGTAAACGTCTTTCGTGTTTCAGGGGCCACCAAGTTTCGTTAGTAGGTAGGGTAGCTCAAAAACCACATGAAAAAAAAAAAAAAAAATTGGTAAACACGATAAATGAATACATAAGGATACGTACCCCCGAACACACAAATGAATGACGTGAATGTGTGGAAACACATTCACATAAACGAAAATGATACGCATACGGAGGGTTCCGTACTTCAGAAGAAACAGGTGCCAAGAGTTCAAATGATACAGCCCTGTAACAGATGGACGGACGGACATACAGGAGCCTTAAGATCAATTTCAGCCAAGGTACTTAGATGGAGATTTGACACCATATACTGACATCAAAATCTCAAAAACTTCTGTTCAAATTAAATTGCCCTATTGGATGTCATAAGGTCATAAATGTCGTCATCATCATCATATCAGCCGAAAAATGTACATTGCTGGGGATGCCTATACCTACCTACCTACCCCAAAAATGCCACAGTTACCGGTCCTGCGCCAGGCGAGTGCATTTGCCTACCAGGTCATCAGTCCACCTTCTTGAGGTACTTGGTCACCACTCGAGAAACTTTCCGCACCAACGGCCATCGGTTCTACGTTCAATCAAGGCCCCAAAAATACCATGGAATCACCATCATCCTCCTAGCATTTACCACTAACCGTCAGGCAAGAGATAATTTGAAATTATAATTTGTTTCTGGATCTCTACCATTGGCCTGACGGTCGCATCAAATATGTTTTCAAAGGAAAAGCTTCGTCGCCAACCATGACAAACGGGGTGGTACCCGTAATTATTGAATTCGGCAAAGATCGACCAGGTATTTTAAGTATTAGAATAAGAATAAGAATAAGAATAAGAATAAGAATATTTTTATTTGTAGAAAATGGGTGTACATAAAAGATCTTAAAACTTGTTTTGGCGTCTCCATCTTCAGCCTGATTCACAGACATACAAATCTATAGTATCTTACAGCTAATTACCTACTTAATATTAAACTTTAAACATTATAGATCCCGGGGTCTTACAAAGTGCTCCGAATTGCCATATTACATTTTGTCAAGACACCAGGCATATAATTTACTTTTAAACTGGGGCAAGTCTAGTTCCTTCAGCTCTTTTGGAAGGTAGTTGTAAATTTTGATGCACATGAATATAATGTTTTTGCTGACAAGGGCAGATGTTATTCTCGGATAATTTAAGTTTGACCCATGTCGAGTATTGTACCTTGAGGTGGAAGCAACACTAGAAAATGAACTTAAATTGGTTTTTACAAATAGGCTCACTTCGTAAATGTACAGAGAATGTAGCGTTAATATTTTTAATTGTTTAAAAATCGGTCGACATGAGTCTGTTTGTTTAGCGCCATAGAGTGCGCGTAAGCATTTTTTTTGAAGTCGAAATACTTTGGTGACGTTTGTGCTGTTACCCCATAAAATTATACCATATCTAAGATTCGACATGACATAGCCATGTAATGCCAGAAGGGCTGTTTTTTGAGATGTGATTGCTTTAAGCCGTCTGAGAGCAAAAACAAACCTGCTAAGCTTATCAATGAGATTATCTGTGTGTTCTTTCCAATTATTGTGACAATCGACGGTTACTCCTAAGAAACGAATAGAAGAGACTCGATCTATATGGTGATTACAGAAGTTAAGATTACAAAATAGCTGTACACACTTAGGCTTACCTTGGGGTGCATAAAATTCTACAAATTTTGTTTTTGATACGTTTATCTTAAGGTTGTTGTCCTCCAGCCATGTAATGATATTGTTAAGCGCCACGTTTGCTTCTGACTCATAGGATAAAGGGTCATCGCCTCTTACAACCAAAGAACAGTCGTCAGCAAAAAGTACAATTTTATGTTTGGTGACGTCAGGTAAATCATTTATGTAAACTAGGAAAAGTAGGGGTCCTAAAATACTCCCCTGTGGTACACCATATCTAACATTGCTGAAATCAGATCTATGGGTCTGAACTGTTTTTGTTTTAGGACAGAAACTAGTTATTTCAGTGCACTGCAATCTATTCAGTAGATAAGATTTGTACCATTCATAGGCATTACCTCTTACCCCTAAACTGTATAATTTAGAAAGTAGTAACTTGTGTGTAACTCTATCGAACGCTTTTGACATGTCCATGAAAATTGTCAAAACTGGGATACTTTTATCCCTACAGTCCATGATAATTTTTAATACGTCGTAGATTGCCATAATAGTAGTTTTATTTTTACTAAAGCCAAACTGGCTTTTTGATAATATATTATATTTATTTAAAAAAGATATTGTTCTGTTATATATTACCTTTTCGAATACTTTAGCTAGGATTGGTATCAGTGCTATCGGTCTATATTGATCAGAATCTTGTCGATCACCCTTTTTGAAAATTGGTTTTGTTATTGTGACCTTTAACTGCTCTGGAAAAATACCTTGCTCCATTGACTGGTTTATGATATAACTTAAAGGTGGTGCCAAAGCAGTACAATTATCTTTAAGTATACTTGTTGGCAATTCGTCATATCCGGTTGAGCTTGTATTCTTTAATGACATAATTATTTTACTTATTTCGTTCACATCTGTTGGTTTCAAAAACATTGAATTTTCAACTTTTTGGTGAGTTGTATATTGAAGTTTTATATTATCGCTGTCTTTTACTATTTGTATATACTGTTCGTTAAAATTATTGGCTATTTCCTTCGGATCTTCCGTGAGCTTATTTTTAAACTTTATTTTATTAAGTATGTGTTTCGGCTGTTTGTTACCAACAGTTTGATTAATAAGAGCCCAAGTAGATTTTGCTATACTATCTGCATTTTTTATATGGGCTTCGTTGGTTGTTTTCTGGCTTTTTCGTATTATTCTTTTTAGATGTGTAGAGTATTTTTTATACTTCATCTTGTTTTGTATATTGGGTTGTAAAGTGTATAGTCGATGAAGCTTGCGTTTCATTTTAGAAGCCACTCTGATGCCATGCGTTATCCATGACTTTTTAACAGCAGCGTTTACCTTTACCCTACCGATTGGAAAACAGAGATTAAAGAACATTGTTATTAAATCATGAAAAGCCGGAAACGAACCATTGATGCTTTTGCACTGGTAAATTTCACTAAAACATAAAGATTGTAGACAGTCATGGAACTTTTTTCTATTTTCAGCTGACATGTTACGTTTCCATACATACAAGTATTTATGGTTGATAGTGGGTTTGGTCATAATATCTAGGACTTGTGCAGAGTGATCAGAGATTTGTAAATGATGAACTATAGCCTTATTATTGTTCTTAAAATTTGTGGCAATGTTATCAATGCATGTTTTGGAGCGTGCTGTTATTCGTGTAGGCTCATTTATTTGTAATTTGAAGTTAAAACAATTTAATAGCCTTTCAAACTCCTTGCCTATTTCGAAATTATTTTTTAATCTATCAATATTAAAATCGCCGCATAAGACAATTTTTCTCCTACGCTTTAGTGCAATTCTAGCGAGTAATTGTTCTAGTTTCAAGAAGAAGACATCTATGTCAGCACCTGGTATTCTGTATAAACATAAAATTATTATGTTGACGGATGGTATGTCCACTCCACAGCATTCAAATACTTTTTCTATACATAAGTCTTTTACCCAGGGCAGTGTTTCAAATATATATTCATCCCGTAATAATATACATGTACCCCCTCTATTAATGTTTTTACGCGAGTAGATTGCCGCTAGTGTGTATCCGTGTAGAACAAAATTTTTTTCATGCCCAATGGGTATAAAATGTTCAGATAAACAGATTGCATCTAATGATGTGTTGTTTGTGCTAAATTCATTTACAGTTAAGTTAAGTGTGTCGATTTTACATAACGCACCCGCAATATTCTGATGTAAAACCTTGAAATTATTGCTGACGAAAGGAATGATCTTTCGCTTTGTTTTCTGGTTTATTTTGAAGGACTGGGAAATATTGCATAATGGTCCCTTTCTTTGACTCATTTGTCGTTGTAGGGCACTGTGTTATTGTCATGGGTGAATTAATGTCGTCCGTGAGTTTAGTCCTAATGCGCGCGAAAAAGTACGGTATAGTACCTTTCTGTTGTACATTAGTGTTTATTTTCGGACTACAATTTGTTTCTTTGCACACAAATTTTCGAATATCGCTGAACTTTAGATAGTCGATACAGTCTATGGCATAATTGATAGATTTACACATTTCAGAAATACTTTGCCGTGTGCAGTTGACAAAGCGACAATTTTCATATTTGCTACATACATATTGAATATCAATATTTAACTTGTTAGTACTTACATAATAGTTTTTTTTTACACTTAATACTATAACACTATTGTCTATAAACTTGTCAAGTAAGATTCGTAGGTGAGATAAGGTGGGTCCCACGCCGTGATCA
The DNA here is from genome assembly GCA_963854355.1 of Epinotia brunnichana. NCBI lineage: Eukaryota > Metazoa > Arthropoda > Insecta > Lepidoptera > Tortricidae > Epinotia > Epinotia brunnichana. Next base: position 4,069,518 of record OY977963.1, on the reverse strand, counting down.
TTTTCGCCCACACATACCACTAGCTTATCGTGAGGGTCCAGCTTAGCACTCAGGCAATTGTTGATTAGTTCCGCGCTACAAGCATGCGGCTTTGTTTGGCCCGTTGTGTTGTAGTTTACGTAGGTACTTGCTACTCTTGAGTGCACCAGTGCTGAGGCTAGGCCTACGCATTGCTGGGTGCCATATATAATAATTTTAGGCCGTGTATCTTGTTTTAAGATTCTAGTTGAAGGTTCTAGTCTTTGTTTTTGTTGTTCTGTGACTGAAATACAGGGGGATTTTCTTGATATGCGTTGTGGGGGGGAAGTAAATGATTTTGTATTTGTCTCTTGCATTTTCTGTATTAAATTTTCTACTTGTATCGCTAACCCTGTAATCTCTTTTCCGATGTCTTTTACAAGTGTTTCTAAGTCTATAATTCTCATTTGCATATTTAATTAATTCCTGTTGATAGTGCTGGCGCATTTATCGGTGTGTAGAAATGCGTTTGGCGAAGATGTTGTGGATAAACTGGGTACTAGGGAATATCTTTTATTTTTCCTTGCGCTACTATTAATGTTTTTACCTTCAATGGATGAGGAATGGCAGAGTGATTGAAGCGCCTTTGTTTCTATGGTTAATCTATGTATCTTTTTGTTGAGGTCATTATTTTCTATAATTTTTTCATCTAGTTCATTTTGTGCACTAATTAGTGTGGTCTCGAGTTCCGTTATTTTCTCCTTTAGTTCGTGCTGTGGTAGGAGATAATTTGGTCGCAGCTGAAGGTCGTCCAAACTCTTGGATATTTTTTCGGAGAGTGATATGGAGTCATTTGATACATCGCTCTCAGTTATTACGTGCGAGTCTGAAAATTGGAGGTTACTAGATTCGTTGTGTGGCGTATAACTGATTTCATTTATAGAGTCATTTACACTTTGCTCAAGGGTCGAAGACGGGGAGAGAATTGGGATTTCCTTTTCATGACTGTCCGGCACCGAGGGCACGTCAGAGCCAGAAGGGTCAACAGTGGAAGTTTTTGTTGCTGCAGATGGAGCATCGAACGTTCCAAACCCCAACTCTTGTTTCTTGGCATGCATCTTCCTAGCTCTCCTAGTCATTATAATCGATAATGGCTTTATAGAACTTTCACCAAAACAAGGTAGTTTACTTTTGCGGGTGCAAGACTTGCACTTCCAATTCTGTTTCTTTTGAGCTTCCATAGATCTATAAAGTTTTTCCGGGTAACCGTCACAGTCAAAGTGCAAAATCAGGTTACACTCTGAACATAGTGCGCTTTTTTCGGGGGCCGCTGTTCGTTTGCATTTATGACAGCTCTCTGCAGTTTTGCGGCCGCCGGATGTCGATACAGATTTGTTCTTGTTCATTTTGTTACTTTAAAGTCTTTAAATTTACAGTTTTAGTTAGCGGACACTAGTAAATGCTCCGAGAAGTTTGCCGAGTCTTGAAGCAGCGGGCGTTTACGCTAACAAATTATCGCTATTATTATTTAATTTCTGTCCTTTAGGAATAGTTCTTTAGAGCTATTCGCAAAAAAGCTGCCATATCGCTATTCCGGCCTTAAGATCCAACATCCACGTAGATAAATTTGTAATGTGCGTCAACCAAGGTCAATTAAACTATGGAAAATGATTTTTTTGTGATTAAAGTATACAGAACCACTATTTACTGGTGCTTCGATACAAAAATGCTTGCCATCTAATGCTCCAATGCAATTTGGGAAACGCCACAGCCTTTCAAATTCATCTGCAATTTTCCTCCACGTCTCTTCATTTGGCTGTGGCCACCACCTCTTTCATTAAACAAAATATTGCTCGACAAGTTTCGTTAACAATTTTACAAACGGTAGAATGACCAATTCGAAAATTGAGCCAGAGTGTTTTGAATGAATCCCCTGTAGTCAGGAATCTGCAAATAAATTTTACCTTAATTTATAATTTACAAATGGATTTTAATTTATAATTATTAGCATTACCTATAGATATGATTGGGTAGCATTATTTATTTAATTTGTTTTTCTCCTCAAGCGTCAACTCCGAGCGATTGACTGTTGTTACCTACAGTTACCAAACACTTATAAATACATATTATTTAGACATTCAAGTAACAATAACGCACACATTTATGTTTACACAAAATATAGACGCATTGCTGCACAGCATAAAATATAGGATCTGCACACCTGATTGTACACAAACACAGTCACCGTAGCGTATGGATACTTGCGACTTCACTAGTACCTATAACAAGCATGTTCTCAACCCTTCATTCAGACCTCTGATTACGCGTAGTTTCTACGAATCACGGCGTCAAGATATATTTGTGGGTGAACGTTGAGGAAGTTGAGCTTAAAACAAGTTACAGAATAGCGGGGCTGGAGAAAAATGCAGGTAATACACAACTCACCCACACTCTCATAGCGCATTTTGCTTACCTTAAACAAAGAGCTAGTCGATGTTCGGAGGATATCGGTTTCTGGAACCTAGTAATTTTCTTTTCCAAACAGTGTTTAACTTTTTCATGGATAGAATCTTGTGTCACGTGAAAATAATCATAAAATTTGTCATCATAGGTCCAAAGATCTTTACACAACATTTTGAACTCTCCTCTTGCTTCACGGGAACGCCAAAGTCGATGCACGCCAAATTGTTTTGAAGAACATAGTATCTTCTTCTTCGACATTTTATTTAGCTTTGTTTATCGTATTTTATCGTATAAATGAGAGAACTTATGCAAGTATGTTGCAGTGCTGGAATAAATTACAATGACAATGACTCAGTGACAATGACAGACTTTCTTTGACACTAGAACGACGGAAACGGCCCGGTCGCTGCCCGCTGTGATTGACACCCAACGCTCGGAATCGGCCCGGACGTGGCACGGCGACCGAGCCTCGGTGTCGGCCCGGCCCCGGCCCGGTGCGAGCTCGGTGACATAACGTTTGCACAATGTCCCGGCCCGGTGTCGGCTCGGCGTCGGCCCGGAAACGGCCCGGAAACGGCCCGGTGGTGAAAGGTGTATCAAAATAAGCTCGGCGACGGCTCGGTAAGTTTACGGCCTGGGCCGGAACCGGCCCGGTCTAGCGTGAATCATCCTTTAACCTGAGACGTTCATATAATATAATGGATAGTTAAGTCGAGGGGTTAAATGGCTAATTTATGCCCGAGTTATACACACTGCTTTTCACTTCGATTGCGAGAAAATAACAAATAATTGCAAAATAAAATGAAATAATAGCTCATTCCTGTCACTTGACTTTTTAAAGATTTTATTTTTAACTAGCTTTTGCCCGCGACTTCATCCGCGTGAACTTTAGTATTAATTTCCATTTCCTATTTGATCAACTTCCGTTAGGTAATAATTCCTAAAATGGTTTTCAATGTCTTAATGCAAAATATAATAATTTATCTGTGGGGCCAAGAGTCACCTAAAGCTGTTATGCCGTTTTAAGGTGTCTTAATACGTAACAATCATCCAAAATTACAAACGTTTGCAATTATATTATGAGTAGAAAGTGAAATTACTACGTTATGGTTTTCAATACTTGTGTGAATATTACCTAACCACACTTACTGAAAAATCTTTTTTTTTCGAAATATACATACATTATGTTTTTAGTGGTAAAAGCAATTGCTGCGAGCACGAAATCGGAGAATGTAGAAGCCTAGAGCTACTTTCCTCCTTCCAAGTTGCCACCTTCTAACAATATGAAGCTAGGCGAAAGGCTTTTCTTTTCAACAGAGCCTTGTGCCCCAGCCGACGACCAAAGAGAAAGTAAGATCGATGCAATATCCTTTCATAAATCTCGCACGTAAGGAAACCTATAGTTAGGAACCTTCTTAAATTTCAAAAGACTGCATTACTCCTGCGGCGGCAAGGGATAAATTAAGGCACCACAGAACACCAGTGGGCTCTGGCAGAAAACTGAAGGCCAAACTTCTTTGGAAGGCCAAAAAGACTCAGAAGCAGAACCTCTTCATCACCTCCATCCCAGTAATTTGATATGAGACCGAAGACGAACTTCAAGGTCCGCTCAAGATCCTGCTGTAACTTATTAAAAAACATACTCCACATCCAGTATAGTAAAATTTCACTTAAAGTCCTTCATCTTGGACGAATGGTTCTCATTGTAATTGTAATATTCTTTTTGCCTCCGTAGGTAAAATTGTAAATGAAACTTATTGTACCTACAAACTACATATTTCAACTTTTTAATCAATTTCAAAATAAGGAGGAGGTTCTCAAACAGGCTATAAGTTTTTTAAATGTTTGTTTCCTCAGCATTCCGTCATTTATGAACCGATTCGTACCTATTTACATTTTTTTTTCATTTTAAAGTGTATACTTCCAGATTGGTCTTATTGTTTTCAAAAAGCTAGTCGGATGATGGGATCCATGAGGTATTGAACCAAACATTTGGTGAAGTGGAACTGTTGATGAATACCACTGATAACTTATGGAACTCCTCAATGATGTAAATTACGTCACATATTCTGATATGATTTCGTTTGAGTAGCAATTCCTCCTCCTCCTTTTTGAGACCACCCTCAACATTGTACTTCTTTTTATTTTTTCCTAGTTTTAAGCATTTGTATTTAATGTTGTGGTTGTGTTTATCAAGTAAATCATTCATTCATTCATTCAATTAATGTAGTGCCAAAGGTGATTCTGAGATCCTTGAGGAGTTGACGGAGCTCCTTAATTATTATCAGCCAACAAACAGTGATTTGGGTTTGCTCTGTAACTGGGGACTGGCAATTTCGGTTCTCGGTTTCCGTCACCCCAGCAAACCATGATCGCGACAATTTCTCCATCAAGGAGAGCTTCCACCTTCTCTCCGACTTTTCTCTTCCATGACAGTCATCCCAACCGTCTATTGTTCTGTCTCAAATTCAAATAATACCCGTTATAGCCCTCTGTTAGCGCACGGCGGAACTAATGAGATCCCGAGTTTGTCCAGAAAAATATGTCCTCGTTACCTAACATTTCAATGATGACATTTCTAGAATTATAGTAAAAGCACATTACAACCGAAGTCACAATGAACGTAATAGGGGGCGCTGAAGGCAATATTCTTATCTCCGACTGATATTTAAATTTACAAACATCATAATATAATAAAAATTCACTAAAACACCTGTTTTAAATTTAAATTGTAGAATTCGGTCATAAAAAAATATAAAGTACTTTTTTGAGGAAATCGAAAATCGTTGTTGGTATTATTTCAACGATTATTGGCATTATATTGCAAACCTTTGGTTAAAGATTTAGTGTGTGTGATGTTCCATTAACTTACTCTAACTTAAAAATACTGTAGGTACTACAATATGCGCAAATGAGAGATACCTATACAACGTTAAATCCATATACATAGTTACAAAAGTAAGCGATAAATACAAAACATTTGTGTGTTCTTGTATTTTTAAGATTTGGCAATTATATGTACGAGTATATGAAAATAAATAATCCTCAAATATCTGCCTTGCTACGCGGCATTTTCATAGCGTTCTCCTTGACTTTTCGCTTTTCCGCAAATCGATTTTTTACTCGAATTTTCCGCGTTTCCTGTGTCATTTTTATGTTTGGTTTTTAAGTTTTATTGACCTGATTTTTTTTCTGCAATTTTGCCACAGTGTGTCGTGCCTTGTAAACATGTTCTCGAGCTTTAAACGTTTTGTAATGCATTCGCCGACAATCAAGAGTTTTGCCGCCAAAAAAAGTTACGTCAGAAAAAAAACCCATACTTGCCCACGCCATAGTACTTGGAAGATAGTAGGTAGGTATCGTTTTTCATTCGAAGAAATCTTTAACCATTGTACTTTTCTTTTTGAAAGAAAATTATCAACTAATTTCTGTTTAGACATAGTCGATCAGGGATAACCTTACCACTTATCAATTTCTGAATTAAATTAATGTTCATGAATGCAACTTTAACTGTTATATTAACGCAATGATTACTAATTTATATCGTAAAAAAATATTTGCGATTTCTGAAACGTCCAATTTTGTCACCTGTCGCTAACTTTTTCTAGAACCTTCATGATTCACTGCGTTTTTGAAAATCTATCACTAAAAAAATAAAAGCTATTATTACTTAAATACAAAAACTACATGCCGGTCGCTGGGTTTGAACTTGGGAACACCGAGTTCGTAGTCATGTCATTAGAACATGATGAATATTAAAATTCCTATTAGAATTCCTTGACGTGTTATTTATTACCAAGGTGACGAAACCTGTTATTCTCTGCCGTCGCATCATTATAATCTGTAATCGCCTCACCACCTATTTTTCATCCCATATTTTTCACGTTTTATCCCTACATTTCACAAATGTTGAATGGGGTTAATATTACTTTCTAGTCAAGTATATGCTTACCAACTTTCAAGTCTTTAGCTCATGGATTCAAGGAGTTCCCATACAACGATTAACCCCATTTTTTACCCCCTTTTAACCCTAATTTTTATGATTTTTATAGCCTATAGCGTGGCTGAAGATTCACCTAACCTTTTGGTTACAGTTTCATATTAATCCATTCGCTTTTTTTTCACGTGATGCCGTTACATATAAACAGACAGACAAACCAACAAACAGACAAACAAACACAAATTCTAAAAACTGTTGAAGTGTGTTCTGTTATCGATTCTAAGATCCCTCAACTGATTTTTTTGCCAATATCTTCAATGTACAGACTTTCGACCCTCTACAGCTTTATTATATGTATAGATTTTCGACACGTGATATTAGATTTAGGTTCTTCATACTGCCAAGTCATTTAATGGTTTAATACGTTTTAAAATAATAATTGACTCCTGTTTTATCTGGTTTTATTAATTTAGTACAGGAAAACGCGGATGTGAAATTTATTAAAGCAAATCAAATCAAATGACAAGTTTATTCTACGAAGTTTTATTGTGTGTGTGGCTGTTAGCCCCGATTATCTTAGTCTTTAAAACATTTTTGCTTTGTGCACTAGAGCATAAAAGTGGCATTTTGTGCAGCCTACATCCAGCACAAAGGCGAACTTTGCAAGCAAGAGAAGTGAAAAAGATTATAATAAACTATTTCCCTTATACCCGTAGATAAGAATGTCACATCCTAGGTTTTGAGCATTATTACAATAAAGATTTGTCTGAGCGGACATAAGGGAGCTTCAAGTAAACTCCAAAATTGTATTTTGACAATTTAATTAAAATAAAACATGCTTGTTGCTACAAGATCGGATTGCAAGTAAGTGAACGTAATGTAGTTTGACAGCCGTAGATTATTCTAGCGCCTGACGTTATGTGTAGTCAACGTTGTGAAGGTGCGCAGCTTTGCTCGGCCGCAACATATTCCCGCCTCGTTGAAAGACCATCTTTCAACTTTCAGTTGTAGGTAGAGGGCAGAGTCGAACAAGGGGTCGCCGTATGCATCCTCTTATTGTATTGATGTCAGCCACTCTTGAAATTCCATCTGGACCTCGGAATAGACGAGCGACGCGTCCAAGTCGCCATTTCAATGGTGGTACGTATTCTTCGTGGATGATCACCAGGTCACCCACTTTTAGTTTTGATTTACTAGTCCTCCATTTGCTTCGCTGCTGTAGTTCTGATATATACTCCTTTTGCCAGCGATTCCAAAAGTGTTGTTGGATTTTTTCGAGGCGCTCATATCGTTGTAAGCTGTATTCACTGCGGTTCTCCAGAACAGGCGATGGGAGTGCAGTCAAAGGCCTTCCAATTAGGAAGTGCCCTGGGGATAGGGAAAGAAAGTCGTTGGGTGAGGAGGACAACGGATACAAGGGACGACTGTTTAATATTGCTTCCACTTGAGAGAATAAAGTAGAAATTTCCTCGAAGGTTAAATGACTTTGTCCCATTACGCGTTTTATATGATATTTTGCTGATTTTACTCCGGCTTCCCATATGCCGCCGAAGTGAGGAGCGTAAGTTGGTGAAAATACGAATTTAATGCCTTCCTGATCTGCAAAATCAGATAGAGGTTCAGTATTTGATTTAATGAATTGACCTATTTCCTTCGCGGCAGCAACAAAGTTACGCCCGTTATCACAGAAGATTTCGAGCGGTTTGCCTCTACGCGCAATAAACCTTTTCAGTGTCATAATGAAGGCTTCTTTAGATAGGTCACTGACCGCCTCAAGATGTACACATTTATACCTTAAACATACGAATAGACATAAGTAGCATTTTATTAGCTTGCTACCTCGTCCCTTTCTATTCAAAATATTAAAAGCGCCAGCAAAGTCCAGCCCAACAGACACAAAAGGATAGTCGGGATTTACACGCTGTGGCGGTAGATCACCCATTTTAGGACAGAGCGTCTTACCACGGGCGCGTCTGCAACGCACACATTTGTCAACAGTGCGTCTGGCTAAGTGTCTTCCGTTTATAGGCCATATAGTCTCTTTGACTGAGGCTAAAAGTGCTTGGGGACCGGAGTGCAATGTTTTAATATGCTCTCGTTCGAAGAAAAGTTTCGTAAAATGATGAGCAGAATGTAAAAGAATAGGGTGCTTTTTCTCATAAGCGCATTCTGCAGCACTGATCCGGCCTCCTACTCTAATCAAGTTTTCGTGCATAAATGGTGATAAAGGTAAGATTTTACACTTTGTGCTTAACGATTTATTTTTAGCAAGCGTATTATATTCATTCGGGAATGTTTCAACTTGAGCTATTGCGCAAAGTGCATGAAATGAATCGTTAAGTTCATCTAATGTTAGTTTTCCGTTGATTTTAGTTTTTGGATTTTTTATATTATGTATAAATCTTTTTACATATGAGAAACATCTTATTAATCTATTTAATTTCGAATGATTTTCAAAGTTAACTATAGACATTGACTCAGTACTATTCGAACTTACATTTGCTTTTATTTCAGGTATTTCATCACAATTATGTTTTTGTGGAGCTATCGGCCATTCAGACTCATTTTTAGTTAGAAACTCTGGACCTGTCCACCAAAGCTTAAACGACACCAACTGAGTGGCATCCACGCCCCTAGAAATGAGATCAGCAGGATTTACTGATGTGGGCACGTAGCGCCATGATGATGGTGTAGTGGTTTCGAGAATCTCGCTGACACGGTTTGCTACAAAAGTTTTTAAGTTTGAACAGTCTTTATTCAACCACGCGATGACTATCATTGAGTCACACCAATGGACCATGCGGTCAGGTTTGTACCTAAGGGCGTCTGTGACAACCTTGCACAGCCTGGCGGCCAGCAGGGCAGCGGCCAGCTCAAGGCGAGGAATTGTAGTAGCCTTTAGAGGCGAGACTTTTGATTTAGCACATAACAAATTTACAGTTACTACACCATTGGCATTTATGGATCTAACATAAATGCAAGCTCCGAACGCGGCTGGAGATGCATCACTGAAAGAATGGATTTCTATATATGTAGGTGAATCACAGAGAACCGGTCTACAAATATGCAGTTGTTCAAGAACTGGTAAGTTTTTTGTATATTTTTCCCATTCATGTTTAATATCATTTGGGACTGGTTCATCCCAGTCTAATTTTTGTTTCCATAATTTTTGTAGTAGCATTTTAGGTTGGATGATACATGGACTCAAAAGACCTAATGGATCAAACATTTTAAATGAATTGGACATAATATGCCTTTTAGTAATTTTATCGCATGAACTTAGATCTTTTACAGGGAAATTTAAGCTGTCACTGGAGGGATCCCACCCCATACCGAGGGTGCTCGCTGACTCGCTGATTGTAAGTTTTTCTTTAGTGTCAATATCAGAATCTTGAAACAATGATGGTAGGTTACTTTTATATTTTCGCAGATTAAAACATCCGGCACTGAGGGCTTCGGATACCGACTTTTGTATGTACCGCAACTCAATATCAGTGTTAGCTCCTGTTATTAGATCATCGACGTAAAAATCTTTTTTTATTATTGTTTTGATTAATTCATCGTCCTGCTCCTCCCCGATTTGTACTAGACAACGTGCACTGAGATAACTGGCACTTGCTGTGCCGTAAGATAACGTATTTAGACGTAACGTTTTGATGGGTTGAGACTCGTCTTCTCTCCATAAGATAAGTTGCAAGTCACGGTCTTCTTCATTAACCTGTACCATTCTGTACATTTTTTCGATGTCTCCAGCGAGAAGGTATTTATATTGTCGTGCTCTTATCAAAATGGCGAAAAGAGAGTCTTGCACGTTTGGACCCACCATAAGTATATCATTGAGGGCAACGCCGGTGGAAGAGGACGCAGAGCCATCAAACACCACTCTAAGAGAGGTGCTTTCACTTTTCTCTCGTAGAACAGCGTGATGACAAAGAAAGTACCCTGGTTTAGGTTTAACAACAGTTGATTCAGAAAGATGACCAAGATTAGCATATTCTTGAATGAATTTTGAATATTCCTGTTTAAGAGAGGGATTTCGTTCGAATTTTCTTTCTAAATTCATGAAGCGTTTTTTCGCTAAGTAGTAAGTATCACCGAGCTTATCAGGAGAGTCACGCAATGGTAATTTGACACAGAACCTACCTGTAGGTAGGCGATACGTATTTTCAAAGAAATGTTTTTCACAAACTGATTCATTTTTGTTTAAATTTGTTTTGTCTGGAAGCTCTTCGAACTCCCAAAATTTTTCTAATAATTTTTCGATATTAATATTTGAATCATCTGATATGATTGCATGCTTACAATGAATTGTGCTATTTGTAGCACTTGAATTCATTGGACCCGAAACCGACCATTCCAATTTTGTATTTCGTAATTTAGGATTGTTGGGACCAAGAGACTGTTGCTCACTACCTATTATGTCCCAAAACAAATCAGCCCCAATGAGCATATCAATGGGAGCTGGTTGGTGGAAATCGGGATCTGCTAATTGAATATTTTTTGGTAATTTTAGTGTTTGAACATTTATAGGAGCTTTAGGGATCTCACTTGTAAGTTCATTTAGTACTAAGCATGACGCTAATGCAATGAATTTGCTATTAAGAGAGCTTATTTGCGCAATACAACTTTCATCAATTTTGTTAACACAGTTGTTGCCAATACCTATGACATTTAGCGTGTCAATTGGGTTTGACTTTAGTAACAACTTGTCTTTTAGCGATTTTGTCAAGAACGTGGACTGGCTGCCGCTATCGAGTAGGGCGCGAACCTTTTGCTTCTCTTTTGTAATAGGATTGGATACTTCTATCAGCGCTGTTGATAAAAGCACCTGACTGTTTTGATTACCATAATTGACCAACGACTCTGCTTGGGTTAGAATACCAGCATTATTGACAGTCGATGGCTCGTGCAGAAGACTGTTGTGCTTCTGCTTGCACTCCCGGCAGGGCCCCATACGACAATCATTAGTGGGGTGACCTTGCCTCAAACAGTTAGCGCATAGTCTATATTTATTTACATCATCCATTCTTTCGGGAATGGATTTGCCCTTGAACGTAGGACATTCGTATATTTTATGATTTTCGTTGCAAATTACACATTGATATATCATTGGTTTATTATTATTCATATTTTGATTGATGCTTGCAAAGGATTTCGTGTAAGAAATTCTTTCAGGCTTTTGATTGTGATTATTAGAATTATTTTTGTTATAATTGTTAGTGTACATTCGATCGTGCTTATTAAAATTATTATTGTTATAATTATTATCACTATATTTATTATAGTTGTTGTTTTGTGTTGATGGCATTGGCCGGGATGTCGAAGGCAACGATTTTGATGTACTATTTTCATATTTATTTCTGCTCAGAGCTTCTAGGACATCCGCGCGATTTATTAAAAATTTGTTAAATTGTTCTAGCGTTGGTACATCATCAAGTGTGTTCCTAAATTCTTCCCATTTGGTGAGCGTTTGACTGTCTAATTTTGACGTTAGCATGTAAATGAGCAACATGTCCCATTTGTCTGTGGGCTGGCCTAAACTGGCCAATGCACGCAAATTTTTTGTAACGTGGTCGACCAAAAATCGCAGAGCCCTTTCCGTTTCTCGAGTGAGCGCATGAATGTTGAACAATGCACTAATGTGATGATTGACAAGCAATCTTTTGTTATTATATCGCTCACCGAGAAGCTTCCAGGCCTCAGCGTAATTGGCCGATGACACTTCAAGGTTTGACACGATCCGGGCGGCGTCACCTTCAAGGTAAGAAAGTAGGTAATGAAATTTATGAATAGGTTTTATGCGACTATTATTGTGAATTAGATTTTCGTATGTATCGCGAAATTCTAGCCAGCGAAAGAATGAGCCATCAAATTTATTAATTTGAGTTTGAGGCAATTTGAACCCCAAGTCTTGTTGTTCGAAAAAAGATTGAGCCTCCATCATATACCCGCGTTTATGGGAATCGGAGTCAATTTGATTATATTTTTCAACTAGAGTTTTCGTTGTAGCAATATTCATGATAATGTCATGCTCAATGTCTTCTCGCTCATCGATTTCATTAGCTATATTATCAGGACTTAAAACCTCGATCTTGTCTTGCAAATCGTCGAACTTAAGCGATAACGCTTCCAGTTTACCAAGCTTAAGCGTTAATTCAGCTAATTCCACGTTTGTCAACTGTGTTTTATTTCTGAATGTAATTATATAGTTCTTAAATTTGGTAATCTGGCCTTTTATGGAACTACGCATAGTAAGTAGTTCTTTTAAAGTTGTAATAATTGGATCAGGCATTGTAATTCGTTATGTTGTATTTACTTTCGTTAAAATGCGTTAAATTAAAGTGATAAATGAATGGCTCACGCTCCTCACGGACTGCACTTCCCCCAAACACCGGTTCCGGCAGAAACAGCTGATGATGCTCCTGCGTATTCCTTCGCTCGTGGGCGAGCGAGGTTTGCCGCGCCGCAAATATGCTGGAATAGTCGGCCAGACACGTGAGAATAGCGTAAACACAATAGAATAAATACTGGGACTAAATACTACCACTTTGAAATTAATGTGAAAACAAATTCGAAAATTACGAAAATTACGATATTTTTCTTGCAAATTTCGATACTAAACAACTACTTTTATTATATTTATTGCATTTAACATACATTTAATCATAAATATTTACCAATTCTTGACGAATTTACGAAAAAACTACGCAAATTTCACTTAATATTTTTCCGTGTAGGAATGTAGGTATGTAAACAAACGATGCAACGATGAATTTCTTTGTTCTTAAAACATGATTATTTAAATGTATTTCGGGAAATCATAGCTTTAACTAACAAATGGAAGCTTAGTTTAATGATATTGAATGTTATTTTGTGATATTTTTAAGTATTTGTTATGATTTGGGAAGGACAAAGGAATCCAAGGCACTTATCTTTTTTATAGACTGCACTCGAAGTGTGAAACTTTTGATGCTTCACTGGTCTTCTTCGTGTTTTTAGACGTCCATATCATGATAATTCTTGCCTCAGCTGGTCCACGAATCCATTCTTCAACCCTTTTAGTGCAGCGAAATTTGCGGCGATGAAGTAGGAACTCGGAACATCGTCTTCGTATCTTCCAATATTTGTGTATACTTTATTTTTCATGGGCCACCATTTTATGTCTGAGCGGACATAAGGGAGCTTCAAGTAAACTCCAAAATTGTATTTTGACAATTTAATTAAAATAAAACATGCTTGTTGCTACAAGATCGGATTGCAAGTAAGTGAACGTAATGTAGTTTGACAGCCGTAGATTATTCTAGCGCCTGACGTTATGTGTAGTCAACGTTGTGAAGGTGCGCAGCTTTGCTCGGCCGCAACAAGATTACAATGTACTAAGAGTGTAAGAGACAAAATGATAATACAGCCGAGAATGAAAAACTATTATGGCGAAAGATGTTCAAAATACTTAGTCCCAAATATAATCAATAAAATTAGCTTATTAAGACAAAGTCCTAAACTAAGTAAAAAACGTGCTTTTTCCGTATCAGATTTCTCCTTTTTACAAGTGGTTTCCTTTCATTTTCTTCATCGTTTATTTTATTTTATTTTATAATAATTAGCTAGGTAACAAACGCAACAATGAGTGGTACATTATCAATGCATGAAAAAGACAGAAAGCAATTTGTTGTAGTTTTCCTACAAACTTCAAATACCCGGACGTTTAATATAAAGCATGATGTGATAACACAATGTTTTAGCAATTGCTAATAAATACATACTGTCGATAACTTATAGTGCCAAAGGTCGATAAAAAAAAACTACATGACTATGGGTAAAACATAACCTCTTATACTAGATTTTTACATGCACAATCTGGTTATAATTGAGTAGATAATGATATTTACGTAAATTACCAATTATTATTATTAAATTTAAGTGAGATAGTTAGTCCGTGCTTTATAGCACGCTATATAAAATATAAATTAAGCGTGCGGCGCGCCATTCTGTTATCTGCTGACGGCGTATGTTTCATTAAACTTAGGGCTGACTATGTGAGTCTTGTTTTAGGTACACTCACGTCAAATACTTTGTAGCAACCAAAGTAGTCAAATAGTTCTGTACACCATATATTTAGTTTAGTTTAGTGGTTACTATTTGGCCACTTTGGCAGCTACTAACTATATGACGCTGACTGTACTATGAACTACGTGCACGAATTTTTTATATTTTATAAAACTTTTTCATTAACCATATTTTTGACAGGTTTAGCGAGTTGCTGACACGTACTGTTCCAATATTCTGCAGACTGACTATGTCCGCATAGTTGTCTTACTATCCACGGACTAATTTCCAGATTTTATAAATCAGTTGCAACGTAGGTGTTATTTTTTAAAGTTCGGAACCACCCACGCGCCAGTTGTCCCAAAAACTGGCTACTGACGGCAGGCTTTTGATATTCGACCTATTTATGACCTAATATTAAAATATCAGCCTTTATAAAACTGTTGCAGTTTTGGTCCCTCAGCTCTCGGTCTATATGGAATATGGATTCCGTCTGAAATAAATTATTACCTAATTATTATTATCATTAAGTAGTTCCTGAAATATTTAACATTGTGACAGATGGACAGAGTCGGCATAAGGGTTTTTTTTTACCTTTTTGGTATGGGACCTTAAAAAAAAACTTTATGCATAAAAGAAACAAAAACTTATTATCTGTATATA
This sequence comes from Epinotia brunnichana, assembly GCA_963854355.1. NCBI lineage: Eukaryota > Metazoa > Arthropoda > Insecta > Lepidoptera > Tortricidae > Epinotia > Epinotia brunnichana. Next base: position 4,054,448 of record OY977963.1, on the reverse strand, counting down.
CAAACACTAGGTATATTTTTAGTCAGTGGACGTGAAAACACGTCGTGCCTCGCTGACCGGTAACGGCTGACTGGCGAGCTGCGCCGTCGCAGGCGAGCTACTCAAATGTATAAAGTCATGCGTCAGTGTGCAGCAGTCATGCGCAGGTGAATTTAAGTTACTCAGTTAGGAAAAGATGTATGTAGGTGTTTCAATGTGCCCCTTGTATCTAAGTGCCCCGCTTCCCCCTACACACTACACACAAGAGCTTTATCATGACAAGTCGAGAAGACAACTCTTTAGTCTAGTTTTTTTTATCCTAGATTTACTTAGTTTAGGACTTCGTCTTAATAAGCAAATTTTATTGATTATTTTTGGGACTAAGTATTTTGAACATCTTTCGCCATAATAGTTTTTCATTCTCGGCTGTATTATCATTTTGTCTCTTACACTCCTAGTACATTGTAATCTTTATTGTAATAATGCTCAAAACCTAGGATGTATGTGACTTTCTTATCTACGGGTATAAGGGAAATAGTTTATTATAATCTTTTTCACTTCTCTTGCTTGCAAAGTTCGCCTTTGTGCTGGATGTAGGCTGCACAAAATGCCACTTTTATGCTCTAGTGCACAAAGTAAAATTGTTTTAAAGACTAAGATAATCGGGGCTAACAGCAACACACACAATAAAACTTCGTAGAATAAACTTGTCATTTGATTTGATTTGCTTTAATAAATTTCACATCCGCGTTTTCCTGTACTAAATTAATAAAACCAGATAAAATAGGAGTCAATTATTATTTTAAAACGTATTAAACCATTAAATGACTTGGCAGTATGAAGAACCTAAATCTAATATCACGTGTCGAAAATCTATACATATAATAAAGCTGTAGAGGGTCGAAAGTCTGTACATTGAAGATATTGGCAAAAAAATCAGTTGAGGGATCTTAGAATCGATAACAGAACACACTTCAACAGTTTTTAGAATTTTTGTTTGTTTGTCTGTTCGTCGGTTTGTCTGTCTGTTTATATGTAACGGCATCACGTGAAAAAAAAGCGAATGGATTAATATGAAACTGTAACCAAAAGGTTAAGTGAATCTTCAGCCACGCTATAGGCTATAAAAATTAGGGTTCAAAGGGGGTAAAAAATGGGGTTAATCGTTGTATGGGAACTCCTTGAATCCATGAGCTAAAGACTTGAAAGTTGGCAAGCATATACTTGACTAGAAAGTAAAATTAACCCCATTCAACATTTGTGAAATGTAGGGATAAAACGTGAAAATATGGGATGAAAAATAGGTGGTGAGGCGATTACAGATTATAATGATGCGACGGCAGAGAATAACAGGTTTCGTCACCTTGGTAATAAATAACACGTCAAGAAATTCTAATAGGAATTTTAATATTCATCATGTTCTAACAACTGATACGTAGTCCGGTGGTTTGGCCTATAGACTACGAACTCGGTGTTCCCAAGTTCAAACCCAGCGACCGGCGTGTAGTTTTTGTATTTAAGTAATAATAGATTTTATTTTTTTAGTGATAGATTTTCAAAAACGCAGTGAATCATGAAGGTTCTAGAAAAAGTTAGCGACAGGTGACAAAATTGGACGTTTCAGGAATCGCAAATATTTTTTACGATATAAATTAGTAATCATTGCGTTAATATTACAGTTAAAGTTGCATTCATGAACATTAATTTAATTCAGAAATTGATAAGTGGTAAGGTTATCCCTGATCGACTACGTCTAAACAGAAATTAGTTGATAATTTTCTTTCAAAAAGAAAAGTACAATGGTTAAAGATTTCTTCGAATGAAAAACGATACCTACCTACTATCTTCCAAGTACTATGGCGTGGGCAAGTATGGGTTTTTTTTCTGACGTAACTTTTTTTGGCGGCAAAACTCTTGATTGTCGGCGAATGCATTACATACAGAACGTTTAACATTGAATTTTAAAAACTTTGCGAACCACGGCGGTATCTGGCGGCGCACACCTACGGACCGGCCAAACCGCCTCTCATTGTAAATTTAACGCTTTAGGCATTTTCTCGGGCTTTTCGGTTTTTCGTCGGCTTGCCAGCCATTCTCTGACCTCTATCTTTTAAATATTCATCAACAAGTTTTTAATCGTACGCTATTTGTCGCTTGTAATTGTTGTCAGCAAAAATGTTTTCTTAAACGGCAACTACTTGCGTGGACAATATTCATTCCAGCACACGAACATTATTGAGTTGGTATAACAATTTGGTATTAACAGGCGGGCGGCGGCGTGCATGCGGGTACTTGTTATCATTTTATTAAACCTCACCCGTGGCCTCTTTGTTTGTCCACGGCGCGCAATGCGTGCAAACCTGCCCGCTCAATTACGATACCTATTAGGTTATAGCGTGTAATGGGATAATTTTCATTAAGCTGAGTCTGTACGTGATAATTTGAAGCTAATACGCAGTATTAGGCTATAATAATTAGGTAGCTACCCAAAATGGGTCCGTATTGTCGTTTGTTAGGAAATTCGATGCATCGGTAAACATTATCCTTTAATGGTGAATGATTCAGTTGTATTAACCAACTTCAAAAAAGGAGGAGGTTCTATGTTCCACTGTATGTATTTTTTTTTCTCAATGTATGTTCGCCGATTTCTCCGTCAATTGTAAACCGATTTCCAAAATTTTTTTTTTATTCGAAAGGGTATACTCCCTAGGTCTCATTTTCACCAATTTAGGATGTGATGATGGGATCCCAGGGAAATTGAGGGCAACCCTGAAATTTTAATGGCACGCGTGTTAGTGATTTTGGTATTTTCTATTATAACTCGTGTTTTTACCCTCGGAAATAGCAATTTTGGTAAAGTGGAACTGGTGATGAAGACCGTGGATAACTTATGGAACCCCTCAAAGATGTAAAGTTACTCAAAGATTCTGACATGATTCCGTTGAATTAGCAACTAATGTTAATTCTGAGATCCTTGAAGAATCGACGGAACTCCTCAAATAGTATCAGCCCACATAGCGACATGGGTTTTTTCCGTGATAATCAAGGCCTTTGCTCTCTAAAAGCAGTTCATGTGGTAAATTGGAAAGGAAATGTGGAAATTTTCATGTGGCTTGGCGAAGTACTGAATTGCAATGTGGCTTGGCGAAGTACTGAATTGAAGGCGGTTTAAACTTTGTTTTTAAAGTAAATTATGTCAATAGGTTAGATTTACAGTTCAATCGACGTCATCGTCAATTTAATTCTGATCTAATATACCTATTAAATTTGATTATAAAGGTTGACTTAGCTACGCTTTAGTAGTGACGCGTTTAGCAATGGTCCCCACCACTGCGAGTGAAGGGCGAGGGATAACTTTGATTCATTTAGGCTTAATCTCACCCGCGTCTCCACTATCTCATTAGTTGGCCAATTTGTCGGGATCACGCCAAGACTTTAATCTTGAGGTTTGGCGAGTTGTCGCTTTTTTATTGAAACTGCTTCGAGATGAAGGGTTTATAGGGCTTTATGGAGTTTTGGTGCACTGTTTTTTTGTCAAGCTGTGTAGATTAGACAAACTGTAGAACCGCTCATATATGTATTATGTCCCTGCTTAGTTACAAAAATTACCCAATTAGAAAATTTACTTTTCTCCCCCGTTTTTTTTGAGAAAAATATACCCATGTCTGCCCCTACATTTTGGATATATGCAGGCCGGGTGCAGCGTCTTTTTCATCCACAAAACAAACCATGAAGACATGGTTTTAGGTATTACTAATGTTTAGTAACATAATCATCACGGTATTTAATTCTTTCAAAAATGTTACGTAGTCTTTTGTAACGCTTAGTCTAACCACATACGACAGGAATTTTGTGGCTAATGTTCTATATTATTTAGTTTTTCTTGCAAATAAGATCGATGTACGTACAAAACTTATACGTTTTTGAAATCCTTATAAATTGTCTTAGTTGCTTAAAGCTCGAGAACATGTTTACAAGGCACGACACACTGTGGCAAAATTGCAGAAAAAAATTAAGGTCAATAAAACTTAAAAACCAAACATATACATGACACAGGAAACGCGGAAAATTCGAGTAAAAAATCCATTTGCGGAAAAGCGAAAAGTCAAGGAGAACGCTATGAAAATGCCGCGTAGCAAGGCAGATATTTGAGGATTATTTATTTTCATATACATATAATTGCCAAATCTTAAAAATACAAGAACACACAAGTGTTTGGTATTTATCGCTTACTTTTGTAACTATGTATATGGATTTAACATAGAAATTTTACCGTTGACTGGGTTATGTGGAATGTTACTTGTAGGGGCCACAGCAATTTTCATTTACAGTTAGCATGGTGAAAATGGCATTTTGGCTAGGTAGCGGCCGTTCTTGTAAACCCTTGCTTGTGTAGTTAAAAATACAACACTGAATTATGGGACATTCTTAAAGCAGTGCATCATTTCGATCACCGCTCGTAATAGCATGATAGCGCAGCTGAAAAGCATTAGCTTTGCAAGATGCATAAAAGGGTTCGATTCCCAGTACCAGTTATCTTTTTGTATTTTTTTTGTGCATGGAAATTTAGCTTTTGTGTTTTTATAAATATGTATACATAACACAATGAAATAGGGATACGCCATAGTATGTTTTTCTTGCAAAATAAATTTTGGCATAAAATTAATTGTACATTTTCTAGCCGCGATGGCATCGGGTAGAATTAGATTTTAAAGTAACAAATATACCTAAACAAATGTTTTCATCAAACGTTTATTTTTCTGTAGGTAATTGACACACTTAAGGTAACTATTAAGGTACAGTCGAAGTTGCTGCGTCGGATTTGTCAAAACTAGTTTGACTCTGGTTCAGTATTGATAACGGGAAATTAGGGATCCGGAAAGAGTTTTAAAAAATTCAAAATAGTTTAATAAAATTAATGTCTGACTATGTAAATAGCCTGAGCTTATTTTAGTGGGTTCTATAGGTATATATTTTATTAAGATCATCATCATCATCGTCATATCGGTCGGGGGGCGTCCGCTGCTGGACGTGGGCCTCCCCCGAGGAGTGCCAAAGTGACCGGTCCGGTTGTACTGTTATGTAAACATGTAATTTGTTGTTACCAATAAATTATGAGAATGAGTATGAGTATACTGGCTTTTGGTAGTGGGGCGAGTTGAGGTAGGTTTGTAAATTGTGAAACTGATTTCATTATGTAGGGTGGGTTAAGATTGTCAATTGGGCTGTTATTCGAAACGCGCTCACTCGTTGCCTCCAATGAAACTAAACCTCTACTTGCGCATGAACATGAAACAAGTTACAGACTAGCCGAACAGGAATGAGTAGAAGTAGGAATTTTAGCATTTTTGAGTTGGCGGGAAACTTTGGATTTTAAATTATAATAGGTATATATGTATATAGGTATATTTATACAGCGGATTGGAATAGGCATCTCATGGGTATTAAGGTTGATCAAAATAACCTTAACTGTTGTACGTTTAAGATTTGGGTTAATTTTGGAATCCAAAATGTCGGATTCAACTTTTTGAAAAAAAAAAAAAATCTTCTCGAGTATATTTTCGATTTTGGGTTAGTTTTGGAATCCAAAATGTCGGAATCAACTTTTTGGAAAAAGTCATCATGGGTATCAATTTTGAGTAATTTGGGGTTGCAGATTTCATATTTTTGGATGCAAAATGGCGAATTCCAGTTTTTTGGAAAAATCATCACGTATATCGTTTTCGACCAATTTGGGGTTGCTTATTTCATATTTTGGGTTAATTTTGGAATCCAAAATGACGGATTCGAGTGTGTGGTCATTAGGATCGGTTTCAAATAATCTGGGGTTGCATGGTTTCATGTTAAAGGTTATTTTTGAAATCTAAAATGGGGGACTGACCTTTTGGGAAAAACAATCATCACGTATATCAATTTCGACTAATTTAGGGTTGCTGATTTCAAATTTTAGAATTCAAGATGGCTATCCAACATTATAGGAAAAAATCGTCATGGATATGAATTATAGTACTTACGTCTTTTTATGGGTACGAATTTAAAAGTGAAGTTATATACTTCGTTTGGTACTTATTATTGTAGATAATTGTGTCACTACCGAGCGTGATATTTTTTTTTTAATGGGGATAATTATATAATGTACAAGCTAAGGTTCAATAAGTCTCTAATCTCTCTTGAAACGATTACATCTCATAAGCTTTGGCTATCTGTAGCAATCGAGTGGACTAGCGGTTGAGGAAGGGTGCTTATATGCTGAGTCATATTTCGACAAGATATGTATGCTAAATGAAGAATGAAATATGTGTGTAGATTTGAAGGAAGTTATTTATGAGCATGTATTGTTACAGATTGACAATAGCTGGAGTGTAGTCGAATTAACCTAGATTTGTTGGTTTTGCTGGGGATCAAAAAAAACAACACAATAGGTCTCTAAATATTTATCAATAGGTTAAAATCGTGGAAACGATTCGACTCTTTGTATGAAGTAGTATTTAGAGGCCTATACTATACACGCTTTATGACGAAAGGGTATACACATCTCATGTTGGTTAAAATAAGAGTTGACTTATTTTACACGACATGATACAAGCGCCAAGAAAACTGATTATTAATGATAGAGTCTGGGAATACGATTCAAACTTATGCAATGGAGAGTGAACATCCTAGTACTTACACCAAACAGTTTTCTGTCTTATCTGGGGAGTTTTTGCGGGATTTACTTAACGGAAGAACAATGTTTCCTAGGATCACCGATTGAGCAATGTAATCACCGGTCCGGGGTAAATTTCCTTATTCGAATCATTAGGATTTGCTAGATTCACAACCTAGCACCTCTAAGTGGGACAGAAATCCTTGAGAAAAAGTTAGTCATTATTCATTGTTGCGGTTCAAAGGAACTGTGTTAACAGACGAAGTCATTAATGGTCATTTAGTACTGGTATAAAGACACACCACGAGTTTAAGGGAGGGATTGTCACTGACAAATCTAGGACATAGGAATGAAGATTCTACATGCATGACCGAGGTCATGCATTGCGAATATTCATGGGGGCGGCTGTAACGGAATGGGCATGCTCGCTAGCGGATTTCTGATATTTTATATTATAATACATTTATTAAATTATGAAAACGAACTTTTATTTCATACCCAAAGTAAGAAAATTTACTTATTAATTATAGGGGAGAAGGAAATCAATTAAGCTAGCATTCGCTAGTGTAAATCGACAGTCATCATCATCATTATATCAGCCAGGGAGCGTTCGCTGCTTGACGTAGGGCCTTCCTCAAATTACATCTAAGAATAACTAATTTCATCAAAGAATGTTAATGTACAAATTAATTCAACATAATATTAGCGGGTTCACAAATAACATTTAATCTAGAATTATAGTAATCAATGAAAATATGGATACCTAAATAATACTTCTACTCGGGCAATCCGCCATGTAAGGGAGCATAGAAGGCGAACGAACTTCAATCTTAATAGCTAAAGCATTAGAAACTAAATAAAAGGAGCGAAACGACCTTTTTGTCATGACCCAAACCACGTGACTACAGCGCTCGCTGCCCTAGTTGCCCCCGTTGCTCTCGTAGCTCTCGTAGCGCTGATTTTATTGATTCTCGCTGCCCTAGTTGCTCCGATTGCCCCCATTGCCCTCGTAGCGCGGATTCTACTAGCTCTCGTAGCTCTCGTAGCCCCAGTTGCCCCCGTCGCTCTATAGCGATCGTAAAATAGTATAAAAGCCAGTGTCGCAGTAGTATTTGGATCATTCAATTCTCGTCGTTCAGACTGTCAGTGTCTCTGGTTTTTCGTGCTAGAAATTCTTGGTGGGTGTTTTCTTTGTTTTACATAAGTAGCCCGTCATTATGAAGAAATTCTCCTCATAATGAGGGGTTACTCTTGTTCATTTTCATAGTACTTTTGAGAGGTTATTTTATTTATTTCATATTTAAAAACCAGAAATACTGTCCAGGTTTTAGTATACCTGAGGAGTCACTCCCGCCTACCGGTGCCAAATGGGCGTGACTCAGAGTCTTTTGCTACCAGACTTGAGGGTGGTCTGGCGTCTTCCTCTTTACCAACATAGGAGACGAAAGCCTCTTTAGGGGGCCCGTCACGCGCCTCAGAACCGGCTGACGACGTAGACGAGGCGTAGTCATTCATGTGATCCGCACTGAGGGTTACCTCACTCGTTGAAATCGTGCGGCTCTCTGAGGAGCGGGCCTATTAAATATATTTATTATCTTATACCTTATATTTACACAATAGGGCCGTCTTACTCGCTGTTTCCGGCTTCGGCCACAGCGGGGGGAGACCTCAACACAAGCTGATAGGTTTCTGCCTCAGTTTCGCTGGCTGAACTACTTACAGATGGAATAGGGATACATTCTTATTTCTTGAACTAAAGGTATGGTTCGGGAAATAAGCAGGACCGGGGTTGACGGAGTAGACGGAGGAGTAAATTCATACACTATATTAAGGGCATTTGGAAATACATACCGTAGGTATAAATAGCTGAAATATAGGTCTACTATTCGAATAAAATCAAACGGAGGATTACATTACTATTGTGGGTAACTGAGTTCGCGTTGGGAGTAGTATTGGATAGGATGCTACTGAGTTCCGCATTAGATTATATGCGAAACATTAAGGTGTAACGATTAAATACTTATTATCATTAAAGGGTTATAGTTCAATTTATGATATAGGGATATCCTGGCAGGGTTGTTTCAGAAAGATGAAATGATTCTGGGCTTTATGGCAGGCGAAGTAGTCCATCAAGTCCAATTGGGTATCTTGTTGTCATGAGTGGAATAATACTCTACATTTGGGGTACGATTGGGTTAAATGTTTCACATGTAATGAACGGATTGTTTTGGCATTACCTACAGGTTCTCGCTATAGAATAGTCGTAGGAGTTTGACCATATAAGTTAAGAACATGATATGTACCAAAAAATTATTACTAAAAGATGTCTGTCGAGTTTGTTTGGTGTTTCTTTTCGAAACAGACCGTTAGGTTAGAAACGCTGGTAACTTCATTCTCTGGGTCATAAATCCATAGGTTAGTTAGGAAGGTAAAGTGGCAAGGACGCTTTTTCCCCATCCGCAACAAGAGAGTAGCCAGTGTGAGTAATAAAAGATTACTACACAACCCGTCGATAGAACCTTCGTACAAAAAACCAAGTATCTAGTGCAGATTTCTAGCTCAATGAAGGGTAAAATAAATAATGTTGTTTATATGAATTCTAATGGCTACTCCTTGTTCAACAGGAGCGTGTAATAGGCGGTAGGGGATTTTTACAAAAAAACATAAAAATGTTTTAAACATAAAGCCATTCACAATATAAGATTCCACTTCTCAAGTTTAGGTTGACCGTATTTGACAAGAAATAGGGAAAATTAGCAATTGGAAGTTACGTTCAGATAGGTTCAATTAAGTACAGATTGGCTAGCTTTAAAAATGTTAGAGATGAAGAGTCCATTTCCTGTCAGGCTTATCATAAAAGAACCTGGGTTATTACGGTGCACAACATCTCGGGGTTCCTACCACTAGCGATCACAATTGGCAATTTCTTTAAGTATTCGTAATTAAAGCACACAACATAAGTAGGTTTAATAAAGTAGGTAAATAAGTGCAATTTACAGTAGAGTCGTCAATAAGTTTGCTTTAAAGTTTAAGATTAAATTCCTGCATTTGTTCAGAGCTCCTTCAGAGCTACGGGGTCGAGGTTTCTTAAGGGGTTTATTCGGGGGTAAGGGTAGCGTGAAGATGGGAGGTTACACATGGATGCCGCTGGTGAGTATCGCTATGTCGTCAGCATACCCGATGGTGTAGTGATGTGAGTTAGGACATATTTTTATTTTTATTACTCTAAAGTTCACTCAGACGGTCTATCCTACTACATATGCACGAATCCTGAGAACATTGACATATAAGAATTTCAATAACTTTTAGGTGATCAGTCTAATCGTTCTGTGAAAAACTTAGATGTTTTAACTTTCTCGGACACGTACTGAATAATTTATATATATATATATATATATCAAACTATAGCAATCTCTTAATTTACATAAATATTCGTTAAACTTCATTTTTACACATTTTGTTTCATACATATTTACGATACCTACTTGGTATCTTTTAATTACTATAAAAAACAAATACTTAACATTATTTCTATACTTTTGTTATTTATATACGTAGGTAAAAAACTTTTTTTTTTCATTTATTAAATAGTAAAAGCCGGTACACTTATAATTAGTTGTTATAGTTGAATATTGTACTATCTGTTATTTATTGAATTTATGTTCTTTGTGAAAGCAATTTCTTTACGGGTCATGAATAATATTGGTTTGAATCTTAAAATTAATTGTATGTTATTTGTTTAAAAAAAATTATGTATGTATGCACGAAGCTTCTTTTTTATATTTAAAATATGTGTTTTAATTTCAGTCGTCATTTTTTTATTATTTGTTGTTTACTGACATGGCGTGCCTATCCTTTCCTGCAGGACACGCACGTCGCTTCGCGTCTTAATTGTGTCATTATGAAATCATTTAATGGGGAAAATATATAATTATGATACTAAATATGTATTTTATTTATTATTAAAGTAATTTGGGTACCGTACTTTTAACTATTTTATTCTTACTTATTTTTTTGTGTCGTCATCCAGCGGCACGTATTAAATTATCATTTGCAATATTTTAGTTACGTACAATATTATTTTATATATTCTACTAACGCATGGTATTGATTGCCATTTTTACTTGGGTGTCGCGGCGTTCCGCTATTCTAAACTTAACAAATTTATAATATTTTTATTTTTATTTTTATGGATTTCCACCAGTCTTGGTTGCGCAGTCCAATCACAGTTGGGAACCTTATTATATAATTAGCTGAAAAAATACTTGTTTTTGCTCTTTTATTTGTTAATTTTATGAATTTAAGTTTACACATTTAAAAATTACGTGATTAAATATAATAAAAATAAAAGTTTGTTCCCTCATCTTAAATATTTGCAATCTTAAATATTATCTTGTATATTACCTAGTATAATATTATCTAGTGACACTATTTTCTTTAAAAAATATATTTTTTTTCCTCTATCCTTTTATCTGGAATTAAAACAATGAATCTTACAATTTATTTTTATTTTTTTTTGTAAATATCTATTTTTCCCTGATAATATTTTAACTTTTCATTATAATGCATTTCATTGTACGGATTCTACCTACTGGTATCATGGTATCGGTACTTTATATCTTATTTAACACTACTTCGTCGCGTACATTAACTTTCGTCGGAGTCTTTTGCTCCTAATAATAGGCCGCACCTTTGCGCCTGTTTTTAGAGTCACTTTAGTGCTCTTTCTATAATATTATTTATAATATACATTTGTACCGTACCAGAATATTCAATCTTTTTCTTGCTGGATAGAAAATTTATTTTATAGGCAATTAAACCTTCGCTTAGTTATCAGATGGCCAGTCCAATAACTAGCTAATGTATAATTGTTTGTAATATTGCGAAATTATGGTGACACTAGTTTTACAAAAATATAAGTTAAAACTACGTTATGTTTTATACGTTTAAATTAATAAAAAAAAAAAAAAAAAAAAACCCTTTTATTATTCCATATAGGTTACAGATTAAAATTCCTTTGTTAGCTTTACGTATGGACCCCTCTTCGGGTAAAGGCCTCCTCCAAAGTCGCCCATTCGTCTCTTTGTTTCGCTTTTGTAGCCCAGTTTTCTCCTGCTATCGCTTCGATCTCGTCTTTCCACCTGCCCTTAGGCCTGCCGACACGTCTCGATCCTGCTGGTCCTGCCCACATGGTCACTGTTTTCGTCCAGCGGTCGTCTTTGTATCTAGCGACATGTCCTGCCCACTTCCACTTCAAGCCTTGAGCGAATGAGAGTGCATCAATTACTTTGGTCCTCTGTCTTATCTTTGCATGATTTATTCTATCCGAGATTTTTATTTTTAATAGTTTTCTTTCAAGAGCCCTCTGAGTACTTATTATTTTTCTTCTGGCGTTAGCATCAAGTATCCATGTCTGGCAGCTGTTCGTGAGGCAGGGCAGTAGACAGGTATCCATAATTTTTTTCTTCAGATTCATGTGTATATCAGAGTTCATTACCTTTTTGTATCCCCAGTATTTGTTCTATTTATATCTTCTATGTTTTTTTTGTTGGAAAACGATACTTTCTTTCCGAGATATATATAGTCATTGACATAGTCAATATGTGAGCCACTTATTGTGATTGGTCTTTTTTTGTGGTTTGTCATAACCAGTGATCGGATCTAGGATGCAATTTGGGGTGAACGACCTCAAACGTTATGCTTATCGTGGATGTGTCTCGGATTTCCCGGGATTTTAGGAAATGGGCTATTGTAAATTAAAAAAATACGTGACTTAATATTTGCACACTTAAAGAACACTACAATTGTCTAATAATGGGTATTTATAACTGAAATTATTATTATTTGTCAATATGTTGAGAATGTGATCCCTGCTCGATTTGAATGACAATGTCTGTCAATAGATTATACTGCTCATTTCAAGTGGCCATTTCATTTAATAAAAGAGGTTGTTGATAAGTGGTAATTGTTTACGAAAATACTATTTGAAGGCATCCTATGTGCGGTGCAGTGTAACGTACGTCATTAGCACTAAATGTTCGAGCTCTGGTGATAAGATTAACAAAACAGTGATACTAATTAATAACAGTTATTACTTTTACTTGTATAGGTACCCTGGTAAACATATAAGAATAATAAAAATACACAAAAGATCCGCCCATCGCAGGTGCTTACAATGGTACGACGACGTTGCGCCGTCATATACAAAGAGGGTAGGTAGTCGTGGCATAATACCCGTAAGCAATAGATGACGTTAATTAAGTACCTTGAAATTAAGTTATACTTTAAGTATTTACCTGGATAATTCACCTTGTAATCTTCATACTCGTTTCGTCCTGGTCGAACTGCTTGCTGTTGCTTATATTTTAACCATTGAAATTTAACGACGTACATTTTGATTTTTGTTTGATCTTCTTTAGCTCCTATAATAAGTTATCGTAATCACTATTCCTAAACCTGCGTTTTATCGTAATTACTAGACTATAATCATAATCAGGTTAATTTTGTGCAACTCGGGTGACACACAAAACTGTAATGAGGACTGAACGGCGACGAGCCGGTATCTGGGTGGGGGAAAACGGGAAGTGATGTTTACCTACTTTTTAAATATTTTAGCTCTAAATGTGTGACAAGGATGGCACCAATACATGTACTGCTGCTTGTAAACAATAGTAATCGTCTTCGGTGTGATATGAAATATAATTCCTTGTAGGCGTTGCTACATAAAATAAATCGGCTGCTTTAAGCATAATTATAAACATCAATGTAAATACTATCGTGAATCATGACTATTCACGACAAGTTTGGGATGCTACCTTTTATTAAGAGGATTGTGAACCTGTAAATTTTCATACAAAAAGCGATAACGTTTTTCACCCCGTAAACATCGTTCGATTTTTATAATTTTTGGACATGTTGTAGATATAGTGAAATACTAGGTCTGTACGTTTAGATTTGTAAGAAATATTGCTTACGTTATAAGTTATTAGCATCTAAAAATCTATATTTTTGACTTAAAAACTTTGTCTATCTTTATATTTTTTTTAATTAATCTAAACTGATTTACTAAAAAAGAAAAACGTACAGACATATATTAAAGTGTACTAAATCCAATTTTACCAAAAATATCTAATTTCATTAAGGTTTAGGGGGGTAAAAACGTTATCACCCGAAACCATATTTCAACAAGAAAATGTAGGCAATTACCTCCAGGACTTGAAACTCTCTCTATCGCACGATACGGGTTGGGAGGCAGAGCGGTGTGAGACAGATAGATTTTTTTTAAATACCTACTCGCGCCGCGTATCGACACTTCACAATCCTCTTAATACTCTGGGAACGTCCCATGTTCCAAGCACCAGTGCCACCCCTGTGGCTTCGGCATCCTCGGCCGAAAGCCTCAAGCGCCGCAAGTATGCCGTCCTCGGAAAGAGCTACATGTTTGCGGCGTTTGGCTTTCAAACCTTGGGGCCATGGGGGCCAAGTGCGCGTCAGCTATATAAAGATTTGGCGACGCGCTTATAGAGGCCTCAGGTCACCAGAGGGCTTGCGACTATTTCACACAGCGTATCAGTAGGTATCGCTATACAGCGAGCAAATACGGCCAGCCTTCTGGGCACCTTGCCCGTTGACGGTGATTTAGGCCAAGTTTTTTAGGGTTCCGTAGCCAAATGGCAAAAAACGGAACCCTTATAGATTCGTCATGTCTGTCTGTCTGTCTGTCTGTCTGTCTGTCTGTCCGTCCGGATGTCACAGCCATTTTTAATAAGAGCTATACTGTTGAAACTTGGTATGTAGATGTATTCTGTGACAAAAATCGAAAAAAAAAACATTAAGTTTTAGGGGTCCCCATACACAAAACTGAGACTCAAAATTTTTTTTTTTATCAAACCCATACGTGTGTGGTATCAATGGATAGGTCTTTAAAAATGATATAAAGGTTTCTAACATAATTTTTTTTTAAATTGAATAGTTTTCGCGAGAGACACTTCCAAAGTGGTAAAATGTGTCCCCCCCCCCCCCCCTGTAACTTCTAAAATAATAGAATGATAAAACTCAAAAAGATATATGATGTCCATTACCATGCAAACTTCCACCGAAAATTGGTTTGAACGAGATCTAGTAAGTAGTTTTTTTTAATAAGTCATAAACCCTTCATGTGCGAGTCCGACTCGCACTTGGCCGCTTTTTACCCATAGGTTAAATTTTATTATGTTCGTTATTAGTAATGGTCCATACAATTAACCTCAAAGAAAATATCGTTAAGAAATAAATTTTAATTTTGATAGATTTATCTGAAATAAATAGAATAATATTTTATTTTATTTTATATTTAAGGATTAAACTCGCATATGTATCCCAACGGGCCATCGCACGTTATGTCGTTCATTGTCGGGTTGTCGACAAATAAGGAGGCACAATGTTCATAACTATTTTGGTTATCGGGCTGGCCTGGATACCAGTTATTGAATCCGGCAGCGTCGAGCGTTTGACCTGCGAATGGAATATAATACGGGACGATCATTGATTTAGTATATGTAACTAGATACACAATCAGCCGAAAAAAGCCGAAATAGCAACACTATAAAGCAGTGGTGCTATTATGGCTGCGGTCTTCTGTAAGGTGGAGGTACTTCCCCAGTTGGGCTGCTCCACATACGAGCGAGATGACATTCCGCTGTGGCACCTCTCTTAAATGTTCAGTCAAAAACTACGTAAATACCATTTAAAAAAACACGAAAAAAAGATGGGATTTATTAATTTAAGTAAGTCCTCTTGATAACGTAACGAAATTTGTGTAAATAGTATAAAGAGTTCATAAAAGAGTATTCAGACCTGCAGCATATGAAACCTTTAACCTCTTCTTCAGGTAAAGACTGTTTTCTCCCGCATTTTGGAGTCCTAAGGGAAAATGCCACAACCACTCGGTTAAGGGTTGTTTTCAACCCATCCCAAAAGACAAGCGCTGGCTACAGCTTAAACAGCTTACAAGAAAAGGGTCCTAACTTACAGAAGGACATTCAATCACTACTGTTGAAGTGGAGAGCCTGCAAATATTCCTTCACAGCGGATGTTCAAATGATGTACCGATGCATCTGGGTTTCTGAAGAACAACATCATTTACAAGAAATAATATGGAGAAACTCACCCTCTGAAAACCTTCAGTAGTACTCACTATGTACGTTAACTTACGGATACAAGTGTGCACCATGGCTAGCAATGAGAACTCTCAAGCAGCTAGCCAATGACCTTATTCAGATTCAGATTCAGAACTTTATTGATAAAATGTCATATTTTACAGGTCAATATCATGCATCGAGGAGCTGAGAGGCTCCAACGTCGGTTGCCATATTGGTAACGTATGTGTTAACAACCTGAGCTACGCAGACGATATGGTGTTTCTCAGCCCTTCGATAGGTGGTATTGTTAAACTGCTTAACATCTGTGAGCGTTACGCTAGCAGCCACGGCCTGAAATATAACGTGCTTAAGACCGAGATGCTCGTTTTCAGGTCTGGAAGTGGTCTGGAGTTGATTCCCACGGTGTGTTTGAGCAGCGCACCGATTCGGGTTGTAAAGAGCTTTAAATACCTGGGACATATCTTAAAGGATGATGCCGATATGGAGAGGGAACGCAGGGCTCTCGCCGTGCGGTGTAATATGTTGGCTCGACGCTTTGCGCGTTGTTCGAGTGAGGTAAAGGTGACCCTATTTAAAGCTTTCTGCCAATGTTTTTATACATGCCAGCTTTGGAATAGGTACACCAGGCACTCGTTAATCGCACTAAGGGTGCAGTATAATAATGCCTTTCGTATTTTGCTGAAATTGCCACGTTTCTGCAGTGCGAAGGGCATGTTCGCCGATGCGAGAGTTCCTAATTTCTTCGCCATCTTGAGAACCAGGTCTGCTTCTTTTAGGGCGAGAATACTAGCTACCAAAAATGAAATCTTATCGTTGGTGGCTCGTGACTTCAGTGACGTATTCAACACATACTGGCAAAAACTGCACCGGTCTGAGAACGGCCATGTGTGAGTGTTTTATTTCAGTGTGTTAATAGGTAGGTTTTTAATCATATTTTTCCTGTATTTTATTTCATTTATATTTTTTGCTTTTATAGTACATTTTATAGGTGTCTTGCCTGTCCAATAAAGAATTATTATTATTATGTTTGTCTTTCCCGCTCACGGGACAATGATGTCCCAGGCCTTTGAGATGCGCTCATTTTTTATCTCTGGCAGACGGTGACTCGCCAACTGCTTGATGGGCCCCTATTAATAGCGACATTAAAAAATCTTAAGGGCAACACCAGTCAGAGAGGCTGGGGGGGGGGGGGGGGTCGAGAGGTGGCACTGGACTTTAAACATATAGCCAACTCGCCACTTAGGTGTCCACATCTACCCTCGAGCAACAGCTCTTGCAACTCCACTCTGGACAGCCAGTTAAGGCAAGCCAGAGGTGGGGGGCTTGTCCAACCAACCACTCAGCCTGACCACAGTACACCCTTAGGAGCACTCAGGTACGTAGGGACGCTACTCCCTAACAGCCCGCCACAAGCTGCCTTACGTTGACTGATTGCACCAGAAATCTGGTGGAGGATGGGGCCGTCACATCCCTACGCCATTATTATTATGTATCTCCTGTTTAAATTCACGGGACAAAGCCCGGTCCTTTGGAAGGCGTGCGTGGGGATATAGATCCAACACGTAGAGGCCCTTTGGAAACGAAGTTTAATGTGATGTAATACACCTGCTAGAACCCATTCACGGGTACATCGGTAGATATCCGTGAACCGGTTCCTACAGGCGTTGGGGCTATTGTGGGTTATATGGATAGAGAACTGGGTCTATGATCATGAGATTTGGGTGGGCAATAAAATTGGGCTATTGCGTAGAGGTCCGGACACCTGCCATAACATTGTAATTTACAAGGTTATCGAGGCAGGCGGTGACTAGCTACTCACTTATAAGATGGAAGTGCCGTCGAAAAGACGGCCAGGAGCAACACCGGCGTGAGCGGCTCAGGGGTGTCGAGAGGTGGTGCTGCGCTTTCTCCGAAGTTACTCGCGGCGTTATGCCCTTTAACATTTCCACCCCTGGAGCATATAGCTCTGACGACTCCTCTCTGGACGGCCAATGAAGGCAAGCCAGAGCTGAAAGTCCTGCGGGCTGGGCCTCCTTGGGGTTCCACTCCGACCGACGAAGACACGTCGGAGACGGAGGCCCTGACCGACTCTCGGGAGCACTCGGGTCCGTGGGGGTCGTTACTCCCCAACAGCTCGCAACAAGCTGCCCTTATTATTATTATTTCTCTTTATTTATATCATTCATGGATTAGGTTTTTTACAATATGAATATAAAAGTACAATAAATATACAAAACATACAAAATAAAAACACATTATAAAAAACCTAACCTAGGGTGCCACCGGCAGCGAGGCAGGGCCTAAGCTACCGGTGGTCAGGGCGACAGAGACAGGAACCTCCGGACTATCCGCGCAGTATCCAGGAGTACCGCCTTCTGTATCTGACCCTTGATCCATCCATCTAGCGAGAGTCTCTTAAGGTGACGGTCGAGACTCTTCGCTATTAAACCATTCGCCGAAACGACTATCGGGACAATTATCGTCGAATCAACATCCCACATGGTGGTTAACTCGTGAGCCAGGTCTAGGTACTTGCTGGCTTTGTCCTTCTCGGCCTTCACGAGGTTCTCGTCATGGGGGATGGTGATGTCGACGAGCACTGCCTGGTGTTTCGATCGATCTGTCAGCACGATATCAGGCCTATTAGCAAGAATAGTCCTGTCCGTGATGACAGATCGATCCCAATAGAGCGTGGCACGATAATTTTCGAGAACTGGCGCAGGTGTGTACTCATAATAAGGCACTTCGGAGACCACAAGACCGTATAGCAGAGCAAGTTGCTGGTGAACAATTCTGGCTACAAGGTTATAGACATAACCTACCGCAAGTACTCGCCGTTAGCAAGATGACCACAACCAGAGATAATATGCCTGAGTGAATCCCTATATAAAATATTTTGTTTTTTCTATAAATTATAAAATTATACAATAACAGGTAGACTCATAAATTCGTCGTAGCTATAAAACAACTCTTTTAGCAACCAATTCCTAATTTTCTTAATAAACACCGCGGTAGTAGCTGCATTACGTATGGTGTCAGGCAGGCGATTGTAAACAGAGGGCCCCGAATAGTACACCGACCGTTCTGACTTGACGAGTTTGTGTGCCTCGGTGGCCAGCCTGTTTTGGTGTTTATTGCTCCGGAGAGGGTAGTTTTTATTTACGCCCCTGCGCTTGAATATATCTATATTTTGTTTTGTGAATAATGCCACTTGATATATAAATACACAAGGCAGGGGTAAGATCCTGAGGTCTCGGAAGAGCTCTCGTGCGGGGGCGTCCTCCGCCTTGCCGGCCATCACGCGCACGGCTCGCTTTTGTAGCGAAAACGCACGTTTCCAGTCGGAGGCGCGGGCCCATAGCTCCACGCCGTAGGTAAGGAGCGAGTGCACTGTCGCGAAGTAGCACTCGCGCACCGCCTCAGCGCGAAGCAAGCGCGCCCCAACCTCCCGCACAGCTCGTCGATGTGCTTTTGCCACGTCAGTGCGTTGTCTATCTGGAAGCCCAGGAGGCGTGTGCAGGTCACGTGCTGTATAGGGGCACCGCCCGCACACACACTCAGAGCCGGGCTTACGTGGCCGTTCAGTCGGAAACTCATGAAGCATGTCTTCTCCTTATTTAGCACCAGGCCGTTGGTCCGGAACCACTCGTGCAGTTGCTCCATAACCTGATTTAGGGCGTCTTCCAACTCCCGCTCAGTTGTTGCGCTTACGACCGCCGTCACGTCATCGGCGTACATAAAAATCTCAGTGCCGTTCACCGCCTTTGGCAAGTCGTTAAGGAGAATACTGAACAGAGTATTCGAAAGACATGTTCCCTGAGGGACGCCCATCAGGTTTTGCACTTCTGTAGACAAGACGTTTCCCCTATCACCGACTACAATTTGGGCTCTGTCGGTCATGAAAGAGAGTATTAATTCGGTCGCCGGCCCTCTTATGCCGTAGTGGGCGAGTTTGTCTGCGATGAGTGCGTGGTCCGCTGTATCGAAGGCGCGCGACAGATCGCAGCAGATGACCGCAACGCGGCGTTTGGATTCCCGGGCGCGTACTACACAGTGCACCACTTCCCGCACAAGATCGGTGGTAGATCGGCCCTGACGGTATGCGTACTGGCTATCCGACAGTATGTTCCTCGGTAACCAGAAACTTAGTAGCCTTCGGTTAATACCTACTTCAAAACACTTGCTAGGGCCTGGGACCAGAGATATAGGCCGATAGGATTTGATGGCAGATTTTTTGCCTTTCCCTTTATACAAAGGGCATATTTTTACCTTCTTCAGGCTATCTGGGTACACTCCCGATTTCATACAACTGTTGAAAAGTTGAGAAAGGGCATAGGCTATTACTGGACTGGCTTGCCTGAGTAGATTGGCGGATAGACCGTAGACGTCTGTGCTATTTTTTGGAGCGATCGATTTATTAAAAATGTTTACTATTTCCTGCGGTGTGAACGGGTTTAATCTTACGGAACATTCACTGGCGGTGCACGCGTCCGACAAGGAGGCAGCGCAGCGGGCGCGGTCGGCGGCGGGGGCGCCGCACGCGGCGGCCGCCGTCACGAACTCGTGGTTGAGCGCGTCCACCGCAAGCTGTTTGGTCGCGAATGGGCAGCCGGCGCTGTCGACGAGCAGCTCGGTGAAGTCGACTCGCTCGCAAGGTGTCCGGGCCAACTCAATATTGATGGCTTTCCACATTGCTTTGCTTTTGTTCGGGTTTCTGCTGATTTGTGAATTAAAATACTCGGTGCGTTGGACAATATAACAAGGATATTGGTCTAAACTTGACATCTATATTCTCACTGCCCGGTTTCGGTATGGGAACTATTCTAACGTTTCGCCATTGAATTGGGACAAAACTGCGGGCCATGAACATGTTAAAAATACTTACCATTGCCTGTTTAGCAGTATCTGGGAGGTTTTTAATCATAGAGTAAGAAATGTCATCGATGCCTGGTGCCGTATCTGATTGTTTTATGGCGTTCGTAAGTTCCCGTACAGAAATCGGTGACGACAACTCTGGGTTGTTATTAATAAAGGTAGGAGCTACAGGCGTAACATAGTCTGGAGCCAAACTACACAGTAGATCCTCAGCTTTCTCCCGAGTAATGGTGGTCATAGGTCTTTTATAACCCTTGAGCCATTTCATCTTATTCCACATTTCACTTGAAGACGTAGCACTATCGATACTGTCACAAAACTCCTGCCATGACTTAGCACTGCCTTGTCGAATCACCCTTTGTGCAGCACTGATCTTATTCTGCAATAGGCTTAAATTATCCGGAGTAGGGTTCCGTCGGAAGACTGCTAGCGCTCGACGTCTTTCAGCAACAGCCATGGATATGTCTTGATTCCAGTAAGGTCTTGGGGTAAACTTTTTCTGACGGAGAGGGTCATCACACGTTTTAATGATTGGGATGGAATCTTTGGCAGCCCTATCCATTTCATTGATAAAACTGTTGTATGCAGATTGTGGGTCATCCGGCAGAGTATATTCCAAAAACTTATTTTGTAAGGCGGTCCTGTATTTTCCCCAATCCGCTTTTTTATAATTGCGTTTCTTTTTATGGTACACAAAATTAGGTATATTTGTTTTAATTTTGATCATTAAGTGGTCGCTGCCAAGACTTTCATTCAGTATCGTCCATTCAAAATTTAGGGATATATCTGCGGACGCCAGAGTAAGGTCTGGAGAAGATTTTTGCACCGTTCCATTTACCAACTTAACTCTAGTGTGGGTGCCATTGTTCAAGGAAATATAATTGTTGTCCAAGCTGGAATCAAGAATTTGGTCACCTCTTGCATCTATTTTCGTCGACCAGTTGGTGTGATGACCGTTCAAGTCTCCTGCAACCAGTGCTTTCCGGTTTATTAGGGTGAATACCTGGTCCCAGTCTCTCGAAGAAGTATTAGCTGTTGGTGGACAATATATAGATATTACATCTTCTAAGTGTTGACAGTTTAGTATCTTTATATGAATAATCTCAATGCGTGGATTTGATAATTGAACATTGCATTTGTGAACTCGGACTGACTTGTGTGTTAAGATTGCCACACCCCCATATCCATCAGCACGGTCAGTTCTAAAGATGTTGTATCCGCTTATGTGAAGACCAATGTTAGGGTCGAACCATGTCTCACTTATTAAAGCAAGGTGTATCTTTTCCTGATGTAATAGTGATTCAAATTCTAAGCGCTTCGGTCGAATACTTTGAGCATTCCATTGTATAATATTTATGGGACTGTCTGAGTTGTTGCGGTCCATAATTGTTTTATAAAATTGAGACATGGCCAGTCCGTCATATGCTGCATTATAAATAACATTATTCCCTCTAGAATGATACCCGCCCCGCACAGCTTGTTATCTTATTACTCCATGAGCCACCGTCCTCTTCAAGTATTTTCCTCTTTAATTTATTAAATAACAACTGCCAGCTAATTTGTTCTTTGTACCGTGACCGTTCTTCTCTCGTCAAATGATCCTCATGTTTGTTCTCACCGTCACTAATTTCATACATATCGTCAAGTTCCTCATCTTTCTCCTGCTCGATTTTTCGATTTCTTCCCTGTTTTCTGTTCTCTGCAGTCTTCTTCTGAGTAGTTTTGGCTGTATTTGTCACAGTGGCATACGTAGCATTCTCGGGGTTTTCTGCAGGAGGAGTCTGCATGTCCATTGCTTTCTCTCGATCAGGCGTATATAGGGGTGGATTTTGTGGCATTTTATCAACCTGGGTGGGTGAAGGAGGAACGTATAAGGTAAGGGCTCTTTTATACGAGCAGTTAAATTCTGTCATTAGTTCCCTCAGTTTTCGCTCCCTGATATATACCGGGCATACTTTGGCCATTGCCATATGGCGGCCTGAACAGTTATTGCAATGAAAGTTGGTCGCGGTACAGTTTGGATGACTTTTTGAGCATTTGGGGCAGATTATTTTATTTGAAGGACACATTTTAATCGTATGACCGAACCGCCAGCATCGAGAGCACTGCGTTACTGGGAAATTATAGGGAGTAACCTTGGTTCTTGTATCATAAATGTATACGTATGTTGGCAAAGACGCCCCCTTGAAGGTTATTCTGACCGCTTCACTCATTTCCCACTGGCCGTCACTAGTGTTTCTGCGTTTTAAACGTTTGACTGCCAAAATAACCGTATCGCTACAAAGGTCCTTCAATATGTCTAGTTCTGACAGTTCAAGGTCAATGTCAAAAATTACCTCATACGACTGATTGATTTCTAGCGTTCTCTGACATTTAAAACCGTTTTCGTTAAAACTCTTAGATTGCATTAAAGTATCGGCACTAATCTCGTCACTAAAATGGATTAAAGCTTTGTACGCATTGATGTACTTAATCCAATTAACACGCTGAATCTTTTCCAGTTTTAACATTTTAGCTAGCCCAAATTGTTTAGGTAATTTTTCCGTACAGGTCACACTTATTTCGATTTTATCCTCTGGTATACTTATCGCGCTATTATCATGTCCCATTCTCCCTAACCGTTTCGCCTTTCGCCCAACATTAGTCCACACTTCTTCCTGGTTCACCTCCCTTCCTCTTTTTATTGTAGCACGCTCCAAATCCACGTCATTCCCGCTATCCGTAATTCTACTGTTATCGTCAAGCAACATATTTTCTTTCTCGCTGTATTCCGTCCTCAACACATTATCCCCATTCTCCTCTGGGTTCTCACAATCCAAATGTTTACCGTTATCCATTAGGGAACAGAATCGGTTTTGAAACTATTACAATTGTAAACAACGCACGCGTACGACCTCGACCGTTCGAGTTCTAGGAGTCGTAAGAAAGCGACGCGTCTGTCGCTAACCAGCGCCGGCGCGCAACTGTGAACTAATGTAATGAAAAAGCTGATTCCGAGATCCTTGAGGAATCGACGAAATTCTTCAAATATTATCATCAGCCTACATATAGCGATTTGGGTTTTTTCGTTGATAATCAACGTATTTTTCTCGGAAAGCAATTCATGTGGTATAGTGGAAAGGAAATGTGGAAATGTTCATTTATGTGGCTTGGCGCAATACAGAATTGAAGTTGGTTAAAACTTTGCATTAGCAAATTATTTTATATGTTATTGGGCATGTGAGCTAATTAGCTACATTCTAGTCTAGCATACATTGTTAGTTAATTTTAAATTTCAAACAGTTGCGTTGCCTCTTGCTTCAGAAAGAAACTGACTCTTATTTATTCGCTCGCTACCAAACCAATGTTTTCACAGACAACTGAACCTTTCTATCATGAAGTTTCAAAGCGCGTTATACTGTTTAAATTTATGTCCCACATATAATACAACTAATGCTTAAAATAACAATTTTCAAACTTGATAAATCGTTGATTCATGGCGTGACAGTATTCCTGATGTGTTCGGCGTGCATCCAGTTTAGTTGACCCTTTAATGCATAACAACCATTGATATATGTCGACGTTGTTATGCTGGTCAGTCAATGTTGACTTCTGAACTATCCAACCTATTTCATCTGCTTCTTCAAACAACTATTACGGGCTGAGAGGTCAGAATATTTTGGTATATTGCCGCAAGCCCTCTATTTATTTCTCACACAATTATCTACCTAATCGCTAGACCATTATTTCATGGAATGGCGTAAACATTCATATGGACTTGAGTCATTTTGGCTTTAAGATATTGAAACGTTGACTTGTCTTTCAAACGTCAAGTTCTGTATATAAGTCGAATTGCTTACGCTATTATACTGCTTATTGTTTGACACTTAAAACCGAAAATGGCGTGCCTGGAAGCAAAAATATTTCGTCTCTATACAAAGTTTAATTCCCTTTTTCGTCCCTAAATGGGATGAAATTTGACATACATTATAGCTTATGTCTTATTCTGATATATAAGGTACATAACTGGAAATTTTTATAACGATTCGTTCAGTAGTTTTTGAGATTTATATAATTATAATCTGTAATCGCCTCACCACCTATTTTTCATCCCATATTTTTCACGTTTTATCCCTACATTTCACAAATGTTGAATGGGGTTCTTTTTACTTTCTAGTCAAGTATATGCTTGCCAACTTTCAAGTCTTTAGCTCATGGATTAAAGGAGTTCCCATACAACTATTAACACCATTTTTTACCCCCTTTGAACCCTAATCTTTATGATTTTTATAGCCTATAGCCTGGCTGAAGATCCACTTAACCTTTTAGTAAAAGTTTCATATTAATCCATTCGCTCGTTTTCACGTGATGCCGTTACATATATACAGACAGACAAACCGACAAACAGACAAACAGACAAACAGACAAACAGACAAAAATTCTAAAAACTGTTAAAGTGTGTTCTGTTATCGATTCTAAGACCCCTCAACTGATTTTTTTGTCAATATCTTCAATGTAGAGACTTTCGACCCTCTACAGCTTTATTATATGTATAGGTTGGCTACGTTTTTTTTTCATATATTTACACCACAACAATACATTTAGTAAACAAAACGGGTTCAAAAGAGCTCCATCAATGGACGCTTATCGTACTAAAATCCTGCGTTTTGATACTTTTTCCACTTACGAGCTAAACTGCACTAAAGGTCAAGCAGTCCACTAGATCCTTTCGGCGGCTTAGGACCACAAATGAAAATGACCACTTATAATAATGTCCTGCTACTTAAAATGTCCCGTTCTCAACATAACCATTTCTAAATATACCTACGTCTGGTATTACCAATCTTGAAAGAACACCATTTCTGAAAATGACCACTTTTCTGAATGATTTTGATTATTTTAAATTAATCACTTACCGAAATGACCGTTTCGTCAATTAATAACTTTTGAAAATACCAAGTTCTTGAATGAACTACTTCTGGAAAAAACATTTCTTGAGAAAGCTACTACTACGAACTCTTCTCTATATAATTGGTAATAGGTACAATAAAAAAAACCCCATGGGAATGGTGCCTGATTTATTTGATTATTTAGTTCCAGTTACCATGATTACACATGACGTCAAATGTATTTTTTTTATTTATTTAGAACACAAGCAGTCGCATAAACAAATATATATAATATCGCTCAAACGCTTCGAGTAATAATTACGGTAAAGATATCTTGTAATGATACATTTTTGCTTAACCCTTTAATGCATGACGTATCACGCATGTTAGTTCTGAAACGACTTATTAAAAAAAGATTCACGATAGTGTCGATAACTTCAAATTTAACAGGTTGACAGTCCGAAATTGATGTTCAGTTGGTATGTAAAACATGCGTCATTTCAGCAGTTGTATTTATATGTATTTAAGGGTTCTATTTAACCCTTTAATACATGATGACGTATTTCTTTGCCAATTCAGGTTGCACTCTGGTCGGTACAGTCAGCACCAAATAATTAGTAGCAAGGGAGCCAAAACATATCGATACACTTTCTTATTCTTAGAGTAGGCAGGTAATAAAGATGTGTTACGTACGATCTTACAGTGACACTTTGATTCGTATTTTTTTTTCGCATAGTATTGTTTCTCATAATTTAAATTCGGGCGAATGGTCATTTCGCATTTTGCCATAATGTTTCCAGACGCAGTCAATTCAGAATTTGGGCATTTCTAGAAATGGTGATTATAAGAACCGGGCATTTTTTAAAGTGTATGTGTCAAGAAACAGCCGTTTTAGAAAGTAGTCATTTTCAGAAATGGTTGTTTTATAAAGTGAGTATTGCTAAAAATGGGTATTGATAAAAGTAGACATTTTATGTAGTGGACATTTTGGGTAGTGGACATTCAACGCAGCGGGCATTTTTAGTAGTGGACATTATTAAAAGTGGTCATTTTCATTTGTGGTCCTAAACCGCCGAAAGACACTAGATGGCGCACAAATAAATGCTTGTCTAAATTAATTTGATTCGGTTTAAGATCTTTTAACGCCCTTTTCTAGTTGTTTTTATTTGAAAAAGTTAGTTAAAAAACTCTACCCTTGGGCGGTCGAGTCTTGGCCTCGTATCTTTGATGCTTACTATATACTATATACGTGTCATTTCAAATTATTTATTATTTTATTTCATACTAGCTTTTGCCCGCGACTTCGTCCGCGCAGAACTCGTTTATATCGTAACTTTCTCCCCCCTTTTCACCCCTTTAGGTGATGAATTTCCAGATAAAAACTATCTTTAGTAAGGACTCTTTGGGAAGGCCCCGGAATTCAAAGTATTTCTATACCAAATTTCATCTCAATCGGTTCAGCGGTTTAAGCATGAAAAGGTAACAGACAGACAGATTTACTTTCGCATTTGTAATATTAGTATGGATTGTATGAAGGAAAGGGTATAAATGCATGTAGGCTTTTTTCAGTATTATTTTGCATATTTTCATATCACACGGCCGTAAGGACCTTTTCTACTAAACCGTAGGATTAAATTAACTGACTTGTAATTTAAAAATTTTATATTAAATATAAAAATACTTCAACAAAATGTTATATCTAATAGTTTTCAAAATAGCCATAACAAAACGTCTTTTTTACCCCGTTTTAGAAAACATCTTCAAAACTAAGGCCGCCATAAGGTACCTTTACCCTTGGAACGTCACATACATATATTTACTTATGTAATGTTCATATTCCCCAGGACTCCGCATTACCGCTATACCGTAAATGGGTTCAATCCAAATTTTCACCCCCTATTTCACCTCCTTAGAGGATGATTTTCGGGATAAAAACTATCCGTTGTCATTCTCCAGGACTCAAACTATCTCTATACCGAATTTCATATAAATGATCCTTTCATTTCACCCCCATTTCACCCCCTTAGGGGATGATTTCTGGAATAGAAACTATTATATGTCCTTTTCCAGGACTCAAACTATCTTTTAACCAAATTTTATCAAAGTGTGTCACAAACAAATTTCCACCCCCAATTACACCCCCTTAGGGGATGATTTTCGGGATAAAAACTATCCTATGTCCTTCCTTAACTATCGTTATACCGTAAGTAGGTTCAATCCAAAATGATTTCCTCCTTTTATGTGTTCCGGAATAAAAAATATTCTATGTTCTTTCCTAGGACCCTACCTCTCTCTTTACCAAATTTCATCTAAATGGGTTCTATTCAAATCTTCAACCCTCATTTCACCACCTCAGGAAATGATTTTTCGGGATAAAAACTATGCATTGTCCTTCCCTAGGACTCCTTCTATCTATTTACCAAATTTCATCTAAATGGGTTTTATCCAAATTTTCACCCCCTATTTTATCCCTGAGGGGATGACTTTCGGGATTAAAACAATCCGTTGTCATACTCCGGGACTCAAACTATCTTTATACCAAATTTCATCAAAATGGGTCACAACCAAATTTTCACCCCCAATTACACCCCCTTATGGGATGATTTTCAGGAGTAAACTATCCTATGTCCTTCCCTAAGACTCCAACTTGCTATACCGTAAATGGGTTCCATCCAAATTTTCATACCCCATTTCACCCCCTTAAGAGATGATTTCTGGACTAAAAATTATATTAAGTCCTTCCCCAGGACTCTGAACTATCTCCATACCAAATTTCATCTAAATCGGTTCTATCCAAATTTTCACCCCTCATTTCACCCCCTCAGGAGATGATTTAGGATAAAAACTATGAATTGTCCTTCCCTGGGACTCCTTTTATCTCTATACCAAATTTTAACTAAATGGGATTTATCCACATTTACATCCCTATTTCATACCCTTAGGGGATTATTTTCGGGATTCAAACTATCCATTGTCATTCTCCGGGACTCAAACTATATCTATACCAAATTTGATCTAAATGGAGTCCATCCAAAATTTCACCCCCCATTTCACCCCCTCAGGGAAAGATTTCCGGAATAAAAACTATCCAATATCCTTCCCCAGAACTTAAACTACCTCTAAACCAAATTTAATCAAAATGGGTTACATCCAATTTTTCACCTCCCCATTTTACCCCCTAAAGGGAAGATTTTCGGGATGAAACCTATCCTTTAACCTTCTCCGGGACTCAAACTAATCATATACCAAATTTCATCAAAATCGGTGCAGCGGTTTAAGTAGCTCCATACAAATTTCCACCCCCCATTTCATCCCCTTAGGGGCTGATTTCCAGAATAAAAACTACCCTAAGTCCTTCCCCAAGACTCAAACTATCTCTATACCAAATTTCATTTTAATCGGTTCAGCCGTTTTCACGTGATGCACGGTCACATAAACAGACAAACAGACAAACAGATAAACAGACAAACAGATAAACAGATAAACAGACAAACAGATAAACAGATAAACAGACAAACAGATAAACAGATAAACAGACAAACAGACAAAAATTCTAAAAACTGTTGGAACGTGTTCTGTTATCGATTCTAAGTATCCCTAGCCAATTTTTTTTCGAATATCTTCCATGTACAGACTTTCGATCCTCTTCAGCTTTATTATACGTATAGATTTTTAATATACTTGCTTACTTAACATACATATCTATACAAGTAAAACCAAACATCGTTTAAAATAGAACGAATAGGTCAAAACTCTGTTCTTAAAATAATTAAATCACTAAAGTCTGCTGCTCTGGGCGGTGATGGTATCTCCTTAGACATGCTTCTTCTTACTCTTCCTTATTCTCTTGGCGCAATTACTGCAATTGTTAATAAGTCAATAACATCCTCAATATTTTCTGATGCCTGGAGGCTGGCAATGGTAACTCCACTCCCTAAAAAAAACAACATCACGGGTTTTAAAGATTTATAAGCATTCTCCCTTGTATATCAAAAATACTCGAACGTGTTGTGCACACACAGTTATCAGCTTTTCTTGAAAAAAAGAAAGTCCTTCCTGCTTTGCAATCCGGTTTCCGCAAGTCACATAGCACAAAGACAGCCCTCCTCGATGTAGTTGACAATATACTGTCTGCTTAAGACATGGGTCAGGGTACCTAAATGGCACTGCTTGATTTCTCTCGCGCTTTTGATGCCATAAACACAAAATTACTGTTGTCTAAAATGAGTTACTACGGTTTTGAGACAGATACAATTGCGTGGTTTTCAAGCTATCTGAGTGACCGCACTCAAGTTGTCCAGCTACAGGATGACAATGGTTCATATATAAAGTCTTAACCATCTGCAGTATCCAGAGGAGTGCCGCAGGGTTCCATTCTGGGCCCACTCATTTTTATTATGTATACTGCAGATGTCCGTGATGTAATAAAACATTGTCATTTCCACTTGTATGCCGACGATATACAAGTTTATGTCTCATTTTATCCCTCTGATATTAGTCAAGCTGTTGCTAATTTAAATGAAGATCTAGAAAATATTACAGCTTGGTCAGAGTCGAATTGCCTAGTATCTAAAAATCTAATAAAACTGATAGATAGTCATAATCCAGTTGTTTCTGTAATGGGCGATCAGTTGGAGCGTATATCCGAGTCGCGTAATTTAGGCATCATAATGGATGAGGCTATGCGTTTTGAGAGTTACATATCGGAAGTTGCCAGAACCTCATTTTATGGACTCATCATCATCTCCCGAGCCTATATCCCATATCTTTTGGGGTCGGCCCTCCTAGTCCGTTTACGCCATTCGGCGCGATTTTGTGTTATTTCTGGATTTACATCCAACGTCTTCAGGTCTTTGGAAATGGTCCCCATCCAGGTTGTCGGCGGGCGACCTGGACGCCTTTTTGGTTGCTGTATATTCATTATGGTTCTTGTCATATGCAATGAGGGGCGCCTCATGACATGGCCGTACCAACGTAGACGATTCTCTCGCAGCTTGTTTGTTATATTTGCAACTTTAAATGTTCCCCTTATGTATTCGTTCTTGATTTTATCTCTAAGGGTTACACCTCCGCTCCATCTCAGCATCTTCATCTCCGTAACGTGAAGTTGTAATTCGTCTGAATTCCGCATAGCCCAGCATTCGGATCCATACATCAAAGCGGGTCTAATTGCTTTTTTATATATGTTTCCTTTAACCTGTATGGGCATCTTCGCGTCACAGATAACTCCTGTTAGTGATCGCCACTTCAACCAAGCAGCTTTTATGCGATTTTCGATGTCTTTATCCGTGGAGGCCAAGGATGACAAAACAGACACCAGATACTTAAAATGGTTGACTTTCTTTAAAGGATTGTTCCCAAATTTTATTTGCTGTTCCGTGATGTTAGTTATGTCTGTTTCTGAGAAGTGGCAGTGCATATACTCTGTCTTGGTTTGACTCACTCTCAGTCCGGTACGCTCCAACATTGAGCACCATGTTGTTAGATCGGTTTGGAGCTCTTCTAATGTTTCCGCTATGAGAACTATGTCGTTAGCATATAAAAGTGTCCACGGAGCTGATTTCTGAAGGTGTTCGGTGACATGGTTCATAACTATGTTGAACAGTAACGGGCTAAGAGAAGAACCCTGGTGGACTCCGACTTTAACTTCTAATTCTGGGCTGATACCCGCCGGGCTACGAACTCTAGTCTTGACGTTGTAATACATTTCTTTAAAGATTTTAATGTAGTATTCGGGAACTAGCTGTGCACGTAACGATTGCCATATAAGCTCTCTTGGGACACGGTCGAACGCCTTTTCGAGGTCTATGAACACTAGATGAAGGTCCTTTCTGAGCCCTTTGTACCTTTCCATTAGGATCTTTACCGTGTGTATAGCATCTATCGTGCCCATCCCGCTGGTGAAGCCACATTGGTTATGTGTTACTGTTGTTAACTTCGTAAGTCTTTTGGCAATTATGTTTTCCCATATCTTTAGAACATGTGATGTTAATTTAATAGCACGATAATTACCACATTCCGCCACGTCCCCCTTGTTTTTATAAAATGGAATTAAGCTGCTCTGCCTCCAGTCATCGGGCATTTTTCCACCTGTTAATATAAGGTTGAAAAGGTTTGTCATCCATAAAATACCAGATTCTCCAACCATCTTTAGAAGCTCCGATGGTATTTCATCAGGCCCCGTTGCTTTGCCATTTTTCATTTTATGTAGGACATCTTTCACTTCTTCTGGTGTTATCGCTTCAATAGAACCTTGAGCTGAGGGGAGGCGAGGCAAAGGTTCATGTGGGAACTCTTCATTTAGTAGGTGGTTATAGTATTTGTGCCATCGATCGTTGATATCTTTATCTAAGGTCAGCAGTGTCCCGTTGGGATTTCTTATGTATTTATAACCTCATTTTATAGACTAAAGATACTTTACCGAATCCGAGAGTTCATCAGCGTGGATTTACGCATCAAGCTATGCGATTACTTGGTTCTCTCGAGGTTCAATTATGCCTATGTTGTATACGGTCCACGACTGTTAGCACGCACTGGTCGCATTGTGCGCGGTACTACTTCGGAATTCCTCCTCGAACACATGTGACTCCCTACTTAAATTCGGCAGGCATCCTCAAAATGGAATTTCGAAGAGAGCTTAACACGTCATTCTTGTTGTTCGGCATCATAAAAACTTCAATACCCGAGTATTTGTTTAAAAAGATCACTTGGCGTAAAAATAGTTCCACAGTGTATATAGCCTTAGATCAATCAGCCAAAATTTCATAATTCCTTATCACCACACCACCGCTTTTCGGGGTAGTTTTAAGTACACAGCAACCAAGTGTTGGAATAATATACCTCCATCTCTCAAAAATATTAATTGTCTGAGCAGTTTTAAATTAAAACTAAAACGACACCTCCTCCAGATTCAAAAAACTCTACCCTTGGGCGGTCGAGTCTTGGCCTCGTATCTTTGATGCTTACTATATACGTGTCATTTCAAATTGTTTATTATTTTATTTCATATTTTTAATATACTTGCTTACTTAACATACATATTTATATACAAGTACAACCAAACCACAGTCATTACATAATTTAAAATATACACAACATTACTCACATTCCAATAACATATTCATTCCGTTCCGACAATATTAATTAGAATTAAAACTTATTATATGTAAGGGTCTGACTGAAAATCAGCGTTGCAGTGTAGGTACTCAGTAGGTACTCACTGCAACAGTATGCTGAGTCTCCCCCCTTTTTGGCATCACAAAATGTTAATGCCTCGCACGATATTGTTTGAGTGTTTTTGTCTATTCCTAAGTCTAATTTGTACACTGTTCCTTTTGTATAAAATGTGATGTTGAATAAAGTTTCTCTATGTCTATGTCTATGTCAGTTATGAGAAAATGAATATTTGTAAATGTTAATATTTAAGATTTCGAATAAAGTAAAATATTAATAGCCATCAGCGGTGCTCCAAGACCTATTCGACCGCAGTATGGGATGCTTACTTTTTGTTTATTTTCTCTATGCTGGTACACAATAAAATGACATTGAGCAAGGTACAAATCTCCATTATTTGAAAAGAAGTGTCACCGGAGAAGCTGAACAACTGCTGAAGCATCTACAAATAACAGATAATAACTACGACATTGCATGGGAAACACTAAACAAGAGATACAACAATAAAATAATTATAGTGAAAGCGATACTGAATAGATTTATGAACCAGAAGAAAATTAGCCAAGCTACATTTAAATCTATTAGAGAACTGCTCGACACAACCCAAGAGTGCTTAAACAGTCTGACAAATAATGAGGTAAACACAATAGAGTGGGATACAATCAGTATTCACATTATAGTTGACAAATTAGACGATGACACACACTAGCAGTGGGAGGAGGAGATCAGCAAGCTTCCTGTACAAGAGTTACCCAAACTTCAGAGATTCACTGACTTCTAAGGGACTCGTTTCAGAATATTAGAAATGGTTCCATCTACAACACATGTAAAAGAGAGGGATAGAGCTATTGTGAGACAGAGATCATTCCTAACAAGCTCCGCCTCTACGAATGCACAGTGCACAAACTGCAAACAAAAACATTTTCTATTTCTATGTAAGGAGTTTACAAACATAGATGTCAACAAGCGAGTACAACACATCCAAAATAAGAGACTTTGTTTCAACTGCTTGTTACCAACACGTAATGTGAAGACCTGTAAATCAAGAGTTTCCTGCCATCAGTGCTACAAAATATACCATACATTACTACATTATCAGTTCCACCACCAGCAGAGAAAGAAGGAGAACCAAAAATACAGTCCACACAGAGATATCGAGAGAAACATGTGGGAAGGAGTCTACATCTGGACCTAATGAGTCACCGAAAATAAGAAATTACCTAGTTACACAAGGTCACACTGCACTCATGGCTACTGCCCTAGTAAACATTAGAACTGGTCAAGGCATGCAGCTATTACGAGCCTTAGTCAATTCATATTCTCAGAAAACCTTCATCAGTGAGTCAGTTATTCAGAGATTACAGCTACGCAGAAAACCAGCAGATGGTCTTATAACCGGTGTGGGACAGATGTCAGCAAAAATCAAGTTATCAACTAACATAGAAGTTTACTCAAGATTAAATAAAAACTTCAAGAGAGAATGCACTGCATATGTTGTTCAACATGTCACTGAGCAGATGCCTACAACGAGAGTACATCCCGAGAAATGGACACATCTACAACACTTGCAATTAGCAGATCCAACATATCATACACCTGGCAACATAGACATGTTGTTAGGAGTAGACATTTACACAGATATCTTGATGAACGGAGTGATTAAAGGAGAACTAGGTACCCCTATAGCACAATAAACACACTTAGAATGGATACTGTCAGGAGGACTGCTAGGAGATAGCCCGAGAGAGATCAAGCGTTAACATCTAAACATTTCACTAGAGAAGATGGTTGACAAATTTTGGGAGACCGACGGACTAGAGTCAGAGGAGAATGAAGCTCTCACCCCACCAGAACTACGAGCAGAAAAAATATATCAAGAGACTCTAACAAGATACCCAAACGGAAGGTACACTGTAGCGCTTCCATTCAAGAGCAACAACCCAACTATACCAGAAAATTAAAGAGAGATTGCATTCAAGAGATTCATGAGTACTGAGAGAAAATTAACCACTAATCCAAAGTTGAGAAAAGCATACAATGAAATCATGAGAGAGTACATAAAGCTACAATATATGGAGTAAGTAGAACGAGAAGAGCCTACGAGAGAGAGAGAGAGAGAGAGAACATTGTATCTACCATTTCACGCAGTGGTACGAGAAGACAGAGTCACTACTAAGGTCAGAATAGTTTATGACTTGTCCTGTAAAGGACGCAATGGAGTTAGCTTGAATGACGAGCTCTTAGTGGGAACATCACTTCAATCAAAACTTTGAGATATATTAATGAGGTGGAGAATGCATAAAGTCTGCTTTGTCGCCGATATAATAAAAATGTATATGCAAATCATGGTAAGGAGAGAAGACACAGACTTTCAGATAATATTTTGGAGATTCATCCTGGAAGAAGACCTCAGAGAATAAAGACTGCGGACTGTGATCTTCGGAACAGCCTGTGCTCCCTTCCTGGCCCTTCGCACATTGAAACAAGTAGCAATCGATGAAGCAAGCAAAGAAGAGTATGACTATGCACGAGAGATAATCCACAACTCCTTCTACATGGATGATGTATTGTTGGGGGGAGAAACAGAAGAGATAGCAATAGAAGCTAAACGTCAACTTACAGAAGAATTGAGAAGAGGAGGGTTTGAACTACAAAAATGGGCTTCAAACAACAAAAAAATAATGAACACAGTAGATTCAGAGAAGAGAGCCAATAATGCAGAAATAGATATAAATTACAATGATTGGTTTGCTGATAATACTGTGAGTACTCTTAGATAAATAAGATCAGTTCATAACTTATATTATCCTTCATTCCAATAATATTGTATTATTTTATGAAGTGAAGTGAAAAGTGATACTTACAATTTGACTTTAACGTTTTAAATCGTTAATATATACGTAAAATAATAGTACATTGTTAAACAAGGGGCGTATGAGGAATATTGCAAACGAGAGTCCATCAGGAGCCCGACGCCGTAAGGCGGAGGGCTTTTGATGACTCGAGTTTGCAATCTTCTTACGCCCGGGTTATACACAATGTTTTTCATCACATTTGCGAGGAAATAAATAACCAAAAAAGACAGAAAACCTATGTTTTATACAAGCGCATCAATCAAATGTTGACGAGATTGACAACTTCACTTCCAGATCAGTGCGAGTGGACTAGTAGCGTAGCTTCAATATTTCAACCAATCACAGAGCCTGCTTGATTTTATTTCCAACCAATCACAGAGCAGAATTCTTGTCGCTAGCGGCCGTCAAGATTTGCTTAATCAATCAGATCACACACAAGCTCATTACTTCCCATGGGCCATTATTTCCCGCGGGAACAATTTAGGCCATTGTCTTTCTGTATACAGGCAAGGAATAACACCATTTATGAGCAAGTGTGATGAAAATATAATATCTTTGTTTATTGTTAAATTTTCAAACAATGGCAGAGCGACAACAATTGCAACTTTTTGATTAAGCGCTGATAATAGTGCCAGAACATGACGGTAACGTAAATTCATTGTACAGATTTATACTTAAATGCTGTCAGTAGCGTTGTAACGCAATATTATATTGAAAATGATGTAAATAATTTTCAGAATGTTATTATTATCAATGGCACAATCGGAAAATTGCGCGGAAAAGCTCTCAATTTGATTGATGTAAATTTCGGCAATACCTGGGCAAGATCAAAGCAGTTTTAATAGAAAATGTATCTGATCAAAGGCACGAAAATTCCCTTAACCGTGACCTTGTAAATTAATACCAAGGCAACGAGAGCCCGCAGCAATTTAACGACAGATGCGTCAGCCTGTTGACGACTGTAATAAATTATATTATTATACATAACGAAGACGCGAACCTTATTTCATGTAAACGTGATGTTTTCACAGCTCAACCCTTGAAAAAATATTTGGCAGGTTTAAAAGAGCCCCTAGGCTCTACAATTCGTGCTATGCGACCTGACTCCTTTCCAGCAGCCCTTCAATATATTAAAGAAGAAGCTAATATAATGTACTTACAAAAACGCAACCAGCCGCAAAATCAACCTTCAAACCAAAATAATGGATTTAACACCCCAAGATTTCCTCCAAATCAGTTTCAACAAATAAATAATTTTATGACCTTGAATGAAAACCGCCAATTCAGAAATCGAAACAATTTACAAAACTTTCAAAAGCCAAGGCCAAATAACAACAACCAAATACAAAGCCAGCCAGACAGAACAAACTACTTTTATCAAGATCCGAATATAACTCCAAGTCCAAGGCCTACCCCTATGAGTTGAATTTCGTATTCCAACGCGCCTAGGAATAATAATTATGTTCCCCGTATAAGTGGGATTTCACATCAAAGCGCGTCTAGAAATTACGCCCCAAGGTGCATTCCGACCCCAAATTTCCGCCCACAGCAGCCTAACCCAAGACAACCAAACTATTTCCAAAATGTAGGGCACTATCCTGATTACGCTTTTGAAGAGATGAACTTGCATCAAATCGAAAATACCGATTTATCTGATCAAAACAACCCTCATGACTATCAACCACATCCAATCCTAACCACATACGAACAAGCCTACGAATGCGAGCTGTTGTCAGAAAATAATCAACGAGACGTTTACGAGATCTGCAGCGA
This sequence comes from Epinotia brunnichana, assembly GCA_963854355.1. NCBI lineage: Eukaryota > Metazoa > Arthropoda > Insecta > Lepidoptera > Tortricidae > Epinotia > Epinotia brunnichana. The sequence goes on along the minus strand of OY977963.1, from coordinate 4,017,139 downwards.
TCAAAATTTTCCCCCGGCTTCAAACGCAATCAACGAAACGAATACAAGTCAATGTTTATTCTAAGAGACCGCTTCCATACATTCAAATAAACAAACCCCCGCTCAAGCTACTTATTGACACAGGCTTGGATCAATCAGTCCTGTCTCCTGAAGCAGACAAAAACTATTATCCAGATTTAAAATTGGTCCACGAACCCTTCTCAGGTAACCAATGTACATTGCACGTCCAATCACAAATACACCATCAATCTGCCTGCTATTTAGCGAATTTAATGCAGACATAATTTATAAATTTCACGTTTATAAATTTCATAACGTTTTCGACGGTCTAATCGGACCAGACCTTTTGGAAACACTGATATCAACCTTTCAAAGATGGAACTTCATACTGAGCATGCCAAAAATAAAATCGAAATGATGAAAACCGGCATCCATAATTTATTTGAAGCCATCGTAAAAGCCAAAAGCACTAATATTTTTAAGGTCCCCGTGAGCTCAAAAGATAGAGATATCTTTTTACCTGAAATGGCCTTTAACCAGTGTATCATACCAGCATTGATAACACGATCAGATTAAAGCTATGCTTATATTGAGCTTAACAACCCAACGTGTAACGACGCTATCGTCAGCCTAACAGACCCCATTAACGCCCAACAAATGAAGAAAGACTTCAAATGTCATAGCATCGAAACACCTCTTCCAAAATCTACAAATATTGAAGATCTTCTTAGAACCGACCACTTGAATTCTGAAAAAAAGATAAAAGAGTACAGTGATGTGTTTTACAATGACGATTGCCCGCTGACATATACTAACACGGTAAAACACAAGATTCGAACCACTGACGATATTCCAGTATACACAAAATCGTATAGATACCCACATATTCATAAAGAGGAAGTTAAACCCCAAATCGACAAAATGCTTCAACAGAAAATAATACAACCCTCCGAGTCACCATGGTCCTCTCCAATATGGAAAGTTTCGAAAAAGAAGGACGCAACAGGGAAAAAAAGTGGCGTCTCGTTGTTGACTACCGAAAATTAAAGCAAAAAACCATCAGCGACCGATATCCCATTCCGAACATCTCAGACATCCTAGACAAATTAGGCCGTTGTCAATATTACTGGTAACAGTCGATTAGGCTAGCGATTTTCATCAAATCGAAATGGATCCGAATGACATTAAAACAACAGCATTCACAGTAAACAACGGACACTACGAGTACTGCCATATGCCATTTGGATTGAAAAATGCTCCTTCTACCTTCCAAAGGGCCATGGAAAACGTTTTTCGCGGCCTCGTCAACGAAATATACGTTGTATATATGGACGACATCATAATATTCTCGACGTCTCTTCAAGAACATATCACGAGCATCGAAAAAGTCTTCCAACGCCTTAGAGAAGCAAACTTCAAAATACAACTTAACAAGTCCGAATTCATGAAACGAGATACTGCTTATTTGGGACATATTGTCACCCCGGATGGTATAAAACCCAAACCAGATAAAGTTTACGCCATTTAACAATTTCTCATTTCCTAAACAACGAAGGAAATAAAATGTCCCTTCACATCGTGCCTGAAAAAAGGCGCCCCAAAAATTGATTATATAAACCCGAAATACGTTTAAAATTTGCCAAGAAATACTAAGACCCAATACTTAGTTACCCCGATTTCGAAAAGACTTTATCATCACTACGGATTCATGACACATGAAACTTTTCACACCAACTGTGAGGAAAACATTTGCAAAAAAAACAAAATAAACCCAAAACAAAAACAAACAACAAAAAAAAATAAAGAAAACTAAAAACAAATAAAACAAAACACACAAAAAACGAACCAAAACAACAAAAAAAACAAAAAACAAAAAAAATACAAACAACAAACAAAAAACAAAACAAAAAACTGAAAAACAAATAAAACAAAACACGTTTATGCTAAAAGTGGCACTGGAACATAAGTTTCATGTGCTCTGTCTATCCCTTTTTGGAATAAAGGCGTGAATCTATGAATGAATGAAGAAAATAAAACATAAAAAAATGAACAAACAAAACAAAAACTTACAAAAAAACAACGAACAAAAAAAACTGAAACAAACAAAACAACAAAAAAAAACAAAAAATATATACTTATATATAAACGTTTGTCCATTAAGATAAAATTACAATAAGTCCTACTTGTTATGAACAAAATGCTGCACTTTGTGAAAAAAGCAAGCCGCTTTGCACAGTGATAGTCGGGACCAAAATCAGACGGGATGTCGTCGGTATAGTGTCGGGTTAGTCTAGCTCAAGGGTCTTCCGCCAGACTAACTTTGGGTCTGCGGGTTGACATTTATAGCTGTCCGTAAAAGCGCTCTATCTAACCCAGATACTCAGGTTTAGACGAAACGATTCTACCATCTTCATTCTTCAACTTGGCGAGCTGGCTCTGCCCAATAGACAGATCTCTCGAAAAAACTTTAGAGCCCATATTACGCTGGATGGCTTCTTCAATACGATTCGTATTGAATTGGTGCAGATCGCGGGTAAGGGACTTGAAGATCTGTATTTTTAAGATTTTTTATTAAAGAGAAATAATAATCCTTTATCAATATTATTCTTACCTTGAATAGTCACAAATGTGTCATTTGGGAGGACTTTCGAGTCGGGTTGGTCGGCTTTCATCAAGTAGTAGGTAGAATTCCAAAGGGCGCCAATGAAGACACATTCCTGTTGTATTCCTACAGGCATAAGGTTCTTGTTGTTGTTGAATAGTTGCTGAAGTACATTGGCCTCTGTCTCGCTATTGATGATGACCAGATGTGCCCTCTCGTATGCGCAGCTTTTCCAGGCTTGCGAAAAGTTCAACGCCCTAAGTTGGAACTTGTAGCAACTGCCGGTGCGGGGTTCCCACTCGTAACCTGAGGAATTTAGGTCAATTTATATATGATGGATCAAAGGCCGCAAAAATATCTGACACGCTTTAACTGCTCTAGAAATAGAGTTGTCATCAGATATATTTGCGGCCTTTGTTCCATCATTATATTGATGCCGGTGTCTATACTAGCCTATTTCAAATTAAATTATTTCCAAACAAAACACTAAAAAAACTCAAATACACCAGCAAATTAATGTATTGTTAAAATTCAAAGTTACATTTATAGAACACAATGTAAACATGTCGAAACCTCCAATTGGGTTCCATTTCAATGATAATATAGAACCCAGCCTGATAACCAATACAATTATAATGTATGTAGTCTCATCGATCTTCGTATTAGGTATAATTGATAATATCTGGGCGACCGGGCTCTGCTCGGATGAAGACAAGTTTCATCATCATCATCATCATATCAGCCAAAAGACGCCCACTGCTGGACATAGGCCACCCCCAAAGAGTGACACAATGGCCGGAAGACAAGTTTACCATATTATTTTAATTTAATTTTCGAAAGATGTGTATTTTTCATTTGTCAGAAAAAGCTGCATTAAAATTTAAAAAACTTGCCTTGGAATTGAAAATAAAAAATAAACATTAAAAAACCCCTGATTATAAAGGAAACAACTAAATACAAAAAGTTACACCAAAAAATTGTATTCATAATTTAGTTTAAAAACAAAAGTTAAACCGATCGCATGAACTGCTTTCCGAGAGCAAATGCGTTGATTATTGGCGTACTTGGGTACCTACATAATTATGTAGGCCGATAATATTTGAGGAGTTCCATCGATTCCTTAAGGATCTCAGAATCACCTTTGGCACTTCATTAGTGCCTACTTAAACGGAATCATATCAGAATACGTCTGATGTGGTCTTCATCATCAGTTCCACTGCACCAAAATTGTGGTTTCCGAGTGTAATACCTATACAAGAGTTATAATAGAAATAACCAAAATCAATACACGCGTGCTCAATAAAATTGAGGGGTTCCCTCAATTCCTCATGGATTCCATCGTTTAACTGGCTTTTAAAAACAATGGGACCAATCTGTAAGCAAATACTTTCAAATAAAAAAATAATTGTACGATATATGTATAAATGACGGAGTTCTGAGGTAACAAACATTATACATAAAAATAGTACGGAACCCTTCGTGCGCGAGTCCAACTCGCACTTGGCCGGTTTTTTAAATACAGTATTAAGAACTCTTGGTCTTTTGCAAAGATTATAAAACATCTTAACACGATCAACGCCACGCAATACTTACTCTAACACAACTTTGGACATTTTTACGGCCGATATTATTAACAAAAAAATAAAATAAAATAAAAAAATGTTTATTAAAAGAAAACCTTTTTACAGTACAGCTTATCCTGCGGCCCCACACTAGGCTATGCCTGACACGTGGTGGCCAGATTCGGTTTCAACATGACTTTACTACAAAAGTTACTTAAAATTATTTGCCGGTTACATACAGTCACAGATAAGGCTTGCTTAATAATTTTGATAAGAACAAAATAAACAAGAATTTTTATATGCGCGCGCGCGTGTACGTGTGCGTGTGCGTGTGCGTGTGCGTGTGCGTGTGCGTGTGCGTGTGCGCGTGTGCGCGTGTGCGCGTGTGCGCGTGTGTGCGTGTGTGCGTGTGTGCGTGTGTGTGTGTGTGTGTGTGTGTGTGTGTGTGTGTGTGTGTGTGTGTGTGTGTGTGTGTGTGTGTGTGTGTGCGTGCGTGCGTGCGTGCGTGCGTGCGTGCGTGCGTGCGTGCGTGCGTTATAAATATTAAGTTTCAGATAATAATGAGCACCATCTAGCGAAGCGTTCATAGCCAAGTGGTGCCTGTGAATCGGAAACGGTAACGCAGGTTAAGCCAAGATGGCAGCGGTCAGTCCTTGGATGGGTGACCGCCTGTTTGAGTGGTTACTAAAATGAGCGCTTCCGTGCTTTGGAAGGCACGCTAAGCAGTTGAAGCTAAAAAAAGGCATAGTGCTATAAAAAACATGTTTTTAATATTGTGGTATTCTGGGATTTAACCCAATTAAAACACGCGGATAGCAACGTACTGGTTTAATGGCAAAAGCAAACTGCGTGATGACATTCGTTTCAAACCTACCTACATTTACTCATATACAACATTTCCTCCACCAATATTTACCCAAATACCTAAACATTATTGAAATGCCTAAGTAAGCAAAAGTATATATATTATATAAAACTAACATTAACAAGTAAAGGCGCAAGTTAAGTTTTGTGTTATTAATCAGGCCATACAATTTTGTAATTCGCATTTTTATTCCTGGTACTCCTCACAGGCCGCTCCGGCACCGCCGGATCGTCAGTTGGCACGTTTGATTCGACTGTTTCTGTCTGTAGAGCCTCCAACGGACGCTCTAGGTCGTCTAACGATCTCTGCTAGCTTCTTCCTCTTCCACTGGCTGCTGACGCGGAGATATGTCTGGTGACGCGACACTCTCGAAGGATGTGTCCGGCGATGCATCATCATGACTGTTTTCATTCAATGTCGGGGATGATATACCACCCTCGAGCAGGTCGTTAACCGGAGGGCTGTCGCTTTGCAATGCTGCAATATCGCCATCGTAATACGAATAATTTATGACGTCACCACCCTTGTAATGTAACAATTCAACATGTTTTTTACTTTTAATTTTAAATCGGTCACATTTACTACGAACATTCTCGATCCGATTTTCTTTTCGATGGTACCCCTTTTCCAAATCTTTTGAGTGCCATTTTTTAAAAACGATTTTACTAGAACATTGTCTCCCTTTTTAAAATTACATTTTCTCTGCCCGGCATATTGTTTACATTGTAAGATCTGTTTGGAGGTAACATTCTGATTAGCTGAGGAAGCCAACGACGCAGGAAGACTGGGCGTGGGGAACACGGCGTCAGCGTCAGCACCGCACATCGCGCGCAGCAAGTCGTGTCGAGAGCGTAACGAACGTCCGACCAACATCTGAGCGGGCGAAAATACCGTGGTACAGTGAACCGAATTTCTGTAGTCAAAGAGTAACTTACTTAATTTGATGTTAAAGCTTGAATGAGATGGGTTTTGAGCTAGTATTGCCTTTATGCCTTTCTTTACGAATTTCACACTATTTTCGACCTGGGGGGTAAACACGTAACGTTCCGAACGCGCGTCGGTACAATTTAACTGTCAAATTTCCATATAAAAAGTGACATTTAGACCTACCCGACGTTCGTACAATGCGTTACGTGATCGACCTACTGACCGTTCGAATTCGGGTGGTAAGGTGCGATTGTTACATGTTTTATTTCATTTGCATCACAAAACTCCGAAAACAAAGCAGAACAAAAATTCGAAGCATTGTCCGTAACTAGGGTGGGTACAAGACCAAATCTACTAAACATGTCTGCTGTTGGCGCAGGTTCTTCAAAATGATGTAGGCGACACAATATTTGATTTTAACAATGTATAATGCACTGAGCGATTAAATTACAGATTGCTTGATATGACGACCGCTTTAGCCTAGTTGGTAGTGACCCTGCCTACAAAGCAAGAGGTCCTGGGTTCGAATCCCGGTAAGGGCATTTATTTGTGTGATGAGCACGAATATTTGTTCCTGAGTCATGGATGTTTTCTATGTATTTAAGTATTTATTTCTCTATATATGTATCTATATCATCGTCTAGTACCCATAGTACAAGCTTTGCTTAGTTTGGGACTAGGTTGATTTGTGTAAGATTGTCCGCAAATATTTATTTATTTATTTTATTTAGTAAGTAGGGTCGCGTGCGTTCCCGGCCGGGTTCGGTGGAGTGAATGCGGGTGCGCGGCCGCGCGGCCGCGGCGCCGTGTAGACGTTGGTGATGTGTGCGTGCCCTCACGCACACATGGATAGCGCGTTAACAGGCTGCCCCCCTTGGGTCAGGCGCTGCCTGATCCAAAGTTGATGGCAGAGGGCAGAGCCGGTTGTAGGCCCTGCGCAAGGTCCCCTTAGTGGTGAGGACGTCGGCGACGCGGTTGACGCCGTCGCTGTCCGGGTGGACGGCTGTGACCCATCCAAGCAGCCATCGGTTGGGTGGTAGGCGGTCATCCTTCACGATAACCATCTCTCCAAGCTGTGGATGTGCTCCCTGGGTGCGCCACTTGCTGCGGGACTGGAGCTCTGAAATGTATTTTTTTGAGTATCTTTTCCAAAAAATGTGCCTTTAACTGTTGTACTCTCATGTATCTGGAGAGTGTTGATAGTTGCCGGGTATCTTCTACCTGGGCTGCAGGCGGCAATGTGAGAGTCTGTCCAAAAAAAATGTGCTGGAGAAAGTGCAATTAGATCGGAAGGATCAGATGAAATGGGAGTGAGAGGTCTAAGAGTTTAGTATCCCCTCTATTTGAATCAATACAGTATTAATTTCTTCGTAGTCTAAATTTGCCATCGATAGAACGCGTTTCAGGTAGTATTTTACAGACTTGACTGATTTTTTTTTTTTTTAATTTATTTATATATATAATTATTTTACAATACATGGCCAGACAGCGGACAAAACCCAGCAGGGTTTAACTGCCACTGCATTCACTCAATTAATATTTAGTTTATACATAGGATAACAAGCTTATAAAAATAAAGCGCACACGGCGATTGCCTACACAAAATGCGACATTATGACGTGATATGCTGTGAAGCACTTGGGAGCACGCTGGAGACGTGCATACCTTCTGCCATACCTACCCTTGAAATTAGGACTATATGCAGGGCAAATTTAAATCTTATTTCGTTTCCAGCAGAGTACGAAATAATATAATTGCGGTTTTTTTTTATAAATTTAGCTAGTTCGTTACATGTACCTACGTACATAGTACTATTATCTGAATACCAAGTTGCCGGCTTACCTCTGCGGTCAATAAATCGATTTAAAGCGGCAATGAAAACTTGAGATGACAAATCAATGACAAGCTCAAGGTGTACTGTTCTCACTCACAATTGAGAGCCGCGACTTTTTCTGTTTGAAATCAGGATAGGACCGCGTAATAAGTAGCTGTGTGTGTAAACACGTGTTCAGCGTGCAATAATATAGTGTGATAGTGTTGTACTATTGTTTTTGTTATATGGTGAGATGCGTGTAGTAAAATGGGATTTTTGCGTGTAGTAAAATCGAATTGGATAACCGACTCTGATAAGGTTTTCCTTATCAGCTAAAGGGATTTAATTTTATTAGCTTATCCTTTTGTAAGTGCGCCTTTATGGAGCAAAGAAAGTTGTTTGTTGACCATTTCAAATTGTATACCTTTTTGCATAAGAAGTGTAACGCTGATCATAATTCTGAGATGCTTAACGGACCTATGCGTTTGTTTGTGAGACAATTTATTGTATAACATTTTATTGTAACAAATTCAACTTAAAAACCAGAAAAAAAAGAATAAATAAAACTAAATAAAACTACTTATGACTAAACTAAGGGGTCTCCCCGCGGCATGGTGCCGAAGATGTTGGCAGCATTTCCCCGCTGTATCGCAATACTAATGCGTTGAGCGAGGAAGCTGCCAGCTCTTCGGTCCCCGGTGGTGTAGGCTAATTTTTTGGCGAGCTCTTTGATTAGGTTGAGTGCGCTGGGACCCCATGGACCAAGGGTCTCGACACCGAATGGAACAAAGTAGTATTCAGCGCCAAGACCCCTATATTTATTAACTTTGGCCTTTTCCGCAGCCTCTGCAGCCGCACCGGCTCTGGACGATGTTCCGTGGAGATGGGATGGGGCCAATGTGTCGACACAGGTGGCGTCCCACACGAGCACCCGACCCATCTTCCACGGAAATAATTACATTCCATCCGGTCTCTTGCCATCGTCCCTGAAAATGCCGGGCAGCTCTAACAAGGCCGGCACATTGACGCTGGCAAGAGAGCGGCGTAGAATGTCATTCAGAGCGGCGTGCCTGGAAAACCGGCCAGCGCTTTTCTCAGCACGCGCGAATCGGTAGCGAACGGAGGTGTTGACAAACTCTCCGGCACGTATAATCGCATTTGCACAACGGTGCGGTGCAATATAAAAGTGAAATCTGTTGTTACAACGACCACGGACTGGCCCGGGGGGCTAATAGGCCCCCCAAAACGTGATAAAAACAAACAATAGTGAAATGAACAGTGAAACAAGTGAAATGGACACGCAACGTAGTAACGAGACTAAAATAAATATAAAAGATATTAAAAAATTCAACGCGAGTGAGTTGGACTGTAGGCATTGCGATGTCACAAACAAATTAGATAATAAACTAAGGTGGGAAAAAGGAAACCAGACCGTCACGGGTCGCGTACGGTGTACCTCTTGCAGAAATTCCACCTGTTATAAGTGCGTTATTGAATTTGACTGCCTAAAAACCGCCGAAGGAGACTACGAACAGACAGTCACCACAGCAAAAATAATTACATACGATTATGATAAGTGCATTATTCGTGACATGAAATGCAAAGAGTGTAAGAAGATAAACAAACGCCGTATCATACCATTGGACGGGCTTAAAAACATAGAATGGTTCCTCTGCGAGTGCGGAATAAATCAAATGCAAGAGCTAGTGAGCATTGGTCTCGAAATTGGCCCGCAAAATATTAAAAATAAGAGGAACCGCCGCAAAACCGGCCGCAAGAATATTGAAATACCCCCAGCGCAAAATTTTGCACCAACATTCCAATGCGTCAACAAAGGCAGATCTCAGATCATGCTTAACAGTGCAGGTGTGAGCGAGATAGAAAATCGAGCGGATACAAACGCGAGCCGAACACCGCAGATAGCAAATATCTAACCAAATATCTAGTTTTTGGCAGTAAACATCAAATAACAAGTATTCAGCCCGCACATAATCTGGATGTCGTCTTAAAGAATGAACCCATCGAGCGTGTATATGAGGCACGTAACTTGGGGCTATTGGTAGATAGTGGGCTTCGTTATGAGAAGCATGCTGCAAATGCTGTAAGGAGTTGCTTCTACAAACTTAAGGTCCTCTATAAAATCCGCCCATTTATAAATGAAAACTTGCGCATTAGGTTGGTAGAGTCCTTAGTTCTATCTAAGTTGAATTATGTGGATACAGTGTATGGACCACGTCTTCTTGCCAAAACACGAAGACTCATTCAACGTGTACAAAATGCGTGCGCCCGCTTCTGTTTTAGCATACCGTTGAGGGCCCACGTCACACCATTCTTGAACAAACACAACATTCTCAAAATGCAACATCGTCGAAAATTACACTTGGCCTGTTTGCTCTTTGGAGTGCTCAAGTACAAATCCCCCAAGTATCTTTTTGAGAAGCTGTCTAACAGGAGGTCACGTGGTAGTCGGCAGTGCGAGTTACAGCTGATGACACCTCAGCACGCATCAGCAGCTTTCCGAGGAAGTTTCCGGTATGCAGCAACCAAGTCTTGGAATATAATTCCACCGCCAGTAAGAACCCTGCAAGATGTCCATAGTTTTAGAATCAAACTTAAAAAGTATCTGCTTGAGCATCAGAAAAGCCAGGAAACTTGCCAGCTAGACACAAGTTGTATTTAAATAAAAATAAAATGCTATTGTTATATCTGTTTATGCTTACCACTGTGTTACGTCCCTTCGGCTGCTTTAATATTGTTTTTCGTTTTGTTCAGTACCCCTTTGTTATTATGTATTTGTTGTAATGTGTTCACTTCGTTATTGTTTATTGGTCATAGTTGTGTGTAGTAATGATCACTTTTCAAATTGTAACCGGTTTTCAACCTTGCATGGTACGTGTTTTTTCTCAGTTATAAGTAAATCGAATTAATTATACTTAGCATATTGTAGATTTTCAAACATTATTGTTGATTACATGTTTAATTGAAAAGAATGACGCCTGTCTGCCAGTGCCACCTGTCACTTCTGTCACTGTCAGTGTCAATGACGCTAGTGTGCTGTTACGGATCGCGCAGGAGTGAAATGGCTGCGTTCATAGACCACTGGACAATATTATTATATTTTATGTTCTATTTTTAATTTCGTTAATTGTCCCTTCTCGTGTTTAATTAAGTTTATATCATTATTTTGTTTGTTATCCACCGTGAACTCACTCGACGGTTCTATCGGAAGACCAGCGCTGGCAGCAATGCCAGCATTATGCTGAGATAGAACCGTTTCGTGACAAACGCTGTGTGTTGTTTGTCTCGAATAAATGTTTCTTTCTTTCTTTCTTTCAAATACTAGTACCAGGGTAGCATACGACGATGTAGCCGATAACAGTCGCGCGCGTAGCACCACGCGTAGCGCGACTCGTAGCACAGAGCCGAGCGCGAGCCGTAATGAAACACTTAATATTATGCGGTCATCCGCTACGCGACCGTCCGCCGGTATATTAACAACTAACAGATTCGAGCCGCTGCGCGCTCATACAAGTGAAGAGACGAATGACAGAGGGTCGAGTTCGCCTCCACAAAAAAAGCAGCGCACCAATAACAAGCGAAGAAGAGAAGATAGCGATATCCCAACGCCCACAAAGCCTAAGGAAAATTCGCATATACCAAAAATACGAGTCACGAATCCTCAATATCTAGACGAGGGTGGAAAATTAGTTAAGCTAAGAGAATGTGCGAAACATAATGACGTGCCGTATGATTTCTCGAAGAACAGAAGAGAACTAAGGTTTTACCCTACGACGAGTAAATCTCGTCAGAATATGATAGAACTACTGGACAGCTTCGGAGGAAAAATTACTTACATCGCCCCCAGACCGCCTGCGGACAGAGAGAGTAACGTGTTGATTGTAATTAGAAATGAAACATATGGAGAAATAGAAGAAGATCAGATCAATGAAATGGAAAGATGCATTGACATCAGGCCATCAAAAATAAACAAATTGAACAACAATGGCAATTTACACCTTGTAATATTTCCTGCCAAACGAGGTAACAAAACATTCACCACCACAGAGATTATCTCAAGAATGAAGTCAACGGCAGAAAGATACTTTGGAGCCCCCAGAATTAACGCAGAACCATACCGCAAAAATTTAAGCAGAATAGTACAGTGTAAAAAGTGCTACCAATTCAATCACACCAAACAGTCATGCTATGGACCACAACTGTCACCGAGAATTCAGATAAAAATTGAAGATAGGGAGGTGACAGTTTGTCGGGCGTGTCGACAAGAGGGCGACCACGGAGCCAATAACGTGACCTGCCCTGTTTTCCAAAATGAATTGTTGAAAAATGAACAAAGATTGCAAAAACTGGCTGAGAAAGAAGCAAAGAAAAATGAAAGAATCGCCAACAGTTACACACAGCCTGGTCTCTCTTTTGCAAGCAAGGTCAATGACTTCCCTCCGATTCCTAGAAAGGAGTCAACAAGTGAGACAGTTACGGCCGAAATGGTACTGCCAGTGCTACAGTCTCAGCCGGCTCAACAACTCAACGTGGTAGCAAACAGACTTGTGATGACACAAGAAGATGCTATGAAACTAGCACAATGCATCTACGCTTATTTCAATGGCGGTTAAATCTCACTACAAAAAACTAAGAATTCTACACGTCAACGCCCAAGGCTTAAGAAATAAATCTACGGAAATAAAAGCTCTAGTGGATAAACACTTGCCACACATTATCATCATTAATGAGTGCAAAGTAAACTTTGAGAAGGTAAAAATGAACATACAAAACTATGACAAGTTGACGCACAGCCGGGCGACGCACCTGGGCACGGCGATGTATATCGCAAAAGGACTAAGATGGACTCAAACTGCGCTCACACCGGGATGGGAAGAAGAGGACGGCATGCTCGAGGGCATTGCGATCAAGTTGGTTTATGACCACCGTTCTGGTCAATATATAAAGATAAAAGGGGTCTACTTCCCAGTGCCAGATCAACATCACGCCAGAGACGAACTTGAAGATACGATCATGGATGAACCGTCGCTCATAATAGGGGACCTCAACTTACGGATGAGACAGCTGGGACACTCCAGAGATGCGGGCCTCGGCACCCTCGTGAAGAAGCTACAACAGGAAGGTGTGTGCGTATTAAAACACACAGGCCTCCCGTCGCGACCCACTAACCAAGGCAACAATATTCTCGACGCAGCCATTGTCACGCATGAAATGCAAGAAGTAGAAGACTTCAAAACGAAACAAATTACGTCAATCGGCTCAGACCATCTTCCATGGATCTTGGATGTCAAACTTAATATCGACCGAGAGGTAACACTGACAAGGAATATGAGAAAGATCACAGAAAGCGTCGAAACTAGGAATGCCTATATGACCACTCTGTGCGAAAAAACATGTGACCTTTTACCGATCGTCGATGACCAGTCGTGTGAAAAAAACATCGAAAATCTTGAAAAGGCAATCACAGATAGCTTGGATATGCATGCTCCGCTAGCAGAACACAGCAGAAGAGACTTCCTTCCAAATGAAATAAACGAACTGATCGATCGAAGGAACCAAGCCAAGACAAAAGCCTGGATGAAAAGAAATCATGCAAACTCCGAGGTAACTCGACTCGCACGCTACGAGTACAACAGACTTAAAAAAGAGACAAAAGATGCACTCATGAAACTCAAAGAGCAGAGTTGGCTGAGTACCCTTGAAGATCCCACGGATAGCCGAGCGAAGATGTGGAAAATTCAGAGAAGTATGAAAGCCCCTAATATGAAACTTCCCAATATCGAAGGATGTGCGAACGAAAAGGAAACCATAGAAGCCCTCGTAGACGCAGCTATAGTAAAAGAAGCCAATATACACCCGGCAGACGAAGGTTCTGAAAAGACGACGCCTTTCGAACCCCTGGATAAGACGTCGACAAGAGAGCTACGTCTCGAACTGAGAAAATTTAAAAACAAAAAGGCCCCGGGACCAGACAACATCAGAGCTGATGCACTGAAACTGGGAGGAGACGTCTTTCTTGAAGCTTATAAAACTATAGCGGACTACGTACTCACCACGGGTTACTTCCCGAGACAATGGAAGCACGGCGAATGCATCTTCTTACACAAACCCGGCAAAGATCACAAACTGGCAACCTCTTATAGGCCCATTACGCTGCTCAACATAATGGGAAAGTTATGCGAAAGATTAATACTCTCAAGGATTCAGGGCACGGTAAATAAAATGCAACCACCATTTCAACACGGTTTTACCAGATTCAGAGGGACGGCTACGCTGATTCTTCGCACTGGTAAAATAATAACGGACGCGCTGGCGCTTGGAGATAGTGTCTCTATGATATGCACGGACCTCAGTAGAGCATTTGACTCAATTAACCATAAAGGGCTGATCAAAAAACTCCAGAACTCAGACGCTCCTAATAATGTCATCAACATAATAGAAAACTATCTGGAATACCGATCGCTAAAAGGAAGGTTTCGGACAATGAATGGAGAAGAAAAGAATATACCGCACGGAGTGCCTCAGGGATCAATCCTTGGCCCGGTTATTTTTAATTTATACGTCTATGATATATGGGATAGTCACGACAAAATACGAGGACTGAAGTTGTCTCAATATGCGGATGATTTATGCATCCTTAACAGAGCTACAACCCCTGACCACGCTACCATGAGAGCGGAGTGGGCAGCCGAAACTATTGTGGACTATTATAGCAGATGGGGACTTAACTGTAACGTAGAAAAAACCGAGTGTATTATGTTCACAAAAAAGAGAAAATTTAAACCGACCGTCAAAATTAAGAACCAGATGTTCTTATATAAAAAAGTTGTGAAATATCTAGGAGTCTATTTCGACAAGACCCTGAAAATGAACCCACATACTGACAAAGTCGTCAAGAAACTGAAACAAGTAAGAGGTGCTCTAGGATCCATCATTGGTTTCAACGCTAAGACGGAACTCGAAGTTAAACTGGCCATTATCCAAGCCTGCATCCTTCCTATAATGGACTATGGAGTGGTACAGCTGCTATCAAGATACAGTAACACGAATCTGAAAAAGATCGAGAGACAGTACAGAATGGCGCTGAAAAATGCTGGCCAGCTCCCAAAACGTTTACATACAGAGACGCTATGGGAAATATCGGACCTTGAGGCGTGGCACCTCCGAGCTGCCGACCTGAATAATAAAATGCTGGACAAAATCGCGACACTGGGCATAGAAGACCTCGACACTCCCGGGGACGCGTACCTGGCGCACGGCGAATTTAACCCTTTACTAAAAAACAATAGAATAGGCGAAATCTTGTACACTTCGAATAAAGACATGAGACGTTGGCCCCGAGGGGCTGCGGCGCCTCGCCCGCTTAGAATAAAATAGTATTACGAGTAGATAAATGCAAAGTTTGAAACATATCAATAATATATTCTAACCACATCTTACTTATCATCTGTGACTCAATACCTTCAGCTTACACAGATATTTTTTAGACATAAGTTAGCTGACACAATCCTGCGGGAACTCAAAGATGTACCACACTAATAGGCAATAAATGTATTCTCATTCTCATTCTCATTCAGCGCTTTTCTGGCAAGAAAGCCCGTGATGTCCCAGTGAGTCTACAGAACTGCCGCAGGGACATCTGTGTGGAGTGCATATAGGAATCCCGAGTCGCAGACATGTTGAGATACGGAGCGTTTCAGGCTCCAAGAAAGTGTCAGTATTTGGCGACGGGTAAGCGTGGAGCCATTCACCGGATTCCTTAGTACCTGACGCCAAAAGTCTGGCCCGCTCCGCACCTGTACTGCGGCTCAGGAGAGAATCAACATAAATTTTGCAGCATACATCGTCCCAGCTCCTTTGGCAACGAGGATGGTCTGGGAAATCTTTTAAAGTTTGAGGGGGCACCCATAAGGATTTTGCCTATGAGACTAGCTGAACAAATGAACTAATGATAATATGAATGAAATGAACTAGCTGAAAATGGAAGACAAAAAAGCTGGCAGAGAAACACTAGTAATTTTTCTTATCCCTAGCCCACCATGTCTAATGGGGAGGGATGCTTGGGTCCAAGACTGGTCGCTGAGCTGTATATTCAAAATTGATTCTAAATTTGATTTTATAAGGTCGTCTAGTGGTGCCAATATACTTTGAAATTTATAAAATGGGCTGCAGCGAAGTACATACGTTAATTTGGGCACGAAAAGGCAGAATTTTAGCAAGGTTAAGGCGTAATGGGGGCTTATTTCTAAAAGACGGTTGGAACAGATTTGGAATTTGGAAATTGAATTTTGTATATAATCTTGAAAAGAGTCCTCGAAAATAGGGGACCCTAGGATGCAAAGTGTTTTTGTATCTACAATATTTATGTTAGGCGTCAGAGTATTAAATTTCTGCTGGATATCTAAAACATTTAAGCTGGAATTTTGAACATATAGTTCGCATTTGGTAAAATTCAATTCCAAGCCAATATTTTTAAATTTCGACTTTATCGTTGCTAGATCGGAAACAACGGTATCCACATCGCCTCCTAAGGTTCCATCGTCCAGATACCAGACGTTAAATTTAGATTTGAGATTTTTTATAATTAGGTTTATCGCCAAACTAAATATTGCTGGCCCGAGTGGATCACCCTGCTGACATCCGACTTCAGACGATAGTAAATGTTCCCGGTACAAAAGATTAGTCGAAATGAAAGCAGTAAATAGTTGTAAATTTCGGAAATGTTTTGTTTTACTTCTGACAGCAGAGTGTCCCTATTGACTGAATTAAATGCATTTTTCACATCAATTTTGACCAACACTTCGGCCGATGCATCTGAGAGGTACGTGCGCAAGGAATGTACGGCTGCCTCACACCCGCCTTTGGTGCCAAAGCCTAGTTGTACGGGTTCGAAAAGGGGTTGTAATTTAGATAAGATATGCCGAACTGCAATTTTGGACGCAAGACGCCGAAGTGTTGTACCAACGGCTATGGGTTTCACCCCTCCGTCTTTTTTAGACAGTGCGATCAGGTTTGCACCGAACAAAATGGGGACTATTTCGGAGTTGATATTGCCAGAGAACATTTTATTTACTAATTTAGTGATTGAATTAAGAAGTTTTTTGCCTGCATCGCCAGCAGAGAGAGAGACCAAATCTTTCAGATGCTGGGGTGAAATACCGTCCAGACCAGCTGCTGATCCATTTTTAAACGAAAAAATCGCTTCGTAAATTTCTTTACTGTTGATTTCCAAGCGGAACTGGCTAGCCGTTGGTGGATCGAGAAAATATGGAGTCGAAGGAGCTGGGGGATGTTTGCTCTGTAGGGCCGAAAAGGTTTCAGGGGTATGTGGTGACAACACATCGCTTGAAAAAACAAGACGAGCGGCGCCTTTCAAATCCCCATCACTTATTTTCGTCTCGATATTCTTGCGGAGGTTGAACGATCGAAATATTTGTCCGTCAGCTGTGGAAGGAACAGATGCCTGAACAAAACAGTTGTTCTTGATTTTTTGAGTAAGAGAAGAGTTTGAATTGTCTTTTTTTATGTGTAGGGTTCGATAGGAAAATAGGAGAAGGTTGTGCCAGTCTTCGATACTATTGTTTTCGGAGCATTTATCAATTATATTCGAAAGATGGGCTGCGACTGTTATTCTGGCGCCGCGTGGTATTCTTTTGATTATGGGAGTACTGTTTTTTAGGTTGCTGATGAGGAGGTGGAATGGTAATAATGTAGAAATATTAGTGGCAGATGCTACAGAGGGTGGGATAAGAGTGCTGCTGATTGATGGAGTACCATTTTGACTGTGGCAGTTCCTGTGCGACTTGGTGAAATGTATATTAAGTCCTCTTACACTTTTAAAGCTTTTCTGGCAGAGGCTGCACGAGTAATCAGTCGACGTTTGTTTATATTTTGACGGTTATATTTAAATCTGTATAGATAAGCTATATTTTGGAAAATTAGAAAACTTTTCAGTAATATCATTGAGACTTACTTTTAGGTAAATTAGAAATGTCCACACTGAGGTTGTAAGGGCCATTGAATGACTTTATGGTGCAGAAAATGTGGATTTACTCACCACAAAGATGAAATTTTGAGCTATGAAGCATTGTGCCCTCTAGATCCTATATCAGCAGGGTTGATTAAGCCCAGTGGGTCAAACACTTGTGCGATGGTGGACAAAATGGTGCGTTTTGTTTTAGGTTTGTGTTCTGTATGGGGAAATGAAAACAATAAATAATGTGTCTCTTTTGTTTGCCCAAAGTAAATATGTATAATGTTTTATTTTTATTGTAATAATGTCATAGTGTAATAATAGTGTTTTAAAGTGTAATAAATTGTGCAAGATTGTTTCACTCACATCTGTGTGTTTGCCATCTGGGTGGCGTGTTATTGTTTGTGTGCGTTCACATTTACTCTCACCTTTAGAGTTGATTTGTTGAGTTAGTTTCGCATCGAGCTCTTGAAATAGAATTATAGAAATTGTGCAAGATTGTTTCACTTACATCTTTGTGTTTGCTATCTGGGTGGCGTGTTAAAAAAAATTTAAATTGGTTAGTTGGTCATCTAGCTCTGTGTTGGAGAAATGGCAATGGACTGTATTATATTATTTATTTTTGTTTGGTACTGATATGGAACCTGAGACAAGCCAACCAAGTTTTGTTTCAACTAGAGTTGGTTGATTCTTGCCTAAGGATATTTGGTTGGAAGAAAATACCTCCCAGAATAGGTCAGCTCCCAGCAACATCTGCACCTCTGATGGTGTGGAGAATGATGGGTCCGCGATGTGGATGTGAGGGGGTATCTCGAATGTATTGCAATTGATTGAACTAGTTGGGATCAGCTGGGTGATCTGAGGTACTACAAAGCAGTTAACCTCGGTAGTATAACTACTATTGTATAACGACAATATAGAGACGTCACATCTTTTTGTGATTTTTGAAGTTTGATTGTTCAGACCTTGATCTGAAATGGAGGTGGAATAACTGGGTATCCCTAATTGACTTTGTAAAGCTTCTGTCAGAAAATTAGAAGTAGACCCATTGTCTAACAAAGTCCGAATCTTGTGCGTTTGACCAAATTAATCTTGGACGTTGATTATAGCAGTAGATAGCAGAACTTGGGTATGGTGCGTTGAAGATAGTGTGACGGTGTCTTGTACAGGTTTAGATTGGTCCTGCACGTTTGGTATGCAACATTTTTGTATGCCGCATGGTCAGCTCATGCATTTGCACGCTGTTAAGCTCTTTACTAGGCAACAAGGCATTTAAATAATCTTTAAAAACTGTTAGTTTGGATTTATAGCTTGCTCTGGTTTTCTTTAGTGCTCTAAGATTGTCCATAATAACATTTAGGGAAAGCAAGAACAAATATTTAGTTTGGAATGAAAATGTTAAAAAGATTGGCCTTTGAATTGCGTTAAATGCGGTATAATGCTAAGTTTCAAATGAGTATGAAAACGAAATAAATTGCAAACTGCCCTACAGCTGTAATAAAACAAATAATTAAGCACAACGAAATTAAATCAGAAAATAGTGAAAGCTAGTAAAAATGTACTTAAATTTTATGCGAAGCGTGATAATGTAGGCAGAAGAACAGTCAAGCAAACGTGCGCAAAGCCACGCCCGAAATCCCGTTACTCGAGAACAGCGCGCAAGTCACGTAGGCACCGGACAGCGCGAGCGCGGACTTTGACCCCACGCCGATTTCTGGAATGTTCGAATCTAAATTAGTGAAATGTTCTAATTTCTATTGTGGCTTAATAAACATTTTGAGGAATGAGTTCGTAGGCTGTGCGATGCTCCTTCATCTTAAATTGACAGGGTGCAATTAACTAATTGAGACTTTAAAATTTTTAGGATAAAGCGCTTTTACCCATTAGATTTTGATACTAGAAAAATCTTAGATATTATACCTAGTGTTTTGGTATAGATGTTTGTTTACTTGTTTAGTAAATGGTATTGAAAAGCCATATCGTCGCTACTTTGAAAAAATCTCGTATCTGAAAATCATCAAATTCATCAAGTTTCTAGGAGGAACAAAAAACATCCTGTAAATTATTGTGATTGATCAAACAAATTCCTTTTAGTTTCATGTGATACTTTGATAGCCAGTCATTAATTTTACAAATATTCGAATAACTCACGCAAACACTTTTTATTAAATTTACAGTTAATCGTAAGATACAAGATTTTTGTTCTAGTATTGACTGAAAGTTGTTGAGTTACGATAATTTTGCTTTACATTTTATGGTACAAAATGAAATGAAATAGACTCTCGTAGAGTAGGTAACAATAAATAAATACAAAATAAATAAAAAAAATAAAAAAGCCTTTTATTTCATGCCATTACTTAATAGTTTTACAATACAATATCATCATTTATATAAATATTATTTGCAAGTAAACATGCATTTATCTTAATTAATATTTATTATCATATAATTTAATCTTCTCTTGTATATTCATCATTTATTTCATTTATTCAACATCTTCTTCTTGTATTTAGTGTACTAGAGCATGAACCCCTCTCAGGTAAAGGCCTCCTCCAAAGATTTCCATGTTTCTCTATCTCTGGCTATTGCTAACCAGTTTGTTCCAGCTATTTTTTTTATATCTTCCTGCCAACGTGTATATGGTCTGCCTATGCGCCGTTTGCCTGAAGGCCCCTTCCATGTAGTAACTTCGTATGTCCACCTGTTGTCTTGAAGTCTGGCTACATGTCCTGCCCATCTGAACTTTAGTTTTTGGACATAGCTGAGCGCATCTATGGTCTTGGTGATACTTCTTATTTTTGAATGTCGAACCTTATGTATTTTTCTTATTTTTAATATACTACGTTCCATGGCCCTCTGACATGTGACTATTTTATTTTTTATACAGTTTGTGAATTTCCATGTCTGACACCCATACGTCAGGCATGGGAGAATATCCATAATTTTCTTTTTCAGGGCTACTGGCATATCACTTTTTAGTATCTCTTTATAACTCCGAGAACTTGTTCCATGTGTTACTTGACCTGCGCTCTACCTCTAGCTCATTATTGTTGTTTTGTAGACTTATCTGTTTTCCAAGATAGATATATTCATTCACATATTCTACTGGTTTTCCTTCCAAGGTGATGGTTTTCCTTAAACTGTTTGACATGATTTTTGTTTTCAGTAAGTTCATTTCCAAGCCTACTTGTCTGCTAGCTGCATGGAGAGAGCTGCTACTAGATTCCGATAGCAAGACCAGATCATCCGCAAATCTTAAATGGGTCAGGCGTTTACTTTTTATGCATAAACCATGGTTTTTCCAATCCATTTTACTTATCACTAGTTCCAGTACTGAAATAAATATTTTTGGTGAGAGTGGGTCCCCTTGCCTCACCCCTCTTTTAATGGGAAAACTACCGCCAGTTGATTCTAATTTCACTTTGCTGATACTTTTACTGTATATATTCATTATTACTCGTATGTATACGTTTTCCACTCCTTGAATTTTTAGTGCCTCCAAGATGCTTTCGTGGGAAATTGTAGCAAAGGCTTTCTGGTAGTCAATGTAAGCTATATAAAGTGGCATCTGTTTTTCCTGATATTTTTCTATAACTAATTCCAAAGTATGTATATGGTCAATGGTTGCAAAACCTTTTCTAAATCCAGCTTGCTCGATAGGCTGCGTTTTTTCCAGAGTTTTGCTTATTCTTCGGTCTAAGAGGGTAGAGAATAGTTTGTATAGGGTTGGTAGAAGACTTATTCATATTTCATATATTCATATTCATATATTTATTCAGCTTACTTAAACTAGGTATACAAATTAGATAACTAACAATATGTTGTATTATATTATAGTATAAGTAGAGGTTACATTAAGTTAAGTAAGCCACCTTCCGTACTAGTTAAAACTGTATTACGGCAAGGTACCCTCCTTCTCCTCATGAACAACCACGTAGCCATAGATGGTAGGAACATAATGGCAGTTAGAATTGTTTACAGTATGTTAAAACTATAGTTATTAACCTAGGTGCAAGGATCGTTAATAGTATTATTATAAGGCATTTGGTTTCAATGTAATTCATAACATCATTAGCATAATTATTGCATAAGTATCTAGGGACTGTATTAATAAAGAATGAGTATAGTAGTGTGGTGTGCGTGTGTGTGTGTGTGTGTGTGTGCGGAGATCAATAAAGCAATTCTTGAATGGCATGCGTAGCACGGAGGGGTCATATAACCATGTACGAGTACGATATAAGCTAGTTTGACACTAGAATTAAAATTCCATACTACGCTCAACCCTAGGCATAACCTACTATTTATAGGTAATAAATAAATTTGTTTGTTAGTGCTATGGGCTGCTATAGAAGTCGTTAGTAGGATAGTGCGGATGGTGGGTAGTGTTGTTAACAGCAAATTGTAGTTGGTAAAAGTTTAAAGAAGGCAGGGCCTATTTGCTATTGGCCTGTAGTTACTTATCTCATTGGGATTACCTTTTTTATAGAGCAAGATTATATTTGATTCCGACCACTGTGAAGGTGTAAAAAAAAAGTAAAAAAAAAAAGTCATTTATTTAAACAGAATGAGTTTTACATAGTTACCAGGGGTCCCCACACTAGGCTACGCCTGTATCGTGGAGAACCAGTTAATGTTTAAACATCAGAAATAAGTTACCACAGATATTTATTACATTTGGAGGAGTAAGAAAAAATATTGTGTGCTTGTAGTTTTAAGTATTAAATTAAATAAAAATGCAAGTGGTGTTGCTAGTATTTCACATCCAAACTTTATCGCTTCATTTGTTATATTATCAGGGCCCGGGCTCTTCTCTGGTTTCAGTTTCTTTATTGCTTGTATAATTTATATTTCAGTGATTGGATCTACCACATTTTGAGGATTTTGACAGTTATTACCATCTTCAGCAAAGTTGTTTTCTCCCTGTTGTACATCAGAGTATAGGTTTCTGTAAAAATCTGTAGCAATATTAATAATATCCCTGCGGTTGTACGTTGTTTTTTCTGATTTATTTAGTCCTTCGATCCAGGTTTTGTGGTTTTGTAGTTTCTTGTAAGCCTTTTTGAGGCCCTTGCCTTCACTAAGATAGTTCTCTATAGTTTTTACTCTGTGGTTCTTCTCGTCATTCTTTATGTACCTACTTATTAATTTATACAAGGCACTAAGTTCATTTTTTTTCAGATCGTGATTTACCTGGAGTTCTTTGTAACTCTTGCCTTCTTTTGACTAATGTCATAGTTCGCTCAGATAGGATTTTATGTTCTGCAGTCGTGCTTTTGCCTGATTTTGCCTGTTGTAGACTGTGTTTGATACCATGCAGTAATTTTTCATAATAGGTCTGTACTTCCCATAATTGGCACTCTGATATTTGTGGTGTGTGGAATTCAAGGTTTTCTTTGTAAACTACTATTTCTTCTTCCGTTTTAAGGCTTGTGGTTTGATTGTTAGTAAATTTGGTACGGTTCTTCTTTAGGTTTTTTAGGGCTATTGTTGCTCTGACCATTTTATGATCAGTTGAAAAGTTTAGATTTAAAGTTTCTATATTTTGAAATAGTCTTGGTTAGTTAGAGAGTATATAATCAATTGCATTTTTGTATTTACCATCGGGCGAGCGCCATGTCCATCGACGGCTTAATTTTTTCCTGAAGTAAGTATTGATGACTGAAAGTTTATTTTCAAAAGCAACATCTATGAGCATCTGACCGCGCTTGTTTCTTTCTCCATATCCATTTTTTTTTGTAATCAGGTACTCTTCTGCCAATGGTTGTCCAACTTTCGCATTAAAATCTCCCATTACAATTAGATTTTTATATGCCGTCTCCATAGCTCGATCCACATCTTCGTAAAATGACATAATTTCTTCCTCTTTTGCTGATTCTGTGGGTGCATAGGTTTGGATAATACTTAGGTTGTAACCATGAATATTGAGATTCAGCAGAGCAACTCTTTCTGTTATAGCTATAAAGCTGTCCACATATTGTTTTATGGATTTATTTATTAAAAATCCAACACCATACATCCCGGGTGTGTGATCGATGTGGCACAGGATGAAGTTTTCATATTCATCTACTTTGCTACCAAGTCGTCTGACTTCGGCCATCCCAGTAACATCATATTTGACTCCGCTTAGTGCTTGTTCAAGTTCTATCAATCGTTCATATGTTGAAAGTGTCCGTACATTGTATGTTGCTATGAAGAGCCTGTGTGTTGAAGATTGTTCTGGTTCTGAAAAGCTTGTGGGGTTCTTTGGAGGGTAGTGGTCGTTATCTTCCACGGTGACCAGCCGGATTGGAAGATGTTTATCAGAGTTATTGTTCTTTTTTACTTTTTCCTTTTCTTTGAGAGGGGTTGCTGTTTGCTATTTGTTCATATTGCTTGGCTGTTCTTGTGATTGTGTTGCATTTTTTTTGTTTACTAGGAAATTGAGCATCCCTGGTTTCACTACATTATCAGAAGAAGGAACAGAAGAGGAGGGGGTCCTTGTTGCTCTCTGGCTTGGTATTTCAGACTTGGTTTTCTTGTTTACTCGAGTTTCTTGTGCCGAGACATTTTGCCTAGTAAGGGTCTTCTGGGGCGAGTCTGAGAGAGATCTTTTGCTGTTTCTTGTTGTGTTGTTTACTTCTGAATCATTTATTATTACTATTTTGTCATATTTTATCCTAACTTTATTTCCCTTTTCCTTTTCAATTTTGAGTTGTTCCTGTAACTCTCTTCTTTTCTCTAAAATATGCTGAGAGTAATCTTCTTTAATATAGATGCCTGTATCCTTCAATAAACGTTTTTTCTTGAGTATTTCAATTTTTGTGCCAAGTGTTACAAATGTCACAATTACCGGGCGGGGCTTTTCTGATCTCCTTCCTATTCTTCTGGTTTCTTGGATATCCTTGCGGTCTAAGTTAATTTTCAAGTTTTCTGATATAAACTTAATAATTTCCGATTCAGAGTTCGAGTAAGAGTAGTGATTGTTGTGTTCCTCGATTTCAAAAATAACTATGTTTCGATTTCTTGATTGTTTGTCTAAGAAGTTTATCCTTTGTTCTTGATTTTGTACTTGTTCTTTCAGGTTTTCGTATTTCACTTCTAGGCAGTTGAGTTTGACGTCTAATATGTTGGTTATGTTTTCTGTAACACTTTTCGTAATTTCCGTGACATTTTCCTTCATTGTTTTCCTCTGTTGTTCAAGATCTTCCTGAATCTGGCGTAAGGTTTCTAGGATTTGTTCCATTTTTCTATGTGATTGCTTCGAAATGTCAAGATGATTTATAAATAACCGAACTAATGAGGTCACACTTTTTTTTTTAGGTTATTAAGGTTTTGGGTGATCGATTTTCATTTTTATTGATGTGGTAGTTATAAAAGATACTTTCTTAACCTTTTGTACAGGTTTTATAGTTATCGCAATCACAATAACGTCACTTCTTCGTTGAAAAACACTAGTTTGCCTGTCATATATTTTGTCCGGTTTTCGTCGTTTATTCAGTCTATTTCACTCTGCTTTTATTTTCCTGGGTGATTTAACACGAGATATATAGTCTTATTTGTTTTTTGGCACTAATAAGCACTGTAAATATATTTCCGTTAAAATAATACACTCCGCCGATGTCAGCCATGGCACAGCAGCGCCCTCTCAGGTAACAATAGACGAACTTAAATAATAACGTGTCTCCGTATAATAAAAAAAAGATCAGCCAGCACCAATTATTTTTTCTCAACTATACATGCAATAAACTATCGTAAAATGAATGGAAGTCTTTTGGTAAAATCGGCTTTAGAGATTGCAAATCATCAAATTTTCGTTGTTTAATAGGGACTGCTTTTGTTGAGTAATCGCTTGATGTTCTGAACTATCATTGAATCTTTGAGGTAGAATAGTCCCGATTCCAGATGTCATCAAAGCGAAGTTTAAACTCAATCGGACTTTGAGGTGTATAATATTTTAAAGCCCTCAAATCTACCACACATGGGTCACCTGCTCTCTTTCCAGGTCTAATAGATGTATAATAGTATATAGGTACTTAAGTGTCGCATAGTTTTTGAAAAAATATCTTTGTACATATTTTACATTGTAGGCACTTTTTAGTCAAAGATGCCTCTGTTATTACTTTTACGAAATCGGCAGGCACATGAAGTTCTCTGTTTTTTTTACTATATGTCAATTTTAAAGATGATAAACATGCAAAAAAAACTTAATTTTTATGGGTAGGTAACATTGTATTTAAATAAAAGCATTAGGTACTAAAACCTGACGTACGAAAAATCAATCGAAATATACACAATACAATTATTATAGGTACTGTCGATTTATCGACGTTGAAGTTTGTGCACGTGTGTACACCATAATAGATGTAATTATATTAGTTTAATAAGTTAGTAAACGAAAAAATTAAAAATAAATCAGATACGAGTTTTTTTCAAAGTAGTGACAATATTTTGTTTAGATATGATATTTTTGAACTAACGTTTACTTATTATATTGTAGACTAGCTGTTGCCCGCGACTTCGTCCGCGTAGAACTTTTTATCGTCTTAGAAAATGATTTCTCTCAATACAAAATTTGAACCCTCTTTTAGGGGATAATTAAAAAAAAAGTTGATGTTCATTTTCTAGTTTGTGAACAAACAGTCTAAAACCAAAGTTAAAAATCTCATACTTTAAAAATGCCTTAAAATACTCAAACTTTGAACCAATTTTAACACTCTTAGGGGATGAATTTGGAAAAACTCTGAAATCATTTTTGTAGTCTTTTAACGTACAGAATAAGACCGAAGTTAAAAATCTCTTACTCACACTTTAAAATTTTATTGCTCGCCATTTAAAATTTGAACCCCCTTTTAAACCCCCTTAGAGGTTGAATTTTTCTAATCGCTGAAAGAACTTTTTTCGTAAACTTTTAAGTCTCTAGCTCAAAAAAAGTGTTGCCCATACAAAGCTTTCTTAACCCCCTTAGGGGTGGAATTTTCTAAAACTCTGAAAGTACTTTATTATTAATTTTAATAAGTAACATTTTGAATAGTTTTAAGTCTAGTAAAAAAAAAAGTTTTTCCCACACAACACTGGCTACCCTTCTTAAGGATCTTAAGGATCCCCTTAGGGATGGAGTTTTCTAAAACGCTGAAAGTTCTTTTTTAGTATTCTAATAAGCAATCTTTTTGCAAAGTTTTAAGTCTAACTCAAAAAAAAGTGTTGCCCATGCAAAGCTTGCTCTCATTTTTAACCCTATTAGGGGTGGAATTTTCTAAAACGATTTGTGTTCTTTTTTTGTATTTTAATAAGTAATCTTTCTACAAAGTTTCAAGTCTCTAACTCAAAAACATAAACTTTCCCTGATAAAAACTTTGCACCCCTTTTTATCCCCCTTAGGGATAGATTTTTTCAAAACGCTGAAAGTCTTTTTTTTTGTATTTTTATAAGTAATCTTTCTACAAAGTTTTAAGTGTCTAGCTCAGAAAAAGTGTTCCCCATACAAACCTTGCACCCTTTTTTAACCCCCTTAGGGAATGATTTTTGTAAAACGCCGAATGTAGTATTTTTCATGTTCTAATAAGTAATTTTTCGTCAAAATTTTAAGTCTCTATTAAAAAAAAATATGTTTTTCCCATACAAACTTTGCACCCTATTTTACACCCTTAGGGGTGAAATTTTCCAAAACGCTGAAAGTACTATCTTTCTACAAAGTTTTAGGACTCTAGCTAAAAAAAATAGTTTCCCACACACAAACTTTGCACCCCTATTTTAGCCCCCTATTTTTAGGGGTAGAATTTTCTAAAACGCTGAAAGTACTTAATTTGTATTCTGATGGCTAATCTTTCTACAAAGTTTTAAGTCTCTATTTAAAAAAAATATTGTTTCCCCCATACAAAATTTGTACTCCAATTTTACCCCCTTAGGGGTAGATTTTTTTGAAACACTGAATCTAGGTACTTTATTTGTATTCTAATGAATAATTTCTCTACAAAGTTTTAAGTCTCTATTTAAAAAAAAGTAGTTTTTCCCATACAAACTTTGCACTCTATTTTACCCCTTTAGGGGTAGAATTTTCTAAAACCCTGAAAGTTCTTTATTTGTATTCTAATGACTGATCTTTCTACAAAGTTTTAAGTCTCTATTTAAAAAAAAATTGTTTCCCCCATACAAACCTTGCACCCCTATTTTACCCCCGTAGGGGTGGAATTTTCCAAAACGCTGAAAGTGTTTCATTTGTATTCTAATAACTAATTTTTCTACAAAGTTTAAGTCTATAGCTCAAAAAAAAAGGTTCTCCCATACAAACTTTGCACCCCCATTTTACCCCCTTAGGGGTAGAATTTTCAAAAATCCCTTTTTATCCCTAGCCCACGTTATAAAAGCAACATACTGTGCAAAAATCAACTCTCTAAGATTAGTAGTTTCGGCTGTGCGTTGATGAGTGAGTGAGTGAGTGATTGAGTGAATAAGTCAGTCAGGACATAGGCATTTATTATGTATAAATAGATAGAAGATAATGAAACTCCCATTCAAATATTTTAAAAAATTATGAAGCTACATCCGTTTTAATGTCGCTTGTTAGAGTGAGAAAACGATGAGGGACTGTGACGTCAATATACTCGAGCGTCATAGTAAAAAACAATCGTTTCATATGAAGGTGCGTTTTGCGGAAAAGGGACAGAACATACCCCCTCTTAAAACTTTGGACTCTTATAACTTAATCATTACCTATATAACCTCTTGCTTTGTTTTTTTCTCCAATTGACTATATTTATTTTAAATTCTTTTTCGAGAAAATACATTATGATTATTTACCATATTTTCGATTCCTGAGCTATAACCACGAACTTCGGAATTCGAAAATATTCGGGTATCTCTATCTCTATCGCACTAACCATACTCGAGTGACAGGGATGCAAATATATGAACATTGAGTATCGGTTTTCATGGTAGCGCCGCAGGTACTTTGGCTGAATGCGCCGAGCCATGTCATTGTCATTCAAAAAAAACAAATTCGTGTTAATTATATTGTTCAAATTTGTTGATTTCATTTATTGAAATTACGACATAAAACGACATTTGCGCATATAAGTTCTCATATCAGAATCGAATATTTTTTTATGGTTTATATTTTAGCATTTGTCTCGTAAAGGTCTATCGTAGACGGGATTTAAATTATTAATAAGTGAAAGGCAAAGCAATTCCGCCATTTTGACGAAAATTTGACGGTTCTTATAGCTGACAGTTGGAGCAGCGTTTGATTTCAATAAAAATAAATGAAAAATTAAATGAAGTCGTATATTTCGGAAAATTAATTAACTGTCGCAGTCGGATAAAAACTATCCTAAGTTGCAGCTAGAATAATAATGTACCTATATAAAATGTTTCATATTTTTCCGTTCATGGGATGCTGAGAACATTCGAACCGCGCAAAGCTTAGTTTCAAACTGGCTGATTCTTTTTTTAATTTAGAGATTTATTATAAGTGGAGATAAATAGATAGAAGATAATGAAACTCCCATTCAAATATCTCAAAAAATTATGAAGCTACATCCGTTTTAATGTCGCTTGTTAGAGTGAGAAAACGATGAGGGACTGTGACGTCAATATACTCGAGCGTCATAGTAAAAAACAATCGTTTCATATGAAGGTGCGTTTTGCGGAAAAGGGACAGAACATACCCCCTCTTAAAACTTTGGACTCTTATAACTTAATCATTACCTATATAACCTCTTGCTTTGTTTTTTTCTCCATTTGACTATATTTATTTTAAATTCTTTTTCGAGAAAATACATTATGATTATTTACCATATTTTCGATTCCTGAGCTATAACCACGAACTTCGGAATTAGAAAATATTCGGGTATCTCTATCTCTATCGCACTAACCATACTCGAGTGACAGGGATGCAAATATATGAACATTGAGTATCGGTTTTCGTGGTAGCGCCGCAGGTACTTTGGCTGAATGCGCCGAGCGCGTGCCATTGTCATTCAAAAAAAACAAATTCGTGTTAATTATATTGTTCAAATTTGTTGATTTCATTTATTGAAATTACGACATAAAACGACATTTGCGCATATATGTTCTCATATCAGAATCGAATATTTTTTTATGGTTTATATTTTAGCATTTGTCTCGTAAAGGTCTATCGTAGACGGGATTTAAATTATTAATAAGTGAAAGGCAAAGCAATTCCGCCATTTTGACGAAAATTTGACGGTTCTTATAGCTGACAGTTGGAGCAGCGTTTGATTTCAATAAAAATAAATGAAAAATTAAATGAAGTCGTATATTTCGGAAAATTAATTAACTGTCGCAGTCGGATAAAAACTATCCTAAGTTGCAGCTAGAATAATAATGTACCTATATAAAATGTTTCATATTTTTCCGTTCATGGGATGCTGAGAACATTCGAACCGCGCAAAGCTTAGTTTCAAACTGGCTGATTCTTTTTTTAATTTAGAGATTTATTATAAGTGGAGATTTATCGATGTTGGAGTTTGTGCAGCATACGAGATGTATTTTTATAAGTTTAATGCGTAAATAAACGAAAAAATTAAAAAAATCTAATACGAGATTTTTTCAAAGTAGCGACGTATCTGACCCAAACCAAGACGAATCAAGTAGATTCGATTAGCATGTACCTGGCTCACGGTGCCTGGGCACGTGTTTTCGTTGTGGTGGAGGTGTTGGCCGCTTGCGGTGCTGGATAAGTCCGGCGGGTATAGTTCCCGGCTGTTGCCTTGCCCCCCCCCCCCCCCCCCCCCCTGTTCGATGTGTAACGAGGGGGTGCTGACCAGTTTCCCGAGTAGGACGCTCGACTGCTCGCCGGTTGTGCCGCAGTAGCGGTCTTGGGGATTCGCGGCTTTAATTTTTTCGGACAGTTTGTTACCGAAAACTGTTTCGTCACGTTCTGCGTCCTGAATTACCTGCAAGAAAGTTTTGTCCAGGCTAGGCGTGATGAGTTTTATGCGACTCTGAGTGGATGACGCATGAAGATCGCACAATATACGACAGCTGTTGCTGAGATGTTTCATAACTAGGACTTTGTCGGCTTCGACTCCTTTTATGAGAATCTTCATGGCCCTGTTAATTGCCGAGATTCCACAGCCTAGCTGCTGTTGCAACGCTGCTAAATTCTTGTCTTGGTTACGGACCATATCAGGAACAGCCGCTGATATCTCCACGTTCAAGTTTGGTGCTTGTAATAAATGACAATTATCGGGAACGAGATATTCCTTTTGGAGTTTATCTTTAGTTTCCTTAATCATACATTTTTTTAGCAGTGGTAACCAAAGTTTGGTTAAATTCTCGTGAATATTTTCGCCAAACTCTGGGGTATCGTCTGTTGATTTCCCGAGTGCCAGTAACATGTCCGAGTCGAGTTCAGGCTGAACCGCCGTTGTCGTCTGATTTTCAGCGACGGAAACATCGTTATTCAGTTCTGGTGCCGGAACGTCGTCGGGATGTTCAGGCGCCGGAATTTCGCTGTTTAATTGCGATTCCGGTATTATAGGGATATGAGCCGGTGATGAACTAATATGTTCATTTTGTTCGATTTCGTCATCTAAAACAATGAAGAAGTGGTTAATAAATTAACGGAAAAAAATATTTTCACTTGAGGGTAGATTGTGAAAATATTTGTGTCGCAGAGAAACGTGTATTTCTACTGAAAAATGCACGTATGTTCTGCTTTTTTAACATCGTTGGAGACTCGCAGTCAACCCCGATGTGTATTTGATCATAGTTAATGACTCGCGGTCAATCCCTATGTCGGCTCATTCTAACCACTTCTCATCATAATTTATAAAATAATTTAACTTACCTTCATCTTCCGATGACGACGATGAGTAAATTATTCTTGACCATCGTCTACGATCGTCTTGAAGTTTTTTAATCTTTTCTTCGTAATGATAATGATCTTCGTAAGAATCTTTGCACCTTGCGTTTCGACATGATGGCGCGTAACGAGAGAGAAGAGGCGCGTGCGCTTGTCGCCGTGCACGAAAAAAGAATGAACGAATATGAAGGTGGGATTGACAGGAAGGGTAAGGTGAACGAATGGATGAAGTAAAATTCGTTTAATAGTCAATTGAATGTCTCTTAAATATCGTGCACAGTCGCCTGTGGGTTTAAAGGACTACCTGGTTATATCTGAAGAATGAAACGACGAAATTTAATGAGCAGTTCATATACCTAAG
The DNA here is from genome assembly GCA_963854355.1 of Epinotia brunnichana. Taxonomy (NCBI): domain Eukaryota; kingdom Metazoa; phylum Arthropoda; class Insecta; order Lepidoptera; family Tortricidae; genus Epinotia; species Epinotia brunnichana. Next base: position 3,985,214 of record OY977963.1, on the reverse strand, counting down.
AATAATTTCTGCTGATTCACAAACCCCTTACAGAAATCCAAATCTTAATAGGTCAAGTCGTTTTGGAGATAATTGAAAATAGGAAACATCCAAGACTCAGAAACTAATATTCATTCATGTCCATCACACAAACATTTGCCCTTTACCGGGGTTCGAACCTGGTGACCCTTCAGGTTCGTAGGCAGCGTCACTACCCACTAGGCTAACCAGTCGTCAAAACCAATTTAGCAGAAAACTAATCTAACATATTCAAAATTACCAAAATATGTAGTAAATTTTGGTGCCCTGGTGATAAGGCCAGTTAGATATCCTTAATACGACTAAAGTGTAGTGATGATACATATTTGCAGTTAAATAATTTAATATAGATTGTGTTTCATCTAATATCTAGCCTGTAATTAGTTAAAAAAACTGATGAAAATTCAATTTTACCAAATCACGTATCGCCAGAAACATTGTCTGTGAAGCAGCCCTCAGAGGGATCCACAGACAGGGGTAGGTGGCCATGTTTTTTCGCAACAGTTGAAGGGATATATCGTACAATATTTTTTTGATTTGAAAGTATTTACTTCCAGATTGGTCCCATTGTTTTTAAAAGCCAGTTAAATGATGGAATCCATGAGGAATTGAGGGAACCCCTCAATTTTATTGAGCACGTGTTTATTGATTTTGGTTATTTCTATTATAACTCGTGTATAGGTATTACACTCGGAAACCACAATTTTGGTGCCGTGGAACTGATGATGAAGACCACGTCAGACGTATTCTGATATGATTCCGTTTAAGTAGCAACTAATGAAGTGCCAAAGGTGATTCTAAGATCCTTAAGGAATCGACGGAACTCCTCAAATATTATCGGCCTACATATGTACCCAAGTACGCCAATAATCAACGCATTTGCTCTCGGAAAGCAGTTCATGCGGTAAAGTGGGAAGGAAATGTTAATGCATACGGTTCATTACTATACTTTGCGTAACACTCCGGTATACACCTGCTTTTTGGATTTTGTGGCGTACAATATACTGTGGAAAAAGCTCTTGAGGGAGACAGCTACACCCAAAGAGCTGGTTTTTATTTTAAGATATTGGTACCATAACCAAATGAACAGTGTGAGATGGGCAGGCGCTTACTCGGAGGAGTACAGGTTGGAATGCGGTGTGAGACAAGGGGGGTTGACGTCTCCACGGCTTTTCAACCTGTACATAAATTACTTGATCGATGAGCTCAGCAGTGCCAGGGTTGGGTGCTCAGTTGGTGGCCAAATTATGAACAACGTTTAGCTACGCTGACGATATGGCGCTGCTGTGCCCATCGATCGGGGCTCTCGAGATTTTGATTGGCATTTGTGAGAGGTACGTGGAGGCCCACAGTCTCAGATATAACTCTAAGAAAAGCGAGCTACTTGTATAGCTTGTAAGGCAGGAAAAAAAAACCGAAATCTGTGCCACCGCTTAAACTTGGAGGAACGGAGTTGACTTAAGTCACAAAGTTCAAGTATCTGGGGCACTGGGTCACCGAGGACCTCTCAGATGATCTCGATGTGGAGCGGGAGCGTAGGGCATTGGCAGCGAGGAGCAACATGTTGGTCCGCAGGTTCGCACGTTGTACAAGGGATGTCAAAATAACCCTTTTTAAGGCATTTTGTCAGACTTTCTACACGTGTAGCTTGTGGGCCAAATGCACGCAGAGAGCTCTCAATGCCATACGCGTCCAGTACAATAATGGTTTCAGGATGTTGTTGGGGCTGCCTCGCTTTTGCAGCGCATCAGGAATGTTTGCAGAGGCTAGAGTTGATAGTTTTCATGCTATAATTCGTAAACGAGTTGCCTCTCTGATGCGCCGTGTGCGAGGCAGCGACAACAGCCTCCTGAACACCATTGTTGATAGGCTGGAATGCCCGATGGTTGAGCACTGGAACTCCGTACATGCTGTAGCTAATAATTATTGTATTGTCTTATTTTAATGTCTTATTTTATTTTTAATGTGTACTTTATTTTAATGATTGTATATGAACTATATGTGGTTCGAAATAAACAAATTAAATAAATTAAATAATGTAAGTGTTCCTTGGCGAAGTATTGAATCGAAGTCGGTTTAACTTTTAAAAAAAATGTAATACACCGTTCCAAAATTAGAGGGGAGGACACAATTTTTGTGACTTTTGGGGCGATTATCTCCGACTATGTTCACTTAATCGAAAAACTTGCTGAGAAAGCTTATATTTAAATGGCCTATTGATTGTTGTGCCACATGTGGACTTGCAATGTTTTTTTTTTCTTGCAGTTACATGTATGGAGTGCACCCCTAAAAAAAACTTTTTTTTGTCATTTCATTACTATGTAAGCGACTAACAACTATGTAGCGGCTAACAAAATACACCTATCCTTCAAATTTCATTGAAATACACCTTATAGTTTTCAAGTAAAATGCCTGTGACACACGGACAGACGGATTGACGGGCAGACATGACCAAACTATAAGGGTTCCGTTTTTGCCATTTTGGCTACGGACCCCTAGGCCCTCTAGGCATTATACCGAGTATGCTGACAGTATTTCTTCGTTGAACTGCAATGCTGATGCGTTGCACGAGAAAACTGCCAGCTCTTCGATTACCAGTTATGATGATACTAATGCTGAAATTACTGTCAATTCTGTAAATTCCTACAATTTAGTAGCTAAAACCAATAGTTCAATTCAAAATTGAAACGCAGAAGCTTAAAAACCAATATCTTGAAATAATTTATAAACTTGAGGAAAGCATCGTTTTCAACCATGATTTTCTACTATGTCGCTAAACTGAATCAATATGTGTTGGTACTCATTAGACGCATAATTTCATGTTCTTTAATTTCCTGTAACTTTTCACTAGGATGCACCGTATAGAAACTACGAGTGAGAAACCAAAAAAAGTCTCAAAATTTCGAGGATTTGTGGCTGCCAAAAGTTGTCCCAAGATATCTCGTGTAACCATTTTTGATATTTTGATCGGTTGTATCGATGTCAACAATATTTAAAAAAAAAATCTTCTACACCACCACTTGCAACATACCCCCGGGTTTGAACCTCTACGGACTGGCCTACAATCAGTAAGTACATTTCTAACAATTATAAACTTAAGAACGTGATACATAAATGAGTAATGAGTTAGGAGTTAAGACTCACCAAATAAGTAGCCGCACGAAGAGGGGGGAGGAGTAGCCATTGGGACGGCAAACCTGGAGTTATTTAAAGGGGAGTCATCGTTGCGGCAGAAGTACGGCAACACGTCGTAGCAACTGACGTCGTCCAGTTCGCCTGCGCTGGTAACCGCCAGGCACCTCTGTGAGTTGTCTACGTTGTTGGGCTCACCGTCGGCCCACTCTAGCGGGATGTTAGCGATAGGCGCTCCTGTAACACATATTTAGTTAATGACATTGAAAATAGACAACGTCACGTTAATTACTCTGAAATATCAAGCATTTTTGAAATTCTTGTCAAAGTTTCAATGATAAAAATAACAAGTAGGTACCTACTAATATAAAAGTTTAAACATTCATTCAGTATTTATTAACAACAATAGTTGTTTTAATGTACAGTCAGCATCAAAATTAGCTACGCAATCGAAGACGTCAAAAGTTCTTATTGCCTTTTAATAAAGACTTTTGACGACTTCGTTTGCTTAGCTACTTGTGATGCTGACTGTGATGGATACTCCGTAAACGCAATACATACCTACTCTATGGTAGCTGTTTATGTCAACAAGCTTAGTCAATTTTATATTCTCCTTGGAGCTTGTCCTAATCCTGAATACACCAGATAATGCCGCAACTACTGTTTCCTTTGTACTCTAAACCCATCAGGTTATGACCCAGAACGCGTAAATTCGAAATTTAGTAATATCTTTCGGGCCTCGCGATCTTTTAGGAAAAAAGTGAAATAAGACGGCGTTGGTCGCCGGTACGTGAAAAAATGGCTGGGACGAATTCATTAGTAATGGAAAAGCTGAAAGGGATTGAAAATTCGTGGAAGTTCATGATGAGAATGGTATTAATCCATGAAAACCTTTGGGATTACGTTGAAAAAGAAGTCGACAAGAAAATTCCAGAAGATGTCAAAAAAGAACAAAAGGCGCTCGCCCGAATTGCGTTGTCAGTCCATCCTTCTGCTTTTGTTCACGTCTGAAATGCTTCATCAGCTAACATGGCCTGGAATAATATTCAAAAAGTGTATGAAGATACTGGTTTATGCCGGCGACTAGGATTACTTATTGCAAAGCTTGTTCTGCACTAAACTCGCTGAATGTGAAAGCATGGAATGCTATGTAAATAAAATAAAAGACCTTGCACAGCAATTGAGTGACATCAAAGCTAGACTGGACGACGATTTTGTCGCAGTTATTATGCTCAGCGTTTTACCCGAGGACTACGATCCATTAATTATGGCGATTGAACACTCAAATTTAAAGTTGTCAAGTGAAGTTGTCGCAAATAAATTAATGCAAGAAAAGCTTCGTCGGGAAGACAAACAGGAAAATGCCTTGCAGCTACACATAAGCTACCGAAATGCTATAGATGCAAGAAGACAGGCCATTTCAAGAAGGATTGTCCTAAATGGAACAAAAAGAAGGCTCAAAAGGGAAATTCAAGTCCGGAGTCATCAAATGCGCTTCTTACGGCTTTGTCAGTGAATGTGCAAAGTGATTTTTGGTACCTTGATAGTGGTGCAACAAATAGCATGTGCCATAGCAAGCAGATAATGCAGGACTTTATAGAGGAGACACCGTTGCCTAAGACAGTGGATAATGGCGACAGGATGTTTACAGCTGGAAGAGGAACTGTTCAAGTGAAACTGCGGAAAGGGATCGTGAAGACAATAAGTGAAGTTTATTACGTGCCTAATTTAACAGCAAATTTACTGTCAGTTAGCTCTTTAGTAAAGAAGGGGTTTCAGGTAGTGTTCGAAAGCAATAGTTGTCAAATACTAGACAACGGGATAGTAGCGGCCACAGCTACATTAAAAAAAGCGACCAAGTGCGAGTCGGACTCGCACATGAAGGGTTCCGTGAAATAAATTGCGGTTTACGATTTATGACGTATTAAAAAAAACTACTTACTAGATCTCGTTCAAACCAATTTTCGGTGGAATTTTACATGGTAATGTACATCATATATTTTTTTTAGTTTTATCATTCTCTTATTTTAGAAGTTACAGGGGGGGGACACACATTTTACCACTTTGGAAGTGTCTCTCGCGCAAACTATTCAGTTTAGAAAAAAATGATCTTAGAAACCTCAATATCATTTTTAAAGACCTATCCATAGACACGTATGGGTTTGATGAAAAAAAAAATTTTTAGTTTCAGTTCTGAGTATGGGGACCCCTAAAACTTAATGTTTTTTTTAGATTTTTGTAAGAAAATCTTAATGCGGTTCACAGAATACATCTACTTACCAAGTTTCAACAGTATAGCTCTTATAGTTTCGGAAAAAAGTGGCTGTGACATACGGACGGACAGACAGACAGACGGACATGACGAATCTATAAGGGTTCCGTTTTTTGCCATTTGGCTACGGAACCCTAAAAATGGTGCTTTCATTCTTTAACGGCCTCCGTAGCCCAGTGGGTAGTGACTCTGCCTATGAAGCTGGAGGTCCCGGGCTTGAATCCCGGTCAGGGCATTTATTTGTGTATTTATTTATCACGAATATTTGTTCCTGAGTTATGGATGTCATATATGTAAATAAGTATCTATATGAATGTATATATTATATATATCATCGCCTAGTACCCACAACACAAGCCTTACTGAGCTTACCGTGGGTCTAGGTTGATTTGTGTAAGATTGTCCGTAATATTTATTATTTATATATTTATTTTATTCTGGACACAGCCCGCCAAGGTGATGAAAAAGCTGCAAATGTAGCAGTGAAACACGAGACCTCTGGTAGTACTGTCAACATGGAAATGGATAAGGTTTGGCATCGGCGATTAGCACATCTCAACCGAAGGAGCATGGAACTTCTTAAGCAAGGTATGGTTTCAGGAATTTCATATGATAATTCTAAATTTGAATCATGTATTGCATGCATTCAAGGGAAGACAAGTAGGTTACCCTTTCCTAAGAAGTCTTGCAATAGAGCTAAGGAAGTTTTGGGGCTAGTACATGCAGATGTATGTGGTCCACTGCCCTGTTCCTACTTCAGTGGCGGTAGGTATTTTCTATTGTTCATTGATGATTACACTCGGAGAACTTTTGTGTACTTCCTTACGAAAAAGAGTGAAGTTTTTGATAAATTCAAAGAATTTAAGGCGTTAGTGGAGAACCAGACGGATCAAAGGATCAAAATCCTTCGCAGTGACAATGGTGGAGAGTATACCAGTTCTGTGTTTCAGGCTTATCTCAAGAATAATGGCATGCGGCACCAGACCACTGTTCCAGGCACACCAAGCCAGAACGGAGTGGCTGAACGAGGAAACCAGACTGTCATGGAGGCTGCCAGATGCATGATGCAGGACGCTGGTCTGGGCAACGAGTTTTGGGCTGAAGCAGTTAACACAGCAGTCTACATAAAGAATCGTTGTCCTACCAAGGCGGTTTTGGGAAGCACTCCTGAAGAAAAATGGAGTGGCAAAAAGGTATCTGTAGATCATTTGCGTATCTTTGGTTCTGTGGCCTATGTTTTGAATCCTAAGCGTTCAAAACTAGATTCAAAATTCAAAAAGTACATATTTGTTGGTTATTGTGAGGAAATCAAAGGCTATAGACTAATAGACCCTGAGGTTCCAACAAAATGTATCAAAGCCCGAGAAGTCACATTTCTGGAAAACAAATTCATTGAGAAAGTATCAAATGATGATAATAACAATTAGTCTGATCATGTATTTACACAAAATTATATTCATGTAAATACGAATGATAAGACTCCTCTATCTAACCGTATTCCTGTGCATACAGAAACACCTGTTGTGAGCGGTACTTCTGATGATACTACTTTGGTACAAACTAGTCAGAGAGAGAGTACAACCGCAACAGATGATTCTGACAGCTCGAGTGAGCATAGTGATCCGTTCGATGAAACGTATACTCCAGAGGAGGAGAGTACAAGTCCATCGGAATATGACAGTTTATCGAACACTTTGCTGCTGTCGAGCTTGTTGGCGGGATCATCTGATGCAGATTCGCCGCAGACTGTACAAGAAGCACTGAACGGTCCAGATGCAGACAATTGGAGAGAAGCAATGACTTGTGAGTACAACTCGTTTATCAAAAACAAGTGTTGGACATTGACAGACCGACAGAAGTCGCAAAAGCCTGTCAAATGTAAATGGGTATTCAAAGTCAAACGTGGTCTCAACGGCGAACTATTGAAGTATAGAGCACGCCTGGTGGCTAAAGGCTATACACAGCAGTATGGCATAGACTACGAGGAGACTGTTTCCCCAGTTGTCAGATACTCAACTATACGTACTCTGTGAGCCCTAGCGGTGGAGTATGGTATGCAAATCGAACATCTTGATGTGAAAACAGCTTTTCTTAACGGTGACCTAAAGGAAACTGTATACATGCAGCAACCGGAAGGCCTTAAAGTAAAAGGCCAAGAAGACAAGGTCTACAAATTAAATAAAGCTGTTTATGGGTTGAAGCAGGCCTCTAAGGCCTGGTACGAGAAGATTGATCATGTCTTATGTAAAAAGCTGTGCTTCAACAAGTCATCATCTGAACCATGTGTTTACTATATGTGGCATGAGAAGTCACTTATCATTATAGCGCTTTACGTCGATGATATAATATTGTTTTCAACTGGCGATAATCGTGAAAAGCTGGATATAAAAGTAAAATTAATGAAAGAATTTGACATGACAGATTTAGGGCCAGCTCATCACGTGTTAGGTATGAGATTGTGTAGAGATGAAAACAAAATTACTCTCGATCAATCGAGTTATATTACTTCGGTACTGAAGAAATATAAAATGGAAGAAAGTCTTTCCCTGCACCCATGGAGGTGGGATGGAAGTTATTAAGAGGTAGTCAAAGGATGGATGTATGTCTCAAATAAATTGCTATTTAATTTAATTTAATTTAGAAAGGGACGATACTTACGATTAAAGAGGTCTCGTTGGTTCACTGAATTATATTGCAATTTGCAATTGACCCGATATTGCCTATGCGGTTAGTTATCTAAGCCAATTTAACGAGTCTTTTACAGAGGCTCACTGGAAAGCAGCTAAGAGAGTCCTACGCTACTTGAAAGGTACTCTGAATCTTTGTTTAACGTTTAGAAAGAGCAAGCTAAATGTCACTGCATATGCAGATGCTGATTGGGGTAGTGACGATGTAGACCGTAGATCGTACACTGGGCTCTTAGTTCTATTAAAGCTGAATATGTTTCGTTATCTGATTCATGTAAAGAGGGCTGGCTTCTTTATGTGTGCATTTCTAAAATAAATTACTAAAAGAGATGTTGCTCCAACAATTTATCATGACAACCAGTCAGCACAAAAATTGTGTAAGAACTCTTTACATCATGCTTGAACCAAACATATTGTGATATATTAGGCATCATTTTATCAAACAACTAGTAAGTAACAATACTATTGCTGTTAAGTATCTATGTACAAACGATATGGTGGCTGACATATTGACAAAACCATTGTGTAAAGTTAAGCACTATAATTTTGTCAAACAGCTGATGTTGTTGTGATAGTTAGGTATATGTTTTAATTGTTTGATAAGTTTTGTATTGGTCATACAATTAAAAATACTGAACCTTGTTTATAAATCTATCTACCTATCTATACATATAATAAAGCTGTAGAGGGTCGAAAGTCTGTACATTGAAGATATTGGCAAAAAAATCAGTTGAGGGGTCTTAGAATCGATCACAGAACACACACTTCAACAGTTTTTAGAACTTTTGTCTATTTGTCAGTTTGTCTGTGTGTCGGTTTGTCTGTCTGTTTATATGTTACGGCATCATATGAAAACGAGTGAATGGATTAATATGAGACTTTTACTAAAACGTTAAGTGGATCTTCAGCCAGGCTATAGGCTATGAAAATCATAAAAATTAGGGTTCAAAGGGGGTAAAAAATGGGGTTAATCGTTGTATGGGAACTACTTGAATCCATGAGCTATAAAGACTTGAAAGTTGGCAAGCATACACTTGACTGGAAAGTAAAAATAACCCCATTCAACATTTGTGAAATGTAGGGATAAAACGTGAGAAATATGGGATGAAAAATAGGTGGTGAGGCGATTACAGATGAGATTAATGATGCGACGGCAGGGAATAACCGGTTTCGTCACCTTGGTAATAACAAGTCAAAGTATTCGAATATTCATCATGTTCTAACAACTGATACGTAGTCCGGTGGTTTGGCCTATAGACTACGAACTCGGTGTTCCCAAGTTCAAATCCAGCGACCGGCATGCAGTTTTTGTATTTTAGTAATAATAGTTTTTATTATTTTAGTAATATATTTTCAAAAACGCAGTGAAACATGAAGGTTCTAGAAAAAAGTTAGCGACAGCTGACAAAATTGAACGTTTCAGGAGTCGCAAATATTTTTTTACGATTTATGTTACAGTTAAAATTTAATGCATGAACATTTATTTAATTCAGAAATTACTAAGTGGTAAGGTTCTCTCTGATCGACTACGTCTAAACAAAAATTCGTTGATAATTTTCTTTCAAAAAGAAAATTACAATGGTTAAAGATTTCTTCGAATCAAAAACGATACCTACCAGGTACTATAGCGTGGGCAAGTATGAGTTTTTTTTTCTGACGTACCTAACTTTTTTTGGCGACAAAACTCTTGAATCTCGGCAAATGCATTACAGAAGGTTTAAAGCTCGAGAACATGTTTACAAGGCACGAGACACTGTGGCAAAGTTGCAAAAAAAATTTCAGCTCAAAAAAACTTAAAAACCAAGGTGACCAAATTTTACTGCATCTGACTTAACGTGTGTATGCTTACATTTTAAAATAAACATGACACAGGAAACGCGGAAAATTCGAGTAAAAAAATAATTCGCGGAAAATCGAAAAGTCAAGGAGAACGCTATGAAAATGCCGCGTAGCAAGGCGGATGTTTGGGGATTATTTATTTTCATATACATATAATTGCCAAGTCTTAGTAATACAAGAACAAACAAATGTTCGGTATTTATCGCTTACTTTTGTAATTATGTATATAGATTTAACGTTGTATAGGTATCTCTTATTTGCGCATACTGTAGTACATACAGTATTTTTAAGTTAGAGTAAGTTAATGGAACATCACACACACTAAATCTTTAACCAAAGGTTTGCAATATAATGCCATGCCCAGGAGTTCCATAAGTTATCTGTGGTATTCATCAACAGTTCCACTTCACCAAATGTTTGGTTCAATACCTCATGGATCCCATCATCCAACTAGCTTTTTGAAAACAATCGGACCAATCTGGAAGTATACACTTTAAAATGAAAAAAAATATGTAAATAGGTACGAATCGGTTCATAAATGACGGAGTTCTGAGGTAACAAACATTAAAAAATTGTAGCCTGTTTGAGAACCTTATTTTGAAGTCGATTTAAAAGTTGAAATAATTTCTAGGTATAATAAGTTTCATTAACAATTTTACCTACGGAGGCAAAAAGAATGTTACAATTAAAATTAAATTGAGAACCATTCCTCCAAGATGAAGGAAAAGATGTTGAGGAGGATGAAATTTTACTATACTGGATGTGGAGTATGTTTTTTAATAAGTTACAGCAGGATCTTGAGCGGACCTTGAAGTTCGTCTTCGGTCTCATATCAAATTACTGGGATGGAGGTGATGAAGAAGTTTTACTTCTGAATCTGTTTAGCCTTCCAAAGAAGTTCGGCCTTCAGGCTTCTGCCAGAGCTCACTGGTGTTCTGTGGTGCCTGAATTTATCCCTTTACCGCCGCAGAAGTAATGCAGTCTTTTGAAATTTTAAGAAGGTTCCTAACTCTGGTGTTTCCTTACGTGCGAGATTTATGGAAGGATATTGCATCGATCTTACTTTGTCTATGGTCATCGGCCGGGGCTCAAGGCTCTGTTGAAAAGAAAAGCCTTTCGCCTAGCTTCATATTATTAGAAGGTGGCAACTTGGAAGGAGGAAAGTAGCTCTAGGCTTCTACATTCTGTCGGGGCTCCGATTTCGTGCTCGCAGCAATTGCTTTTACCAGTAAGAACATAATGTATGAATATTTCGAAAAAAAAATATTTTTCAGTAAGTGTGGTTATGTAGTAGTCACTTTCGTAATACAGCCCTCAAAATGATGCAAACGGCACTAAATTGAATGGTTTATAAGAATAGTAATACATGATTCTTATTTAAATTAACAATATTCACACAAGTATTGAAAACCATAATATAGTAATTTCACTTTCTACTCATAATATAATTGCAAACGTTTGTAAGTTTGGATGATTGTTACCTACTCAGACACCTTAAAACGGCAGAACAGGTTTAGGTGACTCTTGCCTCACAGATAAATTATTATATTTTGCATTAAGACATTGAATACCATTTTAGGAATTATTACCTAACGGAAGTTGATCAAATAGGAAATGGAAGTTAATACTAAAGTTCACGCGGACGAAGTCGCGGGCAAAAGCTAGTTCTTTATAAAGTTACATCGAAGTAGGGTCAGGACAATACATGTTTAGTATATTTTGTTTATTTACTTAGGTTTAAAGTACTTTATTTCCCATAAGAATTACAAGAATTCACTTATACTTATGAGAAAGTTTACAAATTAAAAGTAAAACTAAGCATACAGTGTTTAAAAATAGGATAAGTGGGTATACGTATGTGGCAGTCCACATCAAAAGGGACCTTATGGCGGTAGACACTTACGCCATTATTGACGTTGCTCTAAGGCCTTGGTCGTACTGCACACGCCGCACGCAGCCGACAACGTCCCGTCGCACGCAGCGTCTGAATGGTGTGTTCGAGAATGCTCGGGAGTGGTCGTTTTCGCCCGCTGCGTGCGGCGTCCCCCCGCCGCCCGCTGCAGCCTCCCGCTGGCCGTTGCGTCTTTAGTCATTTTGGAGCATTGCTGCGGCTGGACGCTGGCTCGAAATGTATCGAAATCGAAAGGTATCGAAAAATTTTATGGCTCTCCACCTAATCCTCATTTGGGCACTTTCAAGACGTACAAGAAATTGGCACTACAATACTACTGGACCGGCATGTTTAGAGATGTGGCGAAATACATAACAACATGCGAAACATGTTTAGACTACAAACACTCCAACCACTCTCCTTATGGCACCATGGGTAAACCCAAAATCTGCTCACGCCCTTTTCAATGCATATCGTTAGATCTCGTGGGTCCGTTACCTATGACTAGGAAAAGAAACCAGCATATACTAGTAATAAATTGCTGCTTTACTAAATACTGCTTAATCTTCCCCTTAAAACGTGCCACGGCCTTAGACATTATATTTTACTTGGAAAACTTCGTGTTTCTAGTTTTTGGAATACCACAGACAATCATTATGGACAACGGACCTCAATTCCAGTCGCGTGAGTTCCATAATCTAATCAACAAATACAGGATTCCCTTCGCGAACTTCAATTCACTTTATTGTCCTCAGGTCAACCCAACAGAAAGATATAATAAGACCCTTATCACGGCCTTAGCATCTCTTGTTGGTAATGATCATAGATCTTGGGATGTCCATCTCCCGGTTATTCAATCTGCTATGAATAATTCAGTGAACCTGGTTACCGGCTTCACCCGCTCCTTTCTAGTCTTTGGACGTGAAATTATTCCTTGTGGTTCCATGTACTCACCATGTCAAAACCTCGATGAAATCGTTTTTCTCCCCAGAGATATCTATGCTACTAACATCGGCCTTTTATCATGTATTTATGATAAAGTCCAGATTGCCTTGTACTCGGCACATGTAAAGAACAGCAATAGATATGATCTGAGAAGGTCATTCAAGGAATTTGACATCGGTGATATAGTTTGGAGGAAAAACTATGTATTAAGTAACGCTGGCAACTACTTTAGTGCTAAACTAGCTCCTAAATACATTAAAAGCAGAGTTATTCAAAAACTCTCTCCCCTCGTTTATTTACTTGAAGACGCTAACGGTTCAAGAAATAAATGGCACATTAAAGATTTTAAAACCTAATATTTAATTTATCAATTTTATCACTTCATTTCACATTATTCATGCCAGACATCTATTTTATCCTCTTCTTAGCTTGCGATCGGTCTGCGTTGACTCGTTGTCGCTTTTCTTTCTCCTTATTCTTAAATCTCCTCGTGTTTGGCCTCAAACCAATCACGTAGTCTGAACTGGCGTTTTGTCTGTAAAAAATAATAATATGAAAGCTTTACGTTCAAGTTGTAGTAGCCTAGGTCTACTGCATCTTCTTAAGTTGGCTCTAAACCAACTCCTCTAAAGTTGGCTCTAAACCAACTCTTCTCTAGTTGGCTCTAAACCAACAATACTTGTATATAGTATTTCTCGAGCGGATGACCAACTCGTAAAATAAGCCGTGGGTTCTTCATGTTTTACTTCTGCGGAGCGGCTGACTACTCCCTTATAAAAAAGCCTTAGGTCATGGTGAGGAGTTCCTTAGGAGTGTGCGTCATTGATTGTGAACCACATCCCCTTACTTTATTTGGTGACGAATGTTTGTGTGATTTCTGAAAGAGAAGCAAGTTAGATCGGGAACTTCTTAGTTGTATATATATGTTTTTTTCTTCAATATTATTAGCACCTCACCTCATTCACGCACTAATCACCGCACGTAACATAACTTTATGTCAAAAAGAACGTTTCCTCTAAGATTGCGAAAAAGTTTTTTTTCCCTGGGTTTTTGGGGTAATGTAACATTTACCTTGTTACGAACGATTGTGGTCCTCATCCTTTTAAGGGACGCAAATACGCGTGCCATGCCTCAGTCGTGGTGCTATGCCATGTTTGCTCATATTACAAGACTGCTCACAAGCTTTCATTCTGTCTCTGTAACAGCAAAGGTAAAAAAAGAGGTCTGTACGCTGCTAATGTTAACGTGCGCTTTAGTACACTCTCCTTACCTGTTTTTCTGATGTTGATAATTGGTTTGTAGGGTTTTTTATCTGTTTATTGTCCTAAAATTTAGCTTGTTTGTAAATAATTTTCTTGTTGTCATTTTTCTTGACAATCTGTCATAACTTTGATATTGTCAAATAATGGTAACCGCATCACCATGCAGTTAAGGTTGTATACTTTAAGCTTAAGGTTGTAATCACTTTTCGCTTTTATGTGATCCTGGTACCTTATAATTTTTTAATTGTAAATTTAGAACCAGAAATTCTAGAATTCTTGGCCTGGTGGGGTATATAAGCCCATACAACTGGCAGAACGTCAGTCTTACGTCGTCTCTCAACTTGAGAATACTAAATTGATCCATTGCGGGGTCACAGCTGGCTCCGCAACTTTAAAGGATCCTTCTCCGTGTTTTGGTTGCGCGCCCACCTACACGCGCCCGCCTACCTGTGCCCTTGTTGTGTACTCTCCTACACGCTCCCTTGTTTGCGCGTCCGCCAGCACGAAGCCCTGATTGCGCGCCCGCCTGCACGCGCGCTTGGTTGCACGCCCGCCTGCGCGGCACGCTTAGTTGCACGCCCGCCTGCACGGACGCTTGGTTACACGGCTGCCTGCACGCGCACGCTTGGTTGCGCGCCCACCTACACGCGCCCGCTTGCCTGCGCTCTTGGTTGCGCACTCATTTACACGCGCCCTTGATTGCGCACCCGCCTGCACGAGGCCCTGGTTGCGCGCTCACTTGCACGCGCGCTTAGTTGCGCGCCCATTTACACGCTCCTTTGGTTGCGCGCCCGCCTGCTCGAACACCCTTTAACCTAACTCAAGAATCCCTTGGAAATCTCCGGAACCCTTACCTTTCCTAAATCATATTGTACCGCGTGCCATCGTACCCTACATACTATTGTAACCTCTGTCAAAAATAAAAAAATAAAACCCCGACCTAATTCTTCTCTTTTCCTTCCTTAGTACTTTTGCAGCTGTTCCGTGGGCTATCAATATCTTGGTAGTCCACGTAACGTGACAGGTTCTCACGAGGAACTTGTGGATGATTATATATATCTTGGACAGTGTTTATCTTTTGGCCAGGAGAGCCAGGGGAAAGAGATCGCTCGACGAATCCAGCTAGGATGGGCTGCGTTCAGTAACCTGGCAGATGTCCTAAAGTCCAAAATCCCACAGTGCCTTAAGACAAAGGTATTTAACCAATGTGTCTTGCCTTCCCTTACTTACGGAACGGAAACTTGGGCACTCACAAAAGGAGTACTGCATAAAATGAACGTGGCGCAGAGAGGCATGGAGCGAGCCATGTTAGGCATCTCCCTTGTAGATCGTGTCCCTAACACTGAAATCCGGCGCCAAACGAAAGTAGCGGACGTCGGCAAACGAATTACACACTTAAAGTGGGGGTGGGCGGGACACTTGGCGAGGAGAAACGATGGGAGATGGACAAAACGGGTTACTGAATGGTGGCCAAGGTCATCGAAACGGTCAGCGGGCAGACCACCAGCCCGATGGACCGATGATATCTGCCGAACAGGAAGCAAACAGTGGATGAGATAAGCACAGGATCGGGGAGAGTGGCGTAATAAAGAAGAGGCCTATACTCAACAGTGGGTGGATACGGGCTGAATAGATAGTGAGTTAATTAAATTACCAATGACTATTTAATTAATATAACGACATTATACATTGTACCAATTATGTGTTTAGGTATTCGTATGAAATATCTTGTACCAAGTATATAACCTAGTAAAAAAACGCTTGACTTGTAAAATGCTACCAATAAATTTTATCTTATCTTAACTTATCTTATCTATTGAAATAAACCGTTTAAATAAAAATAAATAATTACTGCTTGATTTAGAAAAATATATGGGGCCACCTCTGACCCAGATATTCTATGACCCAGCGATCAAAAAATAACCATCAAAATCATCCATAAGTGGTGGAGTGGTCTTGAGATGAGACCCTCTTCTTTTTTTGAAGTCGGTTAATGCTAAAGTAAATGTTGACAAGGTTCGGACAAAAGTTTAACCAACTCACCGTCGAGGGATCTATAGTCGCCCTTGGAGAGCAGGTCGGTCACTCCAATGAAGACACCGGATGACAGTCTGTAAGCGTTTATCGTGGTCTGCATTGCCTGGGCTATGGCCCTGGTCGTTGGAGACGCTAGAACCCCATCTGCAAACCGCATTTTGTAAACATTTAGAGACAATCTTTCTTTTTGGAGAGAATCTCTGGTCAAACTAAGCAATATTTGTACTATGGGTATATAATATAAAGATTATAGAGGTATATATGTCACCGTTATATTGTGAACACCGTCAGTTTATAATCTTACCGGTTATATTGTAAACTGACGGAGTATTGTGAACTGCCAAAACCGTTCACAATTTAACGCAATATTTTTCGTTAGTTTATAAACTTTCAATGTCGAATCGTCAAATTGTGAACTGAGATCAAATCGGCTTGCTACGGAACGTACACAAAGACTAGGTAGGTTAGGTTAGTTAGGTATCTTCAGTTGCCCGAAGGGCAAAGCGCCCAGAAATAGGAGCCCCGCTCAGCGGGGCTCCGTCGACACTGCTGGATGCCTAAATAAATGGAAGAAATTGTCTGAATAACAAAAAAAACAATCATGTTCTGACGTAAGTGGAAACTAATGCAAGTGGAATAATGCGCTCAACCAAACAGCGCACAGGTTGCGTTCCGAATCAGGAAAATTTGATTCAGTTCACAATTTGACGATATGACATTGTTAGTTTATAAACTAACGAAAATGAATGCGTAAAATTATGAATTATTTTGGCAGTTCACAATATTCCGTCAGTTTACAATATAACGGGTAAGATTATAAACTGACGGTTTTCACAATCTAACGGTGACATATACATATATTATGTATCCACATAATCTTTTTTATAATCAATTTAGCGTCATAGGTAGTAAGCTCATCAATAAGGCTTGTATTATGGGTACTAGAGGACGTTATTTTATTATACATACTGTTACACTAATTACTTGCTGAAAATGTTTTACCTTTATATTTTCATATTATCTATTAAGCTCGAACAAACGCGCATCAGGTTGGCAACACTGATGCGGTATAAAAGAAAAAGGAGGAGGTTTCGCGATGGCGGGAAGGATGGCTGTCAAGTGTGAATGTCAGACAGAAAAAACGGAGGAATGATATACAAGATGTGATTGATAAATGATAATGTGATTAAGTTCATTAAGTGCTAATAAACGGAAGGATAACAATAAACAGAGGCAATTATTGAATAGTTTTATAGGTCAGAAGTGACAAGAACGAGTGAATTACTTAATTCACCATTAATCACGTCCACAACTTTATCGCAACGCCAAGTAAGTAATTTGTTTTACAAACTTAACATAAAAGTTTAAATATGTATTAGAATTGGAATTATTATTTAAAAAGATTGTATTAATTTTTTTATCTCACTGTAAAATTACGAAAAAATAAATACCAAAACTATGTCCTTCAAAGTTTGGATAACTAATGATGAATATGTTGACATGAAACCTTTGTCTTTGTAAGAAATATTTGGTTAAAATAGCTTTGTATGTGAATTGTGTTATGAAAAGCATTGACGGAGTGTTTGTTTTGCTTGGTGCATTATGCACTTGTTCATACGCCACTTTGTTCATATGGATACGACAATCGAAAAAGATTGACATCACATTACATGTAAGTAATTGGAAAAGATTTACATCATACAGGATGTCGCCGTCAACGGATATGTGTCGGAAGAGATCATCTTCCACATTGTAACAATTTCTAGAATACACTTGTATGAAACAATCTGTGGGAATTTGTTAATAGAAAGAAGGCTTACTAAATTATACACCAGAGTGTTTTGTCATCATCATATTTATTTAAGAGCTAAACTTTTGTCAGTGGAGTAATTTGCAGTTTATTACTTCTCTTTAGGGTAGTGGAGTATTTGTAAACTGCATTATTACATTCATGTATTTCTATATCAAATATTTTTACAGAATTACTAGAATGTACTATTTTATGGAACATGCAAGCCATGGTAAATATTGTATATACAAAGGAGTAGAAGTTAGATGGAAAGTTCTAGAATAAATTTTGTTACATATGCAATACTCTAATGACATTTTTGTTAAAACTTATTTCATGACTGAATGGTGTTTGTATATGTAATTTGATATTTACTGTTAGTGGAAACAACATCCTAGTGTGATGAAAAGACACAATTTGATTAATCTATTAAAGTAGACAGTCGGTGAATGAAATGAAAAGTGAATTTAGTTACAACTTTACAGGGTAGATATGTAAAAACAAGAATGTGTAGTAGTAGAACTGGCACAATTTATGCACATAATATGTGCATAATAGATGTGGTCTACATGAGGGACAGTTGCACTGGGATGAATATAACTAATCATCAAAAGTTGAACATGGGTGGACTTTATATTGAATGAGATTATAATGTGGATAAATCAGTAGCTAATGTGCTTAACAGTTTCAGATTAATGGATTTGTAATGGATGAGACAAATGATGATTATAATGAACAATGCCTGTCTGAAATGGTATCTGATGGAAGTGAAATTAGTGGCGGGACATGTCACATGGAAGAATTGAGGTAGAATCCATCTAAGGAGATTCCTTTGAAATAACAAGGATCAGGGGGATGGATTCAAATGAAAATAGTTGGAATAATATTAAAAGAGGATTTAGCCAGGGCGTACCCAAATCTCGAGGAGAGATGCATGGTCGAAGGCTGCCTCAGGATATTTAGCCAGGGCGTACCTGAATCTCGAGGAGAGATGCATGGTCGAAGGCTGACTCATGATGGAAATAGTTGGATAGAATGGCAAAGCTTTGCTATGCCCAATAGGAAGGACATTAAAAGGGACCACGGTGATGATATTAAGGCCGGTGATGATGTCAGGAACAGATGGAGGACAGGGAGGACAGCTGGGAGACCCAGTTGAAGAGTGAACTACTCATCTACCGATATTGGCGCTGAGAATGAGGAGCCTCAACACAGTTGGAAGAGGAGAATACGGAGTCTGACGTGGGAACAGGTTAGACACAACATGCTTAAAGAAAAAAATTGTGACAAAAAGGTATGTTATAAATGTAATAATATTATTAATAATAAGGATGTGGACACTGATAGAATGTTTGATAAGTTTTTATCAATAATAAAACAAGTTTGGAGCTCTGACAAGCCAAAAATTAATTGTAACCCTTACATGATACTAGAATTTGATTCCATGTTGACAAATGTAAATGAGTGAGTTGTGATTTACGGATGGAATGAAAGTGAGAGTTTACTGTGCATTACCCTAGTTAAGCAGGGTGGCAAAAACATGGTGTCAAGGATTAGGTACACTAATAACTCCCGACCAATATCAACTCAAACAACTACGAGCATGAAGAAAAACACTTGCGCTGCAGCAGCACAGACAAAGATAGAAGGATCTTCATCCCTAGACACTCCTTTTACTTTCGAAAATGTCACTGTAAGGAAATACAAGGTGCCAGTGTACAATTCCTTTTTCTCCTTAAGCGATGAAAGCTCTTCGGAGAGTTCAATTCTGCCACCAAATAATGATATGAAAAGAAGCAGCAATTCTGACATCAGTAATATCACTGAAACTACAATAGGTTTAGAACAAACTTTCAAGTCTATTGATACCTCTGCAAACAATCTCACAAATGAGATTACTCTGTCAAACTTTGACACGCAGGTGCAAAACATTGCCATGGACCGACTTAAAGAGCAAATACAGAGCCTGTCAGATCAACTACTGGGAGCGAATAATGAAATTCAAATACTACTTCGAAAAAATTGTGACCTCAATAATGATCTATCTGAGACACGAAAAAAATGCGACTACTACGAAACTCTTTTGCACGGATCCTCAGCAGTTTCACCAAATGCCGCATCTACACCAGTTACAAAGGATAAGAAGCGAGAAGAAGTAAAAGCACACAATAAAACTACTTCAGGATGTTCTGTCAAACCAACTGCACCGTTGCCTAGACCAGCGTCCCCGGATAAACAGCGAGACACATCATCTAAAACACTCGGTACTAATAATATGCCATCTAGTGAGACCAGCAGCGAAACTAATAAGACCAAAACGAACGACGGTCCTATTCATCGAGTTAAACGTACACTAAAAATAATAAGCAGCAATGAAAAAAATAACATCCTGAAAGTTGTACAAGAATATTTTGAGAATTTTGACTATTGCCACTACAAAACCAAAGGGATTGGAATAGAACACATATTCAGTAATCTTCAAGGTAGACTCCAGGACCTAACAATGAAAGACTTCTGCGTTCTTCTTATAGGTGAACATGACTTCAGATCCACTAAGAATTACATACAATTGGTACAGTTCATCAGAACAGCCGTTGAAAAGATCACACATACCAACATTATTATATGCGTCCCTACTTATATATGTGGGGCGAAAGTATACAACTGCCGCGTGGAACTATTCAATAGTCTGCTCAATTTAGATATAATGTCTAATCACTACGCCTACTTTTTCGACTCCAACTTGAAGCTGACCCTGGAGATGTTCTCTGAAAGGACTGGGAAGTTAAACGACCAAGGCATGAAAAACGTTCTCGAAAACGTGCAAAATTTTTTGTTGGATATCGAGAACTACAATAAGTCCATAGATAATTCTATTAATCAAGAAACTCTTTTTCGAGGTTAATACTCTAAATATGTTTCATCAAAACGTGCAAGGCTTGAGGTCAAAAGTGGATCAGATCGAGATTTTAGCAGACTCTAAACACATCCAAGTTTTTTGTTTTACGGAAACTTTCCTTAAACATGATGAGGTAACAACCTTACAATTAGACCAGTTTCAGTTAGCCGCTCATTTCTGTAGAAAGCATAAATTAAGGGGAGGCACAAGTATATATGTAAAGAATTGTATCGACTATGTAACTCTTGATTGGATATCGGCTATGTCAATTGAGTCACTTTTTGAAGTTTGTGGCATTATTATTCCTGACTTAAATACAATTTTTGTATGTCTCTATAGAACACCTAATGGTAATTGTGACTTATTCATGGACAATCTAGAACTCTTGTTAAATAAACTAGTATTACGTAATCGTAGAATGAGCAAAAAAATTGTTATTGCAGGAGATTTTAATATAGATTTACTCAAAAATGATAATAATGCAAACAAATTCAAAGCACTGTTATGTAAATATAATCTGAGTATAACTATTAACGAACCAACAAGAATAACATCACATTCAAAAACATGTATTGATAATATAATAACGAATGCAAAAAGATGTAATGTAGAGGTATTAAACTTGGGAATATCCGATCATACAGGCCAACTCTTAAAACTACCAACCAGCTTGAGCATCAACGAAAGGTACTGGTATATTTACAGAAGAAATATAGATGCTAACTTAGAAATTTTTGTAAAATACATTTCCCAGGTAAATTTTTCAGATGTTTACTTGCAATCAGATCCTTGTTTAGCTTATAAAATATTTATGGACCTGTTCATGTTAGTTTTTGAACTCTGCATACCTCTACAAAGAATTAGAGTAACATATAGAAAGAAACCACAATGGAAAAGCAAGGGCATTCTTAAGTCTTGTAAAAGTAAGCGACTGAGGTATTTAAAGTTAAGAACCAAAAAGGGAACTGATCCACAATCATCTGACTTTAAAAAATACTGTAAAGTTCTGAAAAGGGTTATACGTTCGTCAAAAATATTAAGTAGCAATAATTATATACAAACTAGCACCAACAAAACAAAAGCAACCTGGAATTTAATCAGACAACACACTTCCTCGACTAATTCTATAAAAAATACAGTTGAAAGTATAAAACTATGCGACGATAATGCTACTACAGACCCTTTGGAAATTGCCAAGATTTTTAACAATTTTTATGTAACTCGTAATTATGACAGTAACGTATCGAAACATAACTTTAAGCCAATTTCAACATCTCTCTGTAAAAGTTTATTTTTAAACCCAGTTGATACATTTGAAATAAAAAAAGTTACCAAAGCACTAAGAAATACAAAAAGTTCAGGACATGATAATATACCTATTCAAGTAATAAAAGCATCTTTGGACTACATAGCTGAACCATTGGCTCATGTAATGAATCTTATCTTCCAAACAGGGATATTTCCAGATGATTTGAAGAAAGCCCTTATAAAACCGTTATTTAAAAAGGGTAAAAAAGACGATGTAAGTAACTATCGTCCTATTGCCATATTACCAAGCTTCTCCAAAATATTTGAACGGTGTATATACAATAGAGTTGTTCATTTCCTAAATTCAAATAACATTATACATCCCAACCAGTTCGGGTTCCAAAGAGGAAAGTCAACAACACATGCAGTGTTTCAATTGTTTAAACATATATGGGATGAAATCAATAATAAAAGGCCCTGTATTGCATTATTTCTAGACATGTCCCAGGCATTTGATTGTGTAGTGCATGAGATTTTGTTATCGCAACTTAGTAACGTAGGTATTAGAGGTAATGTACATAAATTATTTGAAAGTTATTTAAAAGATAGACAGCAAGCCACGGTTATTGAAAAATATAATAAGAAAACTAAAACTATACAGCAAACACAGTCTAAATTTCAACATATTAAAGTTGGAGTACCTCAAGGCAGCATCCTTGGTCCGCTGTTATTTTTACTGTATGTTAATGATATGCCAAACATCATAGATGAACTTTGCGTAATGTTTGCTGATGACGCAACCATATTATTCTCTGGAAAAAACTCAGGATCCAATTTTCAAGAAAAAATTAACAATACTCTTCAAACTGTTGTCAACTGGCTTAAATCAATTAACTTAAAAGTAAACGTAGATAAAACAAAAACGATACAATTTAGAAATTACAAAACAAACCCAATAAACTTGAATGTTGAACACGGGGGAGCTATTATACAAAACATAAACAGTACCAACTTTTTAGGCGTCTCTGTAGATTCACATTTAAATTGGAAATCTCATATAGAAAAGTTAAATAAAAAAATATCCAGTCAGTGCTATGCTTTATCCGTCTTATCAAGTACTTGCTCAGAAGATATTGTAAGAAATGCATATTATGGAAATATTTATCCTTTGTTGAATTATGGTGTAATTTATTGGGGTAATTCTGTTAATGTCAAAACTACTTTCATTCTCCAAAAAAAATGTCTCCGCATTATATACCGCTTGTACAATACTGAGTCCGTTAGAAGTATTTTTAGGGAAAAGAAATTTCTAACCTTAACTGGATTATATATTTTAGAGCTGTGTTCCTATGTAATAAATCATAAATATAATTTTAACTTCTGCTCAGAACAGCGTAACAATTTACGATCACAGTATATGTACAACATTTCACTGCCAGCGATCAAAAACGCAACCTATTATAGGAGCACCTTTATCACCGCTATCAAAGTCTTCAACCATCTACCCATTAGCCTAAAAATGTTGAGCGGAAATCAATTTAAGCGCCAATTAAAACGATGGTTGACAGAAAATGTATTTTATGATTTAAAAGAATACTTTGAGTTTTTAAACTGAATAATTATATACCTATGTAACTTTTATAGTTAATATTGTATGCCCGAAAGGGTTGCCATTGTAACTCACACATTTATCATTAAGACCTAATTGTACATGGTAAACAATAAAAAAAAAAAAAAAAAAAAAAAAAAAAAAAATATATACACATAGCCAAAATGGAAAAATATTCGAGTCATTTACTTTCAATGAAGACTATGATTTTCAGTGAAATAATGGACTGTAAAATAATAATAATAATGATTACTTCAAAGACTGCGAACTTTAGAAAACTGGAATAAGTATTGTTATTGGCAATTCACGTAGAATAGATGGCCGTTGGGGCGGAAAGGTTCTAGAGTGGCAACCACGTACCGGAAGGCGCAGCGTGGGTAGCCCTTTCAGACCGGAGAAACAAGACCCTGCTAACGTAAAATGAAGTATATTGACATTATGTTTTTGATTTGACAATTAAATGTAATCAACCCGCACAATTGTATTGGCCGGGTCTGAAAGGGGTAGGCCCCCACAAGGTGGACTGATGAACCTGATAAAGGTCGCGGGAGTCCGCTGGATGCGGGTGGCACAGGACCGCTCATTGAGGCACTGTCGGGGGGGGGGGGGGGGGGGGCTATGTCCGGCAGTGGACGTCTTTCGGCTGATAATATGACGATGATTGGAACATAAAAAAAAATATGTTAAGGTGTCAACCTTGGGATTATTTGCATTTGGAAAAAGGGGAAAGATACATTCATTGTCATGATTTAGGGCACCCTGTCTTTGAGTGTGACAAAGTGCCAAACATACTATGTGGTTCCGATATGGACATTTGACAGAGGAGTGAACGACTTCACAATATAAGAAATGTAGCAGCAAAAGTTATTATAAAAAATGAGAAGATCACAAGTTTCGGTATTAACACGTGGTCAAAAGCGATATTGACAAACAACATCCATAGGACCTCTCATGCAATCCCTTGAAGGTTTATCGTTACTCAGAGGGGGGTATGATAACTAGACCCATAGGTGTCTCTATAGTCAAGGTTGTTTGGTCATTCGTTTACAGAAAAACCCTTAGATAGAGGATATAATAGATGACGTCCTAGCGTATACCCAAAAGGGACGATGGTAAATTAACCTTACTAAATTAAGAAGTATCAGAAGCTAATACATTCTTGACGTCTAATGTATTTATAATTTAGTCGTGTTATATCAGTGAAGTCATGGTGGTGTCAGTTTCAGTACAAATTTTGACAGGTTTGGTGGCAAACAAGCTGGTGGCAAACAATCCGTATACGCGATGAGGGATAGAAAACATGACACTGTATCACGTTCCCACTTGCGGTATCGTCTATGCATACATCTTTGTCACTCATGTGTGTATGTGTGGGTGAGTCCCTCTATTTTATTCTACCTCTATGGAAAAACCTGATGACAAAAACCACCCCCACAGAAACATTTTCTTAAAGAATTACAACAACAATATTGGCAGTAACTGAGGTATATTTCAAGATTAACAAGGCGAATATTTTATATATGTTCATGCCTCATTGAGAGGCAAGAGACATACTCTTTTCTGGGATTTATGATAGCAAGAATGGCCAAGGAGTTGTGCAAACATATTACCTTAACCCGAATAGTATTGTAATAAAAAGGATTTTCTTCTAACGGGAGTGGTAACAAAAACGATGCCCCGTGTGTCTCTCATCGCGCCATTAACACGATCGTGAATGAGGCTAAGGTAGAATATATGCCATATGGATACATGGACGACATTTTGATCCCGTCCAAGAACTCTACAATTTATTAACTCTACAAACACTAGAAGAAATGTTGCAACTATTTAAGAAAGGCGGACGCACGCTAAAGCTGAGCATGTGTAATTTTTTGAATGTGCGAGTACTTGTACACATATTTAAAATATCATCACCTGCGACCATGACCAGTGCAACCCGTGTCGAAACGTCAGGAATAAAGGTCAGCAAATATCGCGTTAGACCCGTGTCAAACAATAATTTAAATAAGAGCGAAGCGGTTTCAATTAAGTTTACGGCGCCAAGCTACCAACACGAACTGCATCAGTTTTTGGGTTTGTAGGGTTTTCTTTAGACAATTTATTAAAGATTTACTACAGATAGAAACTGTAATTGGACCGACAAACAGCAACAAGCATTCTTAGAAATCCAGAAAAGGTTAAAAGAACTCTTAGCTTCATATGATCGAAGGGTAATTTTGATGCAACGTAATAAAGGTATTGCAACCAATTTCTTTCTCTAGTTATACGAACTTGAAACTCTGGCGGCTGTCGAGTCGCTGAACAGATGTAGAGTTTAGTTTTTAGGAATACCATTTTAAAAATTGTGATGAACTGCAACGCTGTCAAATCCCTATGTCTTATGAAAGCAATTAATTACTGAATCCACCTCTGTCAAGGGAGTTTACCACGCTGGTGGATGCACCTGATGAAATATACGTGTGAAGGTGAATATCAACCGGATGTTCAAATGGCTCGAATGCATCGAGCCGTAATCCAGGGCTGACTGAAGGAAATCAGGATGTTCTGGAAACTGACTGGATAGTTACAGTACAGTCAGCAGACGACGAGGTGAGAAGAAGCAAAGAAATACTTACAGAGGCTTACCAACATTTTAAGTAGACTTTAAAACCGACGCTTGTATGGGGTAGTTGACGACGAATTAACAAATGGGTTGTACAAAAAGGTATGGTTTTGATTGCTATTTACTCGTAAAGTAGATTGGTTTATAAAATACGTAAGTATTACTCCCGTGAAAACTACTAAATCGTCTACGACTGGTCGTGTGATAGAAGAATATTTACTGTCGGTATGCTGGTGTTCCGAAACGTTTAGTAAGGAAAGTGCTACATGACAAGGAGTCTGAAAAGCTTGTTGTAAAATACCATGGACTTTATAGTAAATGAAAGTGCGCCCTAGTGACATAGTTCTGATAGAAAATACTCATGACACAAAAAAAAAAAGATACAAAGAAATGAGGTATTTGTTTAGGTATTCAATTAAGAAAACAAACAGCGGTTTAAAAAAAAAAAGAGATAAGATATTGCTTAAATATAAGATTTGGAGTTTTCTTATCTTGCATTAATGCAGTCTGTATTTTTAACATTATAATAAATTCTAGTGATTTATCTGTAAGTTGATGATGATGATGATCTGTAAGTTTGAATATAATATTATGAAACCCTAAAAAGATATTATAATATGAAAAATAAAAAGAGACACAATTACTGAAAAGCGGATGTTAGTGCGGTGATTGAGCAGTTAAACAAATCTTCATTTAAAAAATGCAAGCACGTCTTATAAATACGTTTTTAGCGTAACACGTCCTACTGTAAGGAATAAAATACAATGGTTGCAATTGATAAAATTAATCCATGATTCAGTTTTAGTACTACGTAGAATCGGACATATCCAATGAAAACTCAAGTGAATGAAAATTAGAATATTACATAGGTATTAGAGTATTTTTATAATGATTAGTGTTATTATGTGTCATTATTATTTACACTAGTTGATAAATGAGTTATTGTTTTCTTAAGACAATACTATTGAATTGAAAATTATGGAAAAAAAAGTTACAAGTTATGTTTTTATATCGTTTTCAAAGCGATGGGTCTCGCTTAGGTAGGATGGCAGAGCGGTATAAAATTCAATTTACATGATTTAAATGCATATAAGTATAGTACATACTTTAAAGCGTATGTAAGAATAGACACGTTCATAGTGATATCTGATCTCTTTAACATTTTTATAATGGCTGTGCTTAATAAACTGACTCATGTTTATTTTTGAAAATTCATAATTTAATACAAAAGTGAACGGATATCTAACTACAAATATGGCAATTATTATTGTTACAAGTAGACAGACATTGTCTCAATGAATCTTATTTTCGCTGGTGTTTAATTAAGTGAGACAGTATTTTTTTTTTCGGTAATTAAAAAAAAAAACCAATTGGTAGCTACTTTGATACAAAAGGTTGGATTGTAATTTTATTATTATACTGAGTAGTGTTATTGGACAGAACACGGAAAGGGTTAGATGTTATAAATTGTTGAAAAAAATCGCAATTTAAAAACATAGATATTATCAGGTCACAAAACTAAATTCTGTTAGGCGCTATAACCGTAACGCAAGATTAACAGATGTGTAAGAAAAGGATACCTGATACAATCTGTATCTGATTTGAAAGATATGTGTTTACCTGACAATAATTGTGGTAAGTACAGTAACTAATGTTAGAGTTTTACTAGTTGTTACCCTCCAAACCCTGAGTAATAACATTAGGTTGTTCAACGAAAATTTACATCATGATGGCCAGCCAGGGCGGCACGGGAACTCAGGACGCTGTGAACTGCGCACACTAGCGAACTGCACACTTGGATCTGACACCTTCGTATCGACCGGATTCAAGTATGTCAGGACATGATGGTTCGTATTCTTATTCTATATGCGGTGCTATATTATATGTCATAGCAAGGATTAAATTAAGAAGACAACGAATACCTTAAAACGATGAGACTCGTTTATGAACAGGATGGCCGAGCTGTTACACTAATTACTTGCTGAAAATGTTTTGTATTGTTGGCAGCGCTCATTACCTTTATATTTTCATATTATCTATTAAGCTCGAACAAACGCGCATCAGGTTGGCAACACTGATGCGGTATAAAAGAAAAAGGAGGAGGTTTCGCGATGGCGGGAAGGATGGCTGTCAAGTGTGAATGTCAGACAGAAAAAACGGAGGAATGATATACAAGATGTGATTGATAAATGATAATGTGATTAAGTTCATTAAGTGCTAATAAACGGAAGGATAACAATAAACAGAGGCAATTATTGAATAGTTTTATAATACAGGGTTGGGCAGATTAAGTGTCCTAGTTTAAAAGGGCTATAAAAGTTGGAAACCAATAATAAAATGAAAATTCAATATATTTTTGGTTAATTATAACTTATAGATATTAATTTAATTCTGAAATGTGAATCGCTCTCCTTTTGCTTGTATAACTTTACGCATTTTTCCGAAATATGATGTGCACGCGGCACGCACTACTTCTTCAGGTATTTCGTTCGATATCTTAAGCAACTGATGCTTGAACGCATCTAAATTCAGGCCATGGGTACTTCCGATCTTGTTTAACATCACTCCATATGGAGAAATTATAAGTCTATTAAGCTGTTATGTTCAATGCATCGAAGTATATTATGTGATTTTGCTACCTGGAACTCAAACATTGCACATACAATTCATTGTAAAACCTGCTTCTCATACAGATGTCTTAAAGCTTATTTCTTATACGATATTCTGCACCTACTTCATTTTAATTCCATAGATCAACGACATGCGACAATATTGCGCCATTTTTTGCTACATTGCATGTACATACGTAACATACACTGTTTTATAATCAAATTCAAATCTAAATACTTTTCTTTTAGCTTTTTGAATCCAGGTTCTCTGGGCACTAGACATGATGAGTTTGTCGCTGCTTTGACTCGTTATAGACATCATGGCTATTAATGAGACAAATCGTATCAGCTGTTTTAAAATGTTCAAATAAATATATTTTGGTTATAAAACTAGTCCATAAGGCGTAAATTACATATATAATACATGATATATTGTGGAAAAAGTGTTGATGTAAATAACAAAGTCATAAGAACGCCGTATTCGACATTGTTCGCCGGAGTCAGCTGTCAACGGTTTGACTTTTAAATTTTCGCAGTTAAAAGTGTGCCAAAGCAATCTCTGTCGC
This sequence comes from Epinotia brunnichana, assembly GCA_963854355.1. Classification (NCBI taxonomy): domain Eukaryota; kingdom Metazoa; phylum Arthropoda; class Insecta; order Lepidoptera; family Tortricidae; genus Epinotia; species Epinotia brunnichana. The sequence goes on along the minus strand of OY977963.1, from coordinate 3,955,809 downwards.
TATGCCTCCAAGCTTAATGACACGCAAGGCGGCGGCACACCAGCAGGACCTGCGGTTGAAGGCAACTTTGGTGGAGCTCCAGCTCTCCAAGAAGGAATGTGAGGAACTGATCCGTGAAAGAGAAGAAAGTGAAGTCGAAGTCAATAAAGTTGTGCAGCGAAACACTGACTTGAAGAACCAACTTGCTGAACTTCACTCTGATTATTTGGACAGCATGAAGCAGTGTCAACAGTTACAGATTGTTATGGAAGCTTTTGATAACTGTGCAGTAAATTATGAATCCACTCTGAGGCGTATTACTGACCTAGAAAGTGAATTGAATGAAGCGAATACATTAATAGGTGAGCTCCGTGCTCAATGTGAGGCACTGCAGGCCACTGACACTCAAAGCCTTTATCAAGAGCTGGTTGGCAGTCGCAGCATCTCGGTGACAACAACAGACACTTCTGTAATCGACTTGACCAAGGATAATTCTTATTCACACCCTTCTCATTACTTTACAAGCACCAAGAAACTGAAGAAATATATTAAGGTAAAGAAATTTATAAAGCGCACTCTAAGATTGACAAAGGCAAGATTCAGTGCACAAAATAATGTAAAACTAATAAAGGAGCGTAGTGTACTAGTGGACAAATTAAATCAGTGCAGTCAAAAGCTGCAGGATACTATCAGCTTATATGATAATGAAACACAGAGACTGCAATCAGATATAAGTAAATTAGAAGTTTCCCTCCGGGATATGAGTGTGAAGTATGAGGGACTCAAACAAGAGAACATTGAACACATCAAAACGGCGTCGCATCTCGTGGATATGTGTCAAGAAAATGAAGAAAGATTTTACTCCCTAATTAATAATCATATGCATAGCGACTGTGCTTGTACTGACAAACCGAGCGCACTGTGGACGCCGAATACACTGAGCACATCAGGCACGCCGAGCACTTCGGGCGCGCCGAGCACGTCGGGCACGCCGAGCACGTCGGGCACGCCGAGCGCGTCGGGCACGTCGGGCACGCCGAGCGCGTCGGGCACGTCGTGCACGCCGAGCACGTCGGGCATGCCGTGCACGTCGGGCACGCCGAGCGCGTCGGGCACGCCGAGCGCGTCGGGCGTGCCGTGCACGTTGGGCACGCTGAGCACACCGAGCACATTGGGCACGTTGAGCACACCGACGACTCCTCGCGCGCCTCCTGCACCCGTCCTGAGCCCCGGACGCGCGCTGCCGCCTACGCCCTGCCGCGCGTCCGAGCTGGGCCCCGCGTCGACGGTCATCTACTCAGATGAGTTGGGGGCTGGCCTCGGATCCATGATGAGCCAATGCCTCCGGCAGAAGGTCAGAAACAACTGTTTACGTGGTGCCTCCGTCGAATGTATTGTGGACCGGTTGGCGAAGGACAGTTTTAGTCAGAGTACCACTCTGATTGTGATGCTAGGGAATAGTGTGGGCCTCCAGAGATCTCTGATGGGGTCGCTTATTCGGACCCTATCGGAAATTGAGGGGCGTGGAATTAAAAAAATATTTTTGTGTGCCCTCCCATATTCAAAATCTATGCCTTATGAGCATAATATTAAAGTATCAGGCTTGAATTTGATGCTGTACAATGTGACATGCTATAATAGTAACTATCAGTTTTTTGATACGAACAAATTTGTCAAATCGTTTAAACTGTTTAATGTTCGTATGAATATATCGAATAAATGTAAAATGACAATGGCTAAGCTTCTAGCTTATAATATTGAACCTGGGCAATTTGACTCGACATACAGTAGCAGCGATGACGGTAGTGCTCACGCGCCCTCTCCCGGGGGCCGGCTGCAGCATTTAAACTGACAGCCACGACAGCGGAGAAGCACCGGAAATTGAGTTTGGTTCACCAAAATATTCAGGGCTTCTCCAGCAAGGAATTAGAGGTAGGACTTTTCTTGGAATCTCTAGATATAGATATCATGTGTGTAACCGAACATTGGCTCAAGAAACATGAATTGTTATTAATTAATGTCTGTAATTATGATATAATTAGCTCGTTCACTAGAAAGACGGCCATTCGTGGGGGCTCGCTGATAATAATAAAAAATAAGTATAAATGTAAAGAAAATAAGAACATTGTAAAACTTTCTATTGAACGAACTATTGAAATATCCTGTGTTGAATTAGAGAGTCACATCATAATGTGTGTCTACCGACCACCGTCGTCAGACTTTAGCCAGTTTGAGTTGGTAATGGAAGATGCGTTGAAACAAGTCTTCAATTGCAATAAGATGATAATAGTCTGTGGTGATTTTAATGTTAATCTTTTAGACACTGCACATGCACACACAGTCAGAATTTTAAATTTATTTAGGTCCTTTGACTTGTTTCCATTATTTAATGATCCTACCAGAATAACGGCCACCACGGCTACTTGTCTGGATAATATATTCTGCAATTGTGAGGCTATGAATCAAATTATATTTAACTGTTTTAACTCGGATCACTGTGGTCAAAAAGCTTATTTTAGAGTAGATATCCAAAAACAAAAGCAAAATATCATATGTAGACCCATCACAACAAGTCGGATGGACAATTTTAGAGATAATATTATTCACAAGTTACCGGCTCTCCCTACAGACAACAGCAACAGTGACCCGAACACACTGTATAAAGATTTGTCAAATGTAATTTATGGTGTGCACAAGAATATATTTAAGTCAAAAACATTAAATAATGCAACAGTTAAAGCAAGGTTTAGTGACTGGGCGACGATGGGCATTCATAAGAGCAGAAATAGATTATATGAGCTGTATGAAATGAAAAATCATGTTAAAGATGATTCTTTCACAGAATATGTAAGGAAGTATTCTAAAATGTTCAAGAAAGTTTGTGCTGCTGCCAAGTCTACTTATATAGGTAACAAAGTCAAGTCGGCAGACAATAAAGTAAAAGCGACCTGGAATGTAATAAACACCGAAACTGGTAAAAAGAAACCCCGTGAAGGCCGCTACAGACTAAAAATAGAGGATAAAATCTTGACTACGGACCTGGATGTCGCTGGCGCTTTTCAACATTTCTTTACTAACATAGCAACAGATACAACAAAAAAATTAAACTCTTCTGTTGCAAAGGCTAGTTTTTACCTGGGTTCAATAAAAAACAAACAATGTGACAAGGAACTTCATTTTCAATATACTGACCCCCATGTGATCATTAAAACATTCAAGTCCTTGAAAATAAAGAACTCCGAGGACCTATGGGGCATCTCTGTGAAAGTCATGCAATCCATTATTGATATTGTGGCACCGTATTTAGCAGTTGTGTTAAACGCCTGTATCAGTGAGTGTGTGTTCCCCGACTTAATGAAATACAGCAAAGTTATTCCTTTATTTAAATCTGGAAGTAAAGAGGAGCTTGGAAATTTCCGGCCAATTTCTATATTACCTGTCCTCAGTAAGGTGTTTGAAAAAATTATACTGAACCAATTGCTTCGACATTTTAATAAACATGAACTACTTCACACTCAGCAATTTGGTTTTACAAGAGGCCGTTCGACAACAGATGCCGCCTCTGTGCTCATCAAGCACATTTATGATGCTTGGGAACACTCACATGATGCTATAGGCGTTTTCTGCGATCTCTCCAAAGCATTTGATTGTGTGGAGCATGATACGCTGTTATACAAGCTAAAGCACTACGGACTGTCAGCTGAAGCCCTAAACCTTATAATGTCTTACTTAGGCCAAAGAACTCAAAAAGTGGTCGTAAACGGGAGTGTGTCAAGTGGCACGACTGTGAAACTCGGTGTACCTCAAGGTTCAATTCTGGGACCTTTTCTCTTTCTTGTGTATATAAACGACCTGCCGTATTTTATAAGCAATAAATGTGAGATAGTTTTATTTGCTGATGACACCTCACTAATTTTCAAAGTTGATAGGAATATACGTGGCTTTGACCATATTAATGTAATTTTGAAGGAAGTGCTTGAATGGTTTACGGCAAATAATTTACTTCTAAATGCCACGAAAACAAAATGTGTGAAGTTCACGTTGCCAAATGTAAGGCAGGTTGAGACAGCTATAATGTTAAACGGAGAGAAGCTGGACCTTGTCGAAAAAACGCTTTTTCTGGGACTCACCTTGGACTCTAACTTACAATGGGCCCCCCACATTTCTGCTTTGGCAAATAGACTCAGCTCTGCCGCGTATGCAGTGAGGAGAATTAGGCAATTCACAGACATGGAGACTGCTCGCCTAGTTTACTTTAGTTATTTCCACAGTATCATGTCATATGGCTTATTGATCTGGGGGAAAGCAGCTGATATAGAAACTATCTTTGTCCTTCAAAAGAGGGCGATCCGATCGATTTATAATCTTGGCTCTCGAGACTCTCTGAGAGCACGCTTTAAGGAAATAGGTATCCTCACAGTGGCTTCACAGTACATACTGGACGTGATTATGTATACACACAAAAACATAAAGTCGTTCAAGAAGCAGTCTGATGTCCATAATATAAATACACGAAACAGACATAAATTAGTTATCCCAATGTTTCGTTTGCAGAAAGTCAAAAAATCGTTTTTGGGTAACTGTATAAGGTTTTACAACAAAGTACCCAAAGATGTATGGGATCTTCCTTATAATTCATTCAAAGAATATATAAAAAATGCTCTTTTAAGGAGAGGATACTACAAGATCGAAGAATATATGGAAGACAAATATACATGGTAAATCCTTCAATCTCAAAAGCCGTCGTAACTTTTTTTTTTTTTTTTTTTTTTTTTATTTTTTTTTTTTTTTATTTGTTGTTTTATTTGTTATTGTGTCCTTGAGTGAGTCGCTTGCTGCTTGGGTCGCCGCTGTTACTGGCTGTCTCAATTTTTATTAATTTTTAATTTGTATGTTTTATTGTAATTTTGATCTTGACATGTTGGTTACATTCCAGTTCTGTAGCATTAGATTATTTGACCAGGGACTCTTTACATCTCCGTTAATTTATTTTATCTGACGCTCGAGACTTTACATCTCCATTATTATTATTATTATTATTTTTGGTTCATTTTGACATTTTATTATAGAATAAGATTATTGTGATATAATTGACCCGGAGACTCTGTACATCTCTCGGCTAATGTATTCAATTCAAGTCATTTAATGTTAATTAATTGTATTTGTAAGCCCTGACATGTGAAAGAGCCCTTGAGTGAGGCCTACTTACAGAATAAATATTTGAATTTTGAATTTTGAAACATGATTGCGCGCCGGTGAGGAACAGCGCGCGCCGGCGCCGCCGGGCTACCGGCTCGCGCGCCCGGGGGCCCCCGCGCTCGCGGCGGCGGCGTGAGCTTCTACCTCAAACGGGGCGTCGCACAAGTGCCACTCGCAGAACAAATGTGGCTCAGCCTGACCGTGAACGGAAATCGAATAGCAATCGGTACGGCTTATCGCCCGCCGTGGCTTAATGTTGATACTTTTCTAGATGCTCTCAGTGAATCGGTTTCGTCCTTGGCCAGGTTTGATTTTATTATTTGTTCAGTCCTCGCCTAATGCCAGGGACTGAACGGTGCCTCACGATTTCGTGGGTCTGATTTATGCCAGTAATGCTGGCTTGCTACAAAATATGATCAAAATTGGAGTTCACTTACCCGTTCCCATCGACGCGATATCTTGTCAAGTCTGTCGGTTATCTGTCAATGGTCAGTCAAGTCAAGTTAAATCAAGTCTCCCAAGCTGGTCTCCGGGGCCAAGGGCAGCGCCGTGTCTTTCCATGGGCGGCCGGGCCGTCAATACGCGGTCCGCCAAGCACAAATCACCAAATGTCACTGTTTTCACCAAAACGACTCGGGCCAACACGAGTCTCAAAACACTTCACCAAATATCCAAACAAAACACTCGGACCTTGTCCACAAAACGAGCGATTACAACCAAAAAATAAAGCACGTTGTTCCACCGAACTCTGACGTGTTACGTGAATCCTTCATGACATGCAAAAATGTCAGCCAGTTGTCACCTTCAAAACCACAGACTAAAAAGGCGTACACACGAGAGGCGTTTAAGGGGCGGGCCGCCGCTCGGCCTGAACGTTATTCTTGTGGGAGATTTTAATATCAATTTGCTAAATGCACAAGAACAAGACGTGAATAAACTTCATGACTTTCTTGAATTTGAATCAATATGCTGACCGACCGACTCACTTTACCGATCACAGCGAAACCCTAATAGACCTTGTAGTGTGCTCGAATACCTATGTCACAAATTGATGCATTAACTGTATTAAAGATCTTAGCAGGCATGCGTTCGTAACATTTGAAATTTCTGTCAAAAAAACCAAGCCTCAACCTCATTGGATAACATATCGACCCTGACATTGATTTATCAGTATTTAACGAGCGCGTCGAGTCTATCTCATAGAACAGTATAGCAACAAATGATGTTATCTATGTGGTAAACAAGCTTAATACCTAAATATTACAGCTTTTTGATGCCAGTCAAGACAGTTCGCGTTCAAAACAAATCATACCCGTGGATAACTTTTACAGTTAAAAGCATGATGAAACTTCGAGATGATGCGAATGCTCGGAGCAAATTAACCAAGTTAGACTCGCACACTAAATATTACAAAGATTTAAAACACATAGTGACTTCAGCAATTTATAACGAGAAAACTGCATATTTCAACCAGCAAATCAACAATAATTTAAAAAACCAGAACTTGAACTTCCAGTACATTTAATTAACCCGGACAAATTAAATGAGCATTTTCTGACTCTACCGGGAGATAACAGCGTCAATATCTTTCTTTTAACCAAATACGTGTTCGAAAGATTTGGTACCTCCGTTTTCTCTCTCAGACCGGTTAGCGAAATACATGTGCTCAACACAATAAAGTCGATTACCACTAATGCACAAGGTACTGATGGCATTACGTTAAATATGATTCAATAGATTAGATTAGATAAGATTTTTTTATTTCATAATATAAAATTACAATATATATTGTTATGTGGGGAAATAGTTGTGATATAAAAAAGATTTTTATCCTCCAGAAAAAGTGCATAAGAATCCTAGCTAATATAAATCCAATGGAATCCTGTAGACCATACTTTGTCAAATACAAAATACTCACCCTTACTTCCATTTATATACTTGAATCGAGTAAATTCGTCCGAAAACATATAGGTTTATACGAACAGATAACGAGTATTAAAAGAAACGATCGGAATATGCACAAAATTAGAGTACCTTTCTCCAAATATAAACTCGTCACGTCTAATACGCATTACATGACAATAAAATTTTTTAATCATCTTCCTAACTAGGGAATGCAAACCGGTTAACCGGTATGAGGCCGGTAAATTACCGGTAAATTAAAATCAAAACCGGTAATTTACCGGAACACAAATGATAAGTAAAATACAACATTTCAACGATTGTTAATGCTTCATCGTCATGTTTATACCTCAAACATGTTTAAACTTCTTTTATCATGTAAATTGAATAAACTTGTTAGTGTTATTTAGCTTAGCTCATGTAGGATCAAATTAATGCAATCGTTTGTAGAAGCTTCTTAAAATATAAACACGTTCCCGGTGCCGTTCTATAAAATATGAATAATGATCAGTTTGAATAAGTACAATAGACACGCCTTATTTAACATACTTTAGAGGTATACTTATCAAAACAATCCAAAGAAATGTCTCTCTTCATCTTACTGGGAGGGAGAAAAAGGCAAGGAACAGAGGTGTGGTGGTGCTTTTCTTCAAAAAGGGTGACAACACCCTGCTTAAGAACTACCAACCCATCTGACTTCTGAGCCATGTCTATAAACCGTTTTCGAGAGTAATTACAAATCGTCTCGTACGCAAGCTAGATGACTTCAAGCCTCCCGGACAAGCCGGTTCCCGGAGAGGCTTTAGCACCTTAGACCACATCCATTCGCTCCGTCAGGTTATACAGAAGACTGAAGACTGAGGAATATAACCTGCCCCTCTGTTTAGCGTTCACAAACCACGATAAAGCCTTCGATTTGATTGAAACCTGGGCTGTACTAGTCGCTCCAGTGGCGCCAACCCGCCCGCCGGCGCGGTTGACTACCGCTATATCGAAGTATCGAAGTGTTTGTACGAAAACGCACTTTGTCAGTCTGACTCCATGATTTGAACGCAAAACCTATTCTGCCGCAGCGGGGAGTCAGTCAAGGATATGTTATTTCCCCAACCTGTTCACCGCTGCACTGGAGGATTTTTTCAAGACTCTGGACTGGAGAAGGCAGACATCAACGACGAGTACATCACTCACCTTCGGATTTTTGAAGATTTAGTAGTCTTGGCTGAGACCATGGAGGACTTTAGTACGATGCTCGATGATCTCAGTAAAATCTCCGAGCGAGTCGGTCTAAAGATGAACATGGATAAGATGAAGATCATGTCAAATGCCGATGTAGTGCCAACTCCCATTACAATCGGACGCTTTGCGCTCAGAGTTGTAAACGACGAGACTGTCCAGTTCGAGTTCTGTCGGCTCGGTTTGACCAGTGTGTGTTGCCAGTGATGACATAATATATGGCATCTGAAATGTAGTCGCTCACTATGGGCCTCAATAGAAGGCTAGAAGTCATCCAAAGAGCAATGAAGATGGCTATGCTGGGAGTTTATCTGCGTGATCGCATTAGAAATGTGGCTATCCGCAGCAGAACTAAGGTAACAGATAAAGCCTTATGAATCGCTAAACCAATACCACAATTTGGAACCCCCATGAGCTCCACTCCTAGAAAAAGTTATAAAACCGTTTTTGCGAACGCTCGTAGGTAAAATGAACTGTTACTATTACTAACCTTTTCTCTATCCAACTCTTTTTGACCTAGGAATTGTTGGTTATATACACATCTCTTGAAGCCCGTAGAAACATCTATTTAGTGAATTATTATTTTAGAATACTAAGTGGGCTTGTAGTTAGTTTCTGTAGAACTGGGGACAACTCCAACCTACCTGCTAATCCCCAAGGAACGTTTTCAGTTGTGTTTTTTGCCCTCTTACTACTGAGCAAGTTATAAATATGAAAGAATCTGATAATTACGGCATTTACGGCACATGAAAACTCTTTACAATATATCATAGCTTATTTTTACGATGAATAAACGTCAAATAACGATACTTATTAGCCAAATTGAATTTACCGGTAATTTACCGGTTAACCGGTTTTGCCTCACTCAAGTCGGTAATTTACCGGTAATTAACTTTGCCCGGTAATTGCATTCCCTATTCCTAACCATATAAAAGGCCTTGTCAAACCAAAAATGTTTAACCAACAGTTGAAATCATTGTTAATCGACAAATGCTTCTATAGTTTAAATGAGTTTTTTAACGCAAAATTGTAAATATTTTTCTTTTCCTTAATGTCCATATTTTTAAGTTTAGTCTGTTCTATACATATATATATATTGTTGTGCCCTTGCAGGGTGTCACATGAATACCTTATAATGTACCTACCATCTATATTTTGTAATGTGATAATGCAATAAATAAATTGAAATTGAAATATAAATTAAATTAAGCTTAATCTATATGAATTTATATCATGATCGTCAAACAGAATATTAATTACAATGCAATGTCAACTTATAGGTATAAACATTTAAATAAACTCATAACTAATTGATGTCCATAATAAAATATATAATGCCTAAGTTATAAAAGATCGTCAGATTACCGAAGTAATTATCAAAATAACAATAAAAATTAACAAATACCAATAACTATAATATAAATAATTACAAATGTCAAAAAACAGTGCTTCCTAATATTTTGTGTCCATGTATTCTTTCACAGAATATAATGGATTTTTCAGTACAAAGATTCTCAATTGACGTTCAAATGGTTCGTCTAATGACTCAGTCCGCAATTTGGCGGGTATATAGTCGTTCGTAATAGGTTGGGCCTATCACTCGAGGATTCCTACATGAGCCAAGCGACGTGGAATCGTTCTGAGTCTCCCTGTTGATCGGAGTTGTTTGCCCGGGGCCTCAACACGCTCGAACATTGGCAAATTCTTTCTCACGAACATTAACACCTCATACATGTATAGTGAATAGTGCGTCATGATTCCGTTATTTTCAAAAGTATTTTACATGGATGTCTGTGTTTAACTCCAGCCAGCAGTCGCAAAGCACGTTTTTGAAGTATCAACACTCGCTTGGCATCCGCAAAATTGCCCCATATCACTATACCGTATGACATATCATACCGTAAAGACTGTTTCGATACTAGCGGTTTTAGCTTTTTTAGAGCAAATGCAGCACTGCTCAGCCTCCCACACAGCTGGTCAACATGGCTCTTCCAGTTAAGGTTCGAATCAAGTGTAAACCCCAGAAACTTGCACTCGTTACACAAAGGCATCGGAGCATCGGCAATACAAGGGGGCACTGTGGAGTTACGACCTAAGAAAAGCATTATATTCGATTTAGCGAGATTTAAGAGCAAGCCATTTGATGAAAACCACGACTGCAGTTGCCAACACGCCTCGCGGATCCGCTCAGCAAGCTGCTCGTGGGTCTTTGCGCTAACTACGACAGTTGTGTCACCTGCGAATAGTACAGATAGGCCTCCCGTAATTGCCGAAGGAAGATCATTTACAAATAATAAAAATAACGTATTCCCAATCGCTGAACCCTGTGGAATACTCAAGTGCACACAGCCAGTGTCAGATGTGAGTATTTTTCCATTGTCTGACAATCTTGTAACTTAATTCTAAACTACCTAAATTAAACTACCTGTTTACGGTGTAAGGTCTTATTGTTATATGGAATAAATTGTAGTTTGAAAGTAGCTCAACTGACCAAAGTGTACACCAGTCCAAAAATATATGCATCGGGAAATAACAGTATTTTAATTAAATATTTACGACCTTGAGATAATATTGAATTTCATCTGGCCTATAGAAAGGTTTATTCATTAAGGTGGTTCGATTGCCATACAAAGCGTTATTTGACATTTGCAGGCTAACGGCGTGATATTTTAAGAAACATATGCAACAAACTTTCATAAATTGGCTTCCCATTTGCGCCAAATTCCCCCTTTCCTAGAATAAACTTGTATAAACTAGAGTAATTTGAGAAATTGGTTTGGGACGTGATATTTTGGGAAAAGTTTACAAAGTTTCATTATTTCTGACACATCTCCGCGCCCTGTCATCAGATCGTCTATGCAGAAGCTGTTTTTACTGCAAGCGCTGCCCGAAAGCACGTGTAGGCTTCATCGTCAGCTAATTGCGTCAACGTGCGCCCCGCCAGGCAAGGTGCAGCAGCAGTCACGGCAAGCAACTTGTAGCTTTCCACCTTTTCAGGAGGCTCGTCTCTCCAAACCATTTGCTGTAACTCTGTGTGCTTATGTGTCATCCAAACTTGACGATCCTTCTTAGCAATGTGTCCAATCACACCGATCATGTGAACTCTCCAGTACATCGCAAGACGACGTAAGCCTGGCTGAAGTCCAATCATCGAAGCATTGTTAAAGGAGATTCTGTTTGCACTTTTCAGTGATGCTGTGGCAACCCTTTGCATCTTGGGAGTATCTCCATCTTTCGTTGCAACAACATGATGAGTCAGGTTTATCGTTCTTGTTTCTTTTTCAACTTCAGGTTTCTTGATATTATCCAACTCCATGTAATCGTGAATAAACTTTGTGCGTTCTTTCTTTACCGTTTTATTTTTGTCTGAATTTTCTTCCAGCTGTTTAAATATCCCGATTGTTTGTTGTTTCATTTCTCCGTATGACGTCACTGTATCCCCAACACTTTGCTTCAGGGGTAAGTGTGTATCTCTATATCTTCCAGTGTCTTCACTTGTTGTTGTAGTTTTGTAAACTTCCTTACATAATTCTTCTTCCCTTGACCAAGTTTTCATGTTTGTTTTATTTTTATTGTTGTCTTCCTCCACTTGATGTGTGACATAAAAACTGGTGATTCTGCGGGAGCTGGAAGAAGTTGTATTAGTGTCACCTGACAAAATCCAACCTAGGTGTGTATACTGAGCGACAACGTTGCCCGGCCCTTTCATAAACCCAGAGTCAATTATTTTGCCAAAAACATCAGCCCCGAGAAGAATATCTACCCTACTCGGAGTGTTAAAGGTGGGGTCAGCTAACTTCATATTATCAAGTTGAGGCCATATATTACAATTGATTTCCCTAGCCGGCAAACTACGAGTCAATGACTTTAATTCATATGCATTTACCTTGACAGAGAAATCAGGTTCATACCTTGACGAAATTTGTAATTCCACCTTACTTTTGATGCACATGCTGTTGTCTTCGCTGATCCCAGAGACCACTCCGCTAACTGCCGTTTTCTTTAACTTCAACAACTCGACCACTCGAGCTGTGACAAAGGAAGCTTCGGATCCCTGGTCAATCAACGCCCTGCAGACCTGTGGCTGTCCACAATTTGATGCCACTTCTACCTGAGCTGTGGCCAACAAAATGTTTCGTTCATCTTCATCTTTTTTTAATTTTAATATAAATTTTGTATTTATCACATGACCCTTACAAGGTCAGTGTGAATCGTAGGATGTACATAGTTCTAGTTTATGAACCCAACAACACCCTTTCGTAGATTTTAAGTATTCGTTGTCGTAGTATAAATACCGCGGCTTTCTTGAGCATGCTGTCGCATTTAGGTGGGCGGAATGTTCAATATTGCCTACTTCGGGTAAATTTAAGTAATTAGTATAGCAACACCAGTTGCCACGCTATTTTATAGTTTAGTGTGGCAACCCAGTTAGTCTAGAGATTCGATACCATGGTCATTAAATAAATAATAAAAAGAGATTCGATATAAGACAGCTCGCTGCTCGTCCGTTATTTACGAGCTTTAAGTCTATAAACGCCCACAAGTTGTGATTATTGGGCTTGTCGGGCCAAGGCAGTGACTCATTTCACCGGCTTCCAATCAAATTCTCATAAAGAGATTGCGACTCGGCTATATTACATCTGTGTGTGCATCTGAGTGGTAGAACCAGGGGTGCCGCTTATCTGGATCCAGCGCTGGGCTTAGCCTTAGGGAGTGCCTTCATCGGATGCTGAGCCTGCCTTCAAGACCTCCAGGTAAGCCGATACGCAATCTGCTCAAACATTAACTTATATTCATTCTGCAAAATCACGGCGACCCGCGTAAGGACTCAATTTGATACAGTCCATTTAGAACCTGTCGCCTTTCGGAATACTAATATACGTTCATACTTATTGAATGAATGCATTTGGAACTGAAATATTTGCATCGAATGGGAACTGTGCGTGGATAAGCACCCAAACAGTGCACAATATTTACCCATCGCCGCGAACGTTATTAGGTACTCTCTTATTTAAGCACGAACGTGCACACGGCAGAGCGGTGAGCGTCGCACTCGCACTGGGCTACCCGGCATCGCGCTCGGGAAATAACGCCCATCGGTGAGGTAGCCGACTTCGGTGGGAGGCGGTTCGTGTCCGTTCTGTATGTTAACTATTATACTATTCTGTGATATTACTTTACCCGCGATCGAGCTCCCGATCGTTCGTATAGTTTAATTGATTTGCCAACATTCAACCTTACATCACAAGCATTTATCGTTTTAATTTAAATGCTAGCGTTTGTCGGTTATGACATTACAGAATACGCGCATCGCGACTTCGACAGTGTCGAAACAATATGGCGGCGCGTGTTTGCATTTTTAGGGTTCCGTACCAAAAAGGTAAAAAAGGAACCCTTATGGTGCGACTCTGTCCGTCTATCCGTCCGTCTGTCACAACGTTAAATATCTCAGGAACTACTTAAGCTATCAATTTGAAATTTGGAACAACTGTTAAAAGGGTTAAGACACGTGTATGGAAAATGAAAAAATTAAATAAACATTTTTATTTTCTGTTTAAATGACGAATATGAAGGGCTTGAGTTTCTAAAACTGTTTTTTTTTTTTCTACAGTGGTTAAATTTTGATTTATTAAGGAAAATGTAGAAAAAAAATCCATTCCTTTATCTCCGAAGTTTACGAAGCGAAAATTCTGAAATAATAACATATGATTAAGAGTAACATAAATAATACAGGAAAAATAAAATGATATCTCTATCTAGCTTATTTTAATTTATTATTATTATTATCATTATATCGAGCCCGTTATGTCCCACTGCTGAGCAAAGGCCTCCCCTCACCCCTTCCATTCATCGCGGTCTTGAGCAATAACTGGCCAGTCTTTTAAAAAGGAGTCCAAGTTATCCCGCCATCGCCGACGAGGTCTACCGCGTCTCCGTTTTGAGTGTTGGGGCTTCCACTCCGTGGTCCCTTTGGCCCACAGCTCATTCGGCATGCGGTAGACGTGACCAGCCCAGTCCCACTTTAACTTGGCTGCCTTCCGAGCTACATCTTCTATTTGGGTTTTGGAGCGCAGCGTGGTGTTCCGGATGTGGTCCATTAGCTTTACACCCAATATGCTGCGCTCCATAGCTCGCTGGCAAACCCCGAGTTTGGACTTCTGCGCTTCCGTCAAAGACCAAGTCTGTGCACCGTAGGTGAGAACTGGAAGTATGCACATGTCCATGAGCCTACGTTTAAGTGCCAGAGGTAGGTCGCCCTTCATTAGGTGTTTTATGGACCAATAGCTCCTCCAGGCGTTTTCGGTCCGTCTATCGACCTCTTTCTCTTGTCGCGCCTGGAAAGAGACTATTTGGCCCAAATAAAGATACTCATGGACATATGCTATATGTTCTCCGTTTATCTCTACCCTACGTTCTGTGCTATTGGTCATGACTTTGGTCTTTGACATGTTCATCTTTAGGCCAACCTCGAGGCTTGCGGTGCTGAGATCGTCAAGCATATAACAAAGCTCGGAAGCGGTTGAAGAAAACAAGACGATGTCGTCGGCGAAACGAAGATTGGTCAACCTTCTTTCCCCGACGACTAACCCCTTCTCTTCCCAACGTGGCGTAAGTTTGTGGAACACGTATTCTAAAGTGCTAGTGAATAGCTTCGGCGAGAGCGGATCTCCTTGTTTGACTCCTCGTTGTACTTCGAAAGACTGACCAGAAGATTGAAGTTGTATGGCGGCTGTACTGTTTTTGTAAATAGTTTTTATGAGTTGAATGTAGTTTGGTGCTATTTCATGCTGTTGTAGAGCTGCAAAGATGGACTGGTGCGATATACTGTCGAAAGCTTTCGAGTAATCGACAAAGGCCAGGTAAATGGGGATATTATGTTCCTGAAATTTTTCAATCACTTGGTTCAGAGCATCTAAGTGGTCGGTGGTGGACAGGCCAGGGCGGAATCCTGCTTGTTCGGGTGGCTGGTGAAGATCAAGTTGGCCCGAAATGCGACTTTCTATAATTTTAATAAATAGTTTGTACAAATGAGATACAAGGCTGATAGGGCGATAGTTTCCTATATCAGCCTTGTCCCCTTTTTTGTGTAGCAGTATTATGTTTGAATGGCACATTTTATCTGGGAAGGTATAAGTCTCTATGATTTTATTAAATAGTCTGCTTATGTGGGGAATTAGTGAAGGCCCTCCCACTCTTAAAGCTTCTGTTGTAACGTCATCCTCACCAGAACTCTTGTTGTACTTCATTTTTTGAAGTGCTAGGTACACTTCGTGTTCTGTTATTGGTGGGATGGCGCTGAAACTCTCGTCTCCGGTTAGTTGATCATTACTCTGGAGAGGGTTAGAGTAAAGAGCGCGATAATACTCTGTAGCTACGTTCAGTATTTTATTTCTATCTCCCTGTTTGGCTCCATTACTGTCCCTTAAGCTTGTTATCCAGCTTTGCCCTATTGATGCACCTTCTTTGGCGGTCTTTATATCTCTATCTAGCTTATTTTAATTTATTTATCAAAAATAATTTCTTAATTAAATTGGTAATTTACTTACTTTTGTATGAAATTCTATATCTTCAAATTCCTATCATATTATCGTTAAAGTCCCTTCTTTCAAATAAAAAATTAATAATCGAAATCGGTACGCGTGATAAAACGCTATCGCTGATAAACAAACATACTAGGTTGTAAGTTGTTAGTACCAAAATGCAGAAGGCGCTTTGTAACGGTAACTTCTACTATGAGCTGTTTAAGATTGTTCAAGAATGAATGGGGTCCTGACATGACGGGTATGGTGTATGAAAATTTGTACGGAACCCTCGGTGCGCGAGTCACACCGTACTTGACCGGTTTTTAAATACAAAATAAGCGACAATCCGAATTTTGTGGATATTTATATAAGTATGTTGTCAATTTAAAACTTTAATTTGAGATAAATTTTGATCGGATCTACGGTAACTCTTGACGGAATAATACGATGTCACGCGCCATTTTGCAAGTGAAATAGTAAACTACAGTCGCTACGGTATTCTTCAATTTCGAAATGTCTTACACTACCGATTGGTAGTACGAATCGAACGTTAAATTACGCATCGAAAACTAAACGCCAGCGTCTAACGTTTTGCAGTTGGTTTCGTAGTACAACGGCAGTGTGTGTTAAAAGTTTGACGGGTCGAATCGAAGAATACCGTAGCGAAATCGAAATCTAATCGAAGCGCGATTATTCGCTCTGGTCTGTAGTTACGTAACGTAACGTTACGATTGTATCTAACGATAAGGGTACAGGTGACCACTAGGTATACCTGTGCCAAGCGGCTTCCTTTGTTGAAGATTTGCAAGGTTGATGACACTAAATACCCGACTATCTTATAACTTTATTACCCCTAAACCTACACCCTTAATTGAGGTTTTCACCTTTTTGGCTTTATGTAATTAGGCCAAACATTTCTATATCTATACCAAATTTCAGCTTCATTTGCCAAACGGTCCTCCAGAAAACTGGATGTGACAGACGGACAGCCTCCGAGTGTTCGCATAAGTGTTCCGTTGGACCAATTTTGGTATGCAACACTAATAAAAATGCTTAAATATAAGGATGCATGTTTTTAATTTACTGCAATTATAATATGCATGCTATAAATATTTGTACACCTACACTAGTGGGTAAAACATAGAGAACGATTTGTTATAAATACCAGCTTAAATGTACCTATGTTTCACAAATAAAATTTCTGATTTCTGATTTCTGATTTCAATTTTTGAAAGAAAAGTCAAGCACAATTTAATTTAATTTAATTTAAATCTTTGTTTCAGATATAGGTAATCCATATTTTGTTAATGAAGACATACGACTAGTGTTAGTAAATAATAATACTAAATAAATCTAACTTATTTCCTATATGATAGAAAGCTCTGTCATCCCTATCCAATGAGCCAAAATTGGACTATCATATCGGCCCGCAATCACCCCCAGAATGATGTTGGAGCTGCCCCTAAGTCGACCCATCATCAAGACAATTTTTTTCCGTATAATGGCGTAAAAATCGTCCGTATGGGCCTCGGCGAACATACGAGATGCACTACACCATGTACAATGACAAATTCAAATAATTATAGCTATTTATAGCAATAATTAATTCTTGCTATTTATATAAATATGAAGATGCTGATTTTATTTACTTTCATTGATAAATTTATCTAAAATCAGTAATAAATTCGAATACTGTTTCAAATAAATATTAAAAGTCCAAAAAAGCCCAAAATTACGCACATGGTGATACATCCATGGCTGTGAATGTTTACACAAGAAATATATGTATACATGTGTGTAAAGATACCCAATTCCATGTAAAAAATGGGTTTTTGTTCATTTGGTTCAACCGGACCATTTTATTGTAACTTTTATGGAACTTGTTTACATACTTGTGAGATGACACATCAGAGCAGCCTCGTGCCAGGTGTCCGGTACGATGTGGACGGTCAACCACATCTCCCCTTTTGTGTCGTTCATTGAACTAGTACCCGATATGCGGACAGCATCCAGCGAGCCTGCAAAGACCGAAAAAACGAGAATGGCTGAATTATATATATACATACCGTTGGTTCGCTTGCCACCAGGTAGATCGTACGCTTCTCGGTATTTTTACACGACTGCCAACGAAAAGGAGTGTAATGTTTTCAGGGTATAAGTATACTTTAATCCACTAGAACTAGTCAACGCCTTAATCGATTTAGATGAGTGGGGATCTCGTTAGAATCCTTACGTCAACCTGCGGGTAACATAGGATATATGACCTAACAATAAAAACAATATGGCAGATTATATGATCAATCATGTGTGAACTGAAGAAAAACAATTATGTGTTCCTATCCCATCGAGTACCCCACTCGACCTATCAAAATCAGGAGTTTGAAAAGGCGATTTCAAAAATACATACAACTTATGTATTTAAAACTTAATTTTATTACATGAGACTTTTCAAAATAGAATCGTGAATTGCAAAGAATATGTAGCGACAGTGCCTGCTCGGCTCATATCGCGAGGCTTAAGTGCCCGCATGTGGGCTGACACGGCAAGGCGCGGACCCCGTGGCCCGAGTCGCTACTTGGGGGTCACAGTGTACGCACATAATCTGTTTAACCAGTTTTCGTAAACGACGGCCAGAAGTGATGGCGCAGATTTCCGCCAAGTCCTGTGCCAACTTCTCTAGTTTTCCGACTAATTATTCCAAGCACACGGTTGCACGCACTTATCGGTATCCGCTTTCGGACCGAACCTTTAATGATAAAAACATAACCAGTGTTTTTTTCCTTTCCTTTGAGTCCCCGCGGCGCGATGATGAAGCACTCCTACCATTGGATGCTGGCCGGTCTCCTTGATAATTTCGACCCTAGTTTTGCTGCCGGGGTCTTGACCGCTCCAAGTCCCTCATCTTTTTTTTTTTTTTTTTTTTTTTTTATTGGAATCAAAAAAAAATACAATTTTAGTAACTTAACCTAAAGATTCGCCAAACTGCAAAGCAGTTTGTTGGCGATTCGCTCCATGATTTATTTTTACTCTACTTAATTGTTTAACTTTAGTTAGAAGTGTAAGTTAATATGCGAACTGTTTAAGTACGGCAGAGGATAATGCAACATATATATTAGTTACTCGTATGCACCTACATATGTTTGCACATAGCTGCAATCGTTATGTAGGTACATATGGTTACAATCGTTTGAAAAAAAATTAAAAAATAATAATCATTTATCTACTAAATGTGTAGGTACCTACGATCGATGCCAAAGATATGCCTGCATTACTATACCTATCCTATCCTTTGAAATAAGACGGACAATGCATACACCTCTTCGACGTCGATGGCACAACATTCATATATTATTTAATGGAGTTTATATGCTTATCTAATAATATTAGTTTGAATTTTTCTTTAAGACTACCCACTTTTAATTTAGGTGTTTCTAACAACAAAGGGTATTCATTATACATTTCCGGGATCAAGTATTCTTTTGTTCTTCGTCCATAGTAATTTTTGGCTACTGGTTGTAACAATTTTATCGTTTTAGATGATCGAGTAACACCGTTACTTATTCTTTTAACTTTGAAGTCGTCGGTATAGTAACTATTTAAGACATTTAAGTATATAACTTTACAATGTACAGGCAAAATCTTACACACTGAGAACAGCATATCGTATTGATGTTTACATTTATTTCTCATGTTTTTGCCAACCAACAATTTCATCAGTCTTATCTGAAGTTGCTTTATTTGGTCCAGGTATGTTCTAAATGTAAGCCCATAGCAACTTAGGCCGTAACTTAATAATGCATCAGCAAGTGCATGGTAAACAATGTGCAGTGTGCGTTTATTGATTATTTTGCTTAAATGATAAAATTTACCCAAAATTGACCTTAATCTATTGCATACTTGATGTATATGTAATTTCCAATTGAAGTGTTTATCAATTAATAATCCCAAATATCTGAAGTTTTCGACCACTTCCAGTTCTCTGGACGCTCAATTTGGCAATTTCAGCCAGGATAACTGCTGTATCTGCCATGATCTCGGGCACCTCCGGTACTTGCACTTTGTGTTTGTAATTTAATGTTGTGTCTTGTTTGCCTCCGCCCGGCGCCGTTTCTGTTTCTCCGGTAATATTACTAACTCACTAAATTTCACTATAGTAGTTTATGTGACTGTACATAATGAAGGGCATTAAACACGAGTGTGGGTTTATTATGAAACGTCTTGATGTTACATACACTTCTTATCTATCCACATATCATAAGCCTCCACGATGCATTCAGGAGCCGCATATTATGACCGGCATCGCGGCGTTGTTTTCTGGCAGCTGTCATAGTTTCTTCTTAATTCAGAGACAAACTAGAGTCGGATCCAACTGTCATATCGTTCGATATCTTACTTACGTGTGCCATTTGTCAAATTTGTATGCAAATTGACAATTCATTTCGAACTTAAAGTCATCTCGACTGATATTAGAATAGAGTTCAAATCAAATTTCTTCGATTTCAGAGATGTTCGAAATTTTAATGAAATAATATTATCGAAATCGATGTTATTATTTAGCAATAATAACATATTCACAGATAAGACATTTGTTCTAACAAAACAGTCTATTTTTATGCATATGTAACGCATCATGGAGGGTTTATGATATTTGGATAGATAAAATATTTTACTGTCCGGAACTAAACCCTAATAATATATTATTAATTCTTATCACCACTTTAGAGTTCGCTACCAGGGTGTGAGTAAAAAACTGTCCTTTACGGTTTAGTTAAATAATATTTATATTACGAAAACAAGTTAAACAGGTTATGTGCATACACTGTGACCCCCAAGTAGCGACTGTGGCTACTCGGGCCACGGGGTCCGCGCCTTGCCGTGTCGGCCCACAAGCGGGCACTTAAGCCTCGCGATATGAGCCGAACAGGCACTGTCGCTATAAATATAACCATTCGGGGCTATTAAATAATATATCAAAAGAAATAATTTTGAAAGCTTATCTATACATACATATAATAAAGCTGAAGAGGGTCGAAAGTCTGTACATGGAAGATATTCGAAAAAAAATTGGCTAGGGATACTTCAAATCGATAACAGAAGGACCTAAAATAATTTTTAGTCCAGAAATCATCTCCTAAGGGGGTGAATAATGGGGGATGAAAATTTGGATGGAACCTATTTACGGTATAGCGAGTTGGAGTTCAGGGGAAGCACATAGGATAGTTTTATCCCGAAAATCACCCCCTAAAGGGATGAAAATTTGGATGTGATGTGACCTATTTAGATGAAATTTGGTTAATTATATTTAATTCAAATTATTTATTTCAGACTAAGTCCATATCATGTTAGTAACAATAAAAACTTATAAAACTTAAGTTAACAGTTAAGAGATAGTTTGAGTGCTGGGAAATGACATATGATAATTTTTGTTTTTGAATTTGTAGAAGATACGACAATAGAGAGATCTCTCAGGGACCGAAGTCCAATGAGAGTTGTTTGGATGTTATATTTATGCAACTGATTTAAGAAACTTCGATAGTGCGATGCAGAACTCGTCAGATTTGACAGGAGTGACGCCACATCAGCCCCCCTTTGAGACGGAGGGGTCAAGGATGTATGAAGAGTAGAGTGCAGCTTGCCAGTGCTCAGATCCAGCGTGGCGAGCGAGCGCTCAGAGCCAGGGTGGCGAGCAGAGAGAGAGAGAGAGAGAGAGAGAGAGAGTCTGGCTTGCTGAGAAGAGTCGGGCGTCAGTCAGGATATTCAGAGTTGCGCTTATGTCCATTGTCGGGGTCACCAATGTAGAAGATACGACAATAGAGAGATCTCTCAGGGACCGAAGTCCAATGAGAGTTGTTTGGATGTTATATTTATGCAACTGATTTAAGAAACTTCGATAGTGCGATGCAGAACTCGTCAGATTTGACAGGAGTGACGCCACAAATTCATCCCTTAAGGGGGTGAAAATTTGGATGGAAACCATTTCGATTGAATTTGGTATATAGATGGTTTGAGTCCTGGGCAAGGACAAAGCGTAGTTTTAATTCCGGAAATCATCCTCTAAGGGGGTGAAATGGTGGTTTCAATTTGGATGGAACCCATTAGGATGAAATTTGGTGCCTATAGAGATAGTTTTACTCGCGTAGAAGAACAACAAATAGCTTTTGTCCCGAAAAAAATCCGTCAAGGGCATAAAATAGGGGGTGAAAATTTGGATGTACCCTATTTGGATAAAATTTGGTAAAGAGATAGTTTGGGGTTCCTAAAAAGGATAATGCATAGTTTATGGAACTCATTTAGTTGAAATCTGGTTAAGAGATAATTTGAGTCCTGGGAAAGGACATCTGATAGTTTTATTCTGGAGATCATTCCCTATGGGGGTGAAATGGGAGTGAAAATTTAGTATAGCGATAGTTGGGAGTCCTAGGGAAGGACATAGGATAGTTTTATCCCGATGTGAGTGACCCATTTAGATGAAATTTGGTTAACAGATAGTTTGAGTTCCGGAAAAGGACATAGGATAGTTTTTATCCCGGAAATCATCTCTTAAGTGGGTGAAATGGGGGTTGAATATTTGTATGAAGCTACTATACAACCCATTTAGATAAAACTTTGTATAGAGGTAGTTAGTAGGCGCGGCGTTGATAAGCACAAGGTGGACTGATGACCTGGTAAAGGTCGCGGGAGTTCGCTGGATGCGGGTGGCGTAGGATTGGTCACTTTGGAACTCTTTGGGGGAGGCCTATGTCCAGCAGTGGACGTCTTTCGGCTGATATGATGATGATGATAAATGATAATAATGATAAAGATAGTTTGAGTCTCGGGTAAGGACATATGATAGTTTTTATATCGGAAATCTACCCCTAAAAGGGAAATGGAGGGTGAAAGTTTGTATCGAGTTACGACACAAACGAGTTCTACGCGGACGAAGTCGCGGGCAAAAGCTAGTCATTAATATAATATATGTTTAAGTATACCTCCGGAGAGAAAATCCAAAATATTCTACATCGCCAATGATGTAATATAAAATATACGTAGATATGTTATAAGCGGTCCAAACGTGGCACACTAAAACTTGGTCAAGTCGCACAGCTTAGTATCTCTTAGTAGTCTGTGCAGCTTGCCATAGTTTTGCGTCGTCAATGGAAACGAAAGCTGTCAGAATTTGGAGGCCATTTTTAAACACGGAATTTCGCATAGACAACATATCTACCTATTTTTTAATTACATTATTGTACATCGCGCTATTGAAAATTTCTCTCGTTGAACGCCAGTCCTGTCAATTTGGTCTGGATCGACATTTGACTGACATTCAAATATAGACTCTTTGAGTAATGATAACAAAGATAATACAAAAGTCACGCGGATCATTGCATTTTCTGCGCATACTAAGTAGCGTTGCATTGGCGTTGCACCGCCTGAGAAGGCTACTCGCCCCACGTTACTTGTAGCGTTAGGTATCTAGGGCAGTGATGAGCTAATGAATGGGTACCACAACGTTACAAAATACAATTTATTCAACTAAGTAAGCTATGGGTCAGGTACGTGCGTCGAGTAGCCTTCTCAGGCGGTAATATAAATTGGATCGCCGTGTAGCTGGTCGGTACTGTCCTGGGAGCTCTGGTGTCCGGCGCGAGGCGCGAGACAGCGACGGAGGCGAATCAGCGCCCGGCAGTGCAGGTTTCTTGACGGAAATAGCCCGTACCTCAAACCCCAAAGCGGGGGAAAACACTGCACTTATTAAAATAATGCCGTAGGGCCGTAACAACACAAGTAGGTAACAACAGCGTTACAACTATTAACAGCACGGAAGGTATTAAAACTCCGTAAAATCGCGAGACAAAGGCGGCCAACTGATAACGCGCGCAGGGCTGTTATTCTCTACGCGTTAATGCGGCTCACCCCGCCGGTGTCCCGTTACGAAACTAGACCTTTACCTACGCTTAATTACTACGCATCGCAGTGTCAAGGTATAATTGTGGGTGAGCGTTGAGGTGAGCTTAAAACAAGTTACAGAATAGGGGGGCAGGAGGGGCGTGCGTCCAGTGCCGGAGTCTGTTCGGGAGTGATGTGGCTAGTAGCAGCGGCCGGCGGACCGTTAGAACATGGCGGATCGAGATCGCGAAAGCCGGCTCGTAGAGAACAGGGAAAGTCGATAATATCGATATCGGTATCGATGACTATTAGTTAGGGTTTCTTCGTTAATTGTATTTATGTAAGTGTTAACTGTGTGTTTGTTTTAGAAATAGGATAATATGTATGATACTAAATTGTAGATTTACTGTTTTGTTATGTACATTTTGATTACTACGGTTCAAGTCTTATATATGAACCTTAGTAATAAAATAATGCTACAACCTATACATATCAGTATTTAGTGTCGCCGTGATTCTATATTTCTAAACTTTTGTTTGGTAACTGAGATCATTGTCAAGACCGTTTATTATTAACTCTACAAACTCTAATTCAATATTGGCTATACTGCTTAACCAGAAATAAATATCTACACAAGCCAATTGTCTACACATCTAACTTTTTTCCAGTATATTAAGTGGATCGATTACATCATAGTTTTACAATATCAACTACTCTAATTCTTTATTTAAAAAAATTGAATTTTTTCGTTCACCAAAATGCAGATGTTCCAGACTCCTAAAAACAGATTATTGTAAAGAAACTAAAGTGTTATTGGATATGTTACAGTTTTTTGTAAATCTAATTCTATATTTACATAGTTCTAGGCTAAAATTAAAATATTTCAATGTAACCAAAATCGTCCCTTGGCTGCGAAAACAACTTAACTGCATGACATGTAGTTTCGAGAAAAACGCATTTTGCCAGACAGTGGTTCGTGGTTGAGGATAGTGTCCACTGCCTGGCAAGAATTAGAATGTTGATGGGGGAGTAGACAGGGTGAGTGTGGACTTCACCCCAGAGGGGTTTATGGCAGTCCACACTCAGAGAGAGACTCTGAAGTACTGTCAACACAATAGTAGTTCTTTATTCATTAACTCACACGGTATATATACGAGTAGCTACATGTATTATCATTCGCACATCTCGCACGTAGGTACTTAATCTACGGCACGTATTATACAATATCTAATCGCTAATTTAGAATGTGCCTCGTCGGCACATATCTCCCCCCTTACAACAAAAATGGGATGAAATCCCATTTCCTGCTAAGTAACTGGTCACATATACATATATGAGAAAAGTAGGTAGGTACCTACACAATAACAATTAAATCAACTATATCACTAAAAAACAAAGTACTTTATATTAGGCACCCGCATTTCTAAGCTCGTTTTCGGATGCTTGAGAAATGTTAAACTTTCTGTGTGTATATATAAGACCACTACATTTATAAAGCAGTGCGAAAGAAAGTACTTACAATAGTCGTGTACATACAATCCAGGCTTGAATTACCTTTTCGGTCAATTACAAGTTGGGCTTGGCACATAAAAAAAATAAATAGAGGCATATATAGGCTCAGAGCAGCAGCTTATCTCATCCTGGGCATTCGTCTTCCAGGGCAATATTACATACATCACAATAATAGAAAATACAAAAATATGATTCTTAATACAATTAAAAATAGCATCTTAAGTAAATTACCTTGAAAATGGAAACCGTGATGTGCGTTTATAAAAATATGCTGACGACGCGACTCCGCGACCTTGATCTTGACAAAAAACTATCCAACGCTCAGCGCTGCGTCGACACTTTATTACGCGTGCTGCGAATTGCTTCTGCTCTGTATAATTATGATTATGACGAGTTTCATTTTCGCCAACTGTGTTGCGTTGCGACGCTATCCTTGCAATGAATGACGTCTTCGACCTTACACTTCTTCTTCGCGAAATATTGGAGGCAGGCTTAAACGGCTGCAAATTTTTCATCCAGTATGACCCCGGGCCGTGACGCAGCAGGCGTCGCACCATGGACGCTGCTCGATGGACGGCGAAATGTCGGCCACGATTAGTGTGGCACGAAGGCGCGTGACAAAATGCACAATTTGCTGTTTTAGGCTTCTTGGCTTGTCGTGTGCGCTGTAATATGAATTAACATATTGGCGCTGCTTCTCAGTTATGTCTTCCTTGTCGGAATATCATACTCGATGAGAAGGCGTTCGAATGGGGTCCTGGAGAGAAACATGAGAATGCGTTTTCAATCTGGTCTCTTCATCAACAAGGGCGTAGTTCCAGTTGGGAGTGCGTTGTTCTGGTCGGGAGCGGATCCTTATCGTCGGGAGCGGCGCGTTTCTTCATTGGACTTTTGTTTTAGGCAGTGTTCCATATATCTACCTAATGCAAGCGGGCGCGGCGTATTTCTTCAGGCGGGTGCAGCGTGTTTCTTTAATGTGGCGCGGCGTATTTTTCGAGTAGGTGCGGCGTATATCTTCGAGCGGGCGCGGCGTATATCTTCGAGAGGGTGCAGCGTGTTTCTTCAATGTGTCGCGGCGTATTTCTTCAGGTGGGTGCGGCGTATTTTTGTCCCCACTTAACCAGATGGTTGCGCGTTCAGTCGTCGGAAGTAGCCGTTTTGATTTTGTTCAACTTCTTTGCCAGATCGTTGCGTATTTAGTCGTCGGGGCGCGCGTATTTCTTCAGGCGGGTGCAGCGATGCGTGTTCTTCTTGTTTCAGTCGGGGTCACCACTTTGCCAGACAGTGGTTCGTGGTTGAGGATAGTGTCCACTGCCTGGCAAGAATTAGAATGTTGATGGGGGAGTAGACAGGGTGAGTGTGGACTTCACCCCAGAGGGGTTTATGGCAGTCCACACTCAGAGAGAGACTCTGAAGTACTGTCAACACAATAGTAGTTCTTTATTCATTAACTCACACGGTATATATACGAGTAGCTACATGTATTATCATTCGCACATCTCGCACGTAGGTACTTAATCTACGGCACGTATTATACAATATCTAATCGCTAATTTAGAATGTGCCTCGTCGGCACACGCATTTAAAGATTTGCATGTTAATATTTATATGAAGGGCCGATAACAGCTTAAGCATTTTCGTGTTTTTATATAAATAGTTTATCGTTTATTAAGACTTTTTGACAAAATTTACTTATTGTTTAGGACAAGAGGATAAAATTAATGGTTTACCGTAAAAAGTGCTGCAGTTAAGCGGTTTTTCCTGAAGACACTTTTTTTTGTATCTCCTAAAATAATAGCCTTAGATCGGTATTTTCGAGTTATAATACTTTTTGATGTAAATTTATAACCGTTTGACCTGAATAAAGTCTTCAATATTTAAAAATCACGATGCAGTTAGTAGGTCTTGCTTGAAAGAATTTTGAAATTTAGGAATTAAAAGCACTTATAATTAGAAAATACGTGTACAATGTACAATTTTGCGTGGTTTAATTACATTATCTTTTGTAATAGTAACCTACATCAAAACTCTTACCTGATTTTTGTCAAATTTGTAACATTAGAAACACTGGTACTTCGTGACTATACTGCTGACCGGGGCCTGAGTTTATTGCAAACAATGTAAAATGCCGTCTCCATTGCTTAAGCGAACGAAGTTCTATGCTTCAGCTTAGGCCGAAATTCGTTCGTAGTTCATCGAACAGGTCCTTTAATAATATATAATAAATTTTTTGAGTTACTTTTTCAAAATTAAATCAAGATTTTTTTTTTTAAAAGACATGCTTGCGAGTTGCACAACTCACTGAGCCACATTATGCGTGAGCGAGAGCGACAACGTTGGTAATTAATAATTATACTATCTATATTTCAGTAAAAGCACACTTTATAACATATGACAATTCAGACTACTTATAAGTATACTACCAAATGCAGGCAATTGAATTATTTTTGGTGAGAATGGAGTACTTCTAATTATTTTTTTATATTCCAGTGCGGGAATCAAGCTTCAGTCTTTCAGTGAGTATAGAACGTAATATAATACATTTCAGATCCAGTCCACTTTACAATACTACCTCACGGGTTACAAGTTCAGCAAAGTGGTTACCCTTTTCTTTTGTCCAGTCCAGTTTAACCAAACTACCTCACGGGAGGCAAGTTCAGCAAAGCAGCTTCTCTTTTTAGGTCTAGTCCATTTCATCAAAATACCATACAAGTTTAGCAAAGCGAGTGTTCATGTAAAAACACGAAAATACATTAGAAATTATTGGCCCTTCACCTTCATTTGCATTTTACTTAATACTAGGTTTCATGCAGTTAGGCGGTTTTTGCTGCAATTTGAGTATTCATATAAGTATTGCACAATAGAACCATTATGCTTGCAAGGAGTATCAACGCTCACTTAGGCGGTTTTGGTTAAATGAATAATGTGTGATTTCGAGAGTGAAACGTAACAAGCAAAACCGCTTATATTACACTTAGTTTGTTTTTGCTTTGAACAATTTTAACTATTGATTCTTTTGGTTGTCTGGCAAAACATATTATGTGGTGGTTAGAATATTTTGTCAGATTATAAAACACAAATTTTTATGTTATCGCTGGCTGCAAAAATCTAGTATATCCGGTTAGCACAATTCTACTGTTATTAAATTACAAGTTTTGTTCAATCTAGCTATTATAACAGAGACTTGATAGGTTTTGGCTAGTAGATTATCTTTAAATGCGTTGTTATCTAACCTTATCTTAAAACCACGTATCGAAAAATGGGCTTTTGTAGCATCAAAGATAATTAAGACAAGGAAGATTGCTCACTCCATACAATGCTACTAGTCACACGTAAATCTTAATATCGTCGCCGGTACCTCGTAGTTCCCCTTAATATTTTAGATGGCGTTGTTTTCAATGTAAGCGGTGAAGCAGGCTGTTAAGTAGTCACCCCTAACATAAGATTCAAAATTTCGGGCCGTGCGGCCATTTGATTTTGGTCGAGTGGTTCGGGTGTTGAATGAATGAATGAATGAATGGTTTATTCACAATGAATATATGATACATAAGATCTTAAATATTGGTATACATGTTTCTTCCCATAATATATTCAGCCCGGTCAGGCATATGAAATGAATGTTTGACTCACAAGTCTGAGTACGTCGGTTCGCGTCCCAACTCCTGTAACCTGTTTTTGTATTTTTTCTTGCCACGAGACACGTCACGGCGTCAGTTGAGCGTTTTTCAAAGTGTACAAAATTTTTTTTTTCAGGATACGCATTTTTTTGTTTTATCTTACTCAGAATCTTTGCAACTATCGATCCTCATACAAGAAGAATAGTGTCTTAAATATTCCATTCCAGTTCGTCCCATTGTTTTATGCAGTCTTTTTTTATTTACATGGTTGTGACGCACTGGAAGAAAAACCTTACATAGTAAAATCAGGGAAACTTTTTTTCTTGTATGAGGATCGGTAGTAATAAAGATTCTGAGTAAGATAAACAAAAAAACAAATTCTGAAAAAAAAAGTTGTGTACACTTTTTTTGAAAAACGCCCAGTTGTGCTAGTCCCGCTAGATAAGTATACTAGAACAGTTTTTAGAATTTAGCAGAATGCAATCGTTTTCATTTTATTCAAAATTTTCCGAAAAATATTTGTAATTTTAACTATTGGTGAAGAACCTTAATAATTTTTGATTTTAAGCAATCACCCGTAATTTTATAATTGGGCTGTATTGTGTATTTAAAATTTGCTCTGCAAAATTTCAGATTTTTCCATTAAGTAGTCTCTATGGAAAGTAATTTACAGTAAATCTAGTTCCGAAATCGCGTGGACTTAACGTAATTATCATTCCGAAATCGGCTTTTTCCCTGACCATTTCTCACAAATATTTTTGACTATTTCGTGTAAAAATTTACTTAGTCTAAAGATAGCTTGCATCAGGTTTTCAACGTATGTATTTAAGTTACTTTCTGTGCTAATTGGATTTCAAATTCTATGTTAATTTTCGTGTATGAATTGTCAATATTGTAAGTGCGGCTATTTCTTACACCTATTTTGAATGCGTTAGCTCCCCAGGACTCTAGAACAGTATTTAGAATCAAGCAGAGTGCACTAGTTTTAATTTTATTCAAAATTTTCCGAATTATATTTGTAATTTGAACTATTTGTGAAGTTTAAACCTTATTTATTTTTGATTTTAAGCAAACGCTCGTAATAAAATGATTGAACTGTATTGTGTAGTTATCGAACTATAGCTCTGCAAAATTTCAGATTTTTTCGTTGACTAGTCTCGGTGAAAAGTAATTTATAGTAAACCTAGTCCCGAAATCGCGTGGACTTAACGTAATTGTCACAGCGGCGCTACCACGAAGTCCGAATCTCGAATTTCGTATATCTCCGTCTCTATCGCTCGAGTACTATGAACCATAAGTGCGATAGAGACGGAGATATACGAAATTCGAGATTTGGACTTCGTGGTAGCGCCGCAGTTTTCAAAGGCCTTAAGCCTCTGCTAGACGGTCGCTAACACGCCCCTCCGACCGAGCGACCTTGGTCCGCACTGACCGTGTAGACAGTTGTTTGCAGTAAAATTTCATACTACAGCGGTCGGTGCCGACCAAGGTCAATCGGTCGGAGGGGCGTGTTGGCGACCGTCTAGCAGAGGCTTTAAACATCGCACGTAGCAACAACGAGTAGGTAAATATTTTAGTGTGCTTTGGCCTTGACATCACTTGACCGCCATGTTGAATGCCGTGTTAAGCCCCTGCTAGACGGTCGCCAACACGCCCATCCGACCGGGGCGACCTTGGTCCGCACCCACCGTTGTTTGGAGCAAAATTTCATACTACAGCAGTCGGTGCCGACCAAGGTCGCTCGGTCGGAGTGGCGTGTTGGCGACCGTCTAGCAGGAGCTTAAGATTTCTGTGATTTAATTATCGAACGAGCGAGCGAAGCGAACGAAGTTTTATGCTTCAGCTCGCTCAGCTTGTGTCGAAAATCATTCGTATGTCCGGTCACAGAATAAGTACCTACCTAATAGTACGTCCGGTGTCTGTGACGATTTGGAAAGGAATATTTAGCACACCTTGTTTCTTGTATGAGGATCAACAGTATCAAGGATTCTGAGTAAGAAAAACAAAAAATACGAATTCTGAAAAAAAGCTTTTTTTGAAAAACGCTTGTAATATTTTCTTAATGCTATATTTCTGAAATATCACTTGTAAGACCGTGAAAAATTCTCTTCGAAAAAATCTTACGAGTGAAAAATTATATATTTTTCACTGTTTATTTATTTTTTCTTTTAGGGATCAGTATTTTCCACCAAAATTAAATTAAATTTGTATTTATAATAAGCAAATACAATATGGCACAAATCCCAGTTGCATCAAAAGATTATTAAAAATAATAATTCAGAACAAAAGCTATGGCACTACTTCACCTTCATGCAAAGAATATAGTTTTTCTAGATTTTTTTGTACAACAAGTGCTCAAAATTGATACGGATTTATAAACTCCACAAAATGGCCTTTCACATACAGTGTACATACACACCATACGTGTTTTCATTGAAAATTAATTCTTTGTGTCTGTTTTAGTCGATAACTAAAACAGACACTAATAGGTCGCATAGCAGACAAAGCCTACTTTTTCCACATTCACCCCCGTTTTCCCATGCTCATGAGTTGAATCAGACTTTTTTCAGCACGTACAAATACTCATTATAGATCACTTTTACCACTGCATAAATTTGATATTTTTAATCCGAAGCGTACAATTTTGGCGCAAAAATTTCTAGTTTGAGGTTTTGGAAAAATATTACTTTTTTCGCCCGTCGCAATTTTTTTTCTGTAAGACTTATCGATAAATGTTGTATAAAAACATGTAAGGAATTTAATCATCTTTAAACTTGCTATAGACACTTTTGTCAAAGAAGCAACAATGAAAGTACTATATCAAAAACACAAAAAAATGGCTTCTTCAAATGAGGATGGTTGCAAACGCACACAAGCGAGAGGTCGGAAACTTACATTTGTTTTCATGACCTCGTAGCCGACCAATATAAATCAAAACATATTCCTCTCCACCTTTTGCAAGGCAATGTATGGAGGCCATTCCCCACAGACTGGATTATAGGTACTTATCTAAAAAAAAAAATGTTTTTTTTTTTATATAAGACGTGCTTGCAAGTGTTATAGCTCACAGAGCCAGTAGTGTATAAATAGGTATCTATACATAAAAGTGGAGAAGACACTAAAGGCCAAAATAGACGGTCGCCAACACGCCCCTCCGACCAAGCGACCTTCGTCCGCACCGACCGTGCAGACAGTTGTTTGCAGCAAAATTTCATACTACAGCGGTCGGTGCCAACCAAGGTCACTCGGTCGGAGGGGCGTGTTGGCAACCGTCTATTTTGGCCTTTATTCGAATACGTGGTTATGTTGCAGACTTTGATCGATAATCGAACGCGGAGCGAAGTGAACGAACAATATTTTTTACATACACTTTTACATGTCAAATGGTATTTTACAATGTACTTCATATTAATAATTTTACACAATAATCATTTAAAAATTGCAGATTTTAACCACAAAATACCTAAACGGTTAACAAACTAAATGTCACTAAATGAAAACAATAAAATCCAAAATTATAAAATAGGTATTAAGTAACTGTTTATTATATTGTAAGGTAAGGTGGGTAATAATTATGTTACTCGTACTCTTCGAAAATTTTGGCTTGCTAGTAGAAACTAGCCAATATGTATGTTCTTATTTACGTTCATATATTAAACTTAAAAATCTGACTGTACTTAAAAATTGTCTATGACAGCAATTAGGTACCTAACCTACACATTGCACGTCGCACGGGGCGACCACCGTCCCCGTATTTAAACGAGTTCGCACGGGAGAATTGGTAATATCGATACCTGCAGACTCAAAGGGCGTAACAGTCATTGAAACAACATGTAGTTACGCCCTTTGAGTGTGCAGGGCCAACTTCCCAAGGTCCGCCGCTGCTGTAAGATATAAGTGTGTCTATGTATGTTTATAGACTGTACTACGGGTTATGAGCAAAAATAGACCTTACATTTTGGAAGTAAGGTTGCAAATTTACTGTGTGGTAGGCGGTTGGTAATTGTCGCGTCAACCAATTATTATTTTAGAGCATAACTCTAAATGTTTACATAGCTCAGAAGCTATCTGCCAGACTAAAGTGCTAAGGGTGGAAGTTCAAATCTCATACATAACGAGTATGAAATTTTTTTTTGTTTATTGATATTTGTAGTTTTAGAATTTAGTACTTTAGAATAAGTTTAAAATCATTTGAAATATTACCGATACTATAATATGCAAATATGAATACCGAAAGTGTCTAGCGGCAACTGCGGCAAGTTTGTGGTAAGTAGGTATTTATAAATGTTGTACTTTGTGCGTCGTTATATTTGTTAGACTCCGATCGATCGATCTCTCGTGACCAGCCTAGTCTAGCGCAGCGCATGCTGAGACTGGGGCCTATTGTCACGGGTGTGTAATGATCGGTATAAAAACAAATAATATAATTTCATTGGGTATAACCATTTTTGATATAATTTCAAAGGGTAGAATCATTCATAGTATATAATAAACGTTTGGTATAATATCAAAATATATATTTTTATTTAGTATAACTATCATTCGGTATCACGCTTATTTCCTATAACGATCATAGAGTATAATTCTTATTTGATATACATCTCATATTGTATAATGATCAAGCGGTATAATTATTATGTGCAAATTGCGTTTTACGTTAGCTAACCTTTTTTTTTTTTTTTTTTTATTTTTTAAGAGGGGAAAATGCTTTTCGCATACCACCAGAGTGTGGGGACGGACCCTGGTGGTTATGTGGGACTCCCATGTCGGCTGATGAGGCCTATGGTTTACCCACTAAAAACCCCTCTATTTGCCGCCTCTACGCTAGAAAGCGAGGCCACGGGAACGCCCTAGGCACACTTCCGCAACCTCGCCAGCGGCTGTCCGCACTGCGGACTCAACTCCGGGGAAGTAGTTTCCCCCTACCTCTGCAAAGGGGCGCACCGAGAGACGGCACGCCCACCACTCAGGGACCTTTGTGTAGGCGACAGACGTCCCCATGCCCGTCGCCCACAGGTACCCTTATGGGGGAAATCGGCGGTCGTAGGCCAACCGCCGTCGCCCCACGCGTTTGCGGCGCATCGGTTGGGAGGCCGGATTGTCCTCCCTCACTCGCTCCGCTGCCTCCTTCTGCATCATCACGTCCTCGCAGAAGGAAGCCACCGCCTTCCATGCCCTGTCGCTCCCCACCATGGCTTCCACCACGGCGGGCAGGAAGAGGTCATGCCCCACCACGGCCACGAGTGTGGCCCGCTGCTCTGCCCAAGCTGGGCACACCGCCAGCGTGTGCTGCGCCGTATATTCGGCGTCGCCGCACTCATGGCATTCCGCTGTCGGTTCCCGTCCCGCCACCCTGCACAGATATCTCCCGAAACAGCCATGCCCCGAGAGAATCTGCGCAAGGTGAAATGATAGGAACCCCCCCCTTCCTTCCGACCCATCTTTCCAGGACTGGCCGGATTGCTCCGATGGTCCAGTGGCCGGCACTTGGCATCTCCAGCCTTTCTCTCCACTTCTGAAGGAGGACACGGCGGGAGTCTGATCTCCACCGCCTGATCTCCTCCAGGAGTGGTTGCACCCCCCTGTCCTGTTGCGCCTCGGTGACACGCCAATACACATCGGCCAGAACCAAGGCGTCGAGGTCCCAGGGCGGAGTCCCCGCCAGCACGCAAGCCGCCTCGTACAAGACGGTGCGGTATGCCCTCGCCATCCTGACCGCCATGACCCGCTGCGGCCTTCGCAGCTGGGCTTGATTTTGGGCGCTCAGGGATTCGGCCCAAATGGGCGCTCCGTACGTAGACGTTAGCTAACCTAACCTTTTTTTTTTTTTTTTTTTTTTTTTTTACTTGGGGAAATGCCTTTACGCATCCCACCTAGCCGAGGTACTAGGATGGGTATGACGGGCTCCCGGGAACCCCCCGGACTACCGTCTAAAACCACCAAGGTATGCCCTCTCTGCCGTGTAGTAGGGGCGTCATGGGATCGCGAACATTTCACCACGACGCCCCTCGGCAACAGCCGCAGCTGCCCTCACTACTGAGGCAAAAGCCCCCCCTCTCGTCGTAAGCGTGCAGGGCGACACCACACGCTTCCCGACCCGACTAAAGGACCTCTACGCCGGGAGAGGGTGATAGACCTCGGATTCACCCTCTCAGGTCCCCTTGTAACTTTTTATAGAGGTTTTCTCCCTCGCAGCCACAACTCGGCCCCGGCCTGGCAGTCGCAGCCCCCGCGCCTAACATGAATCCTCTGATAGCAGAGGATTTGTCAGGGTTCCGGGTCCGTTATTTATTATAGAGGCAAACGGCAATGGCCTCTCCCTCAAGCCGCACCTGGGGAATCTTACGATTCCCTGGGCGGAACCCCCCGATCCCCCCCGTGTCGGGTTATTGGTAACACCAGCAAGCGATAACTTAGGGTTCACTAAATTATCACTTGCCGTTGTCTCCAGGGCGCACCGGCCAAGACACTACCCATTCCTGCGGATCAACCGAATCAAGAGGAATCGGTAGAGTCCAGACACTCGAGGAGGTTACCCGACCTAGCACCCCTAGCTAACCTAACCTAACCTAACCTAACCTAACGTAAACCTAACCCAACCGCCAGCGTGTCGACGTCACCCCGCTTCGCGGGGTGCCTATTTCCGCTCTAAGGGACACAAGTGAACCCTAACCTAACCCACCAATAGTACAATTATTGCGAGTGTTGTTTTTTTTTACTGCGGGGGGCTTCGCCTCCCGAGTCCCCTTGTGGGGGGCTTCGCCCCCCCAACCCCCCTTTTTTCTGGCTACCCTTGCTTGATAATATCAACTGTACATTAGACGGAATGAGCATTATATCCAATGTTCAATATAGCAAATATGCATTATACTTAATGTATGTTATACTAAATATTATTATATCAAATGATCGTTATATAAAATGATAATTATACCATATGAAAATATATTAAGTGTTGTTATATATACAACTCGAGAATTATATCAGATGAGCGTTATTGCGAGTAATATTATATCAAAAATATTTATAGCCATCGTTACGCACCCTATTGTCACATATTCTGTTTTGTACTTACTGTTTGTTAGTTTATTATATATATATTTTTCTAGTAATTTTTATTTTTCATTATTTTTTGTGGCAATAAATACTTATTCTGATTTTATAATTCAGCAAGGGGTACGCTTTTTGGAAGTTATGGTCTTATTGTATACGACTGAAAACATTGAAAAAATTACTAAACTGTAGTCGGAATAACCATGTGGTGTTGTAAAACTATTGGTTATGGTTCATTTTAGATTACAGTACAATAAAACAGTGGTAAAGTAGATATTAGTAAATGATTTTAATTAAGTACTGATTTAAAATCAAAATCTGATTGTTTAACCATTTTAAGTTTATTTAGTTATGCACGATATTTAAATATGCGCCATCTAGCGGAATGCTAGAAAAACGTGCGACCAATGGATCTAGTCACCGATTAAAAACAGCTTTGTATTATTTTGTAATTTTCGTGTTATGTTGTGACAATGGTGTATTTTGTGCCTTAAAATTTGTTAATGTGATGACTTAGGACACTAAAATGCACTATTTAGACGAATTCTACGCTACTTTTTTCATTGAGAGCCTAGTAGCGCCATCTCGGATTACTTTGTGAACTGCGACGACGTTTCCAAAGAGTTAGCAATCTTCCTTGTCTTAATTATCTTTGGTAGCATGTAGATCTGGGAAAGCATAATCTAACAGTATTAATATCTCAGTTTTGTCCAAAACGGAGCTTAAGCGGTTTTCGCAATCAAGGGACGAAATTTTGTATAAGTATTATTTAACATGCATAAAAAAAGAAAAAACTTTAATGTAATAAAAAAACCCATTTTTGTTCAGCCGCTGGTCTACTATAGATTATCGGTAAGTAAACTATGTTCACATTACATTGCCGCGTTTGCTTTGAGCGTTTAATCTAACGTTGGGTGTTAAGAGACGATGAATATCAGAACAAGCGATCCTGTCGCGCATTGCTACGAGTTCGTGGCACAAGAGAACTTATCATTCGTCTGTCAAATCTAGCAACTAGTGTTGTTCGTTCTACAACATTATTTCGATGATCGATTTTAATCGATATCGGACAGACGAATGATATTTACCATTTTAAAAACGCCAATTTACACCCCTTGTTTTGTCCACGAATAAATGTTTTCTTTCTTTCTTTCAATTTTGTATTTATTGATACAAACAAGCTTGAAATATGTCGTAATTTTACACGGCAGCTTTTAAAATGGAGGGTAATATATATTCGGGTAGAGAGTTCATGTATGTGAAATGTTTATCCTTTGAACGTATAATACATTTATAAATCATTCGTCTGTCTACATCATTCGTCTGTCTATATCATTCGTCTGTCAGAAAATCGATGTCATTCATGTGAATCGATTAGTGGTGTCGCATTTGAATCGATTTCGTGCGACCAACGGGGAATTCGCATCACTAATTCGCCCTTGTGAAGTCACAGTAGGTAGAAAAAAAGTGACACGGTTGGTTTTCATACAGATTGAGGTGTTTAAGTTATCTAGTGTATATTTAGATCTGTGGACGAATGTTATATTTTTCAAAAGAAATCGCGACTACTTACCTAAAAAAAGTGCGCTAATCAGAAACTGGAACATAGTACTAATAAAAAACTCTCAGGCAACAAGACCGTCGCAATGCATGAAAATGTGTGCTCATGAATTATTTATACCCTGTCCTTATCAACCACTTGGAAATGTATTACATTTATTCTTTATTTCATTGCATTATCGTAGTCGTATAAAAAGGCCACTGGTACGGTCGGCCAAAAACGTGTTCTACCAGTTTTGACAAAAGTTTCTGTGAGATCTGACTGACGCTAAGGTTACTGTCATAATGTTATTGCAAGTGGAAATCGACCTTGTTGTTTCATGAGTTTTAATGAACACATTTTTGGCCGACGTAAAGTCCCATCCAAAAATATTGCTGTAGACCCTAGAGTGTATATAAAAGCCCGCGGAGCCAGAAGCTCGCGAAGGAGGTCCTGAGTTAAACGGGTGCTCGAGGCCGAAGCGAAGGTCGTGAGCGTAGGTCGAGTGCGCACGTGAAACGAAGGGCCGACGAAGCGTGGCTTTTTTTTCGACCGACAAGCAATGTTGCCACTTTGCAAACCAAAGAGGTGCGTTAACGGAGCGGCTGACAAAATATAGGGTCGGGCAAACGCTCGGCCCGAACAAACACCCGCCTCGGAACGGCCTCTAAGCCGGTCCGCTATACTAAGGGAAGTCGCGATAGGGTTGCTACCGCTCGCTTCAGAACCGAGTCCCCAACCATGACCTCGGCAGACCGAGGGGTCCCGTCTGTCGAAGGTAGGTAGATGCGGGAAATGAAAAGACGGATGTTTGCCAAAATGCGAGCGAAAGGCGTGCGTGCGTCCGTTGCAAAGGTTCAATGGCGACTGAAGGTCAAGCGACGCACACATGCACAGCCCTTCCTTCACATTGCATTTTATTTTAAGTAGATTTTTAGGGAAGTAATTTTACGACACTATACTATTTTTGCATGCTTTATATATCTATGTATGGTTTTTATATTTATATTTAACGCAGTTTCTATGAGCCTTATGTCACACAGGTAGGCAACATACTCCAGCGTCAACACCCTCCCCCCCAGTGCTGCCCTAGCTGCACTCATCTCCCATTGGAACCAGTGCAACGCTCGTCACAGATCGCTTTAGAGTCCCTGATTTTGTTCTCACGGTAACAACCCTAACACGGCCATCCTTGCCTGGGAAGGTTTCCTGTATCACGCCCCGTGGCCATACGTTCCTGGGTCCATCGGGGTCAACTATCAGAACCAAATCTCCCACTTGTAGCGGCGTCACCTCGTGGTTCCACTTGGTGCGGGGTATCATTTCAGGTAGCATCTCTTTAACCCAGTGCCTCCAAAACATGTCTGCAAGCCGCTGCGCTATGCGCCATTGCTTGCGAAGGAAAAACTCTGAGTCATCGAATGCTCCGGGCACCGGTAGCAATGAAGATGAGCCAATTAGAAAATGATTTGGGGTGATGGATTCTTGGCTGCCAGGTTCGACTGATACGTGAGTAAGGGGACGGCTATTCATGATCCCTTCTACCTCAGCCATCACGGTAGCGAGCGTCTCCTCGCGCGGTGCGCGCTCCTTAAGGATGACCTTCAGAGATCTCTTCGTAGCCCCAATCAACCGCTCCCAGGCGCCTCCCCAGTGAGGGCTAAGTGGCGGAATGAACGTCCAATTTATCTCATGTGCGGCTCCTACTCTCTTCAGTGCCTCCATGTCGATCTCCTGAACGGCTCGTTTTAATTCGGTATCTGCGCCCCTGAGATTCGTGCCGTTGTCGGAATAAAGGCAATATGGCCAGCCTCGCCTGGCTGCCATACGACGCAGGGCCATAATGAGGGAGTCTGAAGTGAGGGAACAGACTATCTCGATGTGAACTGCCCGCACTGTAAGGCAGGTAAACAGGACGGCGTACCTCTTCTCCCTGCGTCTCCCGATAGTAACCTCCATCGGTCCAAATAGGTCGACGCCGCAGTGCGTAAATGCGCGCTGATGGTGCGCCATCCTAGCAGGGGGTAAATCGCCCATCCTGGGTATTTGCGGTTTAGCTCGGCGAAGCCTACAAAGCATGCACTTGCTTGTCACGTGTTTTACTGTAGGCCGCAGTTTTATAAGCCAATACTTTTGCTTCAGCTCATTCACCACGGTTTCTTGGTTTCCGTGTACTGCCCGGATATGATAATGTCTTGCAATTAATCTTGATACTTGGTGACGCCCATCTAGTATTACTGGCTGCTTAGTATCCATAGATACTCCAGAGGCTGCATCGATGCGTCCACCAGCGCGCAAGACGACATGGCTATCCAGGAACGGAGATAGTCTATTTAGCTTGCTGCTCCGTTCTATGATTCGTCCGCACTTGATTGCAGTCAATTCTTTGCAAAAATAATCCCTTTGCGCTTGACGTATTACAAGACATTCCGCCTGCTTCATGATGTCGGTCGGTGCAATCTCTGGTAACCTTTTGCTATTGTTAATGAATTTTAGAACTGCTGACTTAGCTCCTAGAAGGCGCCGCCAAGAGGAAAATCTATGAGGATCTGGAACCGGTAAGTTGTGGTAGTCAGCATCGTCCACGGTAAGTACTCTCTCCAGCACTGTTTCATCGATGTCGTTTAATCTTTCAGGTGCAGAGGGCCATTCTTCTGAGCGTAAATGTAGGAAAGCAGGACCGCAGAACCATTCACTGCTCGCTTCTAGCTTGTACGCGTTTGTTTTAGTAGCGGCATCCGCTATATTCAATTCAGTAGAAATATAGTGCCACTCTGTAATTTTACTGAGTAAATCGATCTCTCCTAGTCTGTTTGCGATAAATACTTTGTAATTCCTGTTCTCGTTTTGTATCCAATACAGAACCGTCGTAGAGTCCGTCCAGAAGTAACGCTCCACAGGCTTGATTCTGTGCTCATTCTCTATGCTCGATGCCAAGCGGCATCCAAGTACTGCAGCCTGAAGCTCCATCCGAGGAACGGTGATGGCAGGTTTAACAGGTGCGACGCGACTCTTACTCGCGATAAAACTGACTTGTACACCGCTATTGTTATCAATTACTCGCCAATATGCGACGCACGCATAGGCACTTGGGGATGCGTCGCAAAATATGTGCAATTGTAGTGTGTGTCCTAGGGTTGGACTATTAAAATACCACCTCGGAATTTTCAGATCTTTGATAGTCTGCAGTTGGGTCATCCATTCTCGAAAAACAGCGTATAAATGATCAGGTAGCTTGTCGTTCCAATCGATGTTTAGTTTCCATGTCGTTTGAATCATTATTCTTCCCTTAATTGTAAATGGCGCGAGCAACCCGTAAACATCAAATATGGACATTACGATACGGAGCGATGTGATTCCGAGCTGTCCGTGTTTTGAAGGAATGCCACCATTTCTGTAGTCGGATTACTATTATAAAAATCGCAAACATCATAACGCAAATAATTCGCAGGATCTATTGTATTCCGAGGTAATAGCTGACGCCGCGGGAACGATGGGGCAGCGGGGGGCGCCGCGGGGGCGGGGAGCGCGGGCGAGTAAACAGGAGGCTGCGCTCGCGCTGACAAAACTGCTGCGTCATTCCAATGCCGGCCGCCGCCGGAAGCACTGCACACATTGCCATGTACACACCAGCCTAGCGGTGTGCGTGTGACATAAGCCTGGAAACGATCACTTTATATAAATATGTCCTTATATAGTTTATGTATGTATATATATGTTATCGATCTACACTATCACTCTTTATGTACCACTTTGTATTGCACTTATTATATACTTCTATCTCCGTGCACTGAATCACTTACCTGTATGCAGTCATCCATTTGTTATTGTTTTTTTAACTTGTTTGCTCTTTTTTATAATGCCGCGGTTTAACAATTTGAAAGTTGGATTATTTAATGCTGGTTCCCTTGGTACGGGACACGACGAGCTGATTGCGACTATAACTGATACGAACGCGGATATCATTGCCATAAACGAGTCATGGCTGCGGGCTGGCGAGGATGGACGTGCTCCCGCCGTACCTAATTACCGTCTACGTCATGTTCCCCGGCCGGTCGAAATATGTGGAGGAAGGGGTGGGGGCGTCGGTTTTTTCCTGCGCCGGGGCCTCAACGCACGCTCACTACCACATCCTCCTGCTGCGCTCGTAGAACAAATGTGGTTAAAAACAATACTTAACAGCAAACATATAATAATTGGAACCGCATATCGACCACCACGGCTTGATGTTGACACTTTTTTTGATGCCATTACTGACTCAATAACTTCTTTTGTTAAATACGACCGACTGATTTTACTGGGTGACTTTAATATTAATTATACGGACAAGAACGACAGAAAATTTAAATGTTTGACACAATTTCTGACAATGATTGGCTTGACACAACATGTAAGCGACCCTACTCACTTTACGGAACACAGCCAGACAACTATAGACCTTATTTGCTCCGACGCTCGTGTTGTGTCTGTGGACGTGCAGCATATCCCGGACCTAGGGAGACATGCATTCATCACAGCCGAGTTTGACATTAAAAAACGGAAACCGACACCTAGACGTATTACTTATAGACCTCTGAAAGACATTAACCTTACTGAATTTAACAATGAACTTGACGCCATAAACTGGGAACAAATTTTATTACTTAACGACGTAAATGACATGGTTAGACTATTTAACTCACTGTTACTTGGACTTTTTGACAGACATGCGCCGGAAAAGACGATAGTGGTGAAGGAGGCACTTAAACCATGGCTCACGAGCAACGTTCGGCTCATGATGCGCCTCAGAAACGAGGCTCACGCACGTTACGACGAACGAACCAAGAGCGATGTTCACAAACGATATTACCTCGACCTGAAGCACCTTGTGATAAAAGCCATTTATAGCGAGAAACGCGCCTTCTTCACGCACCATATCAATGACATTACTGACTCGAAGACTCTCTGGAAAAACTTAAAGCGCACTGTTCTTCCAGATTCACAGACGCAGACTGACCTCCCGGCACAATTTGATGATCCTGACTTGATCAACCGGCATTTTCTTAATATTCCTGGAAAACAGGACATGACTTTATCTGACTTGACTTTTTTTGAATTTCATAGACATAACGACAACACTTTCACGCTCTCTGCTACCACAGCTGCTGCCGTCACAAAAATCATTACATCAATAAAAACTACAGCAAAAGGACTCGACTCAATTGACATTGACATGTTGCTTCTGACATTACCGAGAACTACAGACGTACTGACTTACATTATTAATATGAGCATTCTGACTATGACTTTCCCAGCTGACTGGAAAATCGCTCAGGTGATCCCGTTACCTAAAAAACCAAATCCTACTGACGTGTCTCAACTACGCCCTATAAGTATTCTTCCTTGTGCATCGAAGATAATAGAACGGGTAATTTGCGATCAGCTGTCCGATTACCTGGAGAAAAATAGCATACTCCCTGAACTGCAGTCGGGTTTTCGCAAGGGTCGATCGACAGCTACTGCGTTGCTCGATTTTTATTTTTTTATTTTATTTTATTTATTGGAGAACAAACAGAGTTAAATGTACAAAATAGTTACTTACAAGCTAGATTACAAATGAACATGCATTTAGCTCCTCGACAGTTCCCACTAAAACATAATACTATAATATATTTAGTTTACTTACTAACAAACGATTTTATTACAAAAGACTACAATTTCTTACTTATATTATATTATACTTACTACCTGTACATTACAAATTACAACGAAACCATCCTACCAACCATCATCTGGGATGATTTTTAGTAGTTCATTTTTGTACTGGCTAATGGACGTGTTGAAGATGTCAACCGAGACTAGGGTCTTATTGTACTCGTCACACATGCGGCGCAGCGGCGCTCGCACGCCGGCGTTACTCTTGCAGGTTGGCACGGCGAACAGGGCTGCGGCGGAGCTTGATCCGCGCCGCGGCGGCACCCGGAACTGCATACGATGCAGTAACTCGCAGCTATTGTATTTGCTTCGGCAGACTTTATACAGTACAACTGCATCTGATATTTTTCGTCGTTTTGACAGTGATGTGATTTTATATTGCTTTAGAAGATTTTTGTAAGACATTTTTTTACCCGTCAATCTCTTATGCATAATTCTTAGGATTTTTTTTTGAATAATTTCAATAGAATTGCAGTATTTGGCATAAAGAGGATTCCATATAACAGATGCGTACTCTAAGTGTAGTCGATAACATCCTACAGGCTCGTGATGTTGGTAAAATTACCTTTTTAGTTCTTTTAGACTTCTCCAGGGCCTTTGACTGCATTAGCGTACCTCTTCTATTATCCAAGATGTCTTATTACGGGTTTGATGTCACTGCAACAAAATGGTTCAGTAGCTATTTGTCTGGCCGTACGCAGGCAGTTTCGTTGCGTAGGGTGGATGGTGGTGCTCTGCGGTCCTCTGTTTGTCCTGTGACAAGAGGAGTACCGCAGGGTTCAATACTTGGACCCCTGCTCTTTATACTGTATAGCGCTGACATCACTAACAGTATAAAGAGCTGTAAGTATCACCTTTACGCGGACGACGTGCAACTTTATTTGTCTAGTGCGCCGTCAGACACATCTGCTGCCATTAACACGATAAATGCGGACCTTGCTCATATTTCTTCTTGGTCGGAGAGGAACTGTTTGGTTCTTAATCCTAGCAAGTCGAAGTATGTGGTTTTCGGGTCAAAACATCAAATCCGTAATACCCTTGATGCTCGAACTTCCGGGAATGTCGCCGTCATGGGCGAACCAATAGAGCAGGTGGTAGAAGCAACCAACCTCGGCCTTCTTATGGACGAGAATTTGCGCTTTGAGAACCACATACTAAATGTTGTGAGTAACTGCTTCTATCGCCTTAAAGTCCTATATATAATATACGTGATTACCTTAGTGTCGATTTGCGTGTCGACCTATGTGAATCGCTTATATTATCTAGGTTAAACTATTGTGATGTCGTGTATGACGGGTGCATTACTGGTCGTTCCAAGAGGCTCATACAACGAGTGCAGAACGCATGTGCTCGTTTTTGTTTCCGAGTCCCTCCCCGGTCCCACATCACTCCATACTTGAACGCCGCTAATTTGCTTAACATGTCTGCACGCC
Organism: Epinotia brunnichana; assembly: GCA_963854355.1. Lineage (NCBI taxonomy): Eukaryota > Metazoa > Arthropoda > Insecta > Lepidoptera > Tortricidae > Epinotia > Epinotia brunnichana. The sequence continues at coordinate 3,911,255 of OY977963.1, read as the reverse complement.
GACGCCTGCACCTTGCCACTCTGCTTTTCGGGGTGGTAAGACACGAAACCCCATCTTACCTTTTCAATAAACTGGTATGTGTTAATGAAGACGAAAGGTTGTTCCGTGAATCGATATTTATTATATTAAACCATTATAAACACACAATAATATAAATTACTTGACATTGCTATTTTACCGACTAGACAGCGATAGTCATAATTTATCTCATAAAGAAAACTGTTAGCAGCCAATATAAATCTACATAAGGTATACAACCTTAACACGCCTCCTTAGATTTATATGGCAACACTTATCTGCAATATTAAATTAACAAAGAAAAACATTTCAAGCATGGCAATATCATATCAAACTATATTCAACATTTGTCTGAATTTGAAGAATTTAATGTTTCCTAACGACTTTGTAAGAATGTCTGCAACATTATCTTCCGAATCTACTTTTACTATATCAATGGTTCCATTCTTAACATTCTCATGGACATAGTGATAATGCACTTCAATGTGCTTCGAATTCTTTGTGAAATTACCATACTTAGCAATAGCTATAGCTCCTGAATTATCTTCATAAATATTTACAGGTTTGTCGAACGCTATAAAAACATCATCAATAATACTACGCAATAAGCTTATTTCAGTTACAGCTTCTGACAACGCAATGTATTCAGCAAAAGTGGAAGATTTCGTTACACTGCATTGTTTCTTTGACTTCCAATACACGGCGTTACCAAATAATCTAATCACAAAACCAGAGGTAGACTTCCGGTCTACAATATCTCCTGCCCAATCGGCATCAACATAACAATCCATAATATTCGCCTTTAAATTCTGGTAATATGTTAGCTTAAGGCTTTTTGTCAAATACAAGTATTTTAAAACACGTAATGCATATTTGTAATGAATCTCATCATAGCAGTTTTGAAATCTGCTCAAGTAGTTGACACAAAAGGCAATGTCTGGCCGAGTACCAGAACTTACGTATAGCAAAGCTCCTATCAAATTTCTGTATTTAATATCCTCATTTAATTCGCGTTTCTCAAGTTTGACATTAATCTCCATGGGTGTTTTGGACAGTTTTGAATTCTCAATTTTATATTTTTTGGCTAACGACTCTATGTATTTTTCCTGGCTCAAAGTTAAAATATTTGCTTTTGCATAATCATACTCAACATCAATACCTATATAGTTTTTAACTTTGCCCATGTCCTTCATTTTAAAATAATTGCTCAGTTTACTTTTAATTGTAAGAACTGTTTGTTCATCCTTGCATGCAATCAATAAGTCGTCGACGTACTAATATATAAATCGTTTGGTTATTATCATTTTTGACATAAAGACAATAATCATATTTACTTCTCCTAAAGCCAATAGTTGTCACAAAATTGTTAAAACATTCGTACCATGCACGTGGGCTTTCCTTTAAGCCGTATAAAGATTTGTATAGTTTATACACTTTGTCAGTACCATCTTGATAACCAAGTGGCTGTTTAACATACACTTCCGATAACACTTTGCCGTTCAAAAATGCAGTCTCTACATCCATTTGATGTACGTTTAAGTTAAATTGACAACAGTACGATAGAAGTAATTTCAAAGTTTGCATCCTAGCAACAGGTGAATACGTATCATCAACATTGTCGGTTTGTTGGTAACCTCTTACCACTAACCTGGCTTTATAAAGTTCGGTAGATTTCTTCTTGTAAACCCATTTTACATCTAGTACCTTTTTCTCCTGAGGTGCAGTTACCAGTGTCCAAGTATCATTTTTCACCAAGCTGTTCATCTCACGATCCATAGCCTCTTTCCATCGTTCAGCCTCATCACATGTAGTCGCCTCCTGAAAAGTATCTGGAATCATCGCATCACAATAGTTAACAGTTATACAGTAGTAGCCAAATTCTTCGTCAAAACGGACTGGTGCTTTAGTTTGTCTCGCTGACTTTCTTTGCTCATTATTAATTTCATCTTCATCTCCTTTATCATTAATATCTTCCGTTTGAATCTCGTCTATCGTGTCTTCCCATTTTTCTTCATCTTTTTTGTTTTCTACTTCGTTGTCATCAAAACCAATAAGCTTTACATCTTCTTCAATTATGTCAACGTGTCTTGCCACGACTACTCTGTTATTAATTAGCACTCTGTATCCAACATCTGTATATCCCAGTAAAATTCCCATTTCTGCTTTTTTGTCCCATTTTGATACTCTCCTTTCTTCGGGTACTCTCACATAAACTTTACTGCCATACATTCTCAAATATTTTGCAGTTGGTTTCTCATCAAAGAATATCTCATACGGCGTCTTTTTTTCTGGTGTACTTGTCATAATCCGATTTTTTAAATAAGCTGCTGTCTTAATCGCTTCTGGCCAATATCGCCTATCAACTTTTGCTTCCGCCATAAGACATCGTGCCATATCCATTATTGATCTGTTGTATCTTTCTGCTTTACCGTTTAGTTCATGAATACCGCATACGGGCAAGGCTTTATCATTATTCCCTTCTCTCTGGCGAAGTTAAAAATTCTACCGTTTATATACTCTTTTCCATTGTCGCATCTTAATTCTTTAATCATTCTTCCTGTCATGTTGTGTACTCCATTTACATATTCTACGAAGCATTCATAAACTTGTTCTTTTGAGTTGATACAATATACTCTCGCTAAATTGCTGTAATCGTCTATAAACGTTAGAAAATATTTTTCTCCTTGATATCCCGTAGTTCTGTGTGGTCCATTTACATCAGTGTGTACGATATCTAATATATCTTTCGCTCTTGTCCTGTTGTTGTTAAATGGCAAGTTGTGCATTTTATTTTCAACGCAGATAGCACATTTCATAAAATCCGTTTCTATTTGCTTTGGCATTCTTTCTAATACTTGATTTTTGCACATCATATCAATACAATTGAAGTTTATATGTCCAAAAGTCCGGTGAAGCTTTTCTTTCATCGTCATTTCACTATGTACTGTATTTACGCCTATTTCTTTACAGACAAAACTGGTTATTTTATACAATCTCTCATCCTTCTTTGCAATTGCTATCAATTCTCTATTCATGTTATATATCTTCGTTGTGTGTCCTTTGGAAATTATTGTATGACTGTCAGTAATCTTCGAATAGCTTAATAAGTTAGCTTTCATCTCTTTCACATAAAATACATTGTCTATTATCACTTTATTTCTGTTCGCATAAACAGGAAAGTACGTTGTAATACTGCCAACCTTTGTGGCTTTCAATATTCTTCCATCTCCAACCTTTACTTTTATCGGTTCTTTCAATGTCACAAATTTGTCGAAATATTCGTCGGTATTTATAATGTGATCCGTGCATCCGCTGTCTAGAAGCCAATTTATCTGTCCTGACTTTATTGGAACATCTTCCTTAGCCATAGTCGAGTTGTTAACAATCGATGTGTGAAAGCTCTTTTTGTAAAAATCCGTATTATAATAACTTCCTCTGCCTCTATTCTGTCCATAATTGTAGTGGCCTCGTCCATGACCACGAGTTCGACCATAATGTCCGCGTCCACGACCACGGTTACCGTGTCAGCAATCTCTTTGTATATGTCCGAATTTTCCGCAAGTGAAACATTCATGTTTATTCTCAGACTCTACTTTAAATGCATTCGATCGGTCAGGAATTTCTTCGTTTACTTTTTGTATATTTTTCATTTTTATTTTGCTTTTTAAATATTCGACGGTTCTTTCTTTTTCCGGTAAAACGTCTATTAAATCGCCTATATGGCTGTAATTTCCCGGCAATGCTTTTAACATATAGTTCAATTTCTCGTTTTCTGATACCATGGCGCCGGCTTTTTTCAAAAAAGTGAAACATTCATGTTTATTCTCAGACTCTACTTTAAATGCATTCGATCGGTCAGGAATTTCTTCGTTTACTTTTTGTATATTTTTCATTTTTATTTTGCTTTTTAAATATTCGACGGTTCTTTCTTTTTCCGGTAAAACGTCTATTAAATCGCCTATATGGCTGTAATTTCCCGGCAATGCTTTTAACATATAGTTCAATTTCTCGTTTTCTGATACCATGGCGCCGGCTTTTTTCAAACTCGTCACAAACACATCGTTCAAAATCGTCGAAGAAAATATTAATGTCGGAATATTTCGCAAGCTTTATATTTTCTAAATTGCTTCTGCATACAATTTGCAACGCGGTTGATTGTTTCAAATACATTTCGTCGAATTTTAACATTATTTTATATGCTGACTCTACTTCGCTAATGTATTCCAGCTGTTGGTTCGTGATCGCACTATATATATAGTTTGTAGCCTCAATATCCATGTTTTCCCAATTTGCCGCATCATCTTTATCGCCTTTTAATCGTATCACAACTTCTTTACATTTTTTAAATTGTAAAAATTTCAATATGCGAGTTTTCCAGTTCGCATAATCCGTCCCGTCAAAAATTGGTATTACAATATTATTACTCATTTTTATGACTTACATGTATTTCAATATTTAATTCATGTTTCCCGCTCTGCTGCCATGTTAATGAAGACGAAAGGTTGTTCCGTGAATCGATATTTATTATATTAAACCATTATAAACACACAATAATATAAATTACTTGACATTGCTATTTTACCGACTAGACAGCGATAGTCATAATTTATCTCATAAAGAAAACTGTTAGCAGCCAATATAAATCTACATAAGGTATACAACCTTAACAGTATGGTCAAAGAGTGCGCGCAGATTCAAGGCAATGGCCATAACTCCTATGCACCGAACCGCTGCTTTCCGAGGTAGCTTCAAGTTCGCGGCGTCTAAGTGATAAAAAACACGTACTTGCTATTTTTATTGATTTCAGTAAGGCTTTTGATACTCTAAGATATGACATACTGTTTTCTAAACTCCTGCAAAGTGGTATACGGGGCCCCAACCTTGATCTTTTTAAACACTATCATCTAAATCGTTTTACAACAGTTAAAGTAAATAATACATTCAGTGACATGCTCCCAACCGAGGAAGGCACGGCCCAAGGTTCTATAATCGGTCCAACCGAGTACTTATTGTACGTAAACGATATGTGTAACATATTTGACAGCGGCTCAGTGTATCAATTTGCAGATGACACCTGCCTCCTGGCGGCGGACAAGGATGTGCAAAAGGCTTCAACCCTAATGCAATCAAACTTCGACTCTTTATGTAAATGGGCCCATGACGTAGGCCTTGTTATAAATTACTCCAAAACTAAACTTATGCATATCCATTCTATTCACCTAACGAAGACCCCTAACCCTAACATTCTAGCGCATTGTCACCAATGTTTGCATGATAATAATAAAAATACAAAAACTGTATGCAATTGTGAACCCTTAGAACTAGCCACGGAACATACTTACCTCGGCCTGATCATAGACTCTAAATTTAATTGGGGACCTCATATAACTTATGTCTGCAACAAATTAAGGTCCATACTCTCGAAACTATCATTGTTAAAATTTAAAGTTCCATACAGTACTCTTAGAATGCTATATTTATCCCTAGCACAGTCTGTTATTGACTATGGACTAACTAGCTACGGCAGAACTTATCACACATATATTGATAAAATTTACAAATTACAGTTAAGCCTATTGAAAGCATTAGTACCAAAGTCAGTTAGAAAAAAGTTTAGCCAACAAGATAAGGAAATATTGAGATACTGCAATGTCATTAGTATATACAATAGATTCAAAATTTTAATTATTGCTGAAGAACTCGATAATTTAGAGAAATTAACTAAAACTACTAGACCACTAAGACTCAGAAAATTAGTATACCTACCACTATATGTGTTACCAAAATGTACCAATGTCTATGGTAAACGAAGATGGGAATATTTGTTACCTAGTATCCTGAATGACTTACCATCTGATGTACTCACAAATATATGTGATAAACCGCAACATTGTAAACGTATAATGAAATCTGCTTGTATATCCCAAACCTGATAGTAATAATTAATGAAATAGCTAATCTAAATTACTGTTGCCGCCGTAGACGTGTATGCAGTTTTTGGACCCTAAGCCGCGGCAATAGGATAAGAAACGGTATGCACGTCTCCAGCGTGCTCCCAAGTGCTTCACAGCATATCACGTCATAATGTCGCATTTTGTGTAGGCAATCGCCGTGTGCGCTTTATTTTTATAAGCTTGTTATCCTATGTATAAACTAAATATTAATTGAGTGAATGCAGTGGCAGTTAAACCCTGCTGGGTTTTGTCCGCTGTCTGGCCATGTATTGTAAAATAATTATATATATAAATAAATTAAAAAAAAAAAAAAAAAAACAATTTCGTTGTGGTAAGCCGGAGATAGCGGTTGAAGTTTCTTGATTTGAATTACTATTTTATTAATAATCACTTCAGGGTGGCCGAAACGAAGCTCTAGAGTTTGCATTATAACATTCGGGTCAGCTTTGCCACTGAGCATTGATATTACCGCTTCCTTAGCATCACCGCGTAAACATTTTCTCAAACGGTCGATGTTTTCTGAGTCGTTAAATTTGCATCGCGCAGTTGTTTCGTTGTAAGCATCCTTAAATTGCAGCCATTCCATGGGGTCTCCAAAGTACAGCGGCAGGTCTCTGGATGCCACCAGTTGTGTAATTAGGTCCGGACTTTGGATTTTCGCCGTCGAGGCACTAATTGCGTTTTGTAGTGCGCTGGCTAGCTTTTCGATGTCGGTTGGATCCCGCAGGAGCTGTGAACCTGGCGGAGCGGGCTGAGCGATGGGTGGCGGAGTGACCTGGGTCGGGTGCATAGCCGGCTGACGCGCGGGCTCGCCGGCGCGGCCGGCAGTTGGTATGTCCCCTGAATGGTTTGTTGCATTGTCTTCTAAATCTCTTTCACTGCGTTCCAGCCATTCTTCAACTTTTTGCTTGCCGGAACTCTCAGAACGACAAGTTCTTTCACTCCGATTCGATTTCACTTCCAGGGCTGCAATCTCCATAGCTAGTTTTTTATCAATTAATTCTTGGTCAATTCTGGCCTTAGATTCTGCTGCTTCGACTTCTAGCTGCATTTTTCGTGCCATAAAAACGGATGAGGTTGTGGACTTTTTACTGCTCATCGTACGCGGGCGCTGGGGCAACTCCACAGGATCTTTTTTAACTACCACCTCGGGTGGCAACGAACGAGTCTCCTTTGCTGACCCTTCTCCGTCATTCTCCACTAGCTTGCTTAATGCTTCATTCTTCATGCGTCGCGTTTGCACACCACTGCGCGACGTGGGCGGAGTCTTGTACATCGTGCAACTAGTCCTGCTTACAGGTTTTTGTTCCCGTGATCCGGTCGAAGACCACTTTGTCGAAGGTAGGTAGATGCGGGAAATGAAAAGACGGATTTTTGCCAAAATGCGAGCGAAAGGCGTGCGTGCGTCCGTTGCAAAGGTTCAATGGCGACTAAAGGTCAAGCCACGCACACATGCACAGCCCTTCCTTCACATTGCATTTTATTTTAAGTAGAATTTTAGGGAAGTAATTTTACGACACTATACTATTTTTGCATGCTTTATATATCTATGTATGGTTTTTATATTTATATTTAACGCAGTTTCTATAAGCCTTATGTCACACAGGTAGGCAACATACTCCAGCGTCAACACCCTTCCTTACCGGGAAACAAATTAACAATGCGCCCCCGGCGCCATCGCAGTGGCGGAAGGTTAGCATCCTTAACTAGCACAATGTCTCCAACTCTGGGGGGACTGGTTTTGTCAGTCCACTTGAGGCGCTGCTGCAAAACATGCAAATACTCTAATGACCATCTGGTCCAAAAGTTCTGAGCCATTTGTTGCAGCATCTGGTAGCGCGACAAACGACCGGAGGGCACGTCCCGGTGGGGGTGCTCCGGCAACGCTGCAAGTGGCTGACCAATCAAGAAATGGCCTGGAGAGAGCGTTTCCAGGTCATTTGGGTCGGAGCTGAGCGGACACAGCGGACGGGAATTGAGGACAGCCTCAATTCTACAACACAACGTCGCGAGCTTCTCAAAAGTCAATACAGTTTGACCTACTACCCGATACATATGGGCTTTTGCTTGCTTCACGCAGGCTCCCCAGTGGGGGCAGCCTGGCAGATCAAACGTCCAGGTGATACCCCGACGGGAGAGGTCTGTTCCAATCTCAATCTTATTTTATACGAAAACGCACAAATACACTTTTACAACCCTCGTATTTCGAAGTCGCGACGTTTTCACTAAAACGCGATCATCAGGAAGCGGTGTTGCTCGCTACTGGATTTAGAAAATCTAGATGTACTTGTTTAGCGACGTTTAAGTTAATCAAAAGTGTAATGGATGCTATTGATAATCGCATTCCAGCTACGGTTTTATTCATGGATATGAGTAAAGCTTTTGATTTTGTGAGCCACAAGCGACTACTTACGAAATTGTATAGGTATGGTATACGAGGTCCCGCCCATGACTGGATGAGGGATTACCTCACTGGCCGAAGTCAATGTGTAGAGACGCTTAAGTACTGTCCAATATCTAGAAATTTAGTATGTTACCGATCACCTTATGTCAATAATAATTATGGTGTACCGCAAGGTAGCATATTAGGCCCCTTATTATTTTTATTGTAAGTATATAAATGATTTACCCAATTATGTAACTCAGGACTCTCAGGAGTGTATTTTATTTGCGGAAGATACATCAATTATAATAAAATGTAACGATTTATCAAGACATAATGACGAGATAAATATGACATTATCACGTTCAATTGATTGGCTAAATAATAATAATTTAAAAGTGAATTTAGGTAAGACTAATTTTATTCAATTCCATACTGACCGAAGTGACCCACAAAATTTAAATATCTATTTTGACAATGTTCCTATTCAAGAGGTACATCACACAAAGTTCCTAGGTATAATCATAGATTCTCACTGCAAGTGGAAAGACCATGTGGAAAGTGTCTCCAGCAGAGTGAATAGTTTTATATATGCACTGAGAAGAATTGCGAGAACCGTTTCAATAAAAGCCGCTCTAGTAGCATATCATGGTTACGTCAATTAAATTTTTCGATATGGACTAGTTTTATGGGGTAATTGTTCTGATAAAGACCAAGTGCTATTAGCACAGAAACGTTGTATAAGAGCAATTTTTGGAATTGGTTGAAGGGAATCATGCCGGCCGTTCTTTATCGATAATGGCATACTTACCTTCCCGTGTCTCTATATCTTGGAGGTAGCTGTCTTTGTTCATAAGTACAAAACCCAGTTTATAGAAGCACAGCAGATGAGTACCCGTAACGTTCGAGCACAATATAAACATAAGCTACATAAACCTGCAGCTAGATTAGCATCACAATTTATAATAAGATACCTGATAGTTTTAAGTGTAACAAGCTAAACTTATTTAAAAATCTTGTTAAGAAAATGCTTATGTATAAATGTTATTATAATATCAATGACTTTTAAAATGATTCCTTTTAATTGTATTATCAACTTTTTCTTGACATTTAATTTATTTTGATATGTGTAATTAGATGTGTAAAAGGTAGGGTGTGGTGAGCCAACCAAATCTACTGCAACTATAACTGCAAATTGTACCCATTTCCCACGTACATAATAAAATTTCACTGAGACGGTGGCGCGCCAGCTCGAATACCATCCTGTGCACGCTGGTCGACCGGTGGGACTCACCGTTGCTGAAGCACTGGGTGCAGCTGCATGTCCCCCTATGTCTTTACACCTAGACCTATATTAATATTAATAAGAGTACTAACCCTAGAATTAAGTAATATGTTACTAACAATTTATGGACTTTGTCCGAAATAAAATTGAATTTAATTGAATTGAAATAAGGGCCCGCAAAATCGGTACCAACCCTAGAGAAGGGCCTAGCCTCGTTGACCCGATCAGGAGGAAGGTCCCCCCATCTGGGGCTGCATCGTGGCTGCCTCGAGCCGAAAGCAAGGCAAGCACCGAAACACGATGCTCCGAACAACCCGTTGGCTGTTCAATATCCAAAAGTCTCGCTGCAAAATGCCCAAGAGAGCATTGCAGCTGGCATGCGAGTTCTTTATGTGGCGGTCAGTCACCAACAATTCAACCAGATGCCCCTTCTTAGGCAGCAAAATGGGGTCGCGCGCCGAGTACGGCAAGCTAGCGTTGCGGAGCCGTCCTCCAACCCGGAGTGTGCCCGACTTGTCAATGAACGGGTTGAGGCGTGTTATCGCCTTCGGTAGCTTAGGACGTCCCTGCCGCAGGGTCTTCAATACATCCCCAAAGTGTTCTTCCTGCACAACCCTAATCCAATGATGTAGGGCAGCATTCCGCTCTTCAGTGGCGAGAACACTAACGCGTGACCGGTTGTCAGGGTGGCGACAATTTTGTATTAAATAATTTGACCCAGGCGGTCACTCCAACAAGCTTGTCGAGAGAGCTATACCGTTCTAGCAGCCAAACAGTGTCTGACACTGGAGCGGTCTCGACAAGGTGGACCCTCAAGCCAGAGGATGGGACCCAATCACACAACTGGCAGGCCAGAGTGTCTCCGGTTCCAACAACCAATCTGGTCTTCACCACAGTGGTTGGGCAACAAGCTCAGGTGCCGTGCAACCCCTGGACGCCACGTCCGCTGGGTTCAGTTCACCTGGCACGTGTCTCCAAACCAAAGCAGTCTCCGAGTTCTGGATCTGCGAGACCCGGTTGGCCACAAAGACCTCCAAAGTATGGACTGATGACTTCAGCCAACACAAAACAATTTGGCTATCAGTCCATGCGTAGACACTCTCCTCAAGGTAGAGGCCACGTGATTCAGTAAACAAGTCTCGTTCCAAAATGGCGGACGCTCGAGGAAACCTCAGTCTCTCTCGAGTCGCCAATTCCAACAAAGTTCGAATTGAAATGTACGGGCTGCTCTTCAAGCCGTATGTATTCGTATTCAACTTGTACACCAACATCGGTTCATCAGGGCTCTCACGCCACAAGATCAGCTGATACCGACGATCATCAGGATGGATCACTGTCTGCCGAAACATCATTCGGATGTCGGCGACGAACACCACCTGATGTTTCCTAAAATTTGTGAGGATATCCGTGATGTCCTTGTGCAGCTTAGGACATTCATGCAAACACTGGTTCAATGACATCCCAGTCGAGGTGGACGCGGACCCATCAAAGACCACGCGAATCTTGGACTCCGGAGATTTTAGGACCGCGTGATGCGGCAGGAAGCAGTGCTCCACTGTACTCCAATCTATCCGAGCCACCGACATATGTCCCAAACCCTCGTACTCTCTCATGAAGTCAACATACTTCTGCCGGAAGAGCGCATCTCTTCTCATTCGGCGTTCCATCGAAACCAGCCTCTTTTCAGCCATCTCACGTGACGCTCCTAGAGGAAGTCGGTGGATGAGCAGAGGAAGTCGCGTTATGAACCGACCAGAACGGAGTCGCCCAGTTTTATTCTGGTAAAACAATTCGCACTCCTCCTGCTCGGGGCTCATACGCGACGCGGTAGGTGGTTCCTCAATCTCCCAGAACCGTTGCACGGCTTCTGAAAGAGCAGTTCCAACCAGACAGCCCTCCTCAGTAGGAGGCGGTGGAGCCGCTAACACCAAACCCATTACAGCATGGCCAAATACCGTTTCCAGTGTAACCAGTCCGCCAGGCTGTAAGATACGGTTGCCGGTCAACAGCACCCGCCCAAGAACGTCTGCATCCAGCAACACGTCAATCAGACCAGGTCTGTCGAATCCAGCATCCGCCAGAACCAATCCAGCTGTCAAATTCCGAACCTCTGGAGGCAGCTTCACCTGGGGGAGTCTCCCCACCACTTCATCCAATACCAACGTGGGACCCGGTCCACATGTGAGTAAGGTCTGCCCTACCAGGTTTGACACTGTCACATTGACTACTCCACGTATACATTCCGGGTGGGGTTTTACAACCAAGCCCAACTGTCGCACCAACCTGCTGGATACCATGCAGCCTTGCGCTCCCGTGTCAAGAAGAGAGCGCACGTAGGCTGATCCTCCGCCAGGGCCCCAAACACAAACCGAAGCCGTGGGCAATAACACGGTCTCCGAGGGCGTGGCGGTTGCTGGTGCGTGGGCGGCGTATCCCTAGCAGGGATAACGCGTTGCGTCCTGTTCCGCATGGGAGGGCCGCTCGCACCGCTCGAGCGGATCCCACTCCGGCTGGTACGGCCGTCGCGCCATGCGTGCCGCCGGCGGCACCTGGTACGTCCTACTCCGGCCGTACACCGGAGGTCCCGACGCCATGCGGGGTCGCTCCACAAGCGGCGGTGTCATCCGTGGCGCCTGCCGGAGTGGAGGCGTTCGCAGGCACCCGCCCGTAAGGACCCCCCGTTGGGGCACGCGTGCGTGCGAAGTCATCGCGTAATTCTGGAGGGGGGGGGGGGGTGTTACCCTGACGTCCCCACTCCTCCTCGGCCAGGCCGGTGCTGACTCCGTTCAGGGGAGCAAGACCCCTGCGCAGGGGGGGTGTACCCCCACTGCGGTTCATGCACAAAATGGGGTGGTGCTTCCCACCACAGGACCTACACGCCTGCGGGTGGGCACAATCTCGCACAAAATGTGGGCCCAAACAAACAAAGCACCACCTGCCCGCTAGGCCCCAGGCGGCCTCGGGGGTGGAGGTAGATCCAAGGAGTCGGCCCGTCGACACTCAAGTTCCAATTGTTCAAACAGGTTGGTGAAGATCGGCAGGTGCTCAGCACTTGCATCACCACACCGGTGCTCTAATCTGGCCCGTACATCAGCCGGCAGCCGGTTCAGCAAAAAACTTAACAATATGTAGGACCACTGGTCCACCGGCAATCCAAGGTTCTCTAACCCTTTTGTCGCTGTCAAAACAGGATTCAGCATTTTCAGGCGGATGTCTGTGAGGGATCAAGGTGTTGTGTCCTGTTATTATACCCACTATCTTGCGCAGTTGGTTTCTATGTGTCCTTAGTAGTGTGGTTGTGAGTTTGTAGTCGCGTTTCGACAGAATCTCTTTGGTCTGTCTGCATGTGTCTATCTCCTCCCAGTATCTTTGGTGAAGGTATTTAGTGTGTTGGTCCAGTTGATTGTATTTGTAGCTTTGTGGCAGGGGCAAGATTGGCTCCGGTCCGTATGCCGTTGTTTCTGAGCCTTTCCTGGCCAGTTCATCCGCTGCATCGTTTCCTCTTGAGCCACTGTGCCCCTTGATCCATTGTATAGTAACTTTGTTTTTATCTGCGCACACCTCTGTGAGGTTTGAGTGACATTCGTATATCAAGCTAGATGTGATGTTATCACTGCTCAGTGCTTGTAGTACCGATTTACTGTCTGAGAGTATCCGTATGTTTGTGTTTTCGACTTGTCGTCTCTTTATGGCATTGCAGGCTTCAATTATCCCTACGCATTCAGCCTGGAATAGCGTGTTTTGTACACCCAGTGGTTTGGATATGTGTATGTTTAAATCCTCTGAGAACACACCACATCCTGTTCCCGTATTTGTTTTTGAACCATCTGTAAAGATTCTGAGGTCTGTTTGGTTTCACCCCTCTTTGGAGTCTTCCGTCAGTAATATTCCATAGTCTTTCCCAAAGACTGCAGTTTTTGGTACTTTGTCGATTGAAGCTTCCATCATACTGTGGGGTATGTCTAGTTTCATCCTTAGGTTGAGGCTTTTTAGGCATATTGCCGTCGCAGCCGCCTTTTTTTGTATGTGCATATGTAAAGGTAGTAGCCATAGCATGACTTCTAGTGCTGCTGTTGGGGTTGTTCTCATGCAACCTGTAGCAGCGACACATGCTAGTCTTTGTGTTTTCTGAATTTTGGTAATTGCACTGGTGGTTTGGGTGCGGGGACACCATACAATGGCACCGTAGCTTATCATTGGTACTATCACCATTCTACATAGCCACAGTATGATGTGGGGCGCCAGGCCCCATCTTTTCCCCACCATCCTTCTGCATTGCCAGAAGGCTACTGTTGCTTTTTTTAGTCTGCTGTCTAGGTGTTTGCTCCAGTTTAGTTTATAATAAAATAAAATAAATAAAAATTGTTTATTAAAAGAAAACCTTTTTACTTAGCTTATCCTGCGGCCCCACACTAGGCTATGCCTGACACGTGGTGGCCAGATTCGGTTTCAACATGACTTTACTACAAAAGTTACTTAAAATTATTTGCCGGTTACATACAGTCACAGATAAGGCTTGCTTGATAACTTTGATAAGAACAAAATAAACAAGAATTTTTATATGCGCGTGTGTGTGTGTGTGTGTGTGTGTGTGTGTGTGTGTGTGTGTGTGTGTGTGTGTATGTGTGTGTGTGTGTGTCTTTAACTGAGTTTAATTGAGTGATATGTATACAAGGCTACAGGGTTGAGTATTATTAAAACAACTACTTATCTTACGACCTCTAACAGTTTTTCCGTCTCAAAATAGCTAAGACCCTTTAGCCACCTTACAATTTTGGATTTTGCTTCACTTGGAGTACTATCCGATATCATGCAGGCCTTTACCACTTTATTATAAATAAAAGGGTGCAAGAAATTTGGAAGACGTCTGGCATGTGTGGTTTTTACGCGTGGAACCGGTATTTTAAAAACTCGTCTACGGAATAGGGTGGTATAATCTTCAGACTGTACCGTATCTGCACGTGAGTAGTAACTCGTAGGATCATTAGTTGCCTCACGCTTAGGACGTCGTTGAGAGAGCGATCGTTGGGAATAGCCGGGGTTTCCTGAGCATAACCTTAAGGACAAACCGTTGGGCTCTCTCGAGAGGCAGGAGCGCAGAGCTAGAGGCGCCGCCCCACATCCCAATGCAGTATGACAGTATCGACTCACACATCGAGGTATAAACAAGCTTTAAAAGGTCCATTGCAGCAGAATTTCTCAGTAGCTTCATTAAAAACACAATCTTTCTGACTCTAGCAGACATAACCTCGAAGTGTTTTTTAAAATTGAGATTTCCCCTTCGGACCCGTGTCTCCCCTGGTCAACCCCCTGGGGGAGACACCAGGAATCTTTAGTACTGATGTCTGCCCTTGCTTGGGGAGACATGGGTACTTGATTTTGAATTATATTTGAAGTACTCGTGTATCCCCTGTCATGGTTATACATACTAGGTTTATACTGGCCACTAAATAACGAATAATTATTTATTACCCTAAGCTATCAGTATTTCAGCTAAGTCTAGTTGTCTAATAACTAGACTTAGCTGAGATACTGATAGCGTAGGGTAATAAATACTTATTCTTTATTACGCTCTATCAGTATCTCAGCGAAGTCTAGTTAATATAAGCCAGTATGTAAAACCATGACAGGGGATACACGAGTACTTCAAATATAATTCAAAATCAAGTACCGATGTCTCCCCAAGCAAGGGGAGACACCGGTACTAAATATTCTTGATGTCTACCCCAGGGGGTTGACCAGGGGAGACACGGGTCCGAAGGGGTCAGCAGTAGATATATTACCTGTAAAATACTCAGTAACACCAGGTACATATACCTAAGCACTCCATGCACGTCCGCTCGGCACGGCGGTTGACAGCTGACTACCTCCACTCTTGCAGCCAATGCAGGTGCAGGATACTACATCCCTTCCTTATTAACGAAAATAAAAGAGTCTGGGTAAGGCGTTAATAGTTTGTGATACGTTTTACTATTGACATTATTAATGACGAATGCCTTGTGTGCGAGTTATTCAATTTAAACGTCGACACACGCCAGCCATCCCCTCTCTTTAACTCTTTTTTTCAATTCATCGGATTTATGTTGCTTTTGAAAATATTTACTCAAATGAATCTGTAGGTAAATTTTGTGTGTCGTTTTTGTTTGTAACAATGCATTTTTATTAATTGCTCAACGCGGCCGCCAGCAACTCCGGCACCATTATACAATGATCAGTTTAGATTTAGTCTAGTTTTATTCAGTAATAAATTTTAGTCCCATTACAAAACAATATAAATGATCCTATTGCACACCTCAATAACAAATAATATTAGAAAACCAATACAGAGTAGGTACAGCATATCAAAACAGGCCAATAACAGGTGGTCCCACTACCAAAGAGCGATATCTGACAGGCAACTGCTATAAGTTCCTCTTAGTCTTCATTTTATTATTATCTATAACAGTAGTATAGTCTTATTTCATCTTATTTAGTTTAATTTCTATTGCATACTTCTTAGTCTTAATTTTTTTGAAGTGTGTTTATAAATGGTGAATAATAGATTAATTTAATGGGCTACTTTATAACAAAATCCATTTTTTTTTTACTTGTGTACATATTCAAAACAGAATGCTTTAGTTATAAACACAATAAAGCATTATTTAAAGCAGGCATTTAAATATTATGTTCCTCGCCGGTATTCATCCTGTAACTACCACCGGTTGTTAAAATGAACCTCTGCCACGAGAAAACCCGGCGTAAGAAACCCGGCGAGCCATGTATATCCCTCTGTATACATTCTATTATAAATGACAACATTCTGAGTCGTCCCACTGGAGGAAAACCAATTTATTAATTTTCCGCAAGATCACACATGTATTGCAATGTACACGCATGAAAGCCAACCCCTATGGCACACCAATAATACATGTAACGAAGACCGAAAGATCGAGTACACATACTTCTAAAACCTTCGTAAATAAGATCGGCTACGTGAGCCACACCAGAGCACATGAACGACATCAACGTCGGAGTCGAGGCAGTCGCCGAGGCCGAAACCGGTCAGGAGAGTATGTAATACATGTAATTTGATTTAATCCGATTTAATACCACCCGCAATAGTATGCTGAGAATTTGTCCGTTCTAATTAGTGGACGTGTCAATTCGTAGTTACAGTTAACTAAAGTTGCCCAGTCTCAAGCTACAGTTCAATTATAGAAATATTGTATTAAATTAATTTTGAAACATCGTCAGGGATACCCCATACTTGCTATCATAGTACATTATGGGTCCAGTATTTGTCTCCACGCATGCACTTAGACTCAGCTGCTCAATATTCACAGGTCAAAACCAGATCTACTATTAAATTGATCAGATCTAATGACGACTGTATTCGTTCTTAATTCGCTTTAATAATTCTGAATTTCATGCATCGCCAACAAAGAATGTACGTATAGGTATATTACTTCTTTAAATATTTATTGCTTGCATGTATCTCCTGTCCCAAGTTTGTCATTTTCCGGCATTACACCGCAAGACATCCACCTGCTTTATTTGATGTATATATTACTTTCCCTCTTCAAATCCCAGTGTTCTGCATTCATCCATCTCTGTACAGCGGTACCACACATCCTTTTTTCCACATACCTACACATACCATACATTCCGCCAGCGCCTAGAATGAACGCGCGACGAATGCTGCACATGCAGTACCTACTAGTAAACATAGTGATACGCATATTACCATTGTACCATCTTTGTTACCTATGCTTTACAAATAAAAAAATACTTTACCTTACTTTACTTTACTACTTGATGAAAAGAGACGCTAACAGTCTGCTCTCAGTTTCCAGGCTGGGCTGTGTATTAATGTCCTTCACGCAACAGTTACCCTCAATCCAAACATGTTTCCTTCAACTCCACGTTTTCAGACAGCAATTCTTCATTAATCTTTTCGAATGATATCGACTGTTAGGACAGGATAATTGAATTTTAATAAGCACCCCCATTAACTAAAATATGAAACTTCTGTAAAATATAGGAAGCCATTATTTAAACCAGGGACGGGTCTATCAATTAGAATGGTAAGGCAATAATCAATATTGATTATAAAACTTTTTTTATTTCTATTGCATATTTAAGCATTCCACCAATAACAACTTATGGACTCAGCATTAATTTATTCTCATCAAAATAGTCCCGCAATTAGTTGGCAAACAAATAACAACGACGCGATGAAGCGCTCAGATACAGAACCAAAACATGAAGATACATGTTTTATTTTGCATGTTCGCTATTGTTTAACAGCTAAAATAGTTGTCATCAGTACCTATTTCAGATAACGTCATCAGTATCTTACAATTGAATAGCAATATGTAATTACGTTGACTGCTAGTAAAAAAATGTCTTCATCAATAAGTTATACCGCTTTTACCGTTTTACCGTCCCAGCAATTATATATATTTTTGTTTTTCCTTTGTTCAGATTTATAAAAGGTTTCTTGTAATTGTTTATATTTCCTCACGTTACATTAAATACACTTCATGATCTTATTTAGGTACCCATCCATTACATCAGGTACGCTCCATCCACTTGGGAAACAAACAGGTACAACAATCTGCCAGGAAGTGCAATTAAATTTCTTTCATAATATATGCCGCCTCTCCGCCCACCAATGGAACACTTGTTTCGCTATATGTTGTACCAAATCAACATTTTCCTACATTTCACCGCCTCCTTTCGGGACTCATGCTTTATTCGTACCTTTTGGCACTATATACCCACTTCATAATTTGATTATCATCCAATCCATACATAGGTACTCTCTCTCTCTCAAAGTTTCAAATCGGTACAGCGAATGGAAATGGGCGAAAATCGATCTAGATGATCGAATTATTTTATATGCTTAAATCAACAACCTTAAAGCTCGTAAAGATCAGTGGATTCACTCGCCAAGTCAGAAACCTTGGATGTGGATGCTTAGTCCAGGTGTAACCGTCACCTTCTAATGCGTCACTTGTTTGCAATATTTCTAACTTCCGGATCAACATCCGTATCTTGTGTTAGCATCCCTTTATTACTCGAAGGACTAGGTACAGCACAGAACTATATACCGATATCAGTCGCGGGATATGATCATAGTAAACCAATGTAAACGCCATAAAACTTCGTTGACGATGTGGAAGGCACGCCTTGTAGGCACCGTACCAACCAGTTACTTACTAAATTATTAGTAATTACATAAATTACTTGCCGTCTGTCATTTCCTATACAGAAAGTGACATCCAGATCCACTTAATCATGCAGCCTGTCAAATTGACCACATATTACAACGCAAGGGTCTATAATATTGACTTCTTATATAAAAGTCTTTCATATCACTTTTATTCATGCAGCCTGTCAAATTGACCACATATTACAACGCAATGGTCTATAATATTGACCTCTCATTTTAAAAGTCTCTTATACCACTTTTATGGGCGCGGCCTCTCAAATTGACCTTTAAGACCACTTGCTATATCAACACAGATATGGTCTATCATATTGACCTTCCATATAATCTCAAATACTCATCCAAACCTTTTGTCCCAATCATAACAAAGGTATGGACTAGATATCTCACAGATTTATTATACCGAATAGTACCTACCTACACTGCATGTACAGTATAGGTATATTTAAAGGTAGCCGTTAACATTAAGTACAAAGTAGTGACAATCAGTAGTGGTAATCATCTAATCATTTCATCGCACGCGTTTCCAAAACAAACCAAGTAACGGATTATAGGTAGTTACCTATTTTAAGTTAATATCACTGCACGCGAATTTTCAGCATTTAGCCACACAATTTATTTCATTTGATATTCAATACATTTTAAATATAGTTAAAGGAATTCCATACCAACAACATCGACAACAGAAATTACTCATCGAGAAACTTCTGGTGGACAATGGATTCTAGATACTTATTATTTCGAATACTCGTCAACACAGTACACGATATGCTTAGAGTTGATTTCCTATTGATAATTTTTTCCTCTATAGTTAACCGATACACAAAGTATTGGCCGGATAACCCAATAACTTTGATAATTCTTTTTCGTATACCTTTTTTCCTAATTAGGTACTATTTTCCTTTCCTTTAACAAAATATCGCACTTACGTTTTCCTCGTTCGCCACTTGTAAAATACTCACTAACACCAGGTACATATACCTAAGCACTCCATGCACGTCCGCTCGGCACGGCGGTTGACAGCTGACTACCTCCACTCTTGCAGCCAATGCAGGTGCAGGATACTACAGTACCTACTTAACAAAGTACCAGTGTTTCTAATGTTACAAATTTGACAATAATCAGGTAAGAGTTTTGATGTAGTAGTAACATTACAAAAAATAATGTAATTAAACCACGCAAAATTAAAAATTAGTAATGTAATAGTATTTTCTAATTATAAGTGCTTTTAAATCCTTAATTTCTAAATTCTTCCAAGCAAAACCTACTAACTGCATCGTGGTTTTTAAATAAAATTAAATATATAAGAATCTGAAAGCGTTTGAAGAATTTATTCAGCGTTTGTTAGTCGTATACCTCGAAATCAAAAAAATCCTTGTAGCTTTTCACCTATTCGCGTTTCGCCGCGATCTCAAAATTTCTGAACAAATGTTTTTCCTTGTAGTATTATTTTTGGTCGCCAATTACAATGGTGTATTAAATTCATAGTATATTTACGTTCCTGCCTTTCTTCACTGTAGTCGCTTTTTCACCTCGATAGATATTTATTTGTAATGCGTTATTACATATCGCCATATTTCCTTTAAGCACTATACCTCTATAGTTTGGTTTCGTAAATGCAAAGAAAGTTGGTTTCTTGGTACATAACCCGGTTTTGTACGAAGAATATTTTTTCTAGCTTGTTAGGTAAGGTGTAAAACGGGACCCTTTTACTAAGACTCCGCTGTCCGCCTGTCTGTCTGTATGTCTGTATGTCTGTCTGCTGTCTGTTTGTCTGTCTGTCGTCTGTCTGTCTGTCTATTGTCTGTCTGTCTGTCTGTCACCAGGCTGTATCTCATGAACCATGACAGAAAACACAGTTGAAATTTTCACAGATGATGTATTTCTGTTGCCGCTATAACAACAAATACAAAAAAAAAGAATTAAATATTTTCTCCTGACACAAGCAAAATTACTTGCTTAATAGGAGGCTCCAACCTTTGCTATCTGTTAATTTACTTTTATAGCCTAAATAAACTGTTTTTCATTTTTCATTTTCAAATAAATATTTATAGATAATGGTGCGCGAGTCCGACTAGCACTTGGCCGGTTTTTTTTTATTTGTATATTATTCATCATTTAACCGAACCACCGGCAAGAAAAAGTGCTTGTCGTCCACCTAAATAGGTGAACTAAGCAGGTGGACCACGACCGACAAGGGGTTAAAGTTTGGTGACTTGACATGTAAAAGTGCCCTAGTTTGGTTGAGGAGCTCACATTTATTTTTCATTTAATATCAATTATTATTACATAATGATTACATTACAATTCAAAAATGTTTTCAAAATAAAACCGACATACGGTACAATGATAGTTGTGTTTGATTGTACATTTTGTAGGCAATACGCGAAACGACAATATTGGTGAAAACAAAAGTTGGCATTCTGCGACTATTTTAACTGTTTAGAAAAAAGTATGGCTAGGTGCGATATCCGGCATAATGCGATTACATGTATGGAGATTTTAAAATGTTGTACCCGTGCTACCTATTGCAAACTAAAAATATTTGCGGCTAACTATATTTAGTTAGCCGCAAATATTTTTAGTTTGCAATAGGTAGCACAGGTACAACATTTTAAAATCTATTGATAATGATAATACATGCTACATCAAAATTAACTACTGTTGTAAACATCTATTGAAAATATATGCAGCTAACTAAATAGGCTATTGATAATACATGCTACATCAAAATTTGCTACTGTTGTAAAAATCTATTAAAAATATATGCGAATAACAAAATATACCACCGATAATACACGCTACAACAAACTACGCTATCGCGGCGAAACGCGAATAGGTGAAAAGCTACAAGGATTTTTTGATTTCGAGGTACACGACTAACAAACGAAAAAAAAGGGTCTTCAGGAAAAACCTCTTTACTGCAGCACATTTTACGGTAAACCCTAAATTGTATCCTCTTATCCTAAACAAAAAGTGAATTTAGTCAAAAAGTCTTAATAAACGATAAACTGTTCATTTAAAAACACGAAAATGATTAAGCTGTTATTGGCCCTTCACAGAAATATTAAGATGCAAATCTTTGCTTTTTTCTCGAAACTACATGTCATGCAGTTAACCGGTTTTTGCAGCCAAGGGACGATATACAATAATCGAAGTGTATTATTAAAGCATCTATTATACGGAAGCTGCATTAACATCATGCTATTTACGACATCCACAGAGGACAGAAGATACGATACCTCAATTAGTTCCGCTATTCACTACTAGATGTCACTACCTTGGTCAACCGTCACTGTATTGTATTATGTTATTGACCTTAAGTTTAGTTAAAATTTTAATTCTTGTTTAGAATCATACTTATTGTTTTAATATTATTACGAATTTAGTAGGATATTTGCCGGTGGAATGATTACATTTTATTAATTCCACTGGCAACATTATTGCCTCTCAGTTCGCAGCTCTGTTATGCACACTTCACTTCACAGTCACAGCACTTCACAGTAAGTAACATAATCTGTGGTAGAGTGACGACTAGTGACGGTGACGACACGACAGTGTGATGTGATTGCTCAACGAGTGTTTGTCATCCTCACGAATTTAGATAAAAACTTACAACTCGAGTTGTTCTCGTACGCGCGTGAGTGTAGTGAATAAGTGCAATTAAAGTGTCAGTGAATAATTTTGTAATAAGTGAACAAGCACATGTGTGCATCAGAAAAAGTTGTGTGAAAACATTACCTCAACTTTAAACATGAATAACAGTACGCGACAGCCCAAAACTACTCCTATCACAGATGATTACGATATATCAAATACTGTGCTTGGTCTAGGAATCAATGGAAAGGTTAGTTTATAACTTCGAAATGCACAAATGCGGAAAACTTCGTTTCTAAGAATGTTATTCTCAATGTTTACTCGAATGACGTAAATGTATAATTATAGATGACGGTTTTTTATCTCTTTTTAGTAGACGCGTTCAGTTTGAGTAGACGGGAAAGTTAAATATTTGTGTTAAAAGGTTTTTCCGTTGCGCGGTGTTTATTTAGTTTTTTTGTGGCACTAAGTATTTAGGTACTTTGGTTACAGACAGTCTCTTATGATTATTTTTTTTGACTAACATGGAACAGATTCATTCTCAAAATCCTTTTGTTTTTAGTGCTTTATCGGTGTACCAACTTCTGAAATATTTAATAATCAGCCAAATGAATCATTGCCTAACTTTATATTGTACAAGGTGCTCCGGAGAAATGATTTCTTTATTGTATGGCACTGGATTTTGTCTAAAAAACATAAAAAAAAAAGATGATCAACAAAAAGTTAAAACTATTATAATTTGGCCAGCATATTCATGATGCCCTAAGGAGGAAAAAAAATTAAAAGTATAATAAAGTAAGGGTAAGGCATGCTTTTTTATTTGAGAATTAATGTAAACTAGCAGCCCACGCGGCTTTGCCCGCATATCGCAAAGAACGCAGGTAAATATATAGCCTAGAACCATCCTAAAAGTCCATTCTACACACAGGTAAAAGAATTTTGGAAATTGGATAAGCGGTTCTAGAGTTTACAAACTTCACACGTACTAAACTAAACATACAAACTTCACACGCTACCTTTTATAATAATAGCATAGACTTGCCTCCTTGATAATAAAACTAAACAAACCTTCAAAACAAAGTTCACTAAAATGTTATTGTACTATACTCAAAACAGCGAAAGCAGGCGATAGTTTGGATGTTTGGACGTCTGTTACTCAATCACGCTTAAACAGCTAAATCAATTTAGATGAAAGTTTGCACGAAGATAGTTTATTACCATCATATCAGCTGAAAGACGTCCACTGGTGGACATAGGCCTCCCCAAAAGAGTGCCACAGTGACCGGTAGACAGTTTAAAGCCTGGATTAAAACATGAGATTTAATCCTGGGTCCACACAGAGGAAGTCGCGGGCGGAAGCTAGTATAGGTTATATTAGTGGCCAATTATTCAGAGATCAAACTAGCCCCTTATTAAGCTCAATAATTGTTATAAATTGTGTAATGGGTACTAGATGACAACATACTTAATAGATATGAATACTAAAGAACAGAATACACCAAAGACTCGGAAACAAATATTCACAGTTATCACACTAATATTTGCCCTAGCCAGGATTTGAACATATGACCGTCAGCGTTGTAGGCAAGGACTACCCATGTTATTGAACGAGAAATGAAGTTCCCTGTTTCAGCGTTGGCCAAAACTCTTTCATATGTCCGGTTGTCCGGCTGTTCTCCTCTACAGGTCGCATTTCTCTACTGATTCTCGTCAAATTTTGTGCGGTTCAATAATTATAATTAGTTAATTTGAGCTGAAAATGCTAAGAGAAGGAAGAATAACCATCCTTTACTCTAATCTTTCAAGTTGATTTCATCCATAGTATGTATTTGTATATCTTATTAGCTTCACATTATGGCTAAGTGGTTATACATCTACAGACATTTAAGACCTTTTGTTCATATGACGTTGTTTTTAGTTTAGGCTGCCTTGTCCGTGAACATATACTCCACTACTGGCTATAACTATACTTATACTATCCTGCGGCGCTACCACGAACTTCGAATCTCGAACTTCGTATATTTCCGTTTCGGTCGCTCGAGTACCATAAACCATAAGTGCGATAGAGACGGAGATATACGAAGTTCGAGATTCGAAGTTCGTGGTAGCGCCGCTGCTTTATCTATATATATACCAGGTGGGCCAAAAGAAATCACCCTATTGGAAGATGCTCTTAGATTTGCAAATGGTCGTCAATGTCAAATCTGTTTTGACATTTGTGGACTAGACAGATGCAGAATATAATACAAGTGAACAAGCCATGGAGCGATACACTCCCCAAGAACGCGGAATAATGATGAAGGCGGCGTTTCCTGGTCGCCTCATCTCACGTTTTCGCGATTTGCACTGGCCCACAAGATCACCCGATTTAAGCGTTCCAGACTTTATTTATGGGATTTTTTGAAGTCCCGTGTTTACGTGAACAAGCCCGAGACTGGAAGCCCTCAAGGACAACATTCGATCCGAGTGCGAGAATCTGTCGACCGAAGTTCTCTCCGAAGTGATGAAAAATTCCATAAAACGAGCCCGTATGACAATCAATTGTGAAGGCGCCCATTTGGCCGATATAACCTTGTCGACTTGACCAATAAAATAAATGTACTAAAAACAGAATCGAAGTTTTTCATTTAGAAAAAAAAAGAGAGCCAAACAACATCGGATGACTTCTTTTGGGCCACCTTGTATATACTTCTATACTGAAATAAATTATATTCTATTCTATACTAATATTATAAAGAGAACCGATGGCCGCTGGGGCGGAAAGGTTCTAGAGTGGCGACTACGTACCGGAAGGCGCGGCGTGGGTAGGCCTCCCCACAAGGTGGACTGATGACCTGGTAAAGGTCGCGGGAGTCCGCTGGATGCGGGTGGCGCAGGACCGGTCATTTTGGCACTCTTTGGGGGAGGCCTATGTCCAGCAGTGGACGTCTTTCGGCTGATATGGTGATTATAAAGAGAAAAGTCAGTGAGATAGCTTTGCAAGTCTGTATGTACAGTCAGCATCAAAAGTAGCTACCTTACCTGGCGTATACCACCATACAACACAAACTGGCATTGAAATTTGAATCAACTAACGTAAGAAGTAGAGTTGAATTTCGTTTGTTTCAAAAAAGGCCAAAACAAAACAAATTTATTCCAACCCAAAATGGTTTAAATTCCTTTAAATAATGTTGGCCGTATATATACGGCCGCGGTATAGGACGAGTTTAAAGACTTGACGTCTTCGTTTGTGTAGCTACTTTTGATGCTGACCCGATTAAAAAAAATCTTTCACCTGCGTGTAGAACGGACTATCTGGTTAGTTATTTTGCTGCGTTCTTTGCAATAGGGAACATTACTGCAATGTTCTGCCGCCAGAGGCAGCACTACCACTAATAGGAATATAGGGATTCACCGTAGATAGAGGATATATAGATGGCGTCATAGCGTATACCCAAAAGGGACGATGGTAAATTAACCATACTAAATTAAGAAGTATCAGAAGCTAATAGACTCTTCACGTCTAATGTCATTTATAATGTAGTCGTATTATATCGGTGACGTCATGGTGGTGTCAGTTTCAGTACAAATTTTGACAGGTGTGGTGGCAAACAAGCTGGTGGCAAACAAAAAATCCGTATACGCGATGAGGGACTGAAAATATGACACTGTATCTCGTTCCCACTTGGGGTATTGCCTATACATACATCTTTGTCACTCATGTGTGTATGTGTGGGTGACTCCCTCTATATATTCTATCTTTATGGGATTCACACACACATGCACAATTGATTGGCAAATGAGTGACAAGGATGCTTGCATAGACAATACCGCAAGTGGGAACGAGATACAATGTCAACGCTGCTAGTGTCGCCACCTACGAAGAGTTTTGCGTAATGTTCCCTATACGCGCGGGAACCCGCGCGGGCAGGTGGTTGAGAAATAAATAGTAAAAAAACCGGCCAAGTGCGAGTCGGACTCGCGCACGAAGGGCTCCGTACCATCAATACATCCGGCAACGGCTTCCGTAGCCCAGTGGGTAGTGACTCTGCCTACGAAGCTGGAGGTCCCGGGTTCGAATCCCGGTCAGGGCATTTATTTGTGTATTTATCACGAATATTTGTTCCTGAGTTATGGATGTTATATAAGTATCTATATGTATGTATCTATTATATATATCATCGCCTAGTACCCACAACACAAGCCTTACTGAGCTTACCGTGGGCTTAGGTTGATTTGTGTAAGATTGTCCCGTAATATTTATTTATTTATTTAATACATAGTATAAAACAAAGTCGCTTCCCGCTGTCTGTCTGTCCCTATATTTATAGATTTTGATGCGGTTTTTTTTAATAGATAGTGTGATTCAAGAGGAAGGTTTATATGTATAATACAAACCATACATGCATGTATTATACATATAAACCCGTGCGAAGCAGGGGCGGGCCACTAGTTATCTATATAAATCAATAATTAGTTTTTAATTTTATAATTGTTTTGTATGTATGTTAGTCTTTAAGGTATTTGTTACTATGGGCCTTAGATGCCTGAAATAAATGGTTTTATTATTTTATTTTATTTTTATCTATAAAAACCGGCCAAGTGCGAGTCGGACTTGAAAAATCAAAAGAATCATCAAAAAGGAGGAGCTCCCATACAAGCTTAAATATTTGTTTTATTTTAATTGAATTATCTATTATTAAAGTGAGTATATAAATCTAAATATTTTGTGAATATTTCAAGCGTCTCCCTATTGCCGTTATCAATATCAAGCAAGAACGAGCAAAAAAATCACGTTTGTTGTATGGGTGGGAGCTCCTTTAAATATTTATTTTATTCTGTTTTTTAATATTTGTTGTTATTAGCGGCAACAGAAATACATCATCTGTGAAAATTTCAACTGTCTAACTATCACGGTTCATGAGATACAGCCTGGTGACAGACGGACGGACAGCGAATTAGTCTTAGCAATAGGGTCCCGTTTTACCCTTTGGGTACGGAACCCTAAAAATAAGTTGAAGAACTTGAAACTTGATGTTTTTCGAGTATATTCGAAAGTTTTGTAATATTTACTCATTTATTTTTACTGATGCAAAAATACCTATTCGACGCAAATCGATGAGTAAAGAAGTCACTTAATCACAATATTTACATACCGACACAGTAATGTACGACAAATTGTCATTGTCAGATGACAATTGTCAAGTTGAAGGAATAATGTAGGATTCCCACCGACCGGGCCGAGGGTCAAGCTGCCTCTTGGTCAGCCACTCCTGTCTCATCATCATCATCATCATCATATCAGCCGAAAGACGTCCACTGCTGGACATAGGCCTCCCCCAAAGAGTTCCAAGGACACTCCCGCGACCTTTACCAGGGCATCAGTTCACCTTGTTGGGGGCCTCGGGCCGCGCCGGTACGTGGTCGCCACTCGAGAACCTTCCCGCCCTAACGGCCATCAGCTGTACGTGCAATGTGCCCCGCCCACTGCCACTTAAGTTAAGCGATTCGGAGGGCTATATCGGTTACCTTGGTTCTGCTGCGGATAGCCTCATTTCTGATGCGTTCACGCAGAGAAGCTCCCAACATAGCCCTCTCCATTGCCCTTTGGGTGACTTTGAGCCTTCTTATGAGGCCCATTGTAAGCGACCACGTTTCCGTGCCATATGTCATCCCTGGCAGGTATAAGTGTTAATAGGCCGAATACTTGTTTGCCACCGTCATGTACAGCTTTGCAGTCAGAAGACTTATTGAAAGACCTTCCCGTGTAACCCATCCGCCGCCACGCTACGCTCGTGGCGCTACGCCGTAGCCCGTAGCAGCTTGTGCCCGTTGTAGTGAAACGCGCCCGTAGCAGCTTGTGCCCGTTGTAGTGAAACGCGTCCGTTGCAGCTTGTGCCCGTTGTAGTGAAACGCGTCCGTTGCAGCTTGTGCCCGTTGTAGTGAAACGCGCCCGTAGCAGCTTGTGCCCGTTGTAGTGAAACGCGCCCGTAGCAGCTTGTGCCCGTTGTAGTGAAACGCGCCCGTAGTAGCTTGTGCCCGTTGTAGTGAAACGCGCCCGTAGCAGCTTGTGCCCGTTGTAGTGAAACGCGCCCGTAGTAGCTTGTGCCCGTTGTAGTGAAACGCGTCCGTTGCAGCTTGTGCCCGTTGTAGTGAAACGCGTCCGTTGCAGCTTGTGCCCCTTGTAGTGAAACGCGCCCGTAGCAGCTTGTGCCCGTTGTAGTGAAACGCGCCTGTAGCAGCTTGTCCCCGTTGTAGTGAAACGCGCCCGTAGCAGCTTGTGCCCTTTGTAGTGAAACGCGCCTGTAGCAGCTTGTGCCCGTTGTAGTGAAACGCGCCCGTAGCAGCTTGTGCCCGCGTTGTAGTGAAACGCGCTCGTAGCAGTGACGCATCTGTGTCGTGAATGGTAATATTGATAATGCACAGATAAGTGATGTGATCAATTTTGTCCCCATATCTGTTTACACTCACTCAATGTACTCTACGTATCTTATCAGTTGCATGTGACACTTGAACTATATGCAAGCTTATGCCCAGTGAGTAAGGTTGGGAATCCCATCAGTACTAAGCGTGGGATGGAGGACGTACCTAGATGTATGCAGTTTCAACTATATTATAATCTATGGGACAATAGTAGATAAACAATTGGGTTTTCTTTACTATAACGCTCGGATCTTGACGTCACGATCCCCGAGCGTTTTCTCTCTGTAACAAGCAACATTAAAACGGTTGTAGCTTCGTCATTTTTTGAGATAAACGAATGAGATTATCGACACTAGGCATATTTCTTTGCATTCTATCTTTTGGAGTAGTAATACATTTTTAATATATACCCCTATTTAAGAATGCATCTTTAGGATTTCAGGATGGACAATAGGACAACTTTTTATGCCCCGCTATTCTGTAACTTGATTTATCCTCACCTCACCCGTCACCCTCTAATATATCTTGACGCCTAGATTCGGAGTAGATAAGTAAGCGTAATCAGATGCCTAGTTTCGTTAGGTGTGACGGGTGAGGTGAGGCGCATTAGCGCGTTCCGAATAACAGCCCTCATGTAAGCGAATTAATTATACGCGATTAAGTCTCGTTTTGTTATTATATGCATCAATAATAATTCCGCAAAAATGAGGAATACGAGGAAAAATAATAACCTTAAAAAATACCTACTTACGCAGCGATGCATGCAATATAATATGTAATTATTTATTATTGCAACTGGCAGATGATGTACGTGTTTTAAAAATAATGAAAACCGGTTATCTGGCTACTCCAATGGCATTGGCCTTAGAGTAACTATTCATAATCTTAACCCGTATGTAAAGGCTGAAACGCACTGAAAGCGGTGGCGGTGCGGCGCGGCGCGGTGCGGAGGCGGTACCGGTTGTAATACTTATAATGTTCGAACTAATGCGAAAGGGTCCGCACAGAATACCAAGGCTGAAACGCACTGAAAGCGGTGGCGGTGCGGGGCGGCGCGGTGCGGAGGCGGTACCGGTTGTAATACTTATAATGTTCGAACTAATGCGAAAGGGTCCGCACAGAATACCAAGGCTGAAACGCACTGAAAGCGGTGGCGGTGCGGGGCGGCGCGGTGCGGAGGCGGTACCGGTTGTAATACTTATAATGTTCGAACTAATGCGAAAGGGTCCGCACAGAATACCAAGGCTGAAACGCACTGAAAGCGGTGGCGGTGCGGGGCGGCGCGGTGCGGAGGCGGTACCGGTTGTAATACTTATAATGTTCGAACTAATGCGAAAGGGTCCGCACAGAATACCAAGGCTGAAACGCACTGAAAGCGGTGGCGGTGCGGGGCGGCGCGGTGCGGAGGCGGTACCGGTTGTAATACTTATAATGTTCGAACTAATGCGAAAGGGTCCGCACAGAATACCAAGGCTGAAACGCACTGAAAGCGGTGGCGGTGCGGGGCGGCGCGGTGCGGAGGCGGTACCGGTTGTAATACTTGTAATGTTCGAACTAATGCGAAAGGGTCCGCACAGAATACCGCGGCGGGATGCGGCGCAGCGCGGTATTCTGTGCTGACCTTTTCATATTAGCTCGAACATTACAACCGGTACCGCTTCCGCGCCGGGCCGCGCTGTTTGACTTAGCGACATATCATCATCATCATCATCATCATATCAGCCGAAAGACGTCCACTGCTGGACATAGGCCTCCCCCAAAATGTGCCACAATGGCCGGTCTTGGGCCACCCGCATCCAGCGGACATATAAATATGTCCAAATGAATGGATTTACTCGTAATACTTATTGTTCCAAGAGTTCCAACGTTGAGTTTTGACATTCACGACCGTTCCATTCCACCGTCGCGATCGCTTTCCATTCGTCTGGATATCCAACGGATTACGCCAAGTATCTTTGAACGCTACAGTTTTGACATAAATTTATGGACCGATTTCGGTGCGACGACCTCTGATTAGTCTGATTACTCTTAGTTATTTTATAAGGTGTCTACACTGGACGCATGCTCAGCCGAGCGGCTCCTCGAGCCGTCCACACGCTCGCATACTCGGCCGCATGCGCTCGGTCGAATTTGCTCGCAAACTGATGCTTTGGTCACTTATACCGAGCAAACGGGCGAGACAGTGCTCTCGGCTGAGTACCTACTCGTATAACATAGCGAGTGACTACGCACCGAGTACTCGGCCGAGAGCACTGTCTCGCTCGCCCGTTTGCTCAGTACGTGTGATCAAGGCATGAGCGTGCACGCTAGGGCGAGCCGCGCTCGGCTTTGCATGCGTCCAGTGTGGACAGACCTATAGAATAGCGGAGCAGCTCAGCACAACCCGATATCGAGTCCCTACGCTGTAGGCGCTTTCCGCTACATATATACCTAAGTATACCTACGAGGAAAACCAAGGGATCGCCTACGAGGGTAGCGCGTAGCGATTCGCGGCACTGAATGTGTTAAGTCACCTCACTAAGTCACTACTTATTCACATATTTTGACCCTGGAAACCTGGTTTCCAAAAAGGAAAAGTAATTCCGTTTTCTCAACTGGTTTCGAACCTATGGTTTCGAAAACGGCCGAAGGGATTTTGATCGTAATTTCTCAAGTAGAGTCTGCGGAACGTTTGGCTTTCCACACAGACTAAATAGCGTGGTGAACCAGCCCATTATGTATATGATTATTGATTACAGTGGTGACGTGACAATGCTATTGTATATTGTATCGCTGCGTGTGCGCAACCATTTTCCCACTGCTCTGAAGAGGTGGGAATTTTGAACGGTCCCTTGGGATTCACGGTGAGTCAGCTTGATGGTAAACGAGCTTGCTGATGCAATCTCGAGTTAACGAGATATAGACATAGAAAAAGTATATTTTCTCAAATATGCAATGAAATATCGTCATTACGTGGGTTATAAGGATTCTCACCCTTACATATAAGGTGCTAACAAATTAAGAAGGTACCAATACCAATATTTTAAGAGGTGTTACATTACATCAAAACATTTAACTTTAAATAGAAATTAAGAAAACTTTTTATATGATATTTTTGTTCTAATTTTCGGAACAAAATAAATAAATTAAAATTGCGCCTAAACATAATCACCCTGTGCTTAGCTGACTAGATGTTTAACACTTTCTGTCAAGTTAACATCGTCGTTTGTGACAATTATTTGTCTAAGTGAAGTGGCCATTGACTCATGACAGTCAAGAGGTTTCATAAGATAATCAAAGAGGACTTAATCACGGATTGTTGACTATTTCATTAACAGGGTGTTTTTACGCAGTAACGTTGTTTCCCTAATTATCTCCAAAAAGTAACATAAACTTTTAAATGTTTCATACGTAAGTCTACTCTTAGATACGAGTACTATCAGCTCTAAAAGTATTGGTGCCTAATTTGTTAGCACCTTATATAATAAAATAAGCTTTAATCGTAATATCTCAAGCGAGAAAGGGCCAAAGCCAAAACACATATTGGATGACAGGGATGTTATCAAAAAATCTTAAAGTGAGGCGGCTTTAAATTTTAAATTTGCTACTAAGTACTTCTAAATCACAAGTGGCATCCTCCCTCCCGTTATTTTATTTCTACAAAAGATTACCTATGCCATAATACCATGCGTTCATATCCTTTTGGTATTTCGAAAGAATTATTCGTATAGACAGTATTTTTTATTAAAATTTGGCAATATGGTATGCGGTAGCTAAGAGAACAGCATATCGGGCTAACGTGACCAAATGTACCTACAAGACAAAGTCCATTTTCGCTTAAGAACATCTATTTGTTCCTTTAGGATAGGGATTCACTATGAGTCATAACATAACTACAGCGGCATACAATTACCCGGACTATTGCGCCATTGTGTAATACTTGCTCAATTCATAACGGATCCTGCGACCAAAGTGATTGTATAAATACATATAATGTCATACCAATAGCACAGAATAAGTAATAATAATACTACAAACAGTCAGCGTCATATAGTTAGAAGCAGCCAAAGTAGCCAAATATATCGTAACACATCCTTACTCCTATACCTATTTAGTAATAAAGAAAGAAAGAAAGAAGACATTTATTTACTACACAAAAGACACACAGAGACAAAGGGAGTAGACATACATTACAATTTAACACATATTGTGTGTGTCTTCGCAACAGTGAATCGGTCGCTGTCTCAGTTTTATTATGTCGAGGTGTCTATGTCTACAGCGTTGATTTTCAGACAGCACCGTACGTGACCCACGGAACGCAACACAACATAAGACCCATAATAAACACATAATTCTTGTATACACATAATAAGTAATAAATAAGTAATGTGATACATTTGTAAAATAACACAAAGCAAAGAAACCGACACGGTTGGGATAGGAAAGTGCTATTATTATTACATTTATTTAATAAACAGAGTATATAAACATGGGTATGTTAATGTTAACTGGGTCTCACAAAACTGTCTGATTGTGAG
Organism: Epinotia brunnichana; assembly: GCA_963854355.1. Lineage (NCBI taxonomy): Eukaryota > Metazoa > Arthropoda > Insecta > Lepidoptera > Tortricidae > Epinotia > Epinotia brunnichana. The sequence continues at coordinate 3,877,888 of OY977963.1, read as the reverse complement.
TGTGTGATTATAAACATAATAATACAGAGTTAATAATTAATTAATTAGGTACTAATTTATAAATAGGTTTAGGTTAGACACTGGATGGGTTAGGATTGGGATTTCTGGAGCGTCAACAAATAGCCTTTAAGCTGACGCTTAAAGGTATACTAGCTAGTCGCTCCTTGAATAGGTGGTGGGAGATCATTCTAATACTTGGACGCCGCGAACCTAAAACTACCTCGAAACGCCGAAAAAAGAGTAAAAGAAGTACATAAACTGTAAGATGTACTGTGTACTCCCTCTGTCCTAGTGGCCTTAAGACTAAAGTCTAGTTAGTCATAATGACAAATCGTATTTATAATCGTATCCGTACATTCGTCTGATAGATTATATTTATCAGATAAGCGGAACTGTGATAAAATAGGCAAGGCGCCACGAGAACCATTTTACCTTCACCACCAATCAATGATATTACTCATCTATATACTATTTATAATAATTATGATTACCCACTCTATAAATACATGCTCGAAGTTATAAAAAAGTATTGACATTTTGATACTACAAAAGAACTACGAACTAGACTTATAAACTAAATATAAAATACCCCACCCAGTTTGAGGCATGGTTCCGAGGACGCTGGGTGCATTGCCTCTTTGCACACCGCTATCGCTAGGCTCAGACGCTGGGCAAAGAAGGAACCGGAACTATTTATATACTTACTAAAATCCATACCTACTAATGACTAGTATTATACTCTGTGAGCTGTAAAAAACGAAAATCTGTTTTTTTTTTAATAATTATAATTCATCGAAACTGCTCATACAATTTCACGAGAATCAGACTCACGTCTCGACAACCTCACAGCCGGTCAGAGATGTTACCCCATTGTCCCACTGTGCGTGCGATTGTTTTGTGGGGCCCACCCGGCTAGCTGGCGAGTCTCCGCCTGCCGTTATACAATTTTGAGACTGATTGTCACGGCAGTTGTCCGCTAGTCTCCTTCCATAACCCATTATCCAGTCCATCCAACACTCAACTCAATGCCCAAGACCTTAATTCCCACCGCAGTCACAGTGCTGCACTGTAATAGTCTTTTCACCTCACTAGCTCGGAAAGGCCCTTTTGTATGTTTGTTAACTATTGAGAAAATCGCTTTTTATCCACATGTGATAACTTTTTTTTAAACTTTTTTTTTACATTTTTTTTATTTATTTTTTAACTTTATTTTACTTTTTTTGTTTTTTTTTACTTTTTTTTACCCTTTTTCTTATTTTCCTTGCTGTAGTGAGGTGAAAAGATTTGTGTTATACACGGGTGAAAAGTTATTTTGAAACACTCGCTACGCTCATGATTCTATTTTCATATCATCATAGACTCCTTTCGCTAGCTCGTGTTTCAAATGAACACTCGCAGGTAAAATACAACTTTCCCCCCTTGTATAACAAATAACTATTGCACGTGGCGGGGACCACCACCGGTTGTACAATGTTGTGCGCTCGGAGATGGTATCCGCCATGTGTATCCCTCGCTTTAGATTATTGTTGTCTTAAAGGGCTCCACGCTGTTGGCCTCGGCCCCACGGGGATGCCTTCCAAAGGTCTGGGACAACCATGGTCCCGAGATACGGTGAAGACATACCTACATAAGTACGAGTAATAGTGATTAATTTACTGTAGTGTAAATGTAAATACGTCCCAGTAGGTACACGTGTTAGTTTCGTCTATCTTTTTGTTCCTGATCTCCGCTCAATTGCTCAAAAGTTAACTGGAAGAAATCCCTTTCAGGGATAAGTTCGCCTTTGTACCCATTTAACCTGTTTTACCTGTGTCCTGTGTACAATAAAGTCATTGACATACATACATACATACATAATTTATAATAAATATTATATTAGTTTAAATTACACACAGCAGACTTTAGCGTTGAACTATCTTCCAAATAGAACACCATCCCACTCTTTCTTTCTTGCCCCGACCGATCCGCAGGAAGTGAGAGACCTCATACATTCCTTAAAATATGACAGTTCGCCCGGGCCAGATGGTTATAAGCCACCATTGATAAAAGCTATTAGTGAATTTATATGTGTTCCGCTAGCACACCTATTTAATCTTAGTTTATCCTCGGGTTCATTTCCCGATCCCTGGAAAAGGTCTTCGGTGACTCCCATATTTAAAAATGGTAAAAAAAATAATCCTGACCATTACCGTCCTATTTCACTTCTTTGCATTTTTTCCAAACTCTTAGAAAAGTTAGTTAATAAACGCCTGACACTTTTCCTGGAAAACAACAACCTTCTCTCTGACAGGCAGTTCGGTTTCAGGAGGGGTAGGTCCACTGAAAATGCAGTAGTACTGCTGTCTAGTTTAATTGCTAAGCAACTTGACCAGGGTAAGCATTGTATAGGGATTTTCCTCGATCTTGCCAAAGCCTTCGATACCGTCTCTGCGCCGATTCTCCTAAAAAAACTACATCATCTTGGAGTAAGAGGTTCGGCGTTGGATTGGTTCGAAAGCTATCTTACTAATCGGACACAGTTCGTTCGGGTCGGCGACTGTAGCAGTAGTGAGCTGCCTATTCGTTTAACTTTTTTTAAAACACTTTTCGGCACCTTCTGCATGTAATCAGCTGAAATGGTCCTCTGCTTACGGCATACATGAGACAATCGATCGTGCTGAAACAATTAAGTACCTTGGAGTCATAATTGATCCGAAACTGTCCTTCAGACAACACATCCTGTCATTATCTGGCCGGGTCAGGAAGGTAATCTATATTATGAAGCTTCTGAGGAGCGGCGCATCTAGAGAAGTTCTTCTCTTGGTATATTTCGGCCTCTGTCAGTCCATTTTGCAATACTGCATTGCAGCTTGGGGCGGCGCCGCAAAGAGTATAATGATAATAACTGAACGGGCGCAACGAGCCGTACTCAAAGTTATGATGAGGAAACCTTTCCGATTCCCTACCAACGATCTGTATAAAGAAGCGTCAGTTCTTAGAGTTCGTCAACTTTTTATCTTAAAAGCTGTTACAAAATCTCATCAGATTGCACTAGCGGAAACTGATCATGCAAAGCGCCGACAGAAACGCCTAAACCACATGGTCATTCGCACCCCTCATGTAAAATGCTTTTGGTAGGCGACTTCCCTACTATCTGCACCCTACGATATACAACAGGGTGTCCCGAGCGTGTTCCATCGACGACTTCACCAGATATATACTCAAAGACAAAATAAAGAAATGGCTTATGTCTCTTACTTATGAACAATCCGAGAACATTATTAAAACCTAGCTCGAAGTACAAACACACACATACACACACTCGCACACTCACACACACACACACAAACACACACACACACACAGACAGAGACACACAGACACTCAAACACACACACACACGCACACATTCACACTCACACACTTATCTTATTATTTTAGATTTAATATTTTCTTAGCACGGTCATCTTGTTCCTTTATTTTAAATTATACTTGTAAAATATGTACTCTCGGCTCCCAAGATACAGGCTGTGCCTAGTTTGGGGCTGACGGATATCTTTCTCTGTTTGTTAAAAATGTGTATGTTAACAGAATAGTTTAATTTAATCGCATGTAACGTTGTTATGGTAAATAAATAATTTGTATTTGTATTAGAATATATTTTGTTGTGCATAAGCTGTCATCGTATCGTACCCATAATTTGGCAAACGTATTAACTACTTCTCAAAATGTATAAAAGCAAGTTAAAAAATCATTTGCCAACATAGTTTACGCAAAATATTTTTTTAATTACAACTAACATTTACACAAGCCAAATAGAACTCTATTTGAACAGGAAAATGTCAGAGTTCACTTAAACAATGGATCAGCGCAAGTTATAAAGGACTTCGAATACCCAAGTATCTGAGAGACATACGCCTCTTTAAAATCTGTAGATTTCACTGTAGTGAAGAAGTGTTTTAGTGACTGTCTTAAACTATTCATTCATACAGAATAAACGTTGGTAAGAAATTTTGCATTGTATTGTAGCGACTGTCTGGTTTAAATTATTCAGTTATACAGAATAAACTTTAGTAAGAAAAATACGCTTTGCATTGCTATTGTATTCTTAAATTATTTTGTTTTAGGTAGGTAGTTAGTAGTTTATTTATTTATTTATCGTATGGCGGTTACACACTGGTACATATTATATGTATTCGTATCGATGTCGCTGATAGAGTTCCAGTGTGCGCTGCGAGGTTCAGAAGGAACAGTGCAGCTGCCGATTTTGTTGTTCTTTTAGCACCACCCGGAGGTCACGTGTAGGGTTTCTAGGGTTATTCCTACGGACGTAGAACAATAACGACCTCCAAGTTAATAGTTATCTACATCATTGAACGAGCCAGCGAAGCGAACAAAATTATTTCGTATGGCCGGTTCCAGACAAACAATGTAGAAACTATTTTTTGCCCAATCCGAAACAGAGAACGTCGTTCGCTGCGGTTGCTCGTTCAATAGGGGTCATCATCATCATCATCATATCAGCCGAAAGACGTCCACTGCTGGACATAGGCCTCCCCCAAAGAGTGCCAAAGTGACCGGTCCTGCGCCACCCGCATCCAGCGGACTCCCGCGACCTTTACCAGGTCATCAGTCCACCTTGTGGGGGGCCTACCCACGCCGCGCCTTCTGGTACTCAATAGGGGTGTAGACTCAAAATTGATTATTACTTCAAAGGAAAGAAGGCAAAAAAATATGCCTAATGACGAAAATCCCATTCGAATATCTCAAAAAATTACGAAGCTACAACCGTTTCAATGTTGCTTGTTAGAGAGAAAACGCTAGGGGATCGTGACGTCAAGATCCTCGAGCGTCATAGTAAATGACAATCGCGTTCTGCGGAAAAGGGACAGAACATGCCACCTCTTAAAACTTTGGACACTTATAACTTTGTGATTATTTAACATATTGCGTTGCTTTCTTCTCCATTTGACTACATTTTTCATCCTTTTTCGAGAAAATACGCATTATTCATTATTTTATTTAGTGTCTACACCCCTATTAGGCAATAAATGCAACACCAGCAAACTCAGCCCGTTATTTGTCAAAAAGTTAGTTATTTTCCTGCACCGACCGAACGTAAACAGCGTGTGTAACTGCGTTTACTACGCATTCATTTTCCTTTGACGTCATGGTGCATCGTAAAGTGTCATGGCGCCGGCGCCGAGCTAATCCAAAAGGTCAAATGTTCATACTGATCCATATTCCATTCTAATAAAGGGTTTTCCAAAAAACACACAAGATTTCAATAAAAAAAAAGCGGCCAAGTGCGAGTCGGACTCGCACATGAAGGGTTCCGTAAAATAAATTGCGGTGTACGATTCATGACGTAAAAAAAAACTACTTACTAGATCTCGTTCATACCAATTTTCGGTGGAATTTTGCATGGTAATATTGGTAATGTAAATCATATATTTTGTTTAGTTTTATCATTCTCTTATTTTAGAAGTTACAGGGGGGGGGGGACACATTTTACCACTTTGGAAGTGTCTCTCACGCAAACTATTCAGTTTAGAAAAAAATAATATTAGAAACCATAATATCATTTTTGAAGACCTATCCATAGATAGATACCCCACACGTATGGGTTTGATGATTTTTTTTTTTTTTTTCAGTTCTGTGTATAGGGAACCCCTAAAACTTAATGTTTTTTTTCGATTTTTGTGTAAAAATCTTAATGCGGTTCACATAATGCATCTACTTACCAAGTTTCAACAGTATAGTTCTTAATATAGTTTCGGAAAAAAGTGGCTGTGACATACGGACGGACAGACAGACATGACGAATCTATTAGGGTTCCGTTTTTTGCCATTTGGCTACAGAACCCTAACAAGCGCTTTTCTTACAGCCAGGGACCGGCACCGGTTTCCCTTATTGGGGTTTTCCATAGGGTTATTTTAGAAGTGGTTTTAAAACCCTATCCATAATGGTAACCTTATGATAAGGTAACCTTACTGATAGGGTAACCCTATTGTTATGGTAAGCATATCAGATGTGGTAACCATTTTTTTTTTGTTTAGGGGGAAAATGCGTTACGCATACCACCCGGGTACATGGGATGACCCGAGTGGTTATGTGGGACTCCCATATGGGCTAATGAGACCCACGGTGTACCCACTAAAAACCCCCCCACTTGGCGCCTCGCCGCCTAGTGGCGAGGTTACGGGAACGCTTGCGCACACATCCGCGACCCCGCCGGCGGCAGCCGCCCACGAGCGGCTCCTTTGCGGATGCCGAGCTCCACGTGAGGCACGCCAGATGTTTTGGCGCGCCTTCCTCCTCGATCTCCACCTGTTCAGTAGTGGACCCCCCTGAGTCTGCTACGAGGAGATCATGGGTGCAGGAAATCCAGCACCCGGTGGCGGATCAGGTCTGTGGTTCCGCCACTGACCACGTCTCGGCCGCAGAGGATAGGGAAAACGGCGCACCGTAATACCGGCATTCCTCTTCCTCTGCCGTCTCACCGATGCCGTGTCAGCGGAACGGCCCCGCCAAGTTTGCAGAGGGTAGGGAGAGTGGTTTACCGTTATAACAACACGCCTCTCCCCCTGCGATCCCACCTCGGCCGCAGAAGATAGAGAGAACTCCTCTTCTGCGGTCCCTCCCCAACGGATCCTAAGCGGGCTTGCAAGCCCGCTAGGAGCGCCCTCCTCGGGCCAGCCGGCAGCCGGCCCTGGGTGCCTCTTAGCTTCGCCGTGGGTGAGCAGTCCACGGTTATCCCCCGCCCCGACAAGGCGAGCACCCTCGAGGGGGCGGATGTGGTAACCCTAACAAAATCCTATCTCGATAGGGTTTTAACAATAGGGTTACCCTATCAGTAAGGTTACCCTATCATAAGGTTACCAAATTTATAGGCTTTACCAAATTGACAGGCTTAAGCCTGTTTAGGAATTATCTTATTGTAATCTAGCAACATTAAGGAACAACCCTTTTCTCTCTTTAGTTAATTTCCATATCCTTAATCGACAATTACATTCGGTCACTTTCGACTTTTCCATTCACTCTTCTCGCGTTAAAAATGTCTGACGTGACGCTCTCACGCGTCCTCAAAAAGGGTCTTAAATATTCCAATTAGAATCAGTGGATCCCGTCTGCCTTCAGCATTTTATGTTTATCAATCTTGCTTATCATAACTTGTGACAAGACCGACAAGAAGGTGTTTATTTATCATCAAGAGAGCGGCGCCGCCAACGTGGGACACGCAAGTACTTTTAAAACTTACACCTGACTGACCAAGGTACTGTAAACGTTTATTTCCTCCCGTTATTTACCCTTCTGGTATTTTCACCATAGAATTTGTTCCTTTTAGAACCGGATTTCTCAAGATTTGTATTGAAAACACCGATTTTCAAAGTAAAGTTTCCACGTTGTCGGCCATATTGTTGCGTACCTAGTTTGTCCTATTTCTTTAAAGTATTCTGCCACAGTGCATTACGTCGAAAAGTGCCTGCAAGTTGTGCATATGTCCATTTTGTTTTACAAAAGTAATTAATTTCCTGCACTTAGTGCATATAAGTCGAAAGTGTCTGCATGAATTGCATCGGTCTTACGAAAGTAATTGTTTATTTATGTCTGCTCCCTGAGCATTGTTTTTAGGCGTTTCGTGTCTTGAACGTACAAACATTCCTGAATCATATGTCTAAGTGTCTGCTTTGTGCATAAAATAAGTTTAATTTCCACATTGTTTTATCTAACCTAGCAGTGTAGGTAGGTAGATATTCACGTACATTACGTTTCGTCATTGCTGGTAGGTAAAGGTATTCACCCACGTCCGGTTTTCGTTAAAGCGTTTCATTGTCGTTTCCATTCGAATCTCAGTCAATGGGAACATACTTGTCTGTGGTGATAGTGAAGCGAAACGCAGTGAGTGAACGGAACGAAGTGAATTGTCAATAAGTGTCAAGTGTCAATTGCTTATTGTCGCGAAACGTTATTTGTGAAAGATATTGTTATTGTTTCCAGTAAAATCGTGAGTTTTAGTCAATATGGCGGTCGAAATACGATACAAAGTGGTAAAATTACAAATAGATTTACTGTGGAATGCGGCAAATAGTGCGGCTGATAACGAATCAAAGGAGTTAGAGTTTAAAACGAGGTATCAAGAGCTTCCGCAAATCAAGAAGGAGTTTACGGATAGTTATATTTCAGTTGAGGCTTCTAAGCGCGCCGGTTTTGATGCGGACAAGCATTTACAAGAGTACGTAGAGTATGATTTAAAAATGAATCAGGTTAGTATGATATATTGTCAAGTGTTTCCGAGTGGTTCGTCAGCATCCGCGACCGTGGTTTCTGATGTCGTTTCCCAAGGTCAAGGGCAAGACTTGCCTTTACCTCGTATTTCGTTGCCGTCATTTGCTGGGGACATAACAGGGTGGCCAAACTTCATCAATATTTTCAAAAATTTAATTGATGAAAATGGATCCATGAAGCCTGTGAGAAAATTACATTATTTGTTGTCATGTCTGTCTAAAGAGGCGCATGATTTAGTGAAACATTTGCCACTCACTGATGAAAATTATAGTGTTGCTTTAACACTTTTAGAGAACAGGTTCTCTAACATACGTCTAATTGCAGATACTCATCTTGGGCACATAATGTCCCTACCGACAATTGTAAACATTAAGTCTGACTTAAGGCCATTCTTGAACACATTTAATGAACATATTGCTGCTCTTCAAGCATTGAAGTTCAACCCTCATGAATGGTCATTCATCCTGTTACACATTTTACTAAAAAGGATACCTACTGAAGTGCGTAGCAAATTTGAATTGAGTTTGACAGGTGCAGACATACCTAATTATACTGAACTTATAATCTTTCTGGAAAATCATTGCAAGGCATTAGAGATGTCTGTCCCTGCAAAGCAAGCATGTATCACTTCATCTAAAGCGCTGCCTGTTAGGTCTCAATTTAATCGCAATATTAAAACAGTCATGCATGTTCAGGAACAAGGCAGGGAAATAAGTTGTCGGTATTGCAACTTAGATCATTACATGTATATGTGTAATAAGTTCAAGGCATTAAGTATAGAGCAACGTCGTGAATTTTTGAAAACCAAAAACTTGTGTTTCAATTGTTTTGGAATACACAAGTACCATGACTGTACGTCATTACATAGATGCAAGGTCTGCCGGGCAAAGCATCACACATTGATTTGTCCATCTACAACAGATATGGATGCTTCTCCATCTGCAGTACGTTCAGCTGCTGTCATGGCTGATTTGACTGAGGGCTCTTCACCTCATACATGTGAAGAAGAAATGGATGTACCTAATGTTCCAAAGGTCAACAGTGCAATGTTGATATCTTCTCCTGTGATGGGTACTAAACCTAAATTGCACAATGTCTTGTTGGGTACGGCCATGTGTCTAGCGGGTAATGGTGATGGGCATTTCCAAATTGTACGTTTGTTTGTTGACCCTGGTTCGCAGTGTTCGATTGTGTCAGAGGAATGCGTTCAGCGTCTCCAACTTAAGCACAACCATCAGCCAGTGGCAATTAGTGGTGTGGGTGCCGGCATTCCTCATCGGTCACATGGAGTAACAACTTTGTTTTTAAAACCGCTGACTACTGACAAGCCGTTACTGACAGTTTCGGCTATCATTTTAAAGAAGGTGACTGGTAATTTACCATCGGTCTCCCTGGCTGCGGATATTAAGTCAAATTATCAGCATCTACAATTGGCTGATGATAATTTTAATCTGTCTCGGCCCATAGACATTCTCTTGGGCAGTGACATGTATAATGACATTTCATGTGGCGAGAAGGTATGGCCTTCCCACAAGCTAACTACCAGCGGCTTATCTGACTATTTTTGGTTGGATAATAATTGGTGATTCCTCGAGGTTCACTGATTCGGTCCCTGAGCTGACGTCACATCATGTGGCATTAGAGGATTGTTTGACTAGGTTTTGGGAGATTGAACAGATCCCAGAAACAATATTTCCTGATCCCGAAGATGAGATTATCGAGGATCATTTCTTGAACAATGTCACACGTGACGATGAACAACGTTTTGTTGTACGTCTTCCATTCAAAGGAAATCAAACTGAGTTGGGAGATAGCCGTGAATTGGCAACCCGAAGACTTTTAAGTCTAGAAAGAAGATTTAAAAGGGATCCTGCATTGAAGACAGAGTATTGCAAGGTGTTGAAAGAATACATGGACGAGAACCATATGGAACCTGTTCAAGAACAATATGGTGGTGGAAAATATTACCTTGCTCATCATTGTGTGACGAAGGAAGACTCTTCTACCACTAAATTAAGAGTGGTCTTCGATGCTTCTATGCCCTCGTCCACGGGCATATCCTTAAACAATGTATTGCATGCGGGTCCTAAACTTCAACGTAACATAGTAGACGTACTCCTACGTTTTCGTCTTAAGCCTGTCGCATTCACTTGTGATATCAAAGCTATGTACAGACAAGTGCTGGTGCATCCGGACGACCGTGACTATCAAAGAATTCTCTGGCGTCAACATTCTGATGATCCCATTGAAGAATTTCGTTTGACAACTGTCAGTTTCGGCGTTTCGGCTAGCCCATTCCTAGCTATGAGGTGTATTCTGCAATTGGCGGAGGAAGGAAAGGCATCACATCCTGACGCTAGTCAAATTTTGTTAAATCAAATTTTCGTTGATGACATAGTGACGGGAGCCTCCGACCTTGACTCTGGTCGGAAGCAAAGAGCCGAGTTAATTGATCTTCTTCGCCAAGGTTGCTTCGAGTTGCGTAAGTGGTCGAGCAACAATCGTGAGTTTTTATCTGACTTGCCTGACAACGTCCGTGAAGGGTCGTTGTCATTTGAGCCTCAAAATGAAGGATCCGTGAAGGTACTAGGTGTTAAATGGAATCCTGTGACTGATGCTTTTACGTATCATAGTAAAATTTTAAATACTGGACTGACAAAACGTGCGGTGCTCGCCAACATTGCGTGCATATATGATCCTTGTGGCTGGCTGATGCCGGTTATATTTACTGCAAAGGCGTTCATGCAACGGCTGTGGCTTCTTGGACTTGGCTGGGATGACCCTTTGCCTAATGAGGAGCAGTCAGAGTGGCTGTCATTCATCGAAGAGTTCACAAATCTGTCAGAGATCAAACTAAACCGGTTTATCCTGCCTGCTGATAGCACAAACTTTCAAATTCACACCTTTTGTGATGCGTCACTCAAGGGGTACGCTGCTGTGGCCTATCTTCGTGTTGAAAGAGCGAATAATGAGGTGGAGGTCCACCTGTTACTTTCCAAGTCCAAGGTCGCGCCAATAAAACCGAAGATGACGGTGCCGCGGCTCGAGCTTTGTGGTGCTTTTCTAGCGTCAAAGTTGGTTAAGCATTGTTCTGGACTGATTAATGTAGCCCATGAAACTGTAATCTGGTGTGATTCGAGCATTGCTCTTTCATGGATACGCACGCCGGTTCATCAACTTAAGATGTTCGAAGGGAACAGAGTCTCACAGATTCTCGCGAACACATCTCCTTCTCAATGGAGACATGTGCCGTCCTTGATGAATCCTGCAGATGCTGCATCGCGAGGATTGATGCCTTCGGAGCTTGGCTCCCATTCTCTTTGGTGGTCTCCACCATGGCTAAAGATGTCTCCAGACACTTGGCCGTCAGCTGGTCCCGTCAGATGCGATACGGTTCCATTTGAACCTAATGAGGATGCAGAATCCATTGTTCAAGTTAACAAGATCACCTGTGAAGTGGATCCGACAGAATTTATGACCAGATATAGCTCACTTCACACTCTTGTTAAGGTACATGGATACTGCCTAAGATTCATTTATAATCTGAAAAATCCGAACGAAAAAACCACTGGTCCATTGACGTGTTCGGAGTGGCGTAACGCCTTATATTCCTTAATAAAACTTGTCCAAAATTCAGTGTTTGCCACTGAAATGAAACTAGTTGAACGCGGTTTACCACACCAAACTAACCTTCGAAAATTAGTTCCCTTTATTGATCGTGAAGGGCTCCTACGTGTCTTAGGGAGGTTGAGGCATGCGCATCTATCCACGCAACGTAAACATCCAGTAATTCTTCCAAAAGCGCACCCATTAACAATTTTGTTGATAAATTATTATCATGACTTGTACTTGCATGTGGGTGCACCCATGTTGCTTTCATTGTTGCGAAAACAATTTTGGATTTTATCGGCCCGTACGGTTATTAAACAGCAAATTAGAAAATGTCTTAAGTGCTTCAGAGCTAACCCGAAACCTGCTGACTATTTGATGGCAGATTTGCCTCCATCAAGAGTCACTCCTTGTAGACCCTTTGCGAGGGTTGGAGTAGATTATGCCGGATATTTTTTGATAAAAACGTCCAAGCTGAAACGTGCACCTATTGCAAAGGCGTACCTATGTGTCTTTGTTTGTATGGTCACAAAGGCTTGCCACCTTGAATTGGTGTCAGATCTGTCCACTGACTGTTTCTTAGCGTGTCTCACCCGTTTTATTAGTAGACGTGGTTGGTGCTCGGATATATTTTCTGATTGTGGTACCAACTTTGTTGGAACAAATAATCATTTAAAGGAACTCTACTCCTTCCTCAAGAGATGCACCAGGAACTCGGACGTGCAAAATTACTTTCTCAAGCATCAGATTAAATGGCATTTTAATCCCCCATCTGCTCCAAGCATGGGCGGACTATGGGAGACTGCAGTCAAATCGTCAAAGTTAATCTTGAAACGTAATAGGAGAAACCGTTCTGACTTTCGAGGAACTGAGTACCATATTTTCCAAGATTGAATCAATTTTGAACTCGAGACCTCTGTGTCCCATCTCAGACGATGTTGATGAAATTGATGCATTGACCCCAGCTCACTTCCTTTTAGGAGATAACATGGTGTCACTTCCTGAGTACGATCTTCAGACTAAGAAATTGAATAGGCTATCTCGATGGCAACTTCTTCAAAGTGTAACCCAACAGTTTTGGCGTCGTTGGAATTTGGAGTATTTGCACCATCTGCAAAGCCGTAACAAGTGGTTTAAGGGCACGGATAATCTAAAGGTTAACGATATAGTACTCATAATAAATGAGAAAACCTCGCCTTATTGTTGGACACTGGCTCGTATCGTTTCGTTATCTCCAGGACGAGACGGTGTAGTGCGAGTTGCTACTTTGAAAACTGCTACAGGCAACCACTTGGTGCGACCTGTTGTGAAGCTGTGCCCTCTCCCTCATCAGCAACGATTAAATGTAGAGTTCACGTAGTTTTAAGCATATTTAGTAATAATATAGTTTATTTTGCACTATTGTAGACAATTAGTATTACGTGTAATAAGAAATCCTGAAGATTTCTTCCCGGGGCAGTATGTTTAGGAATTATCTTATTTTTTATTAATATCTTATTTATTAATATTTTTATTAAATTATATTATCTATTTAAATTAAATCGCGATGTGCACTCTTTTAATACAAGAGGTAAGGACAAACTTGTTGTGCCTCGGTTCCGTCTCCATAAAGTTAGTTCGTCTTTTATGGGAAATTTTGTACGTTTCTACAATAAAATCCCTAAAGATGTTTTGAGTCTGTCACTTACTAAATTTAAGAAAATTGTAAAAGACCGCTTAGTATGTAAGGCCTATTATAGTGTTAAGGAATTTGTAGAAGACAATAACTTCTTTTAAGCCAATAAGTCATTGCTCAGTGAAATTCAATTTTATTCTAGTTTTAAATTTTTATAATTTTTAAGTGACATTTTATTTATTTGACCTTGTTATTTTTGATGTGAACTGTTTTTGGTTCTAATTTTGTGTGGACTGTCAGCCGTTAAATTTTATAATGATTTTTTTTTTGATGCTTATGATTAACTTTTTTGTATCTTATCGTAATCTTTTCCGTGTCTTGTCAACTTTAACTTTTTTTTTGTGACGTTTCTTAAGCACTCTTTGAGTCTATTTGAAATAAAATTATTTTGATTTGATTTGATTTGATTTATCTTATTGTAATCTAGCAACATTAAGGAACAACCCTTTTCACTCTTTAGTTAATTTCCATATCCTTAATCGACAATTACATTCGGTCACTTTCGACTTTTCCATTCACTCTTCTCGCGTTAAAAATGTCTGACGTGACGCTCTCACGCGTCCTCAAAAAGGGTCTTAAATATTCCAATTAGAATCAGTGGATCCCGTCTGCCTTCAGCATTTTATGTTTATCAATCTTGCTTATCATAACTTTTGACAAGACCGACAAGAAGGTGTTTATTTATCATCAAGAGAGCGGCGCCGCCAACGTGGGACACGCAAGTACTTTTAAAACTTACACCTGACTGACCAAGGTACTGTAAACGTTTATTTCCTCCCGTTATTTACGCTTCTGGTATTTTCACCAAAGCCAGAAAAGGGGGTTTCCTGTCCTTGCTCACAGCATTTGTTTTATTTTGATATAAATAAATAGTAAGGGACACTTCTTCTTAGTCGATCCCTGAGGATCGCCACCGCATGATGCTAAAGCCTTCCATGCAGTTCGGTTCCTCGTCCTCGTCAAGGGAAAGACTGCGTTTTGCAGCCCTCTTAATTGAATCAGTCCAGCGCACTGGAATCCTTCCTATAGCCAAGGGCGGTTTACTCTGTGATTCCGTCGCGCCGCTAAATACAAGTACATGCCAGCCGGCCGCCAATTTGGCGGCCCATTACTAGCTGCCGCGCGTTGGTACGGGACGCTCGCACGGGTCGCAGCGCGTTGCATGCGATAGAAAGGGATGGCCACATTTAGGCACGTTTGGCGTACCTAAACAGGGAATTTGTTAACAGATAACCTTCTGTACGTAGTACTATTACTTATTCTGTGCTATAGCGCGTTTGCCTTCCACAGAACCAGGAAATATTTGTTTTTATAGAACACTCTAGACCATCCCTGGCAGAGTTCTGATAGTCGTCTGGTGATGCCGAGTTCCTCTAATATGGAGTTAAGTTTATTTTAGTACAATAGTAGATGAGCTCAATAACCGTGTACAAGAATAGGTCTAATACGGTCTCCCCCGCCTGGCGTAGAAGGCAACTAAAGGGGGTCATCAGGGTCGCAGTGTTTCTGGCGGGGGCCGGGGCACTCACCTAAAAACCCCAGGGAAGGCGACCATCATCATCCTAGGACGAGCCAGCAAATGTGGCGAGGCGCGAGGGGGGCTCCAGTGCGTTCAGAATTAGATCCTGGAGTCCTCCGCAGCGCAGATGCCGGCCGCCGTGGAGTTTTTAGTGGATAGAAATACCACATAACCCAGTCATCCCCTCCGTAACGGCCTCCGTAGCCCAGTGGGTAGTGACTCTGCCTACGAAGCTGGAGGTCCCGGGTTCGAATCCCGGTCAGGGCATTTATTTGTGTATTTATCACGAATATTTGTTCCTGAGTTATGGATGTTATATATATGTATATAAGTATCTATATGTATGTATCTATTATATATATCATCGCCTAGTACCCACAACACAAGCCTTACTGAGCTTACCGTGGGCCTAGGTTTGATTTGTGTAACATTGTCCCGTAATATTTATTTATTTATTATTTATTTATCCCCTGATGATTGGGTTCATGGTACGCAGGTTTCCTCCACGAAAAAAAAAAAAAACGAAAAAAAAGGTAAGCTCAATAACGCTTGTGCGGGGGCACATGTATTACCCGTGGCACATTGTGTCACGGGGGTAATAGACGATGGCATATTTAATCGATATAAATACTTAAATACATAACACCCAAGACTCAGAAACGAATATTCATTCTCATCTAAATAAAAATCGAAATCATCACACAATAATTTGCCCTTACCGGAATTCGAACCCAGGACCTTCATCTCCGTTCGCAGCGTCACTACCCACTAGGCCAACCGATCGTGTTATTTCTTCATATAAATATTGTCTTTCTTTCTTTCTTATTAAAGACTAGCTTCTGCCTGCGAATCCGTCCACGTACTTAGAACTCATTTGTATCGTAACTCCATTCAAACGTTCACCCCCCATTTCACCCCTTTACGTGATAATTTCCGGGTTTATCCTATCCTACGCCCTTCCCCGGGACTCGAAACTAGGTATCTCTATAACCAAATTTTATCTAAATCCGTTCTGCGGTTTAAGCGTAAAGAGGCAACATACAGACAGAATCACTTTCGCATTTATAATATATTAGTATGGTCTGTGTGACTTTGAGATGCTAAATAAACTTATTTCTTTCTTTCTTCTTCTTTAGTTCTAACTCGAGACTACCCGGGCCCGGTAGCAGATCGAAATGTGCGCCTTGCCAAACAGGAATAGCGGCAAATATTTACCTTCCGAGAGTACGTATTCCTGATAAGTGTGGGCGGGAAATACATTGAGAATTGTAGCTTCCTAGTAAATCCTGGGTTACTAAGTACATAGGGTAATTTCGCCTGTTCGCGTCCACTTAGTGGAGTTGGTAATAATGGTAATTTTGAGAGAGAAATTAAATTTGTTTGGGTAATTGATTTGAATAGTCGATATATAATCTTTTTATGTTTACAGCACACTTTTGGACTAAACATCTCAAGTTTTATTTTAGAAATACATAGACAAATAGCTGAAACAGGTGATTTACCCAATTTGCGTACGCCTGTGGACAGGTTAGCGTCCACTAATTAATTTATTTAATAATTTAATTCGGAAGTATTATTTCCATAATTTGTTAGTAACAGTTAAGAAGAGCTGCAACTTTTTCTATAATCGTGATAATGCATATTTTTTCTAAACTTTCAAGGTCCATATCTTTTTTATGATTTTAATTATATTTTATACTTCATTACAGTATTTTGATGGTTTACTATCCATTTAGCAACACTACGTAATCAATTTTAACATGACGCATCATGCCTATTATGAAATTTGGCAAGCAATATCCTCTTATACTATAAGTTCGAGTATATACAGGGAAAAACTGAAACTATACATTTGTGATTAAATCCTAAAAATAAAGTCTTTATTTAAAGTAGGTACTGTCTGCCAGTTAAGGGACTCCACGCGCTTTTTGACTAGTTTTGGTGAGTTTTGAGTTGATATTCCCCCGTCATTACAATAGATATATTTATGCCACAAACGTTAATCGGTTCTTCAATACTTTATCTACTTTTGCAAGAGAGTTTTTTGGAAAAAAAAATGTATATTTATTTTTCTATGATTTATTCAAACATGGTCCAAAAAAGCTCTGTTTTCGATATTAGTATGTTGTTTATTCACTTTTATATATGAAATTTACATGTTACTGTTCCTTTTTGACGTTTCTAATAACCCAAGAGAGCTTTTTATTTTTAACTCATTTTTACAAAAGTTACGTCCAAAAAACTGGTTTTTTGGTCTAAAACTGCTAAAGTTTAGTGCCATATATCTCAAAAACTCTGAGTTTTGAAGTAAATATGGGATACTATTTCGGTTAACCTCATTGTTGTTAATACGGTAAGCCAAAAAAACACGAAAAAACGGACGGTAACAGATCGAAGGTCATTGGGAGCTGTGAGCCCCTTAAGTAGCCCGTTTTGTCAAACTCCCGTCACCCCTCCTCGCCAAGTGCTGTCCACCTCCACTTAAAGTGTTATTCGTTTTCCGTAACATCTTTAGTCCTTAAAATCTGGCAACAGGGTCCAGTCCCCCTAAACTTAAATTGGCTAGGTACTGCGTGAATTCTAGTTATATACGCGGATACTCTAGGCGGATATTATCGCAATGAGTGTGAGTTTGTTTTCGTTACAATCCTTGCGATAAGTGAGTCAGCTGTTATGTGGGTGTGTTGTTAATAGCCGGTTCATATTCATACGTTTTAAATGAGAGAGAGGGTCGGATGTAGAACGGTGATGTCATGGGTCATGTAATTTGGTTCTCATTTTAAAACGACTTACTGGAACAACATGGAACTTTTTATACACAATGCGATCTGCCATATGTCGGAAGCTGTTGCTACAAATTATAAGAAATAAATTTCTGTCAAAAATTATATTTTTGGTACAAGCTTTTGCCGACTGTACTTTTCTGCATACCATCATCAACTACTCATTGAGACGATTCTAACGAGCCCAAACTGACTTGGAGCTGATCTGATGCTGGAACTGGAAGGTGGCCATAGAAACTCCGCAATAAAACGACACAACCCCATCGAGTTTGGGCTCGTTAGAATCGTCTCAATGAGTACTTGATGATGGTATGCAGGAAAGTACAGTCGGCAGTGGAAGCTTGTACCAAAAATGAAATTTTTGACAGAAACTTATTTTTTTTCTATTTTAATTCTAGCAACATAAACTAGCTACCCCCTATCTGCGTCTTTCCGGGACAGATCTTACATTCAGCTTAAAGCAAATTTTAGTAGGGTCAAGCCCCAAGGGAGTGAAGGCCCCCCAAACCAAAATCCTGTATCCGCTACTACTTTGACGTACGGCGTACGTCAGGTAGATCTAAGTTTAATTTTTTGTATGGGAAAATGACGGTCGATTTCTTCTTACGCTCGCTCGTTCGAAAAGTGACGTATTTAATTTACCCCCTGAACTACGGTTGTATGGGGAGTGCACTTGTGTCAAACGTGCTTGGGACTCTTACAATTTATTTATTTATTTATCGTATACTGTACGAGTACATATATGTATTCGTATCGATGTCGCTGATAGAGTTTCAGTGTGCGCTGCGAGGTTCAGAAGGAACAGTGCAGCTGCCGAATAGGGAACATTACGCAAAACTCTTCGTAGGCACTTGCAGCGTTGACATTGTATCTCGTTCCCACTTGCGGTATTGTCTATGCAAGTATACTTGTCACTCATTTGACAATCAATTGTGCATGTGTGTGTGAATCCCTATATTCCTATACTGGTTTACTATTAGTGGTAGTGCTGCCTCTGGCGGCAGAACATTGCAGTAATGTTCCCTATTTGTTGTTCTTTTAGCACCACCCGGAGGTCACGTGTAGGGTTTCTAGGGTTAATCCTACGGACGTAGAACAACAACGACCTATATAGTTTAAACTTGCATGCCTCAACTGCCATACAATATGTCAGTGTCACTATTAGCCCGATGCCAACATCGCAACGCAAGAATTGGGTCATTCATTATAATATAAATAAAGGCTATTAATACAACTAAATACTTCTATACTATTACAAAGAGGTAATGTGTGAGCTCTGTAAGTGGGTCATATAGAAAACAAAAGTTGTCTACATGCTTAAAATGTTTTATCTATCCAAATATCATAAACCCTCCATGATGCGTTCAAGAACCGCACATTATGACCACTCCATAAAAATACTGTTTTGTTAGAACAAATTTCTTATCTGTGAAAATGTTATTATTGCTAAATAATAACATCGATTTCGATAATATTATTTCATTCAAATTTCGAACATCTCTGAAAAACAAAGAAATTTCATATGACCGCTATTCTAATATCAGTCGAGATGACGTTTAGTTCGAAATGAATTGTCAATTTGCATACATATTTGACAAATGTCGCACCGTAAGTAAAATATCGAACGATGTGATTGTTGAGCCCGACTCTAGTTTGCCTCTGAATTAAAAAAAATACTATGACATCTGCCAGAAAACAACGCCGTAATGCCGGTCATAATATACGGCTCCTGAATGCATCATGGAGGCTTATGATATGTGGATAGATAAAGTAGTGTATGTAACTAAACATAATTAGGCATTAAAACACTCTTGTGATGTTATTATGAAACTCGCCTTCGGCTCGTTTCATAAACCCACACTCGTATATAATGCCGTTCAATATGTACACTCACATAAACTACTATTTTTATATCGCTTAAATTATAGGTGTATAACAGGAGACGCCGCTTATGTCAACAACTTAGGCTTTATTTTATAGCCCTTCACTGTCATCATTTCCTTGCCCTTATCCCATTTACTTGGGGTCGGCGCAGCATGTCTTTTTCTTCCATACTTCTCTGTCAGCCGTCATATCATCATTCACTTCTTTTCTCTTCATATCGTCTCTCACACAGTCCATCCACCTTTTCCTTGGCCTACCTCGTCTTTTACATCCATCCACCCATCCATTTTATAGCCCTTCACTGTATGATCCTAATATTATAAAAGAATGCGCAACTCATAACTAGAAACTCTTTGGTACGACGAATCACTCGAGCGGAAGAACTACGGCGGATTTTTAGCTGTGCTGAATTATATTGTGTCAGGGCCGCGCCGACCATGACCTAGTGACCAACAAAAACGTCAAAGGTACGGAAATTACGAGTTTTGCGTAGCGCGGGAAACCCTATAAGTAGTTACTTTTATCTTACGTCAAAAGCCCCTGAAAAATAATAATGAGTATAGGCAAGAAGTTGATGTCGAGTTACTTGTCCGTAGTCGGGATATATGTAGTTTTTTTTTACTTTTTAATAACCGACTTCAAAAAAAAGAGGAGGTTCTCAATTCGACTGTATTTTTTTTTGTGTTTGTTACGGTATATTATGAACCGATTTGAAAAATTCTTTCTTTGTTTGAAAGCATATACTTCCAGATTGGGCTTTTCCGATGATGGGATCCTGGAGAAATCGAGGGAACTCTTCAAATTTTATAGGCAAACATGAAGCAATTTGGCTACTGATCTGAAGTCGGTTAAAACTTTGTTTTTAAAGTAAATTATTTCATGTACTTACCTATGTATTTTCTCCTTTCGCAGGTGGTGGAATGCCGAGAAAAGCGCACGGGGATGAAGCGGGCTCTGAAGGTTCTCCACGACAATGTGAAGGCGAGGAGAGAGGTGGAGCTCCACTGGCGGGCCAGCGGGTGCATACACATCGTTGAGGTAATATTACCACATTACACAATGGGGAACTTGCACGGGACTTATTAATTTTATCTCACGTTAAAATGTAAAAAAAAAAAATTTTTTTTTTGATAAAATGACAACAGTTACACAGAATATTAAATTAAAAATGATATTTTGTATGACAAGTATAGACTTAAACGCAATTTTTGTGGAGATAATTGCAATTAATGACTTACTCCATAGTAAACGATCCGAGAATATACAGGGTGGAATTTCATAAACTGTACATAATAAAAGGAGAAAAATTTCAGCCAATTTCATCGGTGAAACGGTGTTTTTTTTTTTTTTTCTAGTCATTAGTTTTTTTTTACAGAATTTTGAAAATTTTTGTAAAAACTCGGGTAATACACCTAATTCAGACGGTCCTAAAATGAAAATAAAAAATGCAGAGTATTACCAAGGGACAGGTTAATAATTCTTAATAACAATAGAAAACCAACTAGAAGAGAAAATCCGCAAAAAAAATTATTGTTTTTGAAAAATGGCTACAAAAATTACGAATTTTAAAAGAAAAACACAATTTTCTGAAAAAAACGCAGATTTAGTTACCATTTTTTTTGCTTAGTATTAAACCTCACTTAATGCCGATTCTAAAACCGTTTTTAAACTGTCTCAGACTTTGAAAAATACCACGCTAATGGGTACGTAAATCAAACCATAATTTTATTAATTTTAATCCTCTTAAAATCCTTAATGACCGCTTGTTCCCAGGTAGTTGAAGGGTGTTTTTGGGTTGAAGGTGGAGATAACATGAGGGGTATAAAGGCATTGGGCAATAGGTCAACTATTCAGTCGCTCGCAAATCGCAATTGCTTGTCTTTGCTCGCCACTTCTTTGATTACTCCAGTACTTGTTCAGTTTGAATCATCATGCCCCGCTTACGAGAGTTTTCGCCGTTACAAATAGCCAACATGCACTATTATTATGGATTGTGCCATGGATCTGCAAGAGCTGCGTGTATCGCCTATTTGGAGCAGTATCCTAATGACGTTCCAAGACCTGCTGCTCGCCACTTTCAAGAAGTTCATCGCCGGTTGTGCAATATTGGCCTGGGATACGGTGGCCGAGATCGCCGAGAGCCAGGAAACATAATTGATGTTGCCATAGAAGAAGCAGTTCTCAGAGACTTGTACGCGGACCCAACCACGAGTCTAAGACGCTTGGCATTGAGGCACGGAATCTCAAAATTCTCTGTCTGGAAAATTTTGAAGAAGGAAGGACTGCATCCATTTCATTATCAACGGGTACAAAATTTGCAAATTGGCGATGCCCGCGTTAGGTGTGTTATGTCGACTTGGATACTTGGCAATATCAGAAGGGATCCGGAATTTACTAGAAGAATTTTATGGATGGACGAAGCAAGATTTACTCATACGGGAATAACTAACTTCAGAAATTTACACACATGGGCTCACGATAATCCAAACCTAGTAAGACCATCTAATTTTCAAGACCAATTCTCCATAAACGTTTGGGCAGCGGTACTCGACGATCAATTGACTGGACCAGTCTTCTTACCGAATACTTTGAAACTCTCGTAAGCGGGGCATGATGATTCAAACTGAACAAGTACTGGAGTAATCAAAGAAGTGGCGAGCAAAGACAAGCAATTGCGATTTGCGAGCGACTGAATAGTTGACCTATTGCCCAATGCCTTTATACCCCTCATGTTATCTCCACCTTCAACCCAAAAACACCCTTCAACTACCTGGGAACAAGCGGTCATTAAGGATTTTAAGAGGATTAAAATTAATAAAATTATGGTTTGATTTACGTACCCATTAGCGTGGTATTTTTCAAAGTCTGAGACAGTTTAAAAACGGTTTTAGAATCGGCATTAAGTGAGGATTAATACTAAGTACGTAATTTGTTATTTCCACCTAAAACCCAATAACACCCTTCAACTACCTGTGAACAAACGGTCATTAAGGATTTTAAGAGGATTAAAATTAATAAAATTATGGTTTGATTTACGTACCCATTTGCGTGGTATTTTTCAAAGTCTGAGACAGTTTAAAAACGGTTTTAGAATCGGCATTAAGTGAGGTTTAATACTAAGTAAAAAAAATGGTAACTAAATCTGCGTTTTTTTCAGAAAATTGTGTTTTTCTTTTAAAATTCGTAATTTTTGTAGCCATTTTTCAAAAACAATAATTTTTTTTGCGGATTTTCTCTTCTAGTTGGTTTTTTATTGTTATTAAGAATTATTAACCTGTCCCTTGGTAATACTCTGCAATTTTTATTATCATTTTAGGACCATTGGATCAAAAGTTATACCGTCTGAATTAGGTGTATTACCCGAGTTTTTACAAAAATTTTCAAAATTCTGTAAAAAAAAAACTAATGACTAGAAAAAAACAAAAACACCGTTTCACCGATGAAATTGGCTGAAATTTTTCTCCTTTTATTATGTACAGTTTATGAAATTCCACCCTGTATGATGTGACGTCATAGCATAAGCCCGTTTAATATAGAGCGTTTTCGGGGGGTGCCGGCGCGTGCAGATTTCAAATGCATATAACATCAGAAAAATAAATCATAAGAAAGTTTTAATGCTACAGTTGTTTTAATGCTGGATTATACTTTTGATTTTCGTAATAATATAAAAAGATGCAAGTTCCCTATAAGTAGTAGATTGTGTGTCAAGGGAGCAAAATTATGTATTTACGGCGAGGGCGGTATATTGAAGCCTAAACGAAGTGAAAGATTCTACACTAGAATCTTGAGCGTGGCGAGGGATTCTAAAGTAGAATCTTGAGCTTAACGAGTGATTCAAGTGTAATAATATTCGTACCGAGTGACACATACTGCTTTAACTCCTTATGTGAGGAAAATTGAGATCCTTCGTTTGACACTAATTCGTTTGGCAATAATGGCTCTTTTCTGAAAAGCAGACCGGTGTAAAAAAGAAAAAAAATTTAACTGTTTATTTCAATGGAACACAAAATATTATTCAGGTACCTACAGCTTAACCCAATATTAAATTTTAAAGATTATTAGCTAAGTTTAGTTAATTATATATCAAATCATTGACATTTTAATTTTTGTTAGTTATTGTTAGTTAAATTAAGAATTATTATAAATTTTTACACTCAGTAGGTATGGCTTTCTTGATTACATATTTGGCTTTATGCGGTTTATCCCTTATACTATCTATTACATTTTCTAATATATTTGTAGGGGAATAGTACTTATGTACAGATCTAGCTCTGCGATTGCACTTTAACAGCAAGCAGCTTTGACTTTCGAACTTTATATAAGCGAAAAGTAAGCCGTGCGCACTGCAAACACCGTGACACTCTTTAGGTTCCGCCGGAAGATCAGCGCTGGCTCTTGAGGCGGAACCTTTTGTTGGCACTAGTAGACATTATGTTTTATTTTTATTTTATTCTTGTACTAACTTAGTTTGCTTTTATGTCATTATTTTCTTTCTTTCTAATAATTCTTCTCTCTCTTAATTGGAATTGTTTGCAGCGATTTAGTTGTGAAAATAAGTCTGACAACTGTTATATAAGCGATACAACCCAGCATAAATTTTTTTTTTATTGAGAAACATACATCCTTAAAAATCATAGGTAAGTAACTTAGCTATAACATACCTATAGTTTCATAATTTTTTACAAAGTTACAAGTAATAATACCAATAAGAAATAGTAGATTGGACAAGGGTATATTTAAAATAAGCCATATTACTACGAGATGGTTTTAAGTGAGGGGAAATGCTTCGAGTGGTTTTCAGACCAGAGTTATACACTCTACTTTTCACTTCAACGGCGAGAAAATTGTAAAAACAACGATTATAAATAATCTTCATCCACAATCAATAATAAATTCCTCGGCGAAAAGATTGTCCAATTTGGCGGCATGATTATTTTAATAAACTGCTTTGACACAGATACAAAATATTGCCACCAAGAATAAACGCCTCTGTCCGTTTCGTTCGTATAGGGAATAAAAAACGCCTGATGTTTGAAATTAATTCTGTTTCCTGATTGTCGATAGCAAATATATTATTTAGATAGTTTTGATCACATTAAACTGTTTTAAAATCATAAATATGTAGACATATATTCCCTAGGAGCTAAATGTACTACTTTAGCCCCGCTTGCTAAGCCTAATATGACACACTTGTCGAGTATGAGAAGTGAAAAACCTATTATTCTTCACATAGCACAAAACGCTATTGTTATTCTAATGACGTTCGGGTCTAAATGTAAATAACTATTGTATAGACAACACGCGACGCCCTCTGACCTACCGCTGTCAGAAACATTACGTAATTAAACGAGCGAGCGAAGCGAAAGCAATTCTTCGTTTCAGCTTGGGCAATATTTTTTTCATACAACTATCTTTTTTGTCGATTTAGTTTTTCGAAATTAAGCTACGGTACCCTAGTGGTTCATGCGTGCGGCTGTCAAGCGGCGGTCGTGGGTTCGAATCCCGGCTCGTACCAATGAGTTTTTCGAAACTTATGTACCTACGGAATATTTACCGTTAGCTTTACGGTGAAGGAAAATATCGTGAGGAAACCGGTCTAATCCCAATAAGGTCTAGTTTTCCCTCTGGGTTGGAAGGTCAGATGGCAGTCGCTTTCGTAAAACTAGTGCCTATGCCAAATCTTGGGATTAGGTGTCAAAGCGGACCCCGGGCTCCTTTAGGGGCACAACCGGGAATAACGCTAGGAGGATGATAATGAGTTTTTCGAAATAAAAAAAATATTTTTGTTTTAAAGACAGGCTCACGAGTTCTACAGTTAAGGGGACGTAGGTTCGTGGTCTTTTCTCCCTCTCTCTGAGCATAAGCGTGAGCGAGATGGAAGTGTGTGTTTGGAAGCGCGGATATCATGTTTTTTAATTTTCATTTTCTGTGCGTTTTAATAAATAAAAAAGTTATAGCTGATTTCCCTCAAACATGAGATTGCCGATTTTTAGAACCACTTTTAACATGTTTAGCTGTTGTGCATAATTTGTTACGATTTTTTCAACTATGGAGTGCCATAGCTGCAGTAAGGCCGAGGACACAGCTCAGCACACCTTGGAGCTGTGTCCGGCCTGGGCGAGTCAAGAGGGACGAACTGGCCCAGGTAATTGGTGGCGATCTGTCGCTGCCGGTAGTAGTTAAATCTATGGTCGACAGCGACAGATCTTGGAAGGCAATGCTTTCCTTCTGTGAGGAAGTAGTGGCACAGAAGGAAAGGGCGGAACGGGCCAGAGAGGATGCCGTAGAGGCGCCCCAGCAGCGCCGCCGGAGAGTTGGCCGCAGGAGGCTGGCGTGCGCACGACCGCCGACTGCCACCATAAGGAGGACCTCCAGGCGACGAACACGGGGACGTTCGTCGTCCGAAGGAGTAGGGTCCTCGGGTTGGGTGGTGTGCCAAGTGTTCCGGGCACACTACTGTTTTGATGGAGGGGGGATACGGATAGTGGTCCCCCAGTGTTGGATCCGACTGCGGACGACCACTGGCCGGGACGCGGAAGAATAATGGTCCCCGTATCCCGGTCAAAAAGTGGGTGTGAGGAACACGCGGGGGTTTTTAGTCAGTACAAGTCTGACATAACCACTGCTCCTCCCCGTGGCGCGGTGGTATCCATGAGGATTTTCCCCCGGACAAAAAAAAAAAAAAAAGGGTTCACTTTTGTCCCACAAACAGGAAATAGCCACCCCGCGAAGCGGGGTGGCGTCGACCCGCTGGAGACTTTTTAATGGACGCCAATTATTGGGCTGTACATTATCAGGTCGTACAAGATTGGCTTCCAATTATTGCCCCGTACCGAATTTGCTCAGGGTGATTAATGCACGGCCCAATAATGTACGGCCTGATAATACGCGTCCATTATTGGGCTGTACATTATCATGGTCGTACATTAACCGGCACCTTATTTCAGATAGTGAATTTAAGGTGAATATACGTAAATACAGAAACTGAATACTAAGTTAAAAGTACATTTGTGATACAGGAAGAAAACTAAGAACGAATACAGTTTGGTGCAAAATTAAATATTGAACGTCACAAGCTCAACTGTACATACATAAAACGACTGCTTTCTGTACCAGGTCATGACACGGGTGACGAACGGCAGTGCCAAAAATTCACACAATCTAAACATGATAGATAATACAATAATATTTCCACTTGCAATAATATTATGACATTTATGAAACTTTTGTCAAAACTGGTAGACCACTTTCTTGGCCGACCGTACTTGTTGTGCCGCCCTGCTAATCTTTTTAACCCCCGACGGATATAGAGGGGTGTTATAATATAAGTTTGACGTGTCTGTGTGTCTGTCTGTGGCATCGTAGCTCCTAAACTAATGGACCGATTTGGATGCGGTTTTTTTATCCGAAAGCTGACGTGATCGAGATTGGTCCGTTTTTGAGATATTGAACTATGAAATGAAAATGTCGGGGGATTTTCAACTTTTTTAAGTTGTATTTATTATTCTATTCGATTGCATGCAAGGAACCTGGGTGCTTGCTACCTAATCCCTAATATTGGCGTAGACACCAGTTTTAGTAGGAGCAAGTAGGAGCAACTACCATCTGACCCTCCAACCTTGGAAACTAGACTTTATTGTTATTAAACAATTCTAGTACCTATATATACGTATTGCAATTTACCTACGCGCTAACATGTTGCAACAATTGCGGAATTTGTGAAAGAATTTCAACCGTTGTACAACACACTACCTAAATACACAAGCAAACTTGCCTAGTCACTTCCTAAGATCAATAAACACAGTGATATCACACATTTTTGAAGTAAATAGTGAGTTTTCTATACAAAATATGGATATTCATATCATTCATACTCATTATTAACGCATCGTCATTGAGTGCCCTGAGGCCTGAGCGATAGGCTAATTAATAGGCGATATTAAACTGGGTGATTCGGGGGACGTGATCGGAACCAACCCTATTCGACTCACTACCTATAAGTTATTAGTATAAACTACTGTTCCGAATCAATATTAGTCGGATTAACGTTACCAATTTTTTTTTTAATTAACGAATACATAAAATGTTACTTTATTAGCTAAATTCATAGTCATCTTATATGAAACACGTCAAGTATCGATATTCTTAACTGGTAGACGGGTCCTATGGCGTCGCATCAGCGCAAATGCGCGAGCATTCGGCGGTAGCCGACCGCGTTTTTAAACGACTTCAAAAAGGAGGAGGTTATATGTTCCACTGTATGTATTTTTTTTTATATTTGTTTGCCGATTTTTCCGTCAATTGAGGAGCGATTTCCAAAATTCTTTTTTTAATCGAAACAGTATACTGTTAGTTTCCGATGATGGAATCCCAGGAAAATTGAGGGCAACCCTCAAACTTTATGGGCACGCGTGTAGTAATTTCGGTATTTTCTATTATAAACTCGGAAATCGTAATTTTAATGAAGTGGAACTGATGATGAAGACCACAGATCTCCTTAAAGAAATAAAGCTTTTTGTTTTTTTTTTCATACTCAACAAAAATTACGATTAAGCCAAACTGCATAATAGTTTGTTGGCGAATATACACTCTTTATAATTATGTTTTGGTATATATTATACAGGGTGACTGGTAATTTGACCTATTCCTTGAAAGGGGTTATAAATGTACTAAAAACTGACTTTCATAACCGATCTCTTTTGTTTAATTGTTATCTTCAAGTGGGGTTGTAAATCAATTACACATTAAAAAAAGAACAAACAGTAGCTACGCCAGTACCTACAAATGCCACACCTCGGTCAGTTTTATGACGTCGCTTTGTTACCTTTTCCTTTCATATTTAGAACAATAGAAGCTGTAAAATCCCACGTTTAAGTGCATTTTCGTAATTTTAAGTAAAAAAAGCTATATTAAATAAAATATATGTATTTATTTTTAGTGTACCTATATTGCTAAGGCGTCAAGGGCGGTTTTGTTTACTTGTGATTATTTGAGTTGGTCGAATTTCATCAACGTAGTCCATTCAGTCCTGGTAAAGGTCGCGGGAGTCCGCTGGATGCGGGTGGCGCAGGACCGTTCATTTTGGCACTCTTTGGAGGAGGCCTATGTCCAGTAGTGGACGTCTTTCGGCTGATATGATGATGATGAGTCCATTAAAAAAGCAACTCTACCGTTCTAGGTTATAAGATTCCAATTTCAACGACATCGACAGTTTTATAAAAAAATGCCCACCTTAAATAATCTCAAGCATGTGTTAGACGCTAGATGCCTTAAGTGTTTCAATAAGTTTCTGTAAAAAAATCATTTTTGCTACTTGCTTTTATTGCTGCCTGCACGTTTCTGTATACATACTTACCGTCATCAACTACATATATACTCATTGAGACGATTCTAACGCGCACAAACTCAACATGGTTACGTCGGTTAAGTACTGAATTCTCATGGCCACCGTCTGTCTCCATCATCAGATCAGCTCGAAGGTACCATAATATTGAATTGTCATCCAAACTAGACCTTTACCGAAAATTTCAGTTCAATCGGGAAGATATCTGCTTCAAAATTGAGTTGCAAGGTTCCACCCGAACAAACATAGTCACATAGTTAGGTACATAGGGTTTGTGCACAAATCACGCGAGGTTTTTTCGGCTACTTTTTGATTTCCCCCCCCCCCCCCCCCCCCCCTTGGTGATATTTGGTGAGGTTCTTGGCTACCTCCCCCACTTAACCTCTCGTATATTTTTTTAATTCGACCTAATTGTAAGATAAATAGTATTGTACATAGTAAATCTTGTTTATTTTTCTATCTTAGCATAATATAGACTGGCTATTTTAAAGTGCTAAGTAAAGATTTTTGTTTAACGAAACCGAGAAAAAGTATCTACTCGTGTGGTAGATATTTTTTCTTAGTTTCGTTCTCTGTAGAAAAATACACGTGAGAAATACACCCCCAACGTGATTATTTTTTCCTGAACCCCCCCCTCCCCTATCGAACCTCGCGTGATTTGTGCACAAGCCCATATGTACATTGCAAGTTAATGGAAAACTTGTTATAAAAATAGTATTTCGAAGCCTAAATTATAACTCGGATTTGTTCAACAGATAGCCGACGTGTACGACAACACATATAGCGGCAAGCGTTGCCTGCTGGTAGTCATGGAGTGCATGGACGGAGGAGAGCTGTTCCAACGTATACAGGACAACAGAGAGGGCGCTTTCACGGAGAGACAGGCTGCTGAGGTGAGTCGTTGCCAGCTGGTAGTCATGGAGTGCATGGACGGAGGAGAGCTGTTCCAACGTATACAGGACAACAGAGAGGGCGCTTTCACGGAGAGACAGGCTGCTGAGGTGAGTCGTTGCCTGCTGGTAGTCATGGAGTGCATGGACGGAGGAGAGCTGTTCCAACGTATACAGGACAACAGAGAGGGCGCTTTCACGGAGAGACAGGCTGCTGAGGTGAGTCGTTGCCTGCTGGTAGTCATGGAGTGCATGGACGGAGGAGAGCTGTTCCAACGTATACAGGACAACAGAGAGGGCGCTTTCACGGAGAGACAGGCTGCTGAGGTGAGTCGTTGCCTGCTGGTAATCATGGAGTGCATGGACGGAGGAGAGCTGTTCCAACGTATACAGGACAACAGAGAGGGCGCTTTCACGGAGAGACAGGCTGCTGAGGTGAGTCGTTGAATGCTGGTAGTCATGGAGTGCATGGACGGAGGAGAGCTGTTCCAACGTATAAAGACCCACGGCCCCTGTTATTACGGCCTGTCAGTCTGGCCTGGCGCGATCTTTCCTGTGAGAAAGCAGGCCGTGACCTAACCGTACCACTTCTCCAACCAATCCCGAACAGTCGATTGTATGCAGAGCAAGTCGAGTAAAGCAACGTACTAATGTAGCCTTTCTCTATCCAGATCATGCACTCGATATGCGTCGCCGTCCGTCACTTGCACGAGTCCAACATAGCGCACCGCGACATCAAGCCCGAGAACCTGCTGTACACGTCGACGGCACCCAACGCGGTGCTGAAGCTGACGGACTTTGGGTTCGCGAAGGAGACACTCACACAGGCGGACACGCTGCAGACCCCGTGCTACACGCCGTATTATGTCGCACCCGAGGTATGTATCCACCGTGTCTGTAAAGCCGGCCACCCACGCTAGGTTATAACCAACGGTTATGCCTGCACAGTTCACTAGTCGGACTCGCGCACGAAGGGTTCCGTACCATTATCTATAAAAACGGCAAAAAAAATCACATTTGTTGTATGGGAGCCTCCTGTAGCCTAGTTGGTAGTGACCCTGCCTACGAAGCCGGAGGTCCCGGCTTTGAATCCTGGTAAGGGCATTTATTTGTGTGATTAGCACAAATATTTGTTCCTGAGTATATAAGTGTGTTTATCGTCGTCTAGTACCCATAGTACAAGCTTTGCTTAGTTTGGGACTAAACCGATTTGTGTAAGAATGTAAAAATAATAAAAAAATAAATCTTGTTTTTAGTATTTGGGTGATTTTACGAGCGTTCCAACCGCCGTCAGTCCGCTGCTCGCATTATTATCAATGTACCGGCAAACTGGCATGGCATCTGCAGGTATTTGAAACGAGTCCAGGAATACTACCAATTTATTGGGAAAGGGGATTCAAATCTGCAAGAACTTTGACAATAATGCGAGCAGCGGACTGACGGCGGTTGGAACGCTCGTAGAATCACCCATTTGTTGTTACAGCGGCAACAGAAATACATCATCTGTGAAAATTTCAGCTGTCAAACTATCACTGTTGTTGAGATACAGCGTGGTGACAGACGGACAGACAGACAGACAGACAAACAGACGGACAGCGGAGTCTTAGTAATAGGGTCCCGTTTAACTCTTTGAGTACGGAACCCTAAAAACAACTTAACAATGCAATTATTCTGAAAGAGCACCTTTATATGGTTCAACATACTCGTAAACACGGGAAGTGGTATATGCCGGCATGGGGGTGCCGGGCGGACCGCGCCCGTGCGGGAATGGATTTCAGGCCAAAATTCCCGCACACTGTTTAGTTCTAGATTTCATGACAATTAAAATTACACCTTTTATGAATATTTTTTTATTTCCTTGCATGATGCATTGTAAGATGTTGTATGATACACGTGCGGATAGGTAATTCCCAACTCATGTCGATCAAAAACACTCCCTGACGGTCGTGTTTTTTGGTCATCGCCACTCGTTGGGAATTACCCACTTTCCGCACTTGTATCATAATAGTTATTTTGGCCTGAAACCCATTCCCTGCCGGGCTGGTCACCTTCCGCGACGCCGTGCTGCAGCATGCCGGCATGGGCCACTTTCCGTGGTAATGTTGAACCATATAAAGGGACACATTCAGAGCAAGTGCATTGTAAATAACTATTATTTAATTGCAGGTCCTAGGTCCAGAGAAATACGACAAATCGTGCGACATCTGGTCGCTTGGCGTCGTCATGTATATCCTTCTCTGCGGCTTCCCCCCCTTCTACTCCAACCACGGCCTCGCCATATCGCCGGGCATGAAAAAGGTAGTATGACTTAACTGTGTGACTTGTACTACTTAGTTAAGTCTAACCAAACGAACCGGTTCAATCAATAGCTACGATCGCACTATAAAATATCAGTAGGTACTGAACATCATCATCATATCAGCCGAAAGACGTCCACTGCTGGACATAGGCTCCCCCAAAGAGTGCCAAAATGACCGGTCCTGCGCTACCCGCATCCAGCGACTTTTACCAGGTCATCAGTCCACCTTATGGGGGGCCTACCCACGCTGCGCCTTCCGGTACGTGGTTGCCACTCGAGAACCCTTCCGCCCCAACGGCCATCGGTTCTACGTGCAATGTGCCCCGCCCACTGCCACTTAAGTACCGATCATGTCAACAACGACAACAACCAATTTCAAGACATTGTTTGCAGAGACACTGGACAACTCGTCATCCTTTTTTTGCTGTTAATGTTTAATTATGTTCAAAATATGTTTTCTGAACTCGCTATTGATTGCTTTCGGAATATTTAATGTATTATATCCACAATCGCGTCATCCTTTTTTTACTGTTAATTTTTAATTATGTACAAAATAGGTTTTCAGAGCTCGCTGTTGATTGCTTTCGGCATATTAAATGTATTTTCACCTCACTAGCTCGGAAAGGCCTTTTTGTATATATGTTAACTATTGAGAAAATCACTTTTCCACGTGTGAAGAAAGTAGACGTAGAACGTTAAAAGTACTATGACGTAGAACGTTAAATGTTTATTTTAGTTTGTAGGTATATTTTATGACATATTTTCGTTTAACTTAGTTTTTTTTAATTTTTTTTTTAATTAATTCATTTATTTTCAGATAATACAATCCATAGTTATTCATTAATAGTTAGTAACATTTAATAGCTTAAGAATATGTCTACGTTAGTGTAATAAAATAAAATTAATTAATTAAATACATTCATTTTACATTGAAAATGGGTACCCTGTCCCCCATATGAATTGTGTTCCAATGTTTTACAACTGGGCAGTCAAATTTTTCCAAAACGCTGTTCAGGAGGCTGTTGTCACTGTCCCTCACTCGCCGCATCAGGGATGCTACTCGCTTCCGTAATATTTTTATCTTTTTTTACTTTTTTATTACTTTTTTTAAACTTTATTTTACTTTTTGTTTTTTTTTAATTTTTTTTTAATACTTTTTCTTATTTTCCTCGCTGTAGTGAGGTGAAAAGATTTGTGTTATACACGGGTTAAAGTTATTTTACGTCACGTGTGTTGAAACACTCGCTACGCTCAGGATTCTATTTTTGAACCACTCGCTTCGCTCGTGGTCAATCATAGAATCCTTTGCTAGCTCGTGTTTCAAATGAACACTCGCAGGTAAAATACAACTTTCCCCCCTTGTATAACAAATAACTATTTATATACAATCGCGAAATATTTCGTCTTCATTGCTGTTGGTTTACATCGGTGACATTCCATGACTTCTAACATGCTATGGGAACTTAGAACTTAATTCAAATCCAGTTTTGTACTGAAAACAGTGCCGCCTAGACTTTAGGCTGTGAACTCTCTGAAGCTGTAGCTAGGCTAGGCTGTCAAGGTATTTCAAAATTCAACGTATTGCCATAAGACATCAGTAGCCTAGGAACACAGACGGCGGTATTTGGAGTCGATGAGCCGGGGTTCAAACACTACGACCGACGCACTTTTTGTATGTTTTAAGATTTTAAAAAAAGTTGTAAGTATCGCAGAAAAGATGGCGCATATACGCAAGCATTAAATGCCTTCTCAATTTGGTCGAGTGACTTCTAACGTCTGTTGTCAAAGAGTACTCCTTGCCAGTACAAAAAATTAGTTCCATTAAAAATCCGCAACGAGGCTAGGATCAAAAAGAAACTTATCGGGCTATACTTGTCAGATGTGTCTAATCAAAATCATTCAACTACACGCTTAGAATAATAACGCATTGAATGATAGTTTCATTCGGCCGACGCGCCAAGCGCGAGGCATAAAATGGATTCATGTAGTTGTGATCAATTCGTATTTACACGCGCCAATACGCACGCAAACGCACCAATAGGCCCCCCACAAAGTGGACTGATGACCTGGGAAAGGTCACGGGAGTCCGCTGGATGCGGGTGGCGCAGGACAAGTCACTTTGGCACTCTTTGGGGGATGCTTATGTCCAGCAGTGGACGTCTTTCGGCTGATATGATGATGATGATGAATTTGATGATTTAAGCGGCAATTACACTTTTGCGGTCGCCGCATGCTGCATGCGGCGACCGCAAAAGTGTAAAGAACACGTTAGTCGGCCGTCGGCCGCATTCGGCGATCGACAGCTGCCCACAAACTGACATTGGCGGGCAGACTAGTGTAAAGATGACGTTTGTTGGCCTACGTAGTTTAAAATGAATTCGGCGACCGCATTTAGGTGAACGACGAAGTGTAATTGCCGCTGTGCCGACGAGGCACATTCTAAATTAGCGATTAGATATTGTATAATACGTGCCGTAGATTAAGTACCTACGTGCGAGATGTGCGAATTATAATACATGTAGCTACTCGTATATATACCGTGTGAGTTAATGAATAAAGAACAACTATTGTGTTGACAGTACTTCAGAGTCTCTCTCTTAGTGTGGACTGCCATAAACCCCTCTGGGGTGAAGTCCACACTCACCCTGTCTACTCCCCCATCAACATTCTAATTATTGCCAGGCAGTGGACACTATCCTCAACCACCAACAACCGCCTGGCAAAGCCGCTTTACTATCCATTTAGCAACACTATTACGTTACTCAAACTCAAAATATTCTTTATTCAGGTAGGCCTAGTACAAGCACTTTCGAATCGTCAATTTTTTGATACATAATTTTAAATTATTTTTAGAGCTATTATTTAATTGTTATGCGTCAAATATTTTGAATTGATATGCACAGTGTAGGTGCCAAAATAATTAACAATAATTTCACAATAAGATCGTCACAATGTATAAAAGAAATTATATAAAATACTAGTAGAACGTAATACAACCAAATTAATACTTAAATTAAAAACTCAAATGTCATAATCAATTCCAAATAAAGAATAAAAATCTGTTACAATTAATCCCACGCTGTTTTATCATTCATGTAGTCTTGTGTGTATAATAAGCTTTCAAAATAAGTTTACGCTTCACATGGTTCTTGAATTTATTAATAGACATTTCAGTAACGTTTCCTGGAAGTTTGTTATAGAACCTTACACAATTACCCATGAATGATTTCTTTATTTTTTGGAGCCTAGTACATCACAGTTTTTCCTAAAATTTACAATGTTTTTATGTCATCAATTGTAACATAAGGAAACTACCCTATTTACAGCGTATCCGACTGGGCCAGTACGACTTCCCGGAGCCGGAATGGGCCAACGTATCGTCGGAGGCCAAGAACCTTATCCGAGGCATGCTCTGCGTCGACAGCGCTCAGCGATTCACCATATACCAGGTCAATTATTTTTCACGCTACAGGTCGATTTAGACGAAGACTATTTACAGCCGCCTAAATTGCGCCTAAAAAAGGCACCGTATAAACACTTTCGGCGCCATTTTTTCGCGGCATGCCAGCGCTGGCACGGAATAGAACACGAGTCTATTTTTCGGCGCCAGTGACCTCCGCCCGCGTCTCTCGCTGCCCCCGCGCCTTATTTTTACTGAAAAGGCACAGTGTAAACGACTCAAGTGTCGGTTTGCTGGTCACTGGCGGCGGGATTTAGGCGGCTGAAGATAGTCACATGTCTAAACGGTCTGCAGATGTGACGGTGCCTTTTTTAGGCGCCGTAATTTAGGCGGCTGTAAATAGTCTTCGTCTAATCGACCTTACTGCTCGGAAATGTGGGAAAAGATGGTTAGAATTCAGGCTTCAAAGCGTTAGTTGGACGTCGCACGAACAGGCCATCTAGCTATGAATTCAAATGGTCCAACAATATTATTCGTAGACAGTTTGAACAGCAATTGGAACATTCACAGCCCCCCTCCCCGCGCGCCGGCGAGTGGGCCGCGCGAGCTTGGTTTTAACCGACTTCAAAAAGGAGGAAGTTCTCAATTCGACTGTTTTTTATTTGGTTTATGTTACGCGATAACTCGGTAATTTATGAACCGATTTGAAAAAAATCTTCCTTTGTTTGAAAGCATATACTTCCAGATTGGTTCCGTTGTGACCAAAATCCATTTCTGATCATGGGATTAATCGAGGGAATCGAATTTTATACACAAACTTGAAGCATTTGACGTCGGTTAAAACTTTGTTTTTAAAGTAAATAATTGTTGAGTAGGTATTATGTTTTTTAATTAGGTACTTCATTTTGATTTAAAATTATAATCATTTGCAATTTCCTCACAGTAGGCGTGAAAAACACTGTGTTAAGCGTCGGCCGAAAGTGCAATAGCTGGACTCGTACACTCGAACTAACTCATCCATCTATTGCTTATTTTCTAGCTGTAGAGGCTAAAATGTACTATATTCGGTACCAGCTGCCATCTTTGTTTCGCCCATTTTTGCAGAGAAACCAGGCGGCATTACATATTTAAGAGTCAAGATTGAATTCTACTATTCTTTAATTTACCCACGTACCGGACCGTACCGGCTTGCGCGGCGTGGGTAGGCCCAAGGTGGACTGATGACCTGGTAAAGGTCGCGGGAGTCCGCTGGATACGGGTGGCGCAGGACTGGCCATTGTGGCACTCTTTGGGGGAGGCCCATGTCCAGCAGTGGACGTCTTTCGGCTGATATGATGATAAATATTACGGGACAATCTTACACAAATCAACCTAGGCCCACGGTAAGCTCAGTAAGGCTTTTGTTGTGGGTACTAGGCGATGATATATATAATAGATACATACATATAGATACTTATATACATATATAACATCCATAACTCAGGAACAAATATTCGTGATAAATACACAAATAAATGCCCTGACCGGGATTCGAACCCGGGACCTCCAGCTTCGTAGGCAGAGTCACTAGTAGTAGTGATGATTCTTTAATTTTGTCTTCGTGTTTGATTTGCATACCCTTGCTGAATTACGACTTTCTAGTAGTAAGGGTCACTAATGCGGTGTCCTACGTGGACGAAATCCTCGCGAAGCGAAGCGAACGTGACGCGGCAGGAACAAACAGTCGACAGCTATTGAGAATGGATGAAATTTTCAGAAGTGCCTTATATTTTTTTGTGATAGGAATAACCTTCCTTAACACCAGAAAAAAGTTGCAGACTTTTCAGCTGCGTCATTTATTTTTGAAAAACATGAACATTTTCCTCACTTACGTTTTGGGTTTAGGACGGCGAATAAGACACTTTCCTTGATCCGTCCCGTATTACAAGAAAAAATCTTAAATATCCGTGGTAAACTGACACTGGTAGTGATATTGACAGCTGCAGCAGCTATATTTGTCATTTCCCAGGGTCACATAATTAAAATAGTTTTTTGAAATATGAGACGGATCAAGGAAAGTGTCTTATTCGCCGTCGTAAACCCAAAACGTAAGTGAGGAAAATGTTCATGTTTTTCAAAAATAATTGACGCAGCTGAAAAGTCTGCAACTTTTCTTTGGTGCTAAGATAGGTTATTCCTATCACCAAAAAAATATATAGGCACTTCTGAAAATTTCATACATTCCCCATTGAAGTGTCCTACGTGACCTAAACAGGCGCGAAGTGCGGGCGGCGCAGCGCCAAGCGAAGCGGACGCGATCAGTTGGCTTGATATTTTCGCGCGAATGCGACGCGGCCGCGCGGCGGCGGCGATTCGCGCGCTCGTAGGACAAGGCCGCCGCGTCGCATCGCATCGCGTCGCATTCGCGCATCGCCGCATCGGATCGCTTCCCTATTCTGTTCGCTCTGTTTCGTCTACGTAGGACACAGCCTGAGCTAAGGCGCAGAGACGGACGGACGGACAGGTGGACATCAATCATCAATGACTATTTTGTAGGTGATGTCGAGCCCCTGGATCCGCCAGTACACTCAGGTGCCGCAGACGCCGCTGTACACCAACACTCTGCTGCGCGAGACCGGCGAGGCCTGGGCCGACGTGCAGGACGAGATGACGCGCTCGCTCGCGACCATGCGTGTAGACTACGACCAGGTGAGACACATAGCACACACAGTACACTCAGGTGCCGCAGACCGGCGAGGCCTGGGCCGACGTGCAGGACGAGATGACGCGCTCGCTCGCGACCATGCGTGTAGACTACGACCAGGTGAGACACATAGCACACACAGTACACTCAGGTGCCGCAGACCGGCGAGGCCTGGGCCGACGTGCAGGACGAGATGACGCGCTCGCTCGCGACCATGCGTGTAGACTACGACCAGGTGAGACACATAGCACACACAGTACACTCAGGTGCCGCAGACCGGCGAGGCCTGGGCCGACGTGCAGGACGAGATGACGCGCTCGCTCGCGACCATGCGTGTAGACTACGACCAGGTGAGACACATAGCACACACAGTACACTCAGGTGCCGCAGACCGGCGAGGCCTGGGCCGACGTGCAGGACGAGATGACGCGCTCGCTCGCGACCATGCGTGTAGACTACGACCAGGTGAGACACATAGCACACACAGTACACTCAGGTGCCGCAGACCGGCGAGGCCTGGGCCGACGTGCAGGACGAGATGACGCGCTCGCTCGCGACCATGCGTGTAGACTACGACCAGGTGAGACACATAGCACACACAGTACACTCAGGTGCCGCAGACCGGCAAGGCCTGGGCCGACGTGCAGGACGAGATGACGCGCTCGCTCGCGACCATGCGCGTAGACTACGACCAGGTGAGGCACATAGCACACACAGTACACTCAGGTGCCGCAGACGCATAGCACATACAGTACACTCAGGTGCCGCAGACACATAGCACATACAGTACACTCAGTTGCCGCAGACGCACAGCACATACAGTACACTCAGGTGCCGCAGACGCATAGCACATACAGTACACTCAGGTGCCGCAGACACATAGCACACACAGTACACTCAGGTGCCGCAGACGCATAGCACACACAGTACACTCAGGTACCGCAGACGCATAGCACACACAGTACACTCAGGTGCCGCAGACGCCTAGCACACACATTACACTCAGGTGCCGCAGACGCATAGCACACACAGTACACTCAGGTGCCGCAGACACATATCACACACAGTACACTCAGGTGCCGCAGTCGCATAGCACACACAGTACACTTAGGTGCCGCAGACACATAGCACACACAGTACACTCAGGTGCCGCATACGCATAGCACACACAGTACACTCAGGTGCCGCAGACGCACAGCACATACAGTACACTCAGGTGCCGCAGACGCATAGCACATACAGTACACTCAGGTGCCGCATACGCATAGCACACACAGTACACTCAGGTGCCGCAGACACATAGCACACACAGTACACTCAGGTGCCGCATACGCATAGCACACACAGTACACTCAGGTGCCGCATACGCATAGCACACACAGTACACTCAGGTGCCGCATACGCATAGCACACACAGTACACTCAGGTGCCGCAGACACATAGCACACACAGTACACTCAGGTGCCGCATACGCATAGCACACACAGTACACTCAGGTGCCGCATACGCATAGCACACACAGTACACTCAGGTGCCGCAGACACATAGCACACACAGTACACTCGGGTGCTGCAGACACAGTGGGCAATGGGTCCCAGGCTCAGCATGTGCTGGGCACCGCGGCCCGGCGCTGGTTATCAGGTCCCTAGCTGGACCTCGGTCGGGCACCAAGTAAATACACTAGTTGTGAATCTGTGCTCGTATCGTTCCCGACAATGGGGATGGTCGGTGAAAGCTAATTGTAGATGGCGCTCTTCTAGATTCCATACGATAAGAGAGACTAAATAACTATATAGCGCAACCATATTGTGATGTGCTGGTTTAGGGCACACACAAATCCCTCGAACGCTAGGGTCTTGCGAGGGTTTCCTGACTAGCTCAGAGGTGCGATTAGGGATCGAGGAGGAGCAGAAGGCAAACACGGATTAAATTAACAATAGAAATGGGTCTTACGCCCGTTTATTAGCACTTCAAAACCTTATGTCTAAAAGCCTAATTACGGTAGTAAATCAAGACCGGTACGGCGGTGTTAGCGCGGAGCTACTTATTTCTACGGGCGGCGTTTGTTAGTGGAATGATTCGGCGGAAGGTTAGATGGAAGTCTGGGCGAGAGCGAGGACCAGCCAGCGCTGCCTCGAGACTACAGGAACCTGGAGTCCTGGGCGAGCAAGGACCGCCAGCGCTGCCTCGAGGGTGATTCACGTCCTAGGTCCGTGGCACGCGAGGACTTGCCTCACGGCCTCGTGTGCTAGGGCGCCCTGGGCTGAGTGCGGGCTTGCCACACTGCCTCACGGTAGGCGGGGATACTCGGGCGAGCGAGGACCAGCCAGCGCTGCCTCGGAGAGGAGGGGAGGGGGGGCAGTGCTTTCCACCGAGCGGTGGGTCACACTGGCGCTCGCGGCGCTGCGCCGCGGGTTTTATGCGCTTCGCGGGGCGGGGTGCGGGCGGCCGAAGCGTTGTACTGCTCCTCGCCCCGCAGACTGCCCCGGCGTTCTCCGCAGAGCGTGGTGGGGTGATGTACCGGTGTGTGTGTGACGTAGGGCTGCTGCGCCCACGTTACAATATTACAGTTCTTAGGCAAAAATCTTTTCCATAGCTTTAATCCATAACCATTTACTTTAGCTTTTTTCGGGAAAATGTGGTTTACCACTTCGGAGAAATTCGGGACGAAACATAAAGTCACTTTCGCAAAAATAAAAAACTACTTCCCGCCGTACAAAAACTGTTTAGGACCATTATTGGTGCTGTCAGTTTGACAGATGCCAGCCCCATTAAGTGTGCTTGCGGGATTTTATAACGTAGTTTTAAAACATAAGTACTTACTTACTTACACATCATAAATATTGATTGTACTCGTAACCCAGACTAAAGAAACAAGAGGGCAAAAAATAATAAGAATATCTGACAATTAATAAATTGAACTCCGAAATTTGGTGTGTGTGCGCGCGCGCGTGCGCGTGGTGTATGTGTCTGTGTGTGAGTGTGTGCGCGCGTGTGTGTGCATGTGTGAGTGCGTGTGCGTGTAAAATCTGCTTTGTACTATGATTAGATGCGTTTGGACTAAATGTGATTATATGCGTGTGTTCCACCGTAGCGTTTAAGATACTGAACCGATTTTGATAAATGAGGTGTCAATCGGTTCTAAATTATACTCCGGGTGACATAGGCAACCATATGTAGGTTGTTTTTTTTGTTTTTATAGTCGTGATACATTTTTTGACATTTTTATGCATGTTCCAGGTACAAATCAAAGCGTTGGAGCAGAGCAACAACTCGCTACTGAACAAGCGACGGAACAAAGTGGGCGCTTGAGACGTACAGACGCATTTAGCTTCTACTAAACTGTAAACTAACGGCCCATTTACACTAGTCAGCGATGATCCGCTTATTTCCCGGTTGTGCCCTTAACACATTCACGGCCACGCTAATCTCGTAGCGCTACGCCGTAGTCCGTAGCAGGTTAAACCTCGTATGTAGCGAAAAGCGCTCGTAGCGCTCTGACGCATATGTGTCGTCATGGGTCCTGAATGGGTTAAAGACCGGGGTCCGCTTTGGCATCTAATCCCAATATTTTGGCGTAGGCACCAGTTTAGAAGGCACTTATTTAAGAGTCCCCAGCATAGTCGGCTCCTCATACAAACTTAGTTTGATTCACATTTTAAAACGGTATACTGGAATAACATGAACTTTTTATACAACTGTTTTCTGTTGATATATATCATATAATCACGCCTCTTTCCCAGAGGGGTAGGCAGAGATCACGGATCTCCATTTGCTACGATCCTGACAAACCACTTTCGCTTCACTCACTTTCATAACATTTCTCATACATGCTCGTCGGTTTAGGGTACTTTTGACCTGGCCTTTTTGTAAGATTTCTCCAATTTGATCGGAGAAAGTTCGCCTAGGTATTCCCCTTCCAACTTGCCCTTCCACTCTTTTTATATACAATAATTTCTGTTGATATAGATTCTAATTGAAATAATTTAAAAAAATCGTTTAGAGACGTTATATGAAAATCGTTATACTCGCTTAATTTTTTTTTTTCTAGCAACAGATTTCTGATCTAGATATTTCGGATCTCATTGTGTATACAATATTTCATGTTATTCTAGCATGTGTTTTTAAAATGAGAACCACAACTTGTTTTTTTTTGTATTTATTTTCCAAAGTAGTACATTCGGCAAACTTTATTGCTTTTGCCACGATATTTAATTCAGGCGCCGCGATATTATTTCTTACAAGTAGTTTTCTCGTGATTACGTGACTAATATTTTTTTAAATTAGCCTACAATTTCGTACATTTCTCTTACATTTTTTTGATGTGTGTTTGAATTCCGTACGATACCATGTCACC
The DNA here is from genome assembly GCA_963854355.1 of Epinotia brunnichana. Classification (NCBI taxonomy): domain Eukaryota; kingdom Metazoa; phylum Arthropoda; class Insecta; order Lepidoptera; family Tortricidae; genus Epinotia; species Epinotia brunnichana. Next base: position 3,835,178 of record OY977963.1, on the reverse strand, counting down.
GCTAGAAAGTATGACATTATTTAACTTATTGCGTTGCTTTTTTCTCCATTTGACTACATTTTTAATCCTTTTTCGGGAAAATACAGCATTATTAATTATTTTATTTAGTGTCTACACTTCCATTAGGGTCGAATCGACGCATAAGGGAGGGATTGAGATTATTTAATATACCCAACTTTTTATAAAACTGTCATTTGAAATTAGAATCTATTACCTAGTACAGTAGAGTTGCTTTTGTAATGGACAACTTAGTTCCAATTCGGCTAACACAAATAATGTCAAGTGTACGGTAATAAAGTAGGCCCCCCACAAGGTGGGCTGATGACCTGGTAAAGGTCGCGGGAGTATGCGGGTGGCGCAGGACCGGTTACTTTGGCACTCTTTGGGGGAGGCCTATGTCCAGCAGTGGACGTATTTCGGCTGATATGATGATGATAAGGTAATAATCTGTATAGTTACATTATTCTTGAGTTGCAACTGGTCTAGTGTATTTGCGGCGTTAGTTGTGGCGCCACTCACTAAGTTGTATAATCTATGAGATTTTAACATAAATGGTAAAATCATTTTACAAACTCAATGTCCTACGTTAATATGGCGCTTAAAATAACCTAATATAATGTGTGTGGAGGAGTGGGAGCGAGAGATCCGAGCATTGCCTCTCGCTCACACTTGTATACATATAATGAATAAGTTTTTTTTGGCATTTTTTTATGCTACTTACTATACAATTTAATTAGAGATGCGCCAAATATTCGGTATTCGGCATATTTTGGAATGCTCGTTATCGCCGAATATTAACCGAACAATTTGAGAGGTTCTCTACAAGTTACAAGAATGTTCGCCTCATATAAATATGAAATCATTACTCTTAAACGATTATTGTTGTTATCAAACTTTATTTATTGTCCATTTGAATTTAAATATAAACAAGGTTTTTACCACTTCGGCGGGTAGCACCAAATCGTTCGTAATCGTTGTTCGTTAAAATTAGAATTTTCATATTCGGTGAAATCCGTATTCGGCGCGTCTTTATATATATATATATATATGTATTTACAGATACTAGTAAATTATGAGACTACCAATTAATATTTTCTCGAGATGACATTGTATGGAAGGGATCACAGTTACATGCATTTTGTGTGACTATGTGACCTCTTGTATTACTTGTAGGTATAGAAGGAAATATATTAATACGAGGTATAGGTAACACCAAGTTTAGGAAGCCTTTATAGATGCCGTTGTTATCCATGCTTCACTACATAGTATAAAACATAGTCGCTTCCCGCTGTCTGTCTGTCCCTGTGTATGCTTAGATCTTTAAAACTCTGGATTTTGATGCGGTTTTTTTTAATAGACAGAGTGATTCAAGATAAACGTTTATATGTATAATAAATGCATGTATTATATACATATAAACCCGTGCGAAGCCGGGGCGAGTCGCTAGTAATATTATAAATGTGAAAGTAACTCTGGATGCATGTTACCTTTGGACGCTTAAACCGCTTAACCGATAGAGATGAAATTTGGTATGGAGATAGTTTTTATCTCGGAAGTCATCCCAGGGGGGTAAAATGGGAGGCGGAAGTTTGTGCGAGCTCCATGTGGACGAAGTCTCGCGCAAAAGCTGGTTTCTTTTTCGTATATTAATTAGTACATACGTATTTTACAGCATTTTTGATCGTAGTACTGCCGTAAGGAATGTGATCGCTATGTACCTGTCGGTACTTTACATGTATGTATACAATTGTTAGGTGTAGCTTCTTGCTTCTGTTAATATATAGAAAATATATATTAAGGTACAATTCCGTATAGCCTATACAATATAAAAAAAACATCACTTTCTTAAATTAAATAAAAATTATCATATAACTACAACACAACAACTAAAAGAAATGTTGACATTGTAATACGACAAACTTTATTTTTTTAATACACGCATTTCTCTGCAAATGATAAGACAAATTAATGTGTTAAATGAAAAAAAAACTAGTTACTTATAAGTTTTGCCTAAAAAAGGGTGTCTGCTAAAGTTATATATCCATTAAATATATATTTCCCTGAGAAGTTCTCATTTACAAATATACGAATCTGCCTAGGTAATGAATATCACAATTTTATTACCTAGCGCCAATAATAGGGATCTTTACCCTGTTGTATCTTAAGACTTAGTGATATAATATAATGGTCAGTACACAAGTATTAAACATAATATTGGTTAGGGCGCATAACGTCCCACTCGCAAAACGTCCCTCCACCAAAGTTACGTCCCATTCGCAAAACGTCTTCTCTGCAAATGGTCCCTTATGTAAAATACCCCATTCGTCCCTCTCGCTGAAAGTCCCTACTGCATAACGCCCCTTTCCCAAAACGTCCCGTCTGCGAAATGACCCATTCGCAAAAAGTCCCATCTGGAAAAAGCTTGTTTAAGTAGAGGCTAGGAGTCTTCTCATGGGAGATGGCACATTTTACGAAAGGAACATTTTGCGAACGGGTCATTTGCGAAAGAGACGTTTTGCGAACGGGACTTTATTTATGTGAAGGGACGATTTGCGTAAGAGACATTTCGCGAAAGGGGCAAACGGACATTCTGCGAGTGGGACGTTAGGCGCCCTAACCATAATATTTGCTCTCGTCCAAAGCAATATCTATTCAACAAGTTTAGATTATTAAAACATAGTGATCTTTAAAATATATTTTTTATAAATTTGCGACTTTGCCCGCTTGAAAATGTGTTTGGGCAAAGTTGGGGTAATTTTGTTGGATCGAATCTTTCCCTTTAAGGATGCAAATATTTGGAACCATCAAACGATAAAGGTTGTAAAGAGCTTTATTTAAGATGTGTAATGTCAATTTATTACTCTTGGGTGCTAACCTAGAGATTTATATACTTATCTTTAGAAATATTTGTATTGAGTTGAATGAAATTAACTTAACTTTTTTATGTTATATTGTCCTGTATTTCTCACAATAAAGTGTAACAAAAGACAAAGAAAATAATATCTAAATCTGTTATTCGACACATTTCTGAATTAGCATTACATTGTATTCATTAGTATGTATGTAACAAAATATTTTGTTTTTTTTTGACAAAGCTCAAAGTATTTATAAATTTATCTATACCTCAGCTTATCTGTGTAAATATGCAACTGTATGCTGTTAAAACCGTGCTTCATAGGATTAGGAAAACGTGTGTTATTTTATTGTTTGCCGTCCAAACGAGATGTATGGAATATATTTCAAAAACAATATGGTGCATTATTTTGTATAGCTATCTAAGAATAAACTAAATGGAAAATTGACGTATTGGAAAAAATATATACTTAAAGAAAACTTTAAAGTTTACTTCAGATATATATAATACAAAGAAAATCCTGTTTTTAGAGTATTTTATTATTTGCCAACAAAAGTCTCTTTCTGTCGTCATAAAAAATAATAAAGAGACACACACTATCTAAAGCACCGCTATTTTGCAGTTCAGTGTATACACGTTTTCACTTTATTTTTGTGAAATAAAACTAAGTGTATGCTTATTTTTGACATCCAGTATACTTCAGGTTCTCAGTAAATTAGTTTATTAGGTACTAACAGTCACAAATTGAACAATAGCTGTATATATGACATCACATTGCCGTTGTATAAGCATAGTATAAAGACGGCAAAGTATGTTATCTTCCTACAAACGCACCGCGTGCGGCTTGTATGTGTGCGCTATACAAAATCTCGACCCGTTTCGCACTGAGAAACGGGTCGAGATTTTGTTTGAGTGTGCGTGCGGCGACGTATAGATTGTATATCGCACACATACATACACATTAACATACTTTGCCGTCTTTATTCTATGGTATAAGTATAAGTTTATAGTTTGTGTAATTTGCATTTCGTGTTTTTGCTGAAATCCTGGGTAGGTATATGCATGATTATTAAAATTTACACTTAAATAAAAAAAGACAAGCAAAACTACATTTGACTACAATAGTGAATATATTTATTTTAGTAATTGTTAATTGGAAAGAGAATTTTCCTTATGAACTTATGATACAAAATCTTATTGTAGTTTTTTTTTTTTCAATTTGGGTTGTACTCAAAGGATTTTGGTGAAAACTGTAACCTTAGTTGTAACTGACTTAATTATTGTGAATAAGATGCGTGATTAATGGTTATTAAATAATTGTACAAATATATGATTTTTTTATTTCAATCTGTCCTTCAACCCTGCCTATTGAATCTATACTTTGCCCAGCGAGGTAATGTGAAATGTCTGTGAAACTAGTATATAAATAAATAAATATTAGAGGGCCATCTTACACAAATCGGACTATAGTATTTGCATTCAGACAACAGCCGTCATCCCTGTACAATAAACGTCAATGATGACATAATTTGTACTGGGATGACAGCTGTGTCAGAACACAAATACTATAGCTCCATAGTTAGCTCAATAAGGGTTGTTATGGGTACTGGACAACGACATTTAAATGACGGCATGACGCTCGTGCCCTGGAGCTTGGGACGGCCACTGGTACGGGACGCTACCTGCGTCGATACCCTTGCGCCGTCCCACCTTCCTGGAACCTCAACTAGGGCTGGTGCTGCTGCTGACTCGGCGCCGAGTCACACAAAAGGCTCAAATATGCTGGCATTGACAGTGGCTTCATGTTTGAGCCTTTTGGCGTCGAGACCTTAGAGCCATGGGGCACCAGCGCATTAAAACTATATAAAATGCTTTCTAAGCGCCTTTTCGACGCTTCTGGTGACCAGAAGGCTGGCGCTTACCTAGCGCAACGCATAAAGCTAGGAACACACTTGTCCCACGTACGCAACGTATGCAATGCAACGTGGGAGAGATTGTGTGCACACTTGTCCCACGTATACGACGTGTATTGACATCAGACGCTGTTGTAAGCTAGGGACACACTTGTCCCACGTACGCAACGTATGCAATGCAACGTGGGAGAGATTGTGTGCACACTTGTCCCACGTATACGACGTGTATTGACATCAGACGCTGTTGTAAGCTAGGGACACACTTGTCCCACGTACGCAACGTATGCAATGCAACGTGGGAGAGATTGTGTGCACACTTGTCCCACGTATACGACGTGTATTGACATCAGACGCTGTTGTAAGCTAGGGACACACTTGTCCCACGTACGCAACGTATGCAATGCAACGTGGGAGAGATTGTGTGCACACTTGTCCCACGTATACGACGTGTATTGACATCAGACGCTGTTGTAAGCTAGGGACACACTTGTCCCACGTACGCAACGTATGCAATGCAACGTGGGAGAGATTGTGTGCACACTTGTCCCACGTATACGACGTGTATTGACATCAGACGCTGTTGTAAGCTAGGGACACACTTGTCCCACGTACGCAACGTATGCAATGCAACGTGGGAGAGATTGTGTGCACACTTGTCCCACGTATACGACGTGTATTGACATCAGACGCTGTTGTAAGCTAGGGACACACTTGTCCCACGTACGCAACGTATGCAATGCAACGTGGGAGAGATTGTGTGCACACTTGTCCCACGTATACGACGTGTATTGACATCAGACGCTGTTGTAAGCTAGGGACACACTTGTCCCACGTACGCAACGTATGCAATGCAACGTGGGAGAGATTGTGTGCACACTTGTCCCACGTATACGACGTGTATTGACATCAGACGCTGTTGTAAGCTAGGGACACACTTGTCCCACGTACGCAACGTATGCAATGCAACGTGGGAGAGATTGTGTGCACACTTGTCCCACGTATACGACGTGTATTGACATCAGACGCTGTTGTAAGCTAGGGACACACTTGTCCCACGTACGCAACGTATGCAATGCAACGTGGGAGAGATTGTGTGCACACTTGTCCCACGTATACGACGTGTATTGACATCAGACGCTGTTGTAAGCTAGGGACACACTTGTCCCACGTACGCAACGTATGCAATGCAACGTGGGAGAGATTGTGTGCACACTTGTCCCACGTATACGACGTGTATTGACATCAGACGCTGTTGTAAGCTAGGGACACACTTGTCCCACGTACGCAACGTATGCAATGCAACGTGGGAGAGATTATGTGCACACTTGTCCCACGTATACGACGTGTATTGACATCAGACGCTGTTGTAAGCTAGGGACACACTTGTCCCACGTACGCAACGCCAACGTGTCTGACGCGCTAGGAACGTAAGATCTAGAAACATACTGATCGTACGCGTGGGAAAGCGTGTGATTCCCCTCCACGTTCCCACGCCGATCTGGCGCGACAGGTCGAACGTTGCATGGGACGCGTGGGGTAGCATTGCGTATGACAAGTATGTTTCTAAGCATACAAATATCAGGGTCCAGATTTCATAATGCATCGCATACGTTGCGTACGTGGGACAAGTGTGTGACCTTAAGTATTGCCATACAACGTGGCAATGCCGCCAGCCTCCTGGGCACCCTGCCGCCTGGCGCCGATCTGGGACAAGTTTTCTATTTATAATCTTATCGTTATTTGTTTAATTTAATTTTTCTTTTGTGTATTCTGTTTCTAGTTATTTTTTTACTTACTAGTTATTATCCATATATATATATATCATATATTAGTGTTTATCCATATTTTAGGCTAGCTTAATTTTATTAGTTTAGTTTTAATGCAGTATACATTTAAATCTGTATACATAGAAAACATCCATAATTTAAAATAGTAACTTAACTTCACAAAATCTTTCAGTTATTCTACGCCCTTATCGAGAAACCCAGGACCGTCAGATTGGCAGGCAGGGTCTCTACCCACTAGGCTGAACCGGTTTATCAAAAATGATTTTGAGAAACATCGTGCACGAATATTTCATTAAGATGGACGAATGAGTTCGAGATCTGAGCCGTAAGCTATGCACTCGAAAATAAGAAGCGCAGCTTGACGAAAATACAGAATATCGGTAAAATAAGAAGCGCAGCTTGACGAAAATACAGAATATCGGTAAAATAAGAAGCGCAGCTTGACGAAAATACAGAATATCGGTAAAATAAGAAGCGCAGCTTGACGAAAATACAGAATATCGGTAAAATAAGAAGCGCAGCTTGACGAAAATACAGAATATCGGTAAAATAAGAAGGCTTGACGAAAATACAGAATATCGGTAAAATAAGAAGCGCAGCTTGACGAAAATACAGAATATCGGTAAAATAAGAAGCGCAGCTTGACGAAAATACAGAATATCGGTAAAATAAGAAGCGCAGCTTGACGAAAATACAGAATATCGGTAAAATAAGAAGGCTTGACGAAAATACAGAATATCGGTAGACAGATGACCTAATAGGGAACTTGCATATTTTTATTTTATTACGAAAATCAAAAGTACTTATAATCTAGCATTAAAACAACTGTAGCAATAAAACTTTCTCATGATTTATTTTTCTGATGTTAGGTATATGCATTTGAATTCAAACACAAACACCCCCCGAAAACGCTACGGGCTTATGCTATGACGTCACAGCATATATTCTCGGCGCGTTTACTATGGAGTAAGTCATCAATTTGCAATTGGGTCATTGTCAGTCACAAAAACAAAAATCATCTTTCCGGTGGTCAATAGTTAAGGGCTTACGTTTACATATAACATGTTTTATCACATAGAATTATAGAAGGGGCAACGCCGTTTATGCGGATTCAGAGTACAACCAAAAATTAGGCTTTATAGCCCTTAACTTTGGCAATGTTCACCGAAAAGACGCGAACCTAAATCTGACAATGACCCAATTATCTCCATAAAATTTGCGTTTAAGTCTATACTTGTCTTACAAAGTGTCATTTTAAATTCAATATTCTGTGTAACTGTTGTTTTCGAAAAAAAAAATATTTTTTCGTCATTTTAACCCGAGATAAAACCACTTAATACGAGTACAATCGCTTTTTTTTCTTTTTTTTAATGATCTCTACGTATATCCGCATCTATTGAGTGCAATTCATTCAAAATTGAAGCATTGAAGTTCCCTATTGTTTTTCAAACAAAATGATTCAAATGAAACCACGCAACTTCAATATTTGTTTTATTTATTATTTTTTTATTAACCAATACCTTAAGCAATAGAGTACAGATAGCGATGCTTATATTACGAATGTACAGCAGTCGCCTCCGAAAGAACATAAGTCACCAAGCAGTTCCTAACGTTCTTCCTCAGCGTAGGTCTCGAAACAAAAAGCAAACGACTAACTTCGAAGACCACCCTTAAATATATTACAATAGTCACGAACACATCAAAATAACAGTTTATGATTAGTATTACATTTTGCCCGCTTATTTAAACCACTAGGGGCATTTGAACAGTTTTGTAGTAGTTTATATTCGTCGAATACCGCTAGTGGGATAGCATTTTTTTATAGTTCCATGTTTAAGAGCCGTATTAAATGGATTACGGTAAAATATATAATGCACTTTTTGACGATGATAAATCAGAAATGGGCAAAACAGATATAACACATTTGAATTCAGATATTGGAAAAGCTTAAAGAATTAGGTTACAGAATGACTGAATACGAAATATGACAAATATATGAAAAGGTTAATATGCAAGTCCGAAATGTTTTCAACATTGCCCTAGTTCGTCAACTTTGCCCGTAATTGAAATTATGAATAGTACAAAAATTTGGTAATTAATAACCATAATATAATCTATAAATTATTAGTTATATCATGTATATTACATATAACGCAATGTACAATATCAAGCAAGGGTTAACCTTTTCATATTGCCACATATAAGGAAATGAAGATGAGAATTAATATTGTATTGGACATTTTTACTAAATCTTGTTATCATAAAAAGCTAAATTACCAATATATTTTCATCAATTGAGTACAAAATTACATTTCACAATGTCTTCTCTGCCTAAATCAAATAGGACCATGGCTCAATTCATACAAATTAGCATTAAGCAGCATGCTCCCATCATATTTAGACCTCCATATTTTTATGAACACAAAAATATATTATATTTTTATTTATACATGTGGGGTCTGACTTAAAGGCAATATTATTACAATAAACAATATACAATTTATTTATGAATCAAATGATACATTCACTCGCTCAACACTCATTCTCTGACCACATAACCTACCTTTACCGTATTTAACCAAGGCAAACTTGTTTAGTCAGAATAATTTAAGTGCACTAATTCCACTTCTTACCACATACATATGCATATATTCAGGTGGTTTTGGCTTATATGTACTGGACGTCATATTCGGACTGAAATATCTAAGCACAATATTTTTTGTACTTTTTATACAAATCAGCCGAGAACCTTCAGGGTTTTCTTCCTACGTACCTATCTAATGAAAGAAATTCAACAAGGTATGTAAATGTTTTTTTATTTTTATTTAAACCTTGTCGAATGACATTGAAAGATGTATAAATGTAAATGCTAAATAAACCCAAAATATGTCTGAAACTGAAATTAATAAATAAACAAATAATGAATAATTTAAGATATTTTGGGTTCAACCAAACCAGTCACTTCCCGTTTGATCCAAAACATGGTGATAAAGAAAAAATAATTCACGAAAAAATACTATACGAATTTTGACTTACTTCAGTACGTTGTGGTAATAGTTAAGTGCGGTAAAGATATATTACACCTGGCGTATGATATGATATGTGACTTCAGGTAATCCAATGATATATGAATGACAGGGGCAATGTACGATGAAAAATTATGTTATTTACAAAAATTTGTAGCAGTTTTCAAGGTTCAACTGGCTGAAGACTCATTTGACGACTGAATGAAACTCGCATGGCCCCAAAATTAAAGATTCCACTTGAGAAATTCAGGGTTTGTCTAAAAATATCGTGCAGCTGGGTTTTATAAATGTCCGTTAGACCTTATCATTATGTTGGCAATGTCAAAATAATTACCGATATTTGTTCGGACATAAGATCTTTAAGAACAGAGCCTAAGTGTATGTGTCAGTAAAGAGAAGTCAGTCAATCCTGGTCAACTGCTAGCGCTTACAATAACTTATAAACAATGAGATCATTATTATAAACTAGCACCGGAACATAAACTAAAAACTAAGAATAACTAGGTATAATTAATGTACAAAGAATATCAGCGAGCACAGAAACATTTAATGCAATGTTCTTCCAACAAGGTAGAGGCCTTTGCACCTAGCTTTATAACAGTAAAAACCTTGCTTCCAACTTTGCCCATAAATTTATTTTTATATTTGCAAAGTTAATCGAAACGGGCAATGTTGGAAGCTTTTGACAGAACACCGTGTTATTCAGGCACGTATGTACTCGATATAAATTAACGACTAGATGTACACCATGAGAATCGAGAGATTTTGATGATTGCAGTCCGTAAGCTATTATTTCTTGATAAAATACATGATCATGAATAATCAGATTAATAAACAATTTCTACCATGACTGTGAAATACAATAAATTTAGGATTCTCGTATTACCGATACATTTTTCACATTTTGCAATCAAATCAGTACAGCGGTTAAAATTGCTATAAATAAAATTAAAAATCTATTAATTTTATTATTATTGATTAAGAAAACCCTTCCATCTGCATTCGATATTGATAGAATATGATTCGGTATTCTGACATAACGCAAATGTCCATGCCAAGTAATCGTTTATTACATGATTATATTGATTATCGAGTTTCATTACTTAGCATCATGTATTATTACACATGAAAGGGTCATCTAAAGGCTTCAAATTGACAATTATTACATATGGCATAGCTTCGCCCCTGCATCGTCGTAATAGTATATAAACTGACATATAAGCATTTATACATATATTTAACGTGGACACCGGTTTCAACTAAGTTATGTGGACACTATAATTTATTTACACATAGAAGGCAGGAATCAGAATGGTTATATACTTGTATTATTGGCTTATGTTGTTGGTTTCTGAATTACATTTATACTCAAAAATTTAATATTTTTTACTGTGATCAGCCCGGGAGCTAGATAATACATCTCATTGTTTGCCACTATCCGATTCCTGCCAAAACTCTAAGCAATGCCTATGTTATGGCAGTAGGTAGGTAGGACAGGGCAGGAGATCTACTACAATCTCTTAATTATATATGTTTATCCAGTTCTACAAATCGCAGTAATGGGAGTACATATGTTTTTGTGAATGAATTTATTACTGTATATTCTAACTACTACCTACAAATATTATCACGAATAAAATAAACTTAATGAGAATTAAACGCAAACATTGTAATACTAGCTTCACTGAGCCACTTATACAATACAAATGTATGTATAACTGCAAGACCAAGGCAAGTCACTAAATATCATCAACAATCAACAACGTTAGTAAGTCTTCCAATACGTACAACTTTGCCCAAGGAATTTAATGATCAAATATTTTTAAATAACATTAAGTTATTTTTTGTCCACCATTCGATTGGAGATCAAAAGCCCTGTCCGAAAATTTAATAAGGATTTTTTTAAACACATACTTTGCAAAAATACTGCGTTAAGTTTACATCTCCAGGCCTTACCTATTTTAATTATAATTCAGTACATGGATAGCATTTAACATACAATGGGCGGTTTCAATAATGTTATGCGTTGGGGGTATATTCTAATTTGAAAATCAACTGGCTAGGCGAATTTTGGTTTGGCCAAAGTTACCATTGATTCCTGTAAAAGCTTAAATGTGTCACAGTAGGATTCTTTTTCAATGTTCATATTTAATCAAAGTAATATAAAGCGATTGGTGTTGTAGGCGTTTACCCCTTAATAAAATACAAAGCTTCAAACTTACATTTCAAAAACTTTATTATTTGTATAGGATCACGTATCTGATTTTTTCACAAAGTACCTACATACGTAATTGTCTTCGTAAATACCACATGTAAAAGTTGACAGGACAACAAAGTTATAATGGAAATAGAATAAAATTTTTAAGTAAAACCACACTCAGCAATCGTCTATCTTCTAAAGAGGATATACCCACAACGCATATAACTTTAATTTAACATACATCAATTAAAGTTACTAGATACAGCTATTATATATATTATATATAAAACAATTTGCTAATTCTCATTGGGCGTCAAAAACTGGAATTTTGGCTTCAAAAATACCTAAAGACCGACTCTCGAACCATAAGCACTCCTGTTGAAGAATTTCGATATAACCTCTTGTGCCTCCAAAATGTTATATCACACATGCATGATATTCAAAATTTAGGAAAAGGCCTCAAATTCACCGATTGCTAACTTATGAGATTTCTCAAAAACCTTCAACGATTAGCCGAGCAGTTTCCCCAAAAAATATATACACCATAACTACACTCTTCAGAGTCGGTTCAAAATTGGAAGTTTGCCGAATTTTCTCAAAAATCGTGTTCTTAAGGAAGCGTCTGTGAGATTTTTTTTTTAATCCTAACTAACATTGGCGTAACTATTCTTTAAGTAGGGAGTAAAAAACAGCGGTTGCAGCTTGCTAGTAGTATTTGAAATAATCGCAAGCAAATTAATACTAAAAATGTTTCAATGACAGCAAAACTTTTATATTATCCAGAATATGTATATGACCCCACGTTAGACAAAATTTTGGACATCCTATTTATGACATTAATTATCGATACTTTTTCAATTAGTGTTAAGAACATCGAAAGGTATAAATGTCCTCTATATCAATTTAGTGTATCGGTTAATTTATAAGTGTACACGACACATTATTTATGTCCTTATTTATGTACGTATATTATTACCCCTGACTGCACCACCACATTATAAGTGCCACTTCAACTGTTATTTCAATTTGAAGAACCAGTTACGCCAATGTCAAACAGCAACTAGCCAATTTATAAAGTCCATCCGTTTTCATTTTTGTGCACTCCATACCAAGCTTAAGCCATCAACTAGTTCCCTATATCTTAATACTTTTTAGTTTTTGGCGTAAAAAACGATCAATTTGACTAGAACCATATCAGTGGTGTAAACGCCAGAAAATGGGCAAAGTATTTCATACATCTAACGTTATTTAGCCGTCTGGGGCTCGCTTAGAATATACCTTTTGCTCCTGGGTGTCGAAAGCGTCGACTATATGAATAGGGGTGAAGTATGTTGTTAACACAAAATCTGACTTTTTTTATGCAGTCGAGTTCTACAATCCATACAACCTTTCAAAAATATCTACACACAGTGTTTATTGTTACTGACATAAGACGCATGTGTATATTTATATTTATGAAAGGTTATCTGTATATATATTAGAGTCACTTTCTTATACGATTTAAAATATGCGCTTTACTTGCCCACGTCCTTGACCACTACCTATATTAAATTTTTTCTGTATATTTTACACCATTCGGCAATTTACACCAAAGATAATAGCAAAAAAAAACCTGTACATAAAACAGTTTTCTAAACGACACGCGTATTACTCATATTATTTCTATGTGTTTTAAATGCTTAGAATGGTTTTGTGTTCCTAATTTAATCATTTACTTTGAAAACAAAGTTTTAACCGACGAAAAATCAATCATCCCCTATTATCCTACCCTTAGGGTTGGTTTTTTTTCCAAATTTATATGGGACCAACTTCGGGGTACTTTCCAATAAAAAAAGAATTATCTTTTTATTACTCTGTAAAAAGTTATGCGTGGTTATACATAAAATATATATATATACGCGTCGACTTGAGAACCTCCACCGTATTTTTCGTCGGTTGATAACAGGTCTTATACTCGACGCTATGCTTAATTGAGAAAATCGACAATTGCTAACAGTCAAGTCCTATCGCTTGATCGAATGAGGTGTCTGGTTTTTAAAACAGGTATTTCTAAGAGATTTTTAAATCAAACTCCGCAATCTAAAATGTATTTTAAAATTGGGCAGATTGCTCGATTGCGATTGAAAATATAAGCGTCATCACTCAGATTATTCTATATAAATTAGCAATTAGAGTAAAAAAATAAATTTATAGTACAAATAAAATCATTCAAAAGAGCATATTTTTGGGTACGGATATCTTACTCTGTTCAAGTTGTAAATACAAAACCATTCTACAGCTTTCAGTGCGAGATATTTATTCGAACTGACTTATTCTGTCGCAAAATATTGTATGACACAATAAAATGAGGGCAACTTTGCCCTTTGCTGTATAATATTCATTTATAACATAAAAAGTGTATGTTATCATACAGTGTAAGTAAAACTAGACCAACAATCTATCTACCCCAATACAACCGTATACTATGTTACTTTACATAGTAAGTAACAAGTAACAACCCCATACGGTGTTTACTTTTCAACCATATATTGTGGCAGTAACTTCGAATCCCATGTTAATATTCTTAGAATACAACAAAATTACTGACACATCTCACGCCACAACTTTGCCCACATGCAAAAAATGACGTCAACTTTGCCCACGAGTTTACAACTTTGCCCAAATCGTGAAACTTAGCCCAAAGCGTACAACTTTGTGTCCAAAACGTACAACTTTGCCCAAAGCGTACAAGTTTGCCCAAAGCGTACAAGTTTGCCCAAAGCTTACAAGTTTGCCTAAGAACTCTTACACGTCTCACGCGACGCGCGGCAGGTTGCGCTCGCGCAGGCTGTTGTTGCGCCGGAGCTCGTCCTTGAGGGACGCGCGGGAGTCGAGGGAGTCGCGGTGCTCGGAGGACGAGCGCTTTGTGTGGGTGCCTGGAATTATAGTTAAAGTAGGTATAACAATACCAAAGATATCCTTTCCGAGCAAATACATAAATCGCTTTGGAAAAGCAGCTGAGAACATTGTAAAAAAAGGTCTTTTGGGTCCGCCTAAAGCAAAGGAGGCACAAAAAGACAGATTTTTATTGAACGAAAGTGAAAAATATATAGGTATCATAAAAGACTTAACGCTAAAATAAGCATGTTTTGTTGGAAAAACTTTTCTCTAACATCAAAAAAGGTCGAGATATTTGACCTCAAAACTGGGAAGATTCAAGGACTTGTAAATATTTCGATGGATGTTGTGTCATTATAACTGGCCTATTTTTTATTGTGTTATCGTAGAAATTACACTAAAATAAGCATGTTTTGTTGGGAAAACTTTTCTCTAAAATCAAAAATGGCCGAGATATTTGACCCGAAAGTTGGGAGGATTCTAGGACTTGTAAAAATGTCGATGGATATTGTGTCTTTAGTGACAATAGTGCCTTCCCGTAGCTCCAGCGTGGCAGGAACAGCAGTCCTTCCTTCCGCCTTTGCGTGATGGAGCGCGGGAGCGCCTCACTCGTCCCGGCGCTCCGTCACGCAAGGGCGAGGGCTGCTCTCTCTCCGCGCCTCCATTCTCTTTTATAAACACACTAGGGGTAGGGCAGACAAAACCACGTGGATGGTGGGGTTGCTTCGATTCGGCTTTGGGTGATTTTTGGATTCCAAATTCCTACTTTGAGGTCAAATATCTCGGCCATTTTTGATTTTAGAGAAAAGTATTTTTCCTACAAAACATGCTTATTTTAGCGTATACTCTCTACTAGAGATGCGCCGAATATTCGGTATTCGGCATATTCGGCACGTTTTTCAATGTTCGTTATTCGGCCGAATTATTCGGTTAAAATGCCGAATATTTACCGAATAATTTTGCAGGTTTTTTGTCTGTAAGTTGTAAGAATGTAACATAGTCATTGTCCTGTGAAATTATTATTCTAAAACGGATTCTTCTTGTTATGTAACTACCTTTAGTATAAATGTTTCACTTAAAAATCAACAAGATTTTTACCACTGAAAAATTAGTCTGTTTTGGAACGGCTGATTAAGGCATAAGGCATTCCTTTGAACCGAATTATTCGGCCGAATATTCGGTTCGGCAAAAGCTGGACCGAAAATTCGGCCGAATATTCGTATTCGGTAAAACCCATATTCGGCGCATCTCTACTCTCTACAATAAAACAATAAAAATAGGTGTTTTAATGACACAACATTCATCGAAATTTTTACAAGTCCTAGAATCTTCCCAACTTTAAGGTCAAATATCTCGGCCATTTTTGATTTTAGAGAAAAGTTTCGTACAAAACATGCTTATTATTGCATATTCTGTACGATAACATCAAGAAAAATAGGTGTCATAATAACATCAGTCTGCTAAAAAAAAATTAAGTGTTGTGCCCCCTTTGCTTGCCGTCTTTTGATAAAGGTGATTATTCACCAGCGAGGGGAAGCGAGAATATCATCGGCGGCGGCAAAAAATACAGATCATATAGGTAAACCAGCATAAATTGAGCTCTACATACTCCTTACCGGACAGTTCATGATTTATGGTCGTTTTAAGCAAGATACAGAACCGGTTTTTAAAAAAATCCCCGAAGTGACTTTGAAGCGCATGTGTGTACGTCTGTAAATATTTCCGTCGTATTAAATATCCCAGGTATTCCGCCTCGCCGGACCTAAGAGCTACGCTAACTACAAGACCATTTTAAGTTGAACTTTGTTCCTTACCAGGCAACTCCCTCGGACAGCTCATGATCTCGTGGTCTAGGGACGCGGACGCTTATTTAATATGAACCAGTATTAAGTATAGCCCATGTGTTCCGCCTCGCCCGATCTAAGAGCTAGACTAACCATTATAAACGGAACCCTGCCACCTACCAGGCAACTCTCTTGGACAGCTCATGATCTCGTGGTCTATGGGCGCGGACGCTTATTTAATACGAACCAGTATTAAGTATAGCCCATGTGTTCCGCCTCGCCCGATCTAAGAGCTAGACTAACCATTATAAACGGAACCCTGCCACCTACCAGGCAACTCCCTCGGACAGCTCATGATCTCGTGGTCTAGGGGCGCGGACGCTTATTTAATACGAACCAGCATTAAGTTTAGCCCATGTGTTCCGCCTCGCCCGATCTAAGAGCTAGACTAACCATTATAAACGGAACCCTGCCACCTACCAGGCAACTCCCTCGGACAGCTCATGATCTCGTGGTCTAGGGGCGCGGACGCTTATTTAATACGAACCAGCATTAAGTTTAGCCCATGTGTTCCGCCTCGCCCGATCTAAGAGCTAGACTAACCATTATAAACGGAACCCTGCCACCTACCAGGCAACTCCCTCGGACAGCTCATGATCTCGTGGTCTAGGGGCGCGGACGCTTATTTAATACGAACCAGCATTAAGTTTAGCCCATGTGTTCCGCCTCGCCCGATCTAAGAGCTAGACTAACCATTATAAACGGAACCCTGCCACCTACCAGGCAACTCCCTCGGACAGCTCATGATCTCGTGGTCTAGGGGCGCGGACGCTTATTTAATACGAACCAGCATTAAGTTTAGCCCATGTGTTCCGCCTCGCCCGATCTAAGAGCTAGACTAACCATTATAAACGGAACCCTGCCACCTACCAGGCAACTCCCTTGGACAGCTCATGATCTCGTGGTCTAGGGACGCGGACGCTTATTTAATACGAACCAGTATTAAGTATAGCCCATGTGTTCCGCCTCGCCCGATCTAAGAGCTAGACTAACCATTATAAACGGAACCCTGCCACCTACCAGGCAACTCCCTCGGACAGCTCATGATCTCGTGGTCTAGGGACGCGGACGCTTATTTAATACGAACCAGTATTAAGTATAGCCCATGTGTTCCGCCTCGCCCGATCTAAGAGCTAGACTAACCATTATAAACGGAACCCTGCCACCTACCAGGCAACTCCCTCGGACAGCTCATGATCTCGTGGTCTAGGGACGCGGACGCTTATTTAATACGAACCAGCATTAAGTTTAGCCCATGTGTTCCGCCTCGCCCGATCTAAGAGCTAGACTAACCATTATAAACGGAACCCTGCCACCTACCAGGCAACTCCCTTGGACAGCTCATGATCTCGTGGTCTAGGGACGCGGACGCTTATTTAATACGAACCAAATATTACGGGACAATCTTACACAAATCAACCTAGGCCCACGGTAAGCTCAGTAAGGCTTGTGTTGTGGGTACTAGGCGATGATATATATAATATATACATACATATAGATACTTATATACATATATAACATCCATAACTCAGGAACAAATATTCGTGATAAATACACAAATAAATGCCCTGACCGGGATTCGAACCCGGGACCTCCAGCTTCGTAGGCAGAGTCACTACCCACTGGGCTACGGAGGCCGTTAGAACCAGTATTAAGTATAGCCCATGTGTTCCGCCTCGCCCGATCTAAGAGCTAGACTAACCATTATAAACGGAACCCTGCCACCTACCAGGCAACTCCCTCGGACAGCTCATGATCTCGTGGTCTAGGGACGCGGACGCTTATTTAATACGAACCAGTATTAAGTATAGCCCATGTGTTCCGCCTCGCCCGATCTAAGAGCTAGACTAACCATTATAAACGGAACCCTGCCACCTACCAGGCAACTCCCTCGGACAGCTCATGATCTCGTGGTCTAGGGGTGCGGACGCTTATTTAATACTAACCAGTATTAAGTATAGCCCATGTGTTCCGCCTCGCCCGATCTAAGAGCTAGACTAACCATTATAAACGGAACCCTGCCACCTACCAGGCAACTCCCTCGGACAGCTCATGATCTCGTGGTCTAGGGACGCGGACGCTTATTTAATACGAACCAGTATTAAGTATAGCCCATGTGTTCCGCCTCGCCCGATCTAAGAGCTAGACTAACCATTATAAACGGAACCCTGCCACCTACCAGGCAACTCCCTCGGACAGCTCATGATCTCGTGGTCTAGGGACGCGGACGCTTATTTAATACGAACCAGTATTAAGTATAGCCCATGTGTTCCGCCTCGCCCGATCTAAGAGCTAGACTAACCATTATAAACGGAACCCTGCCACCTACCAGGCAACTCCCTCGGACAGCTCATGATCTCGTGGTCTAGGGACGCGGACGCTGGCTCGCGGTCGACGCGCCGCCGCCGTACACTTTGCTGCAATCGGAGGACTGATCACATGCATATTGACAGCGTTACAGCAATCACTTGTGTTGGTGACAGATAAGGGAAAGATAGACGGAGCATTGCGAACGACCAAGTGAAGAAGGCTTTTAAGGCGCCGTAGGTTCATGGTCTTTTCTCCCTCTCACTGAGTATAAGCGTGAGCGAGATTATTGAAGCGCAGATATCATGCTTTTTAATTTAAATTTTTTGTGCGTTCAAATACGTAAATAATTTACTTTCAAAACAAAGTTTTAACCGACTTCAATTCAGTACTCCGCCAAGCCACATGAACATTTCCACTTTATTTTCCAATTTATCACATGAACTGATTTCCGAGAGCAGATGCGTTGATTTTTAGACCAATAAACCAAATCGCTGTAAGTGGGCCGATAATATTTGAGGACGTCGATTCCTCAAGGATCTCAGAATTACCTTTGGCACTTCATTGTTTGCTATTTTAACGGAATAATATCAGAATCTGTGACGTACTTATATAGTTTGAAGTACATCATTGAGAAGTTCCACAAGCCATCTGTGGTCTTCATCATCACTTCCACCATCACCAAATTTATGATTTCCGGGTGTAAATACACGAGTTATAATAGAAAATACCGAAATTACTACACGCGTGCCTAATATATTTGAGGAGTTCCCTCAATTCCTCATGGTTCCCATCATCCAACTGGGGTTTGGAAAACAATGGGACCAATCTGGAAGCATATACTTTCAATTAAAAAAAGAATTGTACGAATCGGTTCATAAATGAGGTAGTTCAGAGGTAACAAACACTAAAAAAAATTTTTAAAAAAATCACCCGAATTGAGAACCTCCTCCTTTTTTTGAAGTCGGTTAAAAAGTAATCACTAAGTTCCCATAAACATGATATTGCCGATGTTTAGAACCAATTTGAATATGTTTAGCTTTTGTGCATAATTTGTTATAATAGAAAGGCCTCAAGATTGCTAATTAAATTTAGGGCAGCCGTATTACAAACAAGCGCTACGACCTTTTAAAAACCCGCAAGATGCGTGACGGCCGGGGGGCGTCGTGGTGAAATGTTCGCGATCCCATGGCGCCCCCTTAACGGGAATGCGGGTGACGCCGGTGTGTTTGTAGTGGGTATGCTCCCCCAGTCACCATCAGTCGGATGGCGGCGGGAGGGGAGTCCCACATAACCCCCAAATAGCCTTTTCACGCCACTGCTCGGAAATATGGCCAAAGATGGATTGAAATGAGAGTAGAAAGTAGTTCTTAGTAGTACAATTCAAAAACAGTCAAACAATGTAGGTAGATTTGCAAAGTAAACTGTAGTGTTTAGCGGCCTTTTTTACTTTCTACTCTGCTAATGGTCGATTATTTTTGAGTGGTTGGTCATTGTAATAATGGTTGTTCAGTTTGAACAGCTCTTCGACCAATCACAGGGCGTCGAGCGGGAGGAGCGGCGCCGCGCTTCTTTTGTTTTTTGATTAGTATTATGATCTTCAATTAGGAACTTAATTTTGATTTAAAATTATGATTATTTACAATTTCCTCGCAGTAGACGTGAAAAGCACTATGTTAAGCCTCGGCCGAAAGTGCAATAGCTGGACTCGTACTTTCGAGGGCCTCCGCTACGCGTCGACCCTCGAACTGACTCGTCCATCTATTGCTTACTTTCTAGCCTCTACAACAATGTACTATTCCCGGGCGGGGGGTATGCGTAAGGCGTTTAAACACCGTCGAAAAAAAAATCGTAACGTCAACCTGGCTTTCAAGTATATACCTTAGGGTAAATCGCCAGTAACTGGTTGCCATTTATTAAGTTGATAGTTAGTATTGATAGGTGAATAGAGTTAATTAGGGTTCCGTAGCCAAATGGCAAAAAACGGAACCCTTATAGATTAATCACTCATGTCTGTCTGTCTGTCCGTCCGTATGACACAGCCACTTTTTTCCGAAACTATAAGAGCTATACTGTTGAAACTTGGTAAGTAGATGTATTCTGTAAACCGCATTAAGATTTTTACACAAAAATAGAAAAAAAAAACAATAAATATTGGGGTTCCCCATACTTAGAACTGAAACTCAAATTTTTTTTTTCGTCAAACCCATACGTGTTGGGTATCTAAGGATAGGTCTTCAAAAATGATATTGAGGTTTCTAACATCATTTTTTTTTAACTGAAAAAAATATATGATGTACATTACCATGCAAACTTCCAACGAAAATTGGTTTGAACGAGATCTAGGAATTAGTTTTTTGATTTTTTTTTAAAACGTCATATATCGTAAAAAGTAATTTATGTAACGGAACCCTTCATGTGCGAATCCGACTCGCACTTGGCCGCTTTTTTTTTTAGTATGTGGTGGCCAAGTTACAGACAATTACCCAACGATTTATATGGAAATCATTATCATCCTACTAGCGTTATTCCCGGTTGTGCCCTGAAGGAGCCCGGGGTCAGCTTTGACACCTAATCCCAAGATTTGGCATAGGCACTAGTTTAACGAAAGGGACTGCCATCTGATTTCAAACACAGGTGGAAAACTAGATCCTATTGGGATCAGACCGGTTTCCTCGCGATGTTTCCCTTCACCGAAAAGCTAACGGTAAATATTCCGTACATAAGTTCCGAAAAACTAATTGGTACGGGCCGGGATTCGAACCCACGACCGCCGTTTGACAGCCGCATGCCTGAACCACTAGGCTACCGTAGCTCCGTTATAAAGAAATCATCAAAAAATTTAAATAAGTATCCGTAGGTAAAACTTGAAGATTTACATTGTGCTGTATACAGACGCCATCAGATATATCGGGGCGGCCAAAGTGCTCACAAATATCTGAACACGTTTGTAATGCCTCGAAAATAGAGACGTGTTCAGATATTGGTGAGCACTTGGGCCGCTCTGATATATCTGATGGTGACTGTAGGTATGTGTAAGAGTAAATACTTACTTTGTAGCCACTTGAGCCGCTGGTGACGGACGAACTTGACCCCAACGTATGGGAGCCGTTCTGTAACAATAATCATATTTATTTATCCAGTCCGTTGTAAACCAATGTTTAGGTTATGTTTTTTTTTATTAGAACGCATACGGAACCATGGCATAAATATATTCTACGTCCATCCAGAAAAGAAACCTACGTAAAAGCTAATGGTGCGGCGTTTAGGGACTGTCTTTCGCCCGACACTAGTAATCTCTTGGCAAGGTATGGGTGCCTGGTACTTTCGGAGCGCAAGTGATCGACATTCGACAGTTTGTTGGGTTCGCTCTCTCTTCTTCAAATTCTCAACCGAGAGGAAGACCCAGAAAGAGAGACCGATAACGTTGGTGAGGGAAAGAGAGTAATTTCGCTTTGACTGTTTTTTTTACACCATAATCTGGAGAAATGACCTTGAAAGTACTAACTAGGTGTTTGTGGCGGGCACAGGTTGCGCGCGCACTCGCGCACGCCTGGACCGTCTGTCAAGGTTTTTAGCACGTCAAAGAAATGTTGTCTGTCGTTCTCGTACTCAATATAATTTAATAATATCTTGAACGACTTTGTTTATATTTATTACTACATCCTTCTGAAGCCGTCCCCGGCACACGACTTCTACATGTTCATAACTCGCTAAGACACTAGCCATTATAAGTAGTACCTGTTTTAGCAGGTCTATGGAGTAGTGGCTGGTGGTAGCGGGACTCTTGGTGATGTGGCGTCTCGTTGCTGCCTGGGATTTTCCGCCCGACACTAAGTAATCTCTTAGCAAGGTATGAGTGCCTGGTACTTTAGGAGCGCACGCTATCGAAGCTTCTCCAAATTCTCAAGGTTATACGAGAGAAAGAGCCAAGTAGAGAGAGCAGAGATGGTGAAAGAAATAGAGATTTCGCTGTCTCTTTTTACAACATAATCTTAGGAATATGTTTTCGAAAGCACTAGGAGTTCATAGCTCGCCAAGAGAATGTCCATTATAAGTCACCTGGTCTAGCAGGTCTATGGAGTTGTGGCTGGTGGTAGCGGGACTCTTGGTGGTGTCGAATACTGCGTCGTCATGTTCTTGGTGGTGCGGCGTTTCCGGGCTGTCTGGGATCTCGTTCGCCGCTGTACATCAAAAATAAACATAATGGTCATTTAGTCACTCAAGGATCATCTCACCAGGCATTATTTTCAATGCAATTTATCAACTTTATCATATTCTAAATTGGAACACAGTTGCATTGGTTTTATTTCATTCCAGAAATAAACTCAAATTTTTATGGTAGACGGTTAATGAGGGAGAAAACAGTAAATAAAAAAGCTAATCGAACGAGAGAGCGAAGCGAAAGAAGTTCTATGCTTCAACTTGGGCTGAAAATGGTTCGTATGTCTGGTGTCTGTCCAGATGCCCGTCTGTCCGTCTGTCAGTATGTTCTCGACTACAGGTCGCATCTCTCCGATTCTCGTGAAATTTTGTGAGTACGTTTGTTAATTGAAGGGATGTTTACAAAAACGAAGGAAGCGAAAAAAACGTAATTTCTCCTAAAATATTATTTCTTTAAACAATACCTTCCATTTACTATGCAGGCGTATGGCCATAGAGTTATACTTGCATCTTGGATCCCATTAATAATCGGTTATCTCTACGAAAATGTGTAAAATAACTTCGTTACTTATGCTGTTTTTGTAAAATTATTGTCAGTTATGTTATTTTTGTGCAAACATCATTTATATTCCTATAGTAAAAATAATTATTGAATTTACCAAAACTGTTTTATTACCAAATGTATTGCATTTAAATTAAATACATAAATGTATAAGAGAATGTAATTAATAATGAATCATAAGTTCCGTGGAGCTGAGTAATTCCATTTTAAGATAGGCGGGTAATTCTGGGCAAAAGGGTTCCAAATAAACAACGTATATTGCACCATTGTAGCGTTTTTACAGACGGACATAATCATAGCAATTACTCGATTTCGTAAAATATGTCAGTTATGTTGTTTTTGTAAACAGCCCTTCAATAGGCTTGTTGCGTGGTGTTAAAATTGATAACGTTGTGTTGCTAAATGGATAGTAAACCATCAAATGATGGTAATAAAGTATAAATTACAAAATAGAATTCAAGTCGTAAAAAGATATGAACCTTGAAAGTTTAGAAAAAAAAGTTTTTTTATTTATTGTCCAAGAGTAAATTTAAAGGTACCAATAGAATCCTTACGTTTTTATAGAAACAAATTTGTATGACAACTATGGACCTAAACGCAGTATTTCACGACCGAAACAGCAATTTACTTTATTTGCCATGCAACGGTTAGTACAAATTGCACGGTGTGACGTCATACTTTAAAGCCAATCAGTATGAAGCGTTTCGGCTGCTGTCAGCGAGGTCCGTCTTTAACTCGATTTTTTGGGTATTAATGTATTTTAAATGTATTTGCTTCCATACAAACATTTGTTCATCTACAAAAACTGGTTCGAATGGCATCGTAAACAAATTTAAGGTCACAAGCCCATTATATGTATATATATTTTTGTCGAGTATTTTTTTCGAAATAAACTTTTTTAAAGACTGGTTCGCGAGCTCTACAGCTCACATACTCACAAGTCATAAACATCATCTACAAGATTTGCGAGATGACATTCCGCTGTCTGTTCTACTTTAAGCTACTTCTACTACTCGTAGCAAAACTAAAAGGTACTCGTAGCAAAACTAAGAGGTACTCGTAGCAAAACTAAAAGGTACTCGTAGCAAAACTAAGAGGTACTCGTAGCAAAACTAAGAGGTACTCGTAGCAAAACTAAGAGGTACTCGTAGCAAAACTAAGAGGTACTCGTAGCAAAATTAAAAGGTACTCGTAGCAAAACTAAGAGGTACTCGTAGCAAAATTAAAAGGCACTCGTAGCAAAACTAAGAGGTACTCGTAGCAAAACTAAGAGGTACTCGTAGCAAAACTAAGAGGTACTCGTAGCAAAACTAAGAGGTACTCGTAGCAAAATTAAAAGGTACTCGTAGCAAAACTAAGAGGTACTCGTAGCAAAACTAAAAGGTACTCGTAGCAAAACTAAGAGGTACTCGTAGCAAAACTAAGAGGTACTCGTAGCAAAACTAAGAGGTACTCGTAGCAAAACTAAGAGGTACTCGTAGCAAAATTAAAAGGTACTCGTAGCAAAACTAAGAGGTACTCGTAGCAAAATTAAAAGGCACTCGTAGCAAAACTAAGAGGTACTCGTAGCAAAACTAAGAGGTACTCGTAGCAAAATTAAAAGGTACTCGTAGCAAAACTAAGAGGTACTCGTAGCAAAACTAAGAGGTACTCGTAGCAAAACTAAGAGGTACTCGTAGCAAAATTAAAAGGTACTGATAGCAAAACTAAGAGGTACTCGTAGCAAAACTAAGAGGTACTCGTAGCAAAATTAAAATGTACTCGTAGCAAAACTAAAAGGTACTCGTAGCAAAACTAAGAGGTACTCGTAGCAAAACTAAGAGGTACTCGTAGCAAAACTAAGAGGTACTCGTAGCAAAACTAAGAGGTACTCGTAGCAAAATTAAAAGGTACTCGTAGCAAAACTAAGAGGTGCTCGTAGCAAAACTAAGAGGTACTCGTAGCAAAATTAAAAGGTACTCGTAGCTAAACTAAGAGGTGCTCGTAGCAAAACTAAGAGGTACTCGTAGCAAAACTAAGAGGTACTCGTAGCAAAACTAAGACGTACTCGTAGCAAAACTAAGAGGTACTCGTAGCAAAACTAAGACGTACTCGTAGCAAAACTAAGAGGTACTCGTAGCCGTAGCAGAACTAAGAGGTACTCGTAGCAAAGCGGTACTCACGGTGCTGAGGGATGTTCCTTCTGTGAGCTCTGGGGGAAGGCGGGTGCAGCGGCGGCGCGCGGCCCGCGCCCGGCGCGCGGCACACGGCCGACTGCACCACCTCGCACACGCGCCGGAACCGGCGGATGTTGCCTACGGACACGAGCGATGATAAACTTCCGCTCCCGGGATTCCCGGGAAGTCCCGGGATTTTATTGTCAACAATCCCGGGATCCCGGGACTTTATAATTATGGCTAGTTTACACCGGACAAACGAGCGCTGTGACGTTTTAATCGCGAAAAATCAACTCTAAATGAGAGAATAATCATTATCTTCTAACTAAACCCACTTGTATGCACAAAATACGAATATCACTATTTCTAGGTAATTTTTTATATGAATAATATTACCGTCAGGTTTATAATCTTACTCGCGATATTATAAACTTTCGAAAGCTTGTGAACTGTCAAAACCGTTCACAATTTAAAGCGTACCTAAGTTTTCGTTAAATTATAATCTATCAATGTGAAATCGTCAAATTGTGCAAAAACACCGAATCAAATTGGCACGACGCGGAAAACACCCTGTGCGCTGATTGGTTGAACTAAGCATTTCACTTGCATCAGCTTCCACTTACCTACGTCAGAACATGATAGTTTTTTTTTTATCCAGACATTTTATTCCATTAATATCGTCATCCGGCAGTATCGACGGAGCCCCGCCGCGCGGGGCTCCTATTTCTGGGCGGTTAGCCATTCGGACAGCTGAAGATACCTAACCTACCTAATCTTTGTGTACGTTCCGTAGCAAGCTGATTTGATCTTAGTTTACAATTTGACGATTTGACATTGATAGTTTATAAACTAACGAAAATCATTGTGTTACCTTGCGTACGTGGGTTTTTTTTTATTAACCGTGGCCTTAATTTAAAGAATTTACTAAAATTTCGACAGTGAAGGTTCCGAATTTAGAAACTTAATTGTGCGTAAAATTTACATAAATTATGACAACTGCAAATGGAACATATTATTATCAGTTATAAAAAAATTCCGCGTGCCACTGTATATTATAAATCCAAATACTTTTAACGGTCCTGGGATATATATAAGCCCACGACTACCTATATCGAAACATCGAAATCCTTAATATGTACAAATAAAAAAAAAACTATTTTAAGAGGCTGACAAGACCAAATTTGTTGAAATTGATATTATTTAAACAGTTGTTTAAGAAAAACTATTTGTTCTAGCACATTAAAAAAAATATATGTTAATATTCATCATATTTCCAAGACCGTAGATGGACTCGAAACATAATTGGATGAAATCGGCTCGATAGAAAAGAATTGCAAAGATTGGTCTTAAAATCATCTTAAACGGTTCTATGTCCTTATTTTTTTGACGTATGGGTCTGCAATTAAAAACATGAAGTCCACATATTCATACCTAAACCGTAGACGAGCCATATTTCACAAAAAATCCACACTTTTTTTTATTTTAATTTTTATTCATTATTTTCGTCTAAAACCTGGCCGCTCAAGTAACACTCGCTCTCGTTTACTCCGATACAAATAGACAGTGTGCGCGTTTTTGGTGTTGACAGCGCCTTAATTTACGAAACATACCAAAAAACTTTATGAGGTTCCCAAAATTGACAGTTATTATGAGCCCTTAGTAATATCAGAATCCTAAACATGTACACTATTATTTGAAAAAAAATAAGATTCTCCATATTTTCACTATTCTCGGAACCCTGAACTCTAAAGAACACCCCGGTCCATTATAAAAAAAAACAAAGAACAATATTTATATTATGTACCGGCATAAATATATGATGGAACAAAGGCCGCAAAAATATCTGATGACAACTCTATTCCTAGAGCCGTAAGAGCGTGTCAGATATTTTTGCGGTCTTTGTTCCATCATATATTGATGCCGGTGACTGTACAGTCAAGGTCACCAATATGGATACACCACAAAGTTACAGAAATATGTATACATACCTTATTACTACGGAAGTAAGGTTGTTGTATACATATTTTTGCAACTTTGGGTATATACATGTTCGGGCCGATCGTCTGCCCGCCCCGTAAACGCCTCTCGTGTGAACGCGCCTCTTTGGTTTTGACAGTGACACTTGACTTGTCACAATTTTTTCACGGGTGAACACGTTCGTGCGGGAAACGTAGTTTTTTGGAAAAGCTCGCTTTGTAGACATAAGTCCGGCTTTATTTGTTTGGATATTTGGTGAAAGTGTTTGGAGACTCGTGTTGAAGGCCCGTATCGAGGCCAGAGTCTAACATTTGGTGAAAACAGTGACAATTGGTGAATTGGTGCACGCGAAGGGTCGCGCATTGTTGGCCTGCGGCCCCGGAGGCAGCTTGGGTGACTTGATTTAACTTGACTGACCTTTGACGGATAACAGACAGACTTGACACGATATCGCGTCGATGGGAGCCAGTAAGTTAACCTCAAATATCGTAGCTAGCATTACTGGCATAAGTAATCAGACCCACGAATTCGTGAGGCGCGCTCAGTCCCTGTCATTAGGCGAGGACTGAACAATACATATTGGTGACCTTCACTGTACAACTAATTTCTAAGAATCCCGGTATAATCAATTTAATTCAACCATCGCGATTCTAAAGAACTACCAATAACAATAATAATAAAAAGTTATCAATCAATTCAATGTTACATATTATGAATATTCCAGAGCCATGTTACATGTATTATTTACCTGATAATAATGTGAAAGTGATGGCGTACAGATATTCCTTCCCATTCTCACCCGGCGCTTTCGTTATTGTTGAAATATCGACCTGAAAAATTCAGTTGTTAGATTAATGACAAGATTAACATTGTATTGTACCTGCTTTAAACCGACTTCAAAAAATGTTGAGAGAGATTTGTAGATTTAAATGAAGCATGCATTGTCTTTCGAGAAAGAGATCAATCGTCGAATCCGACTCGGCTAGGCTGCGTTCGGGAAGTTTCGTCCAATATTCTGCAGTGTCTCAAGACGAGAGCCTTTGACCAGTGTGTGTTGCCAGTGATGACATATGGCACTGAAACGTGGTCGCTTACTATGAGCCTCATAAGAAGGCTCAAAGTCACCCAAAAGGCAATGGAGAGGGCTATGCTGGGAGTTTCTCTGCGTGATCGCATCAGAAATGAGGCAATCCGCAGCAGAACCAAGGTAACCGATATAGCCTTCCGAATCGCTAACCTTAAGTAGCAGTGGGCGGGGCACATTGCACGTAGAACTGATGGCCGTTGGGGCGGAAAGGTTCTCGAGTGGCGACCACGTACCGGAAGGCGCGGCGTTGGTAGGCCCCCCAAGGTGGACTGATGACCTGGTAAAGGTCGCGGGAGTCCGCTGAATGCGGGTGGCGTAGGACCGGGCACTTTGGAACTCTTTGGGGGAGGCCTATTGTCCAGCTGTGGACATCTTTCGGCTGATATGATGATGATGATAGCTATTTTTTTTCTATGTAATGGAGGAGTGCCAAAGTGACCGGTCCCGCGCCACCCGCATCCAGCGGACTCCCGCGACCTTTACCAGGTCATCAGTCCACCTTGGGGGGCCTACCAACGCCGCGAGGTCATCAGTCCACCTTGGGGGGCCTACCAACGCCGCGAGGTCATCAGTCCACCTTGGGGGGCCTACCAACGCCGCGCCTTCCGGTACGTGGTCACCACTCGAGAAACTTTCCGCCCCAACGGCCATCGGTTCTACGAGCAATGTGGGCTCCATAAATAAAATAGCTATATAGCTGGTTACGTAAAACAGTCGAATCGCTGCCGCCGCCTACTGCCATCCGAGTCAACAATGTGCAGCCGCAGCAAATGCAAGCTGCACCGTCAGTGTATTAGTGATTAACAAGTGTATGACTAGATTAAGTGATGTTGTGTAAGGTAAAGGTCCCAAATGAGAGACCAATGTATTGTTTTTAATTTTTATTTTATTTTTATTTTTTTGGAAAAGGGGGGGAATACTGTGGGAACACAGTTGTACATAGTTCTCACAACGCTGCAAATTCCTTCCCCCCCGGCGCGGGACGAGGTGGGCTGTGAGCCCACCTAGCGCCCGCAGTTCTTGTAACGATTTTCAAGTGAACACATCGAAATAAATATTATATATAATTGGAGTCAGAGTTTAAATTAACCAGGGTCACCACATAGGATAACCTTGTATCGGTTGCGAATAGAATCGCACAAATTATTTCCAAAATTGTAATTTTTATTACAAGCTTTATATTAACTTGCACTGTTCGTATGTACGTAAATATGTAAGTTGTCCGTCAAAATTTGCAATCCATTTTTCAGTCACTTCCCGTTATCCAATTGAGCTGAAATTTTGCAAGCATATGTATATCGCATGACAATACAATATTATGATGAATTGGAGCTGATCTGATGCTGGAGCTGGAAGGTGGCCATAGGAACTCCGCAATAAAACGACCAACCCCATCGAGTTTGGGCTCGTTAGAATCGCCTCAATGTGTACTTGATGATGGTGTGCAGAAAAGTACAGTCGGCAGTAAAAGCTTGTACCAAAAATGATTTTTTTGACAGAATCTTATTTGTACACAAGTTGACTGGAGTAAATACCTGAAACCGTACGTGTCTCTGGAACATGGCGGGCGCGCTGGAGCCTCTCTTGTACTCCACGCGGAACGACATGGGGCTTAGTACGCTGTGCGACAACTCCGCTATCTACAACACACATTATTATCATTGTAATATTTTGAATCCATTAAGGGGTATATTATGCCATAATCGCCACGCTTGGCGTGCGGGTTGGCGATCGCAGTATTTCCACCGAACCCCAGGGATGCTGCTGCCCATCTCCCGGTGGTCTTGGCCGTAGTTTAAGGACATACCCGGGTCTGGGGCGGAAAGGTTCTCTCATGGCGACCACGTATCGGAATGCGCGGCGTGGGTAGGCCCCCCACAAGGTGGACTGATGACCAGGTAAAGGTCGCGGGAGTCCGCTGGATGCGGGTGCCGCGGGACCGGTCATTGTGGCACTCTTTGGGGGAGGCCTATGTCCAGCAGTGGACGTCTTTCGGCTGATATGATGATGATGATTTTGAATCCATGCAATGTTAAAGGTAATATGCGGTCTCCTGCGATACAGGCAAAGCCTAGTGCAGGGACTGGTACTTACAAATATATGTGTAAACGATTCTGCTAAATAAATGTCTTATGTCTTATTATGAACTTGACGTAAATACTTCTTCTACCTTTCCACGACCGCCAAAAAAAACAAACGGCCGATATTTAAACTTCGCGGCATAGAAGCCCTTAAGGTTGACATTCGCGCAGCACGCGCCCAACATTCGCTGCCGGCTTCCGCGAAATCAGTCTATCGCTGAGCTAGGTACCGACCGCGCACCGCCTATGATTTTAGAACTGTTTAATAGTTATTTGTTAATACAAGGGGGGAAAGTTGTATTTTACCTGCGAGTGTTCATTTGAAACACGAGCCAGCGAAAGGATTCTATGATTGACCACGAGCGAGGCGAGTGGTTCAAAAAAAGAATCCTGAGCGTAGCGAGTGTTTCAACACACGATACGTAAAATAACTTTTCACCCGTGTATAACACTTTTCGCCTCACTACAGCGAGAAAAATGAGTAGGGCTTGTGCCACCTATTTTCCATTTTACCCTTTTACCAATACTCCATCTCAAAATAACTTAGTGTCAAAATACCTAAATCACAGAATACCTAACTTTTTACTCATAACACCATATTCTTAATGTGGCCAAAATTCAAAATAGCTTAGTCTCATAATGCCTAAACTTCAAAACAATTTAGTTATTTTAATATTTTGTCATATTAATGACAGAAGACATTCGGCATTTCAAGGAAATTGTGCATTTCAATCTTTAGACGTTTTGGGTCAGTCATAATGAATTTCGTTCGTTTTAAGAATGTAACAATTTGACATTTAGGTATTATGAGCCCATGGTACTTTGAAAATTAGGGGTAATAGTGAATAAGGTATTATGAAATTTAGGTGGAATAAGCCCTACTCAGAAAAATAAGATCTTAAAATTAAAAGATTGTAGCTATATTTTGATGTAAATTTAAGTATTTTTTTTCAAGAAATATAAACAGTTTTAATTTTTTTTTTTAAAGAAAAAGAGTAAGACAAAAAAAACTCAAGCTAATAGGCTAGGGAAACTTAAACAAGCAAACATTTAGTACTTTTAACGTTCTACGTATTGTTAGCTGTCACATGTCACTTAAGCTGCGTTCAAATGTCAAAACTCTATCTTCACATGTGGATAAAAAGCGATTTTCTCAATAGGTATCAAACATACAAAAAGCGGCCAAGTGCGAGTCGGACTCGCACATGAAGGGTTCCGTTACATAAATTGCTTTTTACGATATATGACGTATAAAAAAAAACTACTTCATAGATCTCGTTCAAACCAATTTTCGTTGGTAGTTTGCATGGTAATGTACATCATATATTTTTTTCAGTTTTATCATTCTCTTATTTTAGAAGTTACAGGGGGGGGGGGACACATTTTACCACTTTGGAAGTGTCTCTCGCGCAAACTATTCAGTTTAGAAAAAAATGATGTTAGAAACCTCCATATCATTTTTGAAGACCTATCCATACCCCACACGTATGGGTTTGATGAAAAAAAATTTTTTGAGTTTCAGTTCTGAGTATGGGGACCCCTAAAACTTAATGTTTTTTTTCGATTTTTGTGTGAAAATCCGAATGCGGTTCACAGAATACATCTACTTACCAAGTTTCAACAGTATAGCTCTTATAGTTTCGGAAAAAAATGGCTGTGACATACGGACGGACAGACAGACAGACGGACGGACATGAAGAATCTATAAGGGTTCCGTTTTTTGCCATTTGGCTACGGAACCCTAAAAAGGGTTTTCCTGAACTAGTGAGGTGAAAACATAATTATTACTTGTTTACCTATTGAGACTGAGCGTATACCCGGGGCTAATTAGTTTATGTGTGTAACTTATTATCGATAATAACTTAGCATTGTGTTTTAATAATAATAATAATAATAACGCCGCGAGTAACTTCGGAGAAAGCGCAGCACCACCTCTCGACACCCCTGAGCCGCTCACCCGGTGTTGCCCCTGGCCGTCTTTACGACGGCATTTTTAGGGGCCCATCTAATGAGCGGCTAGTCACCGCCCGCCTCGATAACCTTGTGGATAACATTGTTATGGCAGGTGTCCGGACCACTTTGTAATAACCCAATTTTATTGTCCACCCAAATGTCATCACCATAGACCCAATTCTCTTTTCCATTTTCCTACAATAGCTCCAACGTCTGCTGGGACCAGTTCACGGGTATCTACCGATGTACCCGTGAATGGGTTCTAGCAGGTGTACTACATGACATTAAATTTCGTCTCCAAAGGGCCTCTACGTGTTGGATCTATATCCCCACGCACGCCTTCCAAATGACCGGGGTTCGCCCCGTGAATTTAAATCGGAGATACATAATAATAATAATTGTGGCGAGCTGACGGTGAGTGGCGACACCGCGGACCCCTAACCTCCAGAGGGCCCGAGTGATCTGGCCCTCGCCTCTGTGCTTGCCTTAACCGGCCGGCCAGAGTGGAGTCGCAAGAGCTATGCTCCAGGTTGGAAGTGTAAAATGTCATAACGCCGGCGGCCCTTGAACGGAACACCGGGATCTGGCGCACCGCAGACTCACCTCTCGACAACCTCACAGCCGCTCAGACATGTTGCTCCATGGTCGCACTGTGCGTGCGACTGTTTTGTGGGGCCCACTTAGCGAGTTGGCGAGTCACCGCCTGCCTTTTTACAATTTTGAGACACATTGTCACGGCAGGTGTCCGCTAGTCTCCTCCCATAACCCATGTTCCAGTCCACCCACCATTCAACCCAATAACCCATGACCTTAGTTTCCATCGCAGTCACAGTGCTGCACTGCAATAGTCTTTGCAACTGGCGGGGACCATCACCGGTTGTATCATGTTGTGCGCTCGGAGATGGTACCCGCCATGTGTATCCCTCGCTTTAGATTATTTTTGTTTTAAAGGGCCTCTGTGCTGTTGGCTTCGGCCCCACGCATGCCTTTCAAAAGTCCGGGACCCCATGGTCCCGAGATATGGAAAAAACATACAAATAATAATAATAATAAAGTTCTTTATTGACAGGCAATAGACCCATAAATCAAAAATTGCATAAAAAGTTTTGACCTAGCCAGTGCAGTTTTGTATGATACTCAATAATAAAATAATAAACTTTGTTTCCCCAATTCGCGTCGACTTATCATTTAAATCTATCTTCTATACATCTAATAAAGCTGAAGAGGGTCGAAAGTCTGTACATGGAAGATATTCGAAAAAAAATTGGCTAGGGATACTTAAAATCGGTAACAGAACACGTTCCAACAGTTTTTAGAATTTTTGTCTGTTTATCTGTTTGTCTGTTTATCTGTTTATCTGTTTGTCTGTTTATGTGTCGATTTGATAAAAAAAGTACTAGCGAATATGAACAATAGATTACCGGTGTCTGCCATCTATATGGACATGACAAAAGCCTTCGACTTTGTTAATCATGAAAACTTATTAAATAAATTGTATAAATATGGAATTAGGGGAAACGTCCATGAACTAATCAAATCGTATCTTAGTGACAGGAAACAAGAGACCCAAATTACAACGATTGACTCAAAATCTAAGGAAGAGATCATTTACTCATCATGTTCGAGAGAAATTCGGTACGGCGTCCCTCAAGGGAGCATTTTGGGACCGTTGTTATTTATAATATACATTAATGACCTACCAAAAATTACTAAACACCACATGGTTCTATTTGCCGATGACAGTACTATCATATTTAATGACACAAAACCTGAAACACTGGAATCAGAAATAAATGGAACTCTCGAATCTACTATACAATGGCTTGAAAACAATAATCTTAAAGTGAATCTATCTAAGACGCATATCATGAATTTCAAACAGAGACGCAATAGTGTACCAAACCCTAATGTTAATTATAAAGATGTGATTATCTCAGAAGTAGACAACACAAAATTCTTAGGCTTAGTATTGGATCATAGTCTATCATGGAAAAATCAAATTGAAACGGTATGCAAGAAACTAAGTAGCTTTTCGTATGCCTTGTATATGCTACGAAAGATAGTTAGCGAATCAGCGGTATTGACTGCATACCATGCGTACGTCTCTTCAACACTAAGATATGGGGTAATATTCTGGGGCAACTCTACTGATCGGGATTTAGTCTTTAGGGCGCAGAAAAAGTGCATAAGAGCAGTACGTGGCCTGCGGCCCAGGATTTCATGTAAAACTCATTTCGTAGACCTAAACATTCTCACCTTACCTAGTTTATATATATTTGAAGTGGCTTTGTTTGTAAAATTAAATCCTAATGAGTTTCAGTATCATTCAGGCAGAAGATTACAAAATAAATTGTTTTCGGCCCCGTCTAAAACAGGACTTATGTCTAAAAGTATTATAGGAATGGCCCCGAAAATTTTTAATCATCTACCTGTTGATATCAAGCAAAAAGAAACTGTTTTAGATTTTAAGCGGGCTTTAAGTGTATTTCTAGTTAAAAAATCATATTACTCAATCAACGAATACTTAAATGATAGGTTTAATCTGCTATAATGAACATGTTTTAGTTATAAGATCTTTGTAAGCCTTGGGGCAGAACATAGCTGGACTAATTTATATGTACCTACCATCTAGCATAATTACATTATGTGCATACCTATTGTTCACAAATAAATGATTTGATTTGATTTGATTTGATTTGTGACCGCGCATCACGTGAAAACGGCTGAACCGATTAAGATGACATTTGGTATTGAGATAGTTTAAGTCCTGGGGAAGGACTTAGGGTAGTGTTTATCCTGAAAATCAACCCCTAAGGGTATGAAATGGGGGGTGGAAATTTGTATGGAGCTACTTAGACCGCTGCACCGATTTGGATGAAACTTGGTATATAATTAGTTTAAATCCCGGAAAACGTCAAAAAATAGTTTTTATTCCAAAAATCTTCCCTTTAGGGGGTAAAATGGAGGGGTGAAAATTTGGATGTAATCCATTTTGATAAAATTTGGTTTAGAGGTAGTTTAAGTTCTGGGGAAGGACATTGGATATTTTTTATTCTGGAAATCTTCTCCTAAGGGGGTGAAATGGGGGGTGAAATTTTGGATGGACTCCGTTTAGACCAAATTTGGTATAGATATAGTGTGAGTCCCGGAGAATGACAATGGATAGTTTGAATCCCGAAAATCATCCCCCAAGGGGATGAAATAGGGATGAAAATGTGGATAAATCCCATTTAGTTAAAATTTAGTATAGAGATAGAAGGAGTCCCAGGGAAGGACAATGCATAGTTTTTATCCTGAAAAATCATCTCCTAAGGGGGTGAAATGAGGGGTGAAAATTTGGATACAACCGATTTAGATGAAATTTGGTATGGAGATAGTTAAGAGTCCTGGGGAAGGACTTAACATAATTTTTAGTCCAGAAATCATCTTCTACGGGGGTGAAATGAGGTATGAAAATTTGGATGGAACTCATTTACGGTATAGCGAGTCGTAGTCTTGGGGAAGGACATAGGATAGTTTACTCCCGAAAATCATCCCCTAAGGGGGTGTAATTGGGGGTGAAAATTTGTTTGTGACCCATTTTGATGAAATTTGGTTGAACGATAGTTTGAGTCTCGGAGTATGACTACGGATAGTTTTAATCCCGAAAATCATCCCCTCAGGGATGAAATAGGGGGTAAAAATTTGGATAAAACCCATTAATAGATGAAATTTGGTAAAGAGATAGAAGGAGTCCTAGGGAAGGACAATGCATAGTTTTAATCCCGAAAAATCATTTCCTGAGGTGGTGAAATGAGGGTTGAAGATTTCGATAGAACCCATTTAGATGGAATTTGGTATAGAGAGAGGTTTCAGTCCAAGGAAAGAACATAGAATAATTTTTATTCCGGAACACATGAAAGGAGGAAATAAGGGAAACACATAAGGGGGTGAGAAATGGTGAATGAAAATTTGGATTGAACCCATTTACGGTATAGCGATAGTTAAGGAAGGACATATGATGGTTTTATCCAGAAAATCATCCCCTAAGGGGGTGTAATTGGGGGTGGAAATTCGTTTATGACACATTTTTATAAAATTTGGTTGAAAGATAGTTTGAGTTCTGGAAAAGGACATATGATAGTTAATATTCTGGAAATCATCCCCTAAGGGGTGAAATGGGGGTGAAAATTTGGATGGAACCCATTTACGGTATAGCTGTAGTTGGGAGTCCTGGGGAATAGGAACATTACATAGGTAAATATATGTATGTGACGTTCCAAGGGTAAAGGTACCTTATGGCGGTAGTTTCGAAGATGTTTTCTAAAACGGGGTAAAAAGACGTTTTATTATGGCTATTTTGAAAACTATTAGACGTAACATTTTGTTGACGTATCTTTATTTTTAATATAAAATAATTAAATTACAAGTCAGTTAATTTAGTCCTACGGTTTAGTAGAAAAGGTCCTTACGGCCGTGTGATATGAAAAATGCAAAATAATACTGAAAAAAGCCTAGATGCATCTATTATGGTGAGGCGGGTCATAGACACCAAGTTTGCGGCGGAGTATATTTTGTAAAAAAAGGCGTTCGGAGTAAGCTAATCTATAAAATCATGCAACTCAGGCATAATGACCCTTTCCTTCATACAATCCATACTAATATTACAAATGCGAAAGTAACTTTGTCTGTCTGTTACCTTTTCATGCTTAAACTGCTGAACCGATTGAGATGAAATTTGGTGTAGAGATACTTTGAATTCCGGGGCCTTCCCAAAGAATCCTTACTAAAGATAGTTTTTATCTGGAAATTCATCACCTAAGGGGGTGAAAAGGGGGGAGAAAGTTACGATATAAACAAGTTCCACGCGGACGAAGTCGCGGGCAAAAGCTAGTACACAATAAACTGCAACATCGTCTTTGCCAGATACCAAGATGAAAGGTGGACCGGACCATACAAGCATAAAAAGTTTAAAAAAATATTCATATTCATTTTCGACGACCTCTGTGCCTAGTTGGTAGTGACCTTGTCTACGAAGCCGGATGTCCCGGGTTCGAATCCCGGTAAGGGCATTTATTTGTATGATGAGCACAAATAATTGTTCCTGAGTCAGGGATGTTTTCTATGTATTTATTTATCTATATATTTAAGTATGTTAATCGTCGTCTAGTAACCATAGTACAAGCTTTGCTTAGTTTGGGACTAGGTCGATTTGTGTAAGATTGTCCCCAAAAATAAAAAAAAACATATTCATCACTATAATCAGATTCATTAAATTACGGCTTAGTCCACTTTCACAACTTGTTAAGAAAAACCACTTTTTATTCCTTCTTTCATAACTGGTCATGGAAAAGTAAACAAAAGTGATTTTTCTAAACTGACATTCATATAATGCTGCCGAATAACGAGGTTGTGAGCGGTTATACTCTAAGGCAGGTCGGTGTAGGTACGACGACGAGCGAAGCGAGGAGGAGTGTTAGGAAGAACAGAGACCCTACAGCGCGCGAGCTGAGCGAGCGAAGCGAACGTGCCGCGGCAGCGTGACCCATCCATGCTACGGGGCCTGGTCGTCCGAGGCCAGGTTTTATAAAGATGCGTTGGAGGTCGTTATTGTTCTACGTCCGTAACAATAACCCTAGAAACCCTACACGTGACCTCCGGGTGGTGCTAAAAGAACAACTAACTCGGCAGCTGCACTGTTCCTTCTGACCCTCGCAGCGCACACTGGAACTCTATCAACGACTTCGATACGAATATTATGTACCAGAATATATTATGTACCAGTGTGTAACCGCCATACGATAAATAAATAAGCAGGAAGCCGAACCACGAGCGCCTTAGCTACTTCAAGAAGATGAATATAGTACAGAAGCACACTTACACTCAAAAAGGCATGTATAAGGTCAGCTTTGACCGTGGCCAGGGGTTTCCCCTTGACCAGCGCTGTGAAGGTCTCCTCCTTGTCTGCTGAGAGCAGCAGGGAGCCGAACCAGGAGCGCTTGGTGAGCTCCGGTGATGATTCCGGGGTTAGATGGACTTCTTCTGATGACGCTGCAATAGTGAAAGGACGTTTAAAATAATGATGGCATGACATAGTATATGTATCAGTTGTGTGTGTGCACTTGGGTGTGTGAGTAGTGTATTAGTCACCCTGCATTTTCCTCCGATGGAACCTCGGCGAGCCCAGGAAGGAGTTCTTGATGGTGGCGAGCCGCGCGCGCCACGGCGCCGCCGCGCCCGAGCCGCCCGCCGCGCCTGCCGCAAGGGAATAAGGGCTTTTAGGGTTCCGTACTTAAAGAGTAAAACGGGACCTTATTGCTAAGACTTCGCTGTCCGTCCGTCTGTCTGTCACCAGGCTGTATCTCAAGAACCGTGATAGCTAGAGTTGAAATTTTCACAGATTATGTATTTCTGTTGTCGCTATAACAACAAATACTAAAAACAACATAAAATGTTTTTTTAAGGGGGCTCCCATACAACAAACGTGATTTTTTTGTCGTTTTTATAGATAATGGTACGGAACCCTTCGTGCGCGAGTCCAACTCGCACTTGGCCGGTTTTTTTTTCATTGTATAATAAGGGGCGTAGGAGGAATATTGCAAACGAGAGTCTATCAGAAGCCCGACGCCAGAGGTCTTCTGATAGACTCTCGTTTGCAATATTCTTACGCCCGTGTTATACACAATGTTTTTCATCAATGCGAGGAAATAAGTAACTACAAAAGACAGAAAAAGTTAATGTTTGCGTACATTGTGCGACACGGGTAAGATTTTTCACAAACTCGAGCCATCAAAGCCCTTCGCCTTCGGCGTCGGGCTTCTAATAGACTCTCGTTCGTAAAAAATGGCTTACCAACCCCGTCGCACAATGTACTATTTAAGTTATAATAATAATAATAATAATAATAAGCCCGCAGGGCAGCTTGTGGCGAGCTGTTGGGGAGTAACGACCCCACGGACCCGAGTGCTCCCGAGAGTCGGTCAGGGCCTCCGTCTCCGGCGTGTCTTCGTCGGTCGGAGTGGAACCCTAAGGGGGACCGCAGGACTCTCAGCTCTGGCTTGCCTTCATTGGCCGTCCAGAGAGGAGTCGTCAGAGCTATGTGCTCCAGGGGTGGAAGTGTTAAAGGGCATAACGCCGCGAGTAACTTCGGAGAAAGCGCAGCACCACCTCTCGACACCCCTGAGCCGCTCACCCGGTGTTGCTCCTGCCCGTCTTTACGACGGCATTTTTAGGGGCCCATCTAATGAGCGGCTAGTCACCGCCTGCCTCGATAACCTTGTGGATAACATTGTTATGGCAGGTGTCCGGACCACTTTGTAATAACGCAATTTTATTGTCCACCCAAATGTCATCACCATAGACCCAATTCTCTTTTCCATTTTCCTACAATAGCTCCAACGCCTGCTGGGACCGGTTCACGGGTATCTACCGATGTACCCGTGAATGGGTTCTAGCAGGTGTACTACATGACATTAAACTTCGTCTCCAAAGGGCCTCTACGTGTTGGATCTATATCCCCACGCACGCCTTCCAAATGACCGGGGTTCGCCCCGTGAATTTAAATCGGAGATACATAATAATAATAAATCTGGCCCGCAGGGCAGCTTGTGGCGAGCTGTTGGGGAGTAACGACCCCACGGACCCGAGTGCTCCCGAGAGTCGGTCAGGGCCTCCGTCTCCGGCGTGTCTTCGTCGGTCGGAGTGGAACCCCAAGGGGGCCCGCAGGACTCTCAGCTCTGGCTTGCCTTCATTGGCCGTCCAGAGAGGAGTCGTCAGAGCTATATGCTCCAGGGGTGGAAGTGTTAAAGGGCATAACGCCGCGAGTAACTTCGGAGAAAGCGCAGCACCACCTCTCGACACCCCTGAGCCGCTCACCCGGTGTTGCTCCTGGCCGTCTGTACGACGACGCTTTCAGGGGCCCATCTAATGAGCGGCTAGTCACCGCCTGCCTCGATAACTTTGTGTATAACAATGTTATGGCAGGTGTCCGGACCTTTTTGCAATAGCCCAGTTTCATAATCCACCCAAATCTCATCACCATAGAACCCGTTCTCTATCCATATAACCCACAATAGTCCCAACGCCTGTTGGAACCGGTTCACGGGTATCTACCGATGTACCAGTGAATGGGTTCTAGCAGGTGTATTACATTACATTAAACTTCGTCTCCAAAGGGCCTCTACGTGTTGGATCTATATCCCCACGCACGCCTTCCAAAGGACCGGGCTTTGTCCCGTGAATTTAAACAGGAGATACATAATAATAATAATAAATCTTTATTGTTCAAAAACATAAGTTTGTTACAACTGGAGCCTTGGAGACTGCGTTAGTTTACACTGTGTTGCAGCCCCCAGTGGTTGCCCGTAAACATGAACAGAAAGTTGTTAAGAACAACTGACTTAAGTACTTATAAAATATATTAAAAAGTAAAAAAGTAATAATATTTGGATTACTGTTAAGTTAGGCTATTGTTGGGTTAGGTTACTGTTACTTACATTATATTTAAAGAATACATATGTTAGGTCTGTATTAACTCAAACAATTTTTATTTATTTTTGTGTTGGTGTGTGTGCGTGCGTGCGTGCGAGTGCGTGTGTGTGTGTGTGTGTGTGTGTGTGTGTGTGTGTGTGTGTGTGTGTGTGTGTGTGTGTGTGTGTGTGTGTGTGTGTGTGTGTGTGTGTGTGTGTGTGTGTGTGTGTGTGTGTGTGTGTGTGTGTGTGTGTGTGTGTGTGTGCATTTGGACGACTCCTTAGGGTAGGAACTTATGTTAAAACTGATTAGTTGTACGAGCCAAAATATCCCAGTCGTAAAAGGTTTTCAGTCTCATCATAATTTTTATCACTCAACCATGTCCACACAGTTTTTTTAAATGCATAGTTAGGTAGCGATTTCAGGTACGTATGATCTAATTTTATTTTATTATAGATAAATGGAGCACAGTAGTTAATGTTGCGCCGAGCAAATTTAGTTTTGTATGTCGGGAGAGGACAGCGGTCAATGCGTTTGTTTGTTGCTGGTAACATAGGAACAACTTTGCGATGGTATCTCTTCAGGCATTGTAAGATATACAGTTTGCGAACCGAGGGTACCAATGACATGTGGTATAATTCAGTAGTTGCAAAACGGAACGGTAGACGCAGAATGACCTTTAAAAGCGCTCGCTGGGCTCTCTCTAATTCTATCATGTGCGTCTTGGCTGCACCGCCCCAGGAGCTGATACAGTAATTAACAATGCATTCGCCTAGCGCTTTATAGGTTTGCATTAAAAGCGGTTTACTTGCTACCTCTCTTAGATTCCTGAAAGCATATAGGAGTTTCCGAACTCTGGAAGCCACAGCGGTAATGTGAGGAGTCCAGTTGAGATGAGCATCAATATGAACACCTAGATATTTAAGATGATCGACGCGTGTCAATAGAGCACAGTTACAGTTGCTAGCTATACGTCTGTTGCACGGATATGTGTGTACTGCTACCTTAAAATCCTCTCTTGGTTTAGTGGCTTTTGTCTTACTAAAGCAGATGTAATTTGTTTTGGTTACATTAAGTGAAAGAAGAGAGTCCTCCAGCCATGCGGTGACTAATCTAAGACCGTTTTCAGCAAGCATACGAACTCTGTCCCAACTCTTATCATAAAATAGCAATACTGTGTCATCAGCAAACATAAGCGTCTCACAACTGGGTATGTTGGTTTTACAGAGGTCATTTACGTAGATTAGGAACAGAGTCGGGGCCAGGGAGCTACCTTGCGGCACGCCATACTCTATAGGACTCCACTCACTATTGGCTTTATTAATACTGGTACACTGCATTCTACCAGTCAAATAATCTGTAAAGAATTCCAGCGCAATGCCCCTTATTCCCACATTCTCCAATCGAGCTAACAAAATTGGTAAAGATACGGTATCAAACGCCTTTTGTAGGTCGAGAAACACCCCCAAGCATTTCTTTCCAATGTCAAGATGTTCTGTAATAGCGGTTGTAAGATGTAGTACTGCGTCCTCAGTCGAAGTTTTTGCTCGGAAACCGTATTGGTTGCTGCCTAAAAGCGAGTTTCCCTCCAAAAATCTTTTGAGTCGTTTATTCACCAGTTTCTCAATTATTTTAGATATCGCAGAAATCAACGCTATGGGTCTATAATTGCTAGGAAGTTTTTTATTCCCATTTTTTAAAAACGGTGTAGTTATACACACATTTATTTTATTTATACACTATCCTAGCGATGATTGCGAATAGGACTGACTGTCCGTACATTACGCACTGCTGCTGGGCTACATAAGCCCAGCAGCAGTAGAACACATGTATTTAGTTAAAATCATTTTGTAATTAGTAGTGACAATTATTTATTTTTACAAATACAAATAGTTTATTTTGCAAGAAAAAGGGTTGTTATGGTCTTGTTACAAAATATTCAGCACCTCCTTAAACAGCCCTTACATATGGCATGCAAAATATTAACAGTTTATTTTAAATATTCCATTGTATAAATTATTAGATAAAGGTTAGTCATGTTCATCTTAAGTCAATAGTTATCACATTATATTAGTCATTAATTCA
This sequence comes from Epinotia brunnichana, assembly GCA_963854355.1. NCBI lineage: Eukaryota > Metazoa > Arthropoda > Insecta > Lepidoptera > Tortricidae > Epinotia > Epinotia brunnichana. The sequence goes on along the minus strand of OY977963.1, from coordinate 3,791,857 downwards.
TTATTGTCTATCAAAAAATTCATTTAATTTATAAAATCTATGATCAAGGAGCCATTTGTACAGGATCTTGTTGAATTTACAATTTGGGATGTCTTTAATTGTTTGAGGTAATTTATTATAAGTATTCACGCACATTACACTACAAAAATATAAAGTTAGATACAATAGCAATTAAAAAAATATGTACAGTCGCCATCACATACATAGGTACCTACACTTTAGGTGTTCAAAAATATCGGCACATGCACCCTAATGCCTTGAAAATAGAGGTGTGTTCCGATGTTTGTGACGTGCTTGCTTGCTCCGATGTATGCGATGGCGACTGTACACTGAAACTAAGACGATACCTGACGTCTCCCATATGACACGATATAGACTCAGTGTCGAGCACTGATACATTTACCTTACTATAAACCAATACGTACCAGTTATAGTATTTAGATTGGGGAAAAGAGAAGGCTGCGCGGGCGACTGCGCTGTGCTCGGCGGTCCGGGCAGCGAGGACCTCTCGCGTACTGCAAACAGGAGTGCGTGAGGACAGGAGTGCGAGCGCGGCGAGGGGTTCAAACGGGCAGTTATACGGCAACTTTAGGGTTCGGAAATCCGGATGCTTGTATACCTATAACTAACAAAATCCCGGGAAAGGCTAAGCAAGCGAATTTCCGAACCCTGCACATAACATAGTAGGAATACAAATACTATCTGCTACCTCTGTGGGACTGCGACGGACTGTGTGGTCTCACAGGCACCGCGTTGCCTAGTAGTGGAGACTCGTTTATAATCTACCCGTCGACTTTTGTCTCTTTTTCACAAATAGAAACGTCTAAGTGATTGATTGACAAAGACAGACATATCTTTTAATGTCAGAAAAGTTCACATATATCTACAGTTGGAGGCCCCGAGAAAAGGGTTGAAATGGGGTAGATTTTGCATAGAGTACGGTAAGAAAACTTGGATGAACCTTAAGTAAAATATACTACGTTATAATAGTAGTTTTTAATACAGTTGCTCAAAAAGTGGTACTTTTTGTAGCTGCAAATCGTGCGCAAAGTTGTATTTTGCGCACTAGTGCTTTTTACTTTTCCACGTGTATCGAACGAAGTTTTTTTAATACAGTTGCGAAAAAATAAGAAAAACAATAAGTAAGGAATTTGAAACTTTTATATTATTGATTCTGTAACATCATTGTAATACAGTTGAAAAATAATAAAGTTGTTCAAAAAAACATTTTTTTTAATACTGTTCGTACTTGTTATTTTTCTTATTTTTTCGCAACTGTATTAAAAAACGTCGTTCGATACACGTGCGGAAATGTCATTCTTCACTCGTCCCGAGTCTTACCACTCGCCTACGGCTCGTGGCAAGATATCTCGCCACACGTGAAGTAATGACATACTTTCCGCACTAGCATCGAAATGTACTATTATGTGACTGTACATAATGAAGGGCATCAAACACGAGTGTCTTAATGCCTAATTATGTACAGTTACATACACTATATCATAAGCCTCCATGATGCATTCAGGAGCCGCATATTATGACCGGCATCGCGGCGTCGTTTTCTGGCAGCTGTCATAGTTTTTTCTTAATTCAGAGACAAACTAGAGTCGGATCCAACCATCATATCGTTTGATATCTTACTTACGTGCGACATTTGTCAAATTTGTATGCAGATTGACAATTCACTTCGAACTAAACGTCATCTCGACTGATATCAGAATAGAGGTCAAATCAAATTTCATTGATTTCAGAGATGTTCGAAATTTGAATGAAATAATAGTATCGAAATCGATGTTATTATTTAGCAATAATAACATTTTCACAGATAAGAAATTTGCTCAAACATAACAGTCTATTTTTATGGTGGTCATAATGTGCGGTTCTTAAACGCATCATGGAGGGTTTATGATATTGGGATAGATAAAGGAATTAAAAGGGTTATATTATTGCATAGAATACTATTAGGAACTACACAGTCCAAATCTTGGAAGTAACTTGGTTGACAAAGGTACCAGGGGCACATAAGATAGTAGGAGTACAAATACTAACTGCTACCTCTGTGGGACTGCGACGGACTGTGTGGTATCACAGCTACTGTTCTTATGTTCCTGTCTATTGTTCTACTTTCGTCTCTTATTCGCAAATACAAAAATATCTAAGTGACAAAAAACACAGACATCATACTACTACTATGATCTATAGTTTTATTGAGGCCCCCAGAAAGGAGATGAAAGAGGATAGATTTAGTATAAGAAACCTTGGAAGAAACTACACTATGTGGGATGAAAGTACCAGGGATATATAACATAATAGGAGTTCAAATACTAACTGCTACCTCTGTGGGACTGCGACGGACTGTGTGGCCTCACAGGCACCGTGTTGCCCAGTAGTGGAGACTCGTTTATTATGATCACTGCCTCGCCTGGTTCGCCACCTGTAAATAATAGGACATGACTCATCAAGGGCGGTAAAAGAATAAGTATTATATACTTATATGGTTTTATTTTTAACGATTTCTTTCAAGAGGGCTCATCCATTAATTACGTAAACGGATGACTTTTTGACACCTCCCTCCACCTTGTCACACGTGGTCACATTTGGCTACCCCCTTCCCCCTGGTGTGACGTCACGTTTTTAGCAATGTTCAATGCAGAAAATTAAAAATCACGCCAGCACTTCCAAAAGAACTAGATTTTATAAATATTTTGTATGTGACGTCACGAAATTTGGGAGTCCTTGTCACAACATGTCACACTTTGTAGACCCCCTCCCTCCCCCTATACCTGTGATGTAATTAATGGATGCGCCCAGACAGACTTCCGAGCATAGACATAGCTCAGAGTATAGGGTAGTTGCGTCATGTTAAAACTGATAACGTAGTGTTGTTAAATGGATAGTAAACCATCAAGTTATTTTAATAAAGACTAAATTACAAAATATAATTAAAATCATAAAAAGACGGACATTCATAAATAAAAAAATATATACTTAAAAGTTTAGAAAAATATGCATTTTTTTTGTCTAAGAGTGAATTTAAAGCTACCAATAGAATCCTTAAGCATTTATAGAAACAAAATTGTACGACAACTATGGACCTAAACGCAGTATTTCGCGACCGAAACAGCAATTAACTTGTACTCCATACAACAAATTGCAAAGTGTGACTTTTGGGCGTTTTTCAAAAAAAGTGTACAAAGCTTTTTTTTTTCAGAATTCGAAATTTTTTGGTTTTCCTTACTCAGAATCGTTGATATTATCGATCCTCATACAAGAAAAAAAGTGTCCCAGATTTTACTATGTAATTTTTTTCTTCCAGTGCGTCACGATCATATAAATAAAAAAATACTGCACATACAAAAATGTGACGATCTGGAATGGAATATTTAGGACACTTTTTTCTTGTATGAGGATCGATAGTATCAAAGATTCTGAGTAAGAAAAACAAAAAAAAATGAATTTTGAAAAAAAAGTTGTTTTGTACACTTTTTTTGAAAAACGCTCTTTTACGTCAATTAGGTACATTCAAGGTCACCAATATGTATATACCCAAAGTTGCAAAAATATGTATACAACAACCTTACTTCCGTAGTAATAAGGCTACACATAGTTCTGTAAGTTTGTGGTGTATACATATTGGTGACCTTCACTGTAGTATGAAGCGTTTCGGCAGCCGCCAGCGAAGTCAGCCTTTATATCATTTTTTTTTGGGTATTTATGTTCTTCAATTGTTGTTGCAAATTGCACGTAGAACCGATGGCCGGTGGGGCGGAAATATTCTCTCATGGCGACCACGTACAGTCGCCATCACATACATAGGTACACTCTAGGTGTTCAAAAATATCGGCACATGCACTCTAATACCTTGAAAATAGAGGTGTTCCGATGTTTGTGACGTGCTTGTTTGCTCCGATGTATGTGATGGCGACTGTACCGGCTTGCGCGGCGTGGGTAGGCCCCCCACAAGGTGGACTGATGACGTGGTAAAGGTCGCGGGAGCCCGCTGGATGCGGGTGGCGCAGGATCGGTCACTTTGGCACTCTTTGGGGGAGGCATATGTCCAGCAGTGGACGTCTTTCGGCTGATATAATGATGATGATGATGAATTGTTGTTGCTCCCATACAAACATTTGTTCCCCTCCAAAAACTTCGAATGGCGTCGTAAATAAATCTTAGGTCTTAGGTATAAGGAATTTATCATACGGTACTGACTTATGTTAAGGCTTATCGTGGGTCCAGTTGAGTTGGCTCGTTGGTGATGATGTTCGCGTACTGACGGTGACGCTGCAAAAAAAAATGTTATATAAGGGTGCAAAGTTGTATTTTACCCGCGAGTGTGGAATTGAAACACGAGCAACCGATTCTATAGTTGAACCTCGAGCGAAGCGTGTTTATCAAATATGTATCAATATACGAGAAGTAAAATACATTTGCACCCGTGTGTAACACAATACTTTTTCACCTCACTGTAGCGAGGAAAGTGCAACATGCAAAACAACAGCTCATAAAAAATAAGTCTTTATTTTTACTCATTCCATCATCATCATCATCACGATCACCATCATGCATCATCAGTCATCCGTCATCATCCATCAAATCATCATCCTCAATAAAAAAACAAATGTTTCTAATGGAATTTTAAGGTACCTACTTAAAAACGCAGTTACTTATACACGCTCCAAGGTCAAATTACTTTTCACCTCACCAGCTCGGAAAGGCCTTTTTGTATGTTTGTTAACTATTGAGAAAATCGCTTTTTATCCACATGTGAAGAAAGTAGACGTAGAACGTTAAATGTTTATTTTTGTTTTTTGTAGGTATATTTTATGACATATTTTTGTTTAACTTTTATTTTTAACTTTTTTTAAGCTTTTTTTTTACCTTTTTTTTTACTTTTTTTTTTTTTACTTTTTAAACTTTATTTTACTTTTTTTTGTTTTTTTTACCCTTTTTCTTATTTTCCTTGCTGTAGTGAGGTGAAAAGATTTGTGTTATACACGGATGAAAAGTTATTTTACGTCTCGTGTGTTGAAACACTCGCTACGCTCAGGATTCTATTTTTGAACCACTCGCTTCGCTCGTGGTCAATCATAGAATCCTTTCGCTAGCTCGTGTTTCAAATGAACACTCGCAGGTAAAATACAACTTTCCCCCCTTGTATAACAAATAACTATTCCCCACTAGTGGATAAAATGCGATTTAGCTCACTGGTTTTAAAGGATAAAAGACGGCTTTCCGAGGCAGTGAGGAGAAAAAACAATTATAGTATACTTGTTCTGTTGTTGTGTTATGTTCCATGTGCAATAAAGAATTTACATACATACATACTTGCGATTATTTGACTTGGCCTAATAGCAACCATGTTCTTACTAAATTTTTATTTTTTATGTATTTCTTTCCCGCTCACGGGACAATGATGTCCCGGACCTTTGGGAGACGTGCGTGGGGCTAGGTACCTACAAAGTACCAACTGAGCCAACACGTAGAGGCCCTTTTGACAATTTAATGAAATGCAAGGAGTACACCGAGCGGATGCTGTCCCTGCCCGTGTCATGGGACGCACACAGAGACAGCACCCGCTGGGGTGTATAGGGACTATAGCTGTTGATGGAATCTAAAGAAAATTTGGTTATTGGGTGAAAATGATGGACTAGTGGCTGGGCTATTGGGTGAAACATCGGACGCCTGCCTAATAAACTGTCTCATTTTTTATCTCTGGCAGACGGTGACTCGCCAACTGCTAGATGGGCCCCTATTAATAGCGACATTAAAATTATTTTTTATTATTATTATATACATATATTTTTTAATCTTTTAGTGACCTTCAATTTAATAATGAATTGTAATGTAATTTTATCCCAATTTTATTTTATTTTAATTACATTTTTATTTTATTGAATATTTTTTAATTTAATTTATTCGTAACTTAATTATGTAAATGAATTTGAATAATGTTTATTTGTAAATTGTATTCTATTGAACTGCAAATCAACTCTACTTTTTTTAACAATTAGGTATACAAATTACTAGAAAATAATAATCAAATGCATGATGATGAGGAACTTAACTTTTATGGTGGATAAAATAAAGGCTTTTTTATTTTTATTTTATTTTAATAGCAACCATGCAGTCCGTCAAAAAAGCAACTCTGATCCAAGGCAGAAGACTCCAATAGGGGTGATGACTAAGATATTATCTATGTCTGTGTTGATGGAGGCAGAGGTCGGCGCGGGTGAGCTGTTTTCAGTTTTTGCATAATATGGACATACCTTGTCATTCAATGGTAAGAATAACGTAAGTAATCGTAAGGTTAGCGTGACAGGATTCGTTTCAACAGTTACCCGACATCGGGCATACAACAATTTGCATTACTTAAACAAACTAACTTATAGCTAAGATGCGAAATATTCACTAAGGCATAATCTCTAAAGCAGCCAGTTTCTAAGTTGGTTTTTAAATGTATTCCCTTCTAAAGCCTTTAGTTCGACCGGTAACTTATTAAATACTTTTATAGCACTTATGAAAGCACTCTTTTCATATGAACTGCTTCTTACTCTAGGTAGGATTATGTAAATGCCCCATGTGTAATAATTAACGAATGAAATGATTTCATATCGGCTGCCTTACTGCTACGAGCTTTACGTCACCACCAAAAGAAATTAATTTTATTAGAATCTACGGAATGTGATAAATCTTCTTTGCACAGCTTTCCGCTTAAGGCGACGTGAGCTCCAAAAATGGATTTTTAAAAAATCGTAGCTCGTGTTTGGATTATAATACGGCTGCCTTAAATTTAATTAGCAATCTTGAGGCTTTTCTCGAGGGAAATCAGCTATTCGAATCCTGAGTTTTTGACTTTCGCTCAATAGAAAAAAATCACGAACACTTAAAAAAATCGTAACAAATTATGCACAACAGCTAAACATAATAAAGTTGGTTCTAAAAATCGGCAATGTCATGTTTGAGGGAAATCAGCTATTACTTTTTTATTTATTAAAACGCACAAAAAATTAAAATTAAAAAACATGAAATCCGCGCTTCCAAACACGCACTTCCATCTCGCTCACGCTTATGCTCAGTGAGAGGGAGAGAAGACCACGAACCTACGTCCCCTTAAGTGGGAAAACAGTTTTAACTAGTATTCAAGCAAACTTCCAAACTAGTTGTGTAATGCATTTTCATTTTATTAACAAACTTCAAAAAAGGAGGGTCTCAATTCGTCTGTATTTTTTTTTATGTGTGTTTGTTACGCGATAACTCGGTAATTTATGAACTATTTTTTTTTTTTTTATTTGGAATCATATACTTCCAGATTGGTCCAGTTGTCACCAAAATCCAGTTCTGATGATGGGATCCTAGAGAAATCGAGGGAACTCTTCAAATTTTATAGGCAAACTTGAAGCAATTTGGCTACTGATTTGAAGTCGGTTAAAACTTCACTTTGAAAAGTAAATTATGTATAATCATTTCAATTTTGTCTTGTTTTAATATTTCTTTATGGATACATATTAATATCTACAAGACACAACAACATGACATTATTGACGTAAAAATAGCGCACCCCCGTCGAACCCTGCTTGGAGGTGTTTTCAATGTTTAATTCATGTTGGTATTAATACGTACCTAGGGGAGAACCGGGAGTGGCGGGCGTACCGCCGAGGGAAGACACACGATGCGGTGTATGACCTGCTGTTACAACCAAGTTATTAGTGAAAATTTTATATTGACGAAAAAAACACAATCTTAAGTAGGGTAAACGTCCGAGTTTAGGCCCCCCACGAGGTGGACTGATGACCTGGTAAAGGTCGCGGGAGTCTGCTGGATGCGGGTGGCGCAGGACCGGTCACTTTGGCACTCTTTGGGGGAGGCATATGTCCAGCAGTGGACGTCTTTCGGCTGATAATATGTCAAAGTGGCTAAATAGTTCGGTACACCATACTACATATATGGTGTACCGAACTATTTGACTACTAAATTAAACTTTATTTTTTAAGTTATGTAAATTTAAGCTGTTAGACTATTGGTGTCTAACTTACATTTGTTTTTCTTTTTTTAGTCTTATTTCATTTTTTAGTTTTAGTTTAAAACCTTCTGCTTGAACATTTTCACTATGTTTGACTTTGCCTTGTTAATAGTTAGTCCCTGGGCGACCGAGCTCCGCTCGGATACAAATGGAAAAAATACGGAGAAAACGAATTTTCCCGGACATGAGACCTATCTAGATCGATTTCTCGTCTCCTTAACCACCTACATTCCAAATTTCATCGAAATCGTTAGAGTCGTTTCCGAGAACGTGATTGCAAGTATATATACTCGTATACAAATATTGCTCGTTTAATAGTATAGGACTTAAGTAATTATTAAATGACTGTTATTGGCCTTGTACTAGTAATTAATACCAATAAATAAAAATAAAATAAATAAATACAAAGTATTTGACGCTGAGTGTACACCATGGAAAGTGAATCGCATGAATGTTGGACCTTATATATATAATAATAAGGTGTATACTCACTCGGCGGCGACGCGGGCAGCTGCGGCGAGCTGCGGCCCTCGCGCCGGCTCGACGCGGACCTGCTGCGACCAAACCTGCCCTCAATTACTCATTACTACTATGTGCTAATGTCTGCCTTATTATAACGACATAGGGTTTCATTTTGACACACTACGGACCACTACTGTACCATCTTTGTTACCTATGCTTTACAAATAAAATTTACTTTACTTTACTACTTCTTGCATTTGACGAAGGCGAGTGGGTTTAGCGAAATTATACCTTAACGTCATAATAGGGGTGTACTATAGTAGTTTTTGTGACTGTACATATTACACGAGTATTTTAATGCCTTATTATGTACAGTTACATACACTACTTTATCTACCCCACATCTTATAAATCCTCAATGATGTGTTCGGGAACCATTAGAATAACCGCCATTGCACCGCCATGGCTGACTAGATTTCAAATCATGACCAACTAGATTTCCATAATAACATCGGTCATCGATGTTATTATGATCTTTCATACATTATAATAACACTGGCACAGATAAAACGCTGATGTTACATTACTGGTTGCAATGAAGAACAAAACCTATTTCAGCCAACAGAGGTATGTTAAGTTTTACTGTATAAGGGGTAAGTAAATCGCACCTGAACTGTGACCGTCGGGGTGTGATCGGCGATCCTTCGCTGATTTGTCCAAAATGTGCCGACTGCCCGTTCACCTGAAAATAACAAACTTATTTTTGAGCAAACGAATGAATCATCATCATCATATCAGCCGAAAGACGTCCACTGCTGGACATAGGCCTCCCCCAAAAAGTGCCACAATAGCCGGTCCTGCGCCACCCGCATCCAGCGGACTCAGGTCATCAGTCCACCTTGTGGGGGGCCTACCCACGCCGCGCCTTCCGCCACCAATGAATAATACATAGATAATGATGGACACATAGATACTTCATAATATTGACAAATATTCATTGTGGCAGTGGGCGGGACACATTGCACGTAGAACATATGGCCGTTGGGGCGGAAAGGTTCTCGGGTGGCGACTACGTACCGGAAGGCGCGGCGTGGGTAGGCCCCCCACAAGAAGGACTGATGACCTGGTAAAGGTCGCGGGAGTCCGCTGGATGCGGGTGGCGTAGGACCGGTCATTGTGGCACTCTTTGGGGGAATCCTTTGTCCAGCAGTGGACGTCTTTCGGCTGATAAGATGATGATGATACAATAATGACGACTATTAGAGCCTAGTGGCAGCCACAAGCTGCGGACGAGTTATTTCCTAACATCTATACTAATATTATAATTGCGAGTGTGTCCGTCTGTCTGTGTGTCTGTTACCTCTTCACGCTTAAACTGCTGAACCGATTTAGATAAAAGTCCCTGGGCGACCTGGGGTAAAAATATGGTGAAAACCAGAAAACGATTTTTCCCAGATATGAAACCTAGCTAGATCGTGTCCTTTAAGATCACCTAACCCAGGTGACCGTATTGTACGCCATATCCAGCACCATCCCCTGGGTGATCTTAGTGGACAGAATTATATCCATTAGTGTATCCTAATGGATATAATTCTGTCCACTGTGTGGTGTATACCAGAAAGAGTAATATTACTTTCTGGGGTATCCTACTGGATATAATTCAGTCCACTATAATCACCCGGGGGATCGTGATAGACATACGAGTATGTTCTAGCACGATCACCTGGATGATCTTACGGGTTAAGTTCATTCACTAGAATCACTTGTAAAGTAATATCCTCGTAGCGCCCATGGGCCTACTGGAAGGACATATTCTCTTAAAGGAATTTAAACAATTTTGGGTTGGAATAGAGTTGCATTTGTTTTGTTTTGGTCTTTTCTTGAAACAAAAGAAATTCAACTCTATTTATTTTATTAGTTTGATTCAAATAACGGCCTCCGTAGCCCAGTGGGTAGTGACTCTGCCTACGAAGCTGGAGGTCCCGGGTTCGAATCCCGGTCAGGGCATTTATTTGTGTATTTATCACGAATATTTGTTCCTGAGTTATGGATGTTATATATGTATATAAGTATCTATATGTATGTATCTATTATATATATCATCGCCTAGTACCCACAACACAAGCCTTACTGAGCTTACCGTGGGCCTGGGTTGATTTGTGTAAGATTGTCCCGTAATATTTATTTAATATTTATTTATTAAATGTGTTTTTGTGTTGTGTGGTGGGCGCCACGAGGATATTACTTTCTGAGGTATCCTACTGGATATAATTCTGTCCACTATAATCACCCAGGAGATCGTGATAGACATATGGTCCAGCACGATAACCTGGATGATCTTACTGGATAAGTTCGTCCACTAGAATCACTTGCAAAGTGATATTACTTTCTGGGGTATCCTACTGGATATAATTCTGTCCACTATAATCACCCAGGAGATCGTGATAGACATATGGTCCAGCACGATAACCTGGATGATCTTACTGGATAAGTTCGTCCACTAGAATCACTTGCAAAGTGATATTACTTTCTGGGGTATCCTACTGGATATAATTCTGTCCACTACAATCACCCGGGGGGTCATGATAGACATATGGTCCAGCACGATAACCTGGATGATCTTACTGGATAAGTTCGTCCACTAGAATCACTTGCAAAGTGATATTACTTTCTGGGGTATCCTACTGGATATAATTCTGTCCACTATAATCACCCAGGAGATCGTGATAGACATATGGTCCAGCACGATAACCTGGATGATCTTACTGGATAAGTTCGTCCACTAGAATCACTTGCAAAGTGATATTACTTTCTGGGGTATCCTACTGGATATAATTCTGTCCACTATAATCACCCGGGAGATCGTGATAGACATATGGTCCAGCACGATAACCTGGATGATCTTACTGGATAAGTTCGTCCACTAGAATCACTTGCAAAGTGATATTACTTTCTGGGGTATCCTACTGGATATAATTCTGTCCACTATAATCACCCGGGAGATCGTGATAGACATATGGTCCAGCACGATAACCTGGATGATCTTACTGGATAAGTTCGTCCACTAGAATCACTTGCAAAGTGATATTACTTTCTGGGGTATCCTACTGGATATAATTCTGTCCACTATAATCACCCGGGGGGTCGTGATAGACATATGGTCGAGCACGATTACTTCGACGTCGCGCGCCGGCCGCCGCCGCTTCCGCTCCAGGAGAAGGAAGTAGATCACTCTCTGTGTTGTGGCTGGACACTATAGCTCGCCTGCGGTCTGCTGCTAGCCGGGGACAGTAGACTCACCCGGCAGGTGTCGAGGCGCTTGCGCGGCGGGTCGGGCGCGGGCGGCGCGGGTGGCGGCCGCGGCTCGTCGTCGCGCGCCGGCCGCCGCCGCTTCCGCTCCAGGAGGAGGAAGTAGATCACTCTCTGTGTTGTGGCTGGACACTATAGCTCGCCTGCGGTCTGCTGCTAGCCGGGGACAGTAGACTCACCCGGCAGGTGTCGAGGCGCTTGCGCGGCGGGTCGGGCGCGGGCGGCGCGGGCGGCGGCCGCGGCTCGTCGTCGCGCGCCGGCCGCCGCCGCTTCCGCTCCAGGAGGAGGAAGTAGATCACTCTCTGTGTTGTGGCTGGACACTATAGCTCGCCTGCGGTCTGCTGCTAGCCGGGGACAGTAGACTCACCCGGCAGGTGTCGAGGCGCTTGCGCGGCGGGTCGGGCGCGGGCGGCGCGGGCGGCGGCCGCGGCTCGTCGTCGCGCGCCGGCCGCCGCCGCTTCCGCTCCAGGAGGAGGAAGTAGATCACTCTCTGTGTTGTGGCTGGACACTATAGCTCGCCTGCGGTCTGCTGCTAGCCGGGGACAGTAGACTCACCCGGCAGGTGTCGAGGCGCTTGCGCGGCGGGTCGGGCGCGGGCGGCGCGGGCGGCGGCCGCGGCTCGTCGTTGCGCGCCGGCCGCCGCCGCTTCCGCTCCAGGAGGAGGAAGTAGATCACTCTCTGTGTTGTGGCTGGACACTATAGCTCGCCTGCGGTCTGCTGCTAGCCGGGGACAGTAGACTCACCCGGCAGGTGTCGAGGCGCTTGCGCGGCGGGTCGGGCGCGGGCGGCGCGGGCGGCGGCCGCGGCTCGTCGTCGCGCGCCGGCCGCCGCCGCTTCCGCTCCAGGAGGAGGAAGTAGATCACCTTCTCCGTGTTGTGGCTGGAAACGACATTACAAGTTCAGCGCCGATCCAAGGATAGAGCGATGGGAGCGGCCGCTCTAGATACCAGAGACCAGATACGCCCACGCAGACGAAACCAACACGTAGAGGCCCGATTGAGAGATTGTACAACCGTCTCACAGATATAATCTATATCTTCTAGTATACTAATTTACGTTATAGTCAATGTGAAAACTTTCTTAACAGCTAGAGAGTAGTTATGATTATGAAATTTGTCATGGGCTGTTTGTTGCAGGGCTTTCACTGCAAGGTAAGTTGCCCTTGTTGTGCCGATGAAACTGGCTATTTATATCCTATGATGTTGGACATGGTACAAAGGGTCCAGACCCTTGTAAGTTCGACAGTACCAACAACATCCGTACGCTTGTTCGGGAAAACATTTATTATCACTCGTCATATTACCACTCGAACATTTTACTATTTTAGACCCTTGTCGTACAATCTACTATAAAATAATGTGTATTAAGAAAAGATTATTTATTATTCAATACATGACTTTTTAACGGACCTATGCACTTAATTAATAATTAATTAAATGTTTCTATTTTTAATAATTTTTACTACATACTTAGAGTTAGTTTTTTAACGGACCTACGAACTTAAATTATATTATTTTATAATGTTGACTACCTAATGTTAATCATTTGTAAAGCATGCTGCATGCATAAGCATGTTACAAAAGACAACCATACTTGGGGTATCCTACTGGATATAATTATATCCACTAAAATCACCCAGGGGATCGTGCTGGATATGTTAGTTAGTTAGTTATACTGGGCACTTAGCAAGTCGACATCCATTGTGACTATTTTGCGTGAAACGGCGGTGTGGCGCTACTCTAACCACCCCAGCTCGTCTAGAAAGTTGGTGAGTGCCTTGGTGTTGCTGACTGCGTCCCGTAGTGTCTGGAGAACCTAGGCAATAAGGCTTAAGTTATGGGTACTAGACGACGATAGTATAATAATAGATATTAATACTTTGAAGTAGGTATAGAGAGTTATGTATAGGACTCATATATCATGTAATTAGAATATAGGTGTCATGTATCTCGACACGGGTTCCATATTAGGAAGGTTTCATGTATCCATATACCTACCGGAGGACAATGGACAATAACAACTGTATCAGTGGCTTTCGGGCTGTCAAAGCCCTTATATCACTGCGACCATCGCTGATCTATTGTGATCGTCACTTACTACAATTCTTGGTCAAGTCCTGCAAACTCGAAGAATTGCAGGATTTTGTTGAACTCAAGAGATTTGATCTCCTCCGGGCACATGATGTGTTTGCCCAGGAAGGAGTTACGACTGTGCATGAGGCAACGGCAATCGGTTAGGATGTGTGTAGGCGTCTCCTCTGCTTCAAAGCAGAATCTGCACTGCCTTGTGTCACACAGTCCTATCGTTTGCATGTGCTTATTTAGGCGGCAGTGCCCAGTAAGCACCCTGACCAGCATGCGTAGACGGTTCCTACTTAGCGCCAAGGCGTCAGAAGACGCCTTTTTGCTAAATACCGCGATACTTTTTATTATAATTATAACCCTAAAGGACTAGTTAGGGTTCGGTAGCCAAATGGCAAAAAACGGAACCCTTATGGGTTCGTCATGTCTGTATGTCCGTCCGTATGTCACAGTCACTTTTTTCCGAAACTATAAGAACTAGTCTGCTGAAACTTGGTAAGTAGATGTATTCTGCGAACCACGTTAAGATTTTCACACAAAAATAGAAAAAAAATTCAATAAATTTTGGCGGTTCCCCATAAATAAATAAATAAAAAAGCTTTATTTAAATTCCATTTCAGCATTAATTATTAAAACATTCAAATAAATTAAAAAGATTGCTGAATGGACCCCTCGCGGGTAAAAGCCTCCTCCAAGGCTTGCCAAGTCGGTGCTCGTGCGGTTTTTAACCAATTTTTGCATGCGACTGAGGCTATTTCGTCTTGCCATCTATTATTAGGTCTTCCTCGCTTCCTTGAACCACACGGCCCCTTCCATTTCGTGGTGTTCAAGGTACACCTGTCATCGGTATATCTCGATACATGGCCCGCCCATTTCCACTTTAGCCTTTTCGAAAAGAAAAGAGCGTCAATAACTTTAGTCTTTTTGCGTATTTTAGTGACTCACTCTATCTCTCAGTTTGATATTCAGGCAGCTTCGCTCCATTGCTCTCTGAGCCGACTGAATTTTTATTTTTGCGGGTCTTTCGAACAACCATGTTTGACAACCATATGTGAGGCATGGTAGTATTGCGGAGTCCAGTATATTTTTTTTTGTTTTTACAGGGTACTTCTGTGCTTTTAGTATTTATTTATTGAACCCAAAACTTTTTCCAGGTTACTGAGATCCTTCTAGATATTTCTTCTATGTTCCTCTTTTTGTCAAATGTCAGTCGCTTCCCTAGGTAGATGTATTCCTGCACGTAATCCAGGGTGTTGGCGTCTAGTAGGATGGGTGTCTCTTTGTCATTGGTCATGATTTTTGTCTTTTCTAGGTTCATTTCTAGTCCAATACGTGTAGTTACTATATGTAATTGGTTTATCATGGTGTTCAGTTTTACAGGACTTTCCGATAAAAGGACGATATCGTCTGCAAACCGCAGGTGGCTTAAAAATTTACCATCAATATTGATACCTTGCGTTGACCACGGTAGATCTTTCATAATGTTCTGTAAAACCGCTATGAACAACTTTGGAGATATTGGGTCGCCTTGCCTTACTCCTCTGTTTATATTGATATTGAGACCTGTTTTTTCTAGCCGGACTCTACTTGTGCTTTTTTCGGAAATGTATGTATTTATTATTTATATATATACCAGCTAAAACTTCCCAAATGCTAGTGTGTGAGATAGAGTCAAAAGCCTTTTTAAAGTCTATGAAGGCTAAGTAGAGAGGTCTGCGGAATTCTATAGTATTTTTCACAATCGTGTTATAATAGAGAGCTTTTCAGTCGAGTACCGTGTTTAGGCCACGAAGCTTGCTGAGTCGCCTAAGTAAGGTACGAGATTAAAAAGCTTGATTATAAAACTATTGTGAACAATACTTTTTGTACGAGTACATTAAAATTAATTTTCTACGAGTCAACTGAACTAATTAAGCAAACTTGATACTGTTGAAACGAAGTGCAGCCTATCGCTCGTACACTCGTTGATATCTTAAAAGACATCAACGAGCGTACGACATCAACGAGTAAACTCAATAATCAAAGCGATTCTATTGGTCCAATTCATTACAGTTCGGTAAAGCAGCCACGTGATTGGTCGAATTTATTTTAGTTCTATTTTCAAATTTTTTTCGATTGTCTGGAGCGTATCGAAACAGTTATTTCGATTGTTTCGACAGTAACATGGACTACAACTATGAAAAGAGTGACGTTGCAGTATTCTCTATGAAATCTTAATACACATATTTTAATCGACGAGTACAAAAAATACTTTTCGATTACTTGTTCTAATGTATGGATATGGTCAATCATATTGAAGCCTCTCCTGAAGCCGGCTTGTTCATAGGGTTGGTGGTTGTCGATGTCCGGGGATATCCTGTTTAATAGACATGCGGCCAACAGCTTGTAGAAACATGGCATGAGGCTTATGGGTCTGTAATATCCAAGACAAGGTCAGGCACCGGATCAGGAGTATTCTCGGAGGACCTAAACATACGCATTTCGACACCTTTAGGGACCCACAACACCGTCTTCCAGGCAGAGTGTATGGGCATA
Source organism: Epinotia brunnichana (assembly GCA_963854355.1). NCBI lineage: Eukaryota > Metazoa > Arthropoda > Insecta > Lepidoptera > Tortricidae > Epinotia > Epinotia brunnichana. The sequence continues at coordinate 3,775,450 of OY977963.1, read as the reverse complement.
ATAATGGCTGCTCACGCAATCGCCTCCAGGGAGGTAAGGGGATATCCCATCCGCATACTTTCCGATAGTCGATCCGTACTGCAAGCCCTGCAAGGTCACGCAACAACTTCTGGGCTGATACACGAGTGCCACAAAATCCTATCAGAGGTATGTAATAACAGCGACATAACCCTGCAATGGATCAAAGGGCACAGTAATTCACGCGGTAACGATGCAGCGGATGCACTGGCTAGAGAGGGTTCAGAGTCAAGAGCTGTAGGACCGGAACCCACAATTCCTCTACCCTCTGCATGGCTGCGGAGCACACTGCGACTAAACACCAAGGTAGAACACCAAAAACATTGGAACACCCTAGGAACCTGCAGGCAAACCAGGGAGGCCCTCCCGACAATCAACCCCGGATTGTCAAGGAAGCTAAAGCAGCTAAAGAGGCCGGCACTCCGTCTTCTGACAGGAGCTATAACTGGTCATGCACTACTAAACAAACACCTTTTTACTTTAGGTGTTACAGACAGTCCTCTCTGCAGAGCCTGCATGGAAGAGGACGAGACAGCCGCCCACGTCATCCTGACATGTCCTGGAGTGGCGGACTACAGGGCAAAGTACCGAGCAACACCGGGGTCACTACCGGAGGCCGTCGGCAACGTAAAGGGTCTGCTAGGCTTCCTGGTGGAACTGGGTTGGCACGAATAACAGTAGTGCCAAAACCCAGAAGCAAAATAGGCGCATTTATGACGTCGAGTTGCGGAAACCCAGCCCGCGTACAACCTAACCTAACCTAACCATGGGTCTGTAATTCCCTATATCGGTTGGGTCACCTTTTTTGTACAGTAGTATAATCTCTGATATAGTCCAGTTCTCTGGGACCCTTTCTTCTATAAGGATTTTATTGAAAAGTTGTGTGATTGGTGTCAATAGTAGTGTTCTGGCATGCTTGATATGTTCGTGATGCCATCAGGCCCTGGGCATTTTTCTGGTTTCAGTTTTATAATTTGTTCCAGGATTTCAGGTTCTTCAAACATTTTTACGCTTGACTGTGCTGTCTTTCTTTCCTTTCCCCATACTCAGAACTGAAACACACACATCCAAACTGGTAAAATGTGTGCCCCCCCCCCCTGTAACTTCTAAAATAAAAGAAAGATAAAACTAAAAAAAATATATGATGTACATTACCAGGATCCCATGTTGGTCGTAAATAAAGTATTTATTATTATTATTACCATGCAAACTTCCACCGAAAATTGGTTTGAACCAGATCTATTAAGTAGTTTTTTTTAATACGTCTAAAATAGTAAACCGCAATTTATTTTACGGAACCCTTCATGGGCGAGTCCAACTTGCACTTGGCTGCTTTTTTTGACAGTACCTCTTCATGGCGTTTTTAAAGTAGTCTAAATTTGCTACAATATGAGACGAAAATTTTCTCTGTAGACCCGCTAGTTTCAGAGATAAAGCTTTTCAAAGTTTATGATTTTTCGAACTTCACAATTTTTTGCTGTATATACTTACTGTGGACTGAGTAGTTCCTGAATTAACTTGTCACGTTGTTTGAAACACCCTAAACTGCATATAGCCTGCAACATATTGAAAAACATCAATTTATAAATGTTACTCATATTTATAAATATTCAGAAATGGAAGTTTTCTTAATAAGAACTACTTTTGGGTTGTATGAAATGTTGTCAAAAGAAACCACAACCATCAAAATGATATTAAAAGCTATATTTTACACTCATATAAGAAATGTAGTAGGAATTTAAATCTTAGAAAATATGAGTTTGACAGAATGTGGGCACATTTTTAGGAGTTTCTCGGAAAAAAAAATTATTTTGGAATTGTATGCACAGTTATGCTACAGACCCGTATATTTGAAATCGAAATGGTGAACTGTTATATAAGGTGACATATGGTTAACTGAATTTTCTATATGAGTCAGAATGTTTTCATTGCCGTTCTGCAAGCTGCATAGTAAAAGTTCTTACCTGCAGAACATCGGGGTCGATCGCGTCCGCATTAGGTAGCACCCTGGTTTGTACCACCTCCATCATAGGTAGCTCCTGTTCCAACTCGCCCCGCCCACCTGCGGTCACCCAGCTGTGCCGGGTTATTTCTGCAAGCTGTATAGTAACAGTGTTGTCAAACAACGTCCTTATTTGATATGTATTACAAAATCTTGAAAATAGCAAAGTTAAATCTTGCTATTTCCTTTTGTCTGTTGGTAATGTTAATATAATATATAATAATAATATTTGCGGACAATCTTACACAAATCAACCTAGTCCCAAACTAAGCAAAGCTTGTACTATGGGTACTAGACGACTATATATACAGGGTGGGCCCTGTAACTGGAGCAAAAAATTAAACCGTAGATTATTAAGCTTGTGAACAATTATTTCGAAATGGTTTTATGCGAAAAAAAAATATTTTTTTTTTAAAAAAAATCTTTAAAATAAGTTTACTTGTATATTTTTACTCTTCTGGAGTGCTATGAGTAACTTTTTATTTTAAAAACACAAAAAAAAAAAAAAAAAAGAAAAAATCACAAAACTATCTGTTGAACACAAAAATGCAAAAACTATTATGACTCATTACATGATGTTACCTCAAAATCTGCATTGACTGCCGTGATATGATCTCGTGGTGCCAAGATACATTACTTGGAAGTCATAACTTTAGATCAAAATTTCTCCGTAACCAAAACTTTTGAAAGTGAATGATACACAAGGGGTTACTGCAAATGCTCTAAGAAAGAATCCTTTTGAATATTTGCTCGTGTTACAGGGCCCACCCTGTATATATATATATAAGCTTGGTATACAATAAAAAAACAGAAACAAAAATCCAAACATGCCACAGAGCAATGGAGTGAACCATTCTAAACGTAAAACGCATTGACAAACAAACTAACTTAAGCATTAGGAAACAAACAAAAGTAATAGATGCTCTAACTCGCAAAAAAATCTAACGGAAATGGTCAGGCCATGTTGCACGGATGCATAAGGATAGATGGACAAAAAGAGTAACACATTGGAATGGCCCTCTCGGAAAAAGGAAAAGAGGCAGACCTCCTGAGAGATAAAAAAGATAGCAGGTGAAAACTGGGTATCAAAAGCCTAAAACAGGAAAATGTGGAATAGAATGGAGGAGGCCTTTACTCGCAGAGAGGTCCTGAAATAAATTTCTAGTACAAAACTTATAAATAAATATCCAACTTGTAATTGTACTTATTTAAGGATATAAATGGCTAAGTAATATAAAAGGATAGAAGGATATATATTTGGTAGCATTGTTTTCATGTTATTATTGACTTTGACTTTGAAAAATCTATTTAACATATGCTACCAAAAGTCCCAAGCCTAACAATATGTTTATCATATAATTGAAATGATCTTTGAAGGTTTATTTAGCAGATGTCTTTTGGCCCATAACTCTAAGGACTTACCGTCATCCTCTTCTCAGGGTTGACTTCAATCATGCCTCGCAGCAACTGCTGGCAGTCCGGCGGTACAAAATGTGGCACGTGAAACACACCTCGCTTCACCTAATTTGGAGAACAAGTAACATTAATCATTATTGGAATTTCTGAAGGTCTTTTTCTTTAACATATAAGCCTGGCCTATTCCTTCCAGAAACTTACAGGTTCTTTGAGTTACAAAATGTAGTATTCCTGTTAACGCCACCACAGAAAATTAAAAAAAGTGACATCCCCACGCCACTCAAGTCTGTTGTTTTTGGACTTCGTATGAAGTCGGTGGCAGGGGACTAGCAACAGTGACGAACTGAGTATGGGTTAAGAAAATAAAGATCTGTGTGAATCGAAAGTTTTCTTAATAACAACGGTTTTATTCCATTTATATAAGGACTCGACGCTATCCGTGTACACTCATGTTAGCAGATTCGTTACTTTTCAAGCTAAATTTCACAAGTTTTTCGAACTTTTTTAACGAAAATAAACAAACCTTTTCAAGCAACTGTCTTAGGTTATCATCGTCAAACGGAAGGGCACCGACGAGCAGCGCGTACAGGATAACGCCGCAGGACCACACGTCGGCACGCCGTCCGTCGTATTTCTCGCCCTAAAAATGTACATGGGCGAAATTTTAACATTGAAATAAAGTAAAACAATCACTGCGAACGTAAACTTGTAATAGCAAGTGCCAAAGAGAATATAAACACTACGTTAAGTGCCAGATGAGTGTCAGACTCAGACACTAACTAACTCATAACTGTCAGATGTCACATTTTTTACAGGCTAATGGTGGGTACACACTAAGCAAACGAACGAATTGATGTAAAAACTTTGTTAATAAATAAACTTATAATGACAAGTTTTCTATTGTCCGCCGCGGCCAGGCCGCGCCAGTCTGTGAGAGGCCTTAAGCCTGCATCACACTGGCGCGGCCTGCGGTGGCGGACCATAGTAAATTTGACAGCTAATGACAAGTTTTCTATTGTCCGCCGCGGCCAGGCCGCGCCAGTCTGTGAGAGGCCTTAAGCGTGTTACACACTGGCGCGGCCTGGCCGCGGCGGACAATAGAAAACTTGTCATTAGCTGTCAAATTTACTATGGTCCGCAACCGCAGGCCGCGCCAGTGTGATGCAGGCTTTAGAGTGAGATAAGAAGCAAAGATAAGAAGACGCTACGACGCTACAGTAGCGAAATCATCTGGCCTGCGGTGCTACCACGAACTTCGAATCTCGAACTTCGTATATCTCCGTCTCTGTCGCTCGAGTACCATACACCATAAGTGCGATAGAGACGGAGATATACGAAGTTCGAGATTCGAAATACGTGTCGGAAGCACGTCTTCGTGGTTTGGAAACGGTGCACACGACACGTAACCACACGTGCCGAATCACGCTGCAGGCCTACCGATTTCGATCGTGTAGCGTATATTTTGGAAGGGTATTCAAAGAAACCTAACCAGGCCTCTGAAAAATCTGGAAATATTCTTAAATGCTTTATTTTTGGAATTATTACAGTTTTTCAACCAGGTTAATGCTGAATCGTGGAAAAGGGCTTAATACTCAAAGGGAAAAATTATTAAAGAAACAGGCAACACTCTTTACAGATAAACGTCATTTCTAACGTTAACCAACACGTTTCAAAAGTCAGGTGTGTCACCAGTAGAAAGAGAAACCCGATTTAAAAACTATAAGGGTGAACAGGATAAAAGATATAAAACCCTTGAACCGACTATATTAAATTTGCTCGGTTTAATAATCAACGGACAACGTTTGCTTTGATTTCGTTCGTATAACCGTCGAAATCGTGATACGTTAATTCACTTAATTCTATAAACAAAGTGTGATATACCGTGCTGTGAGTGCCTGTGAGTGTAAAAACGGACATTAGTGAAAATGAAGTCCGCTAAATCCAAACAGAAATTAAATGAAATGCGTACGCCAGCGCGGAGTAAGCAAAATTTGCTCGGCGACCGCGATCCGGTACAAGTCTTCTGTAGATTACGCCCGATGCAACGAGAATCAGATATATCGTGTATGAAGATAATTTCACCCACAACCGTGCTTCTAACGCCGCCAGCAACGGCCCTTAGCTACAGAAATGAGAACAGCAAGTCGATGAAATACACTTTCAAAGAAGTTTTCCCTCCTGAAACGCTCCAACAAGAAGTCTTCGACAAAGTCGCTTATCCGCTCGTAGAAGGCCTGATCAAAGGTAAAAATGGACTTTTATTTACTTACGGCGTGACTGGCAGCGGCAAAACGTTTACAATGACCGGGGAGCCTCTAAACTGTGGGATATTGCCAAGATGTCTGAACATCATATTTAAAACTATAAACGAATGTCAAGCGCACAAATACGTGTTCAAACCTGATAAAATGAACATGTTCGAAATTCAAACTGAAGTGGAAGCCATGTTGGAACGGCAGCAGGAGCTCCATAAGTTCAAAATGGGGAAGAAAAACAATTCAAACCCTGACCTTGCCATGGCATCAATGGAGGTCACAAAAGTTGATGGTTTGAATGAAGACAACCAGTATGCTGTCTTCGTATCATATGTAGAAGTCTACAATAACAGCGTCTTTGATCTACTGGAAGACGGACCACCAATATCCAAAAATCTACCAGCAAAAATTATCAGGGAAGATGCTGCAAAGAACATGTATGTACATGGAGTCACTGAGATCGAAATTAAGTCTGCAGAGGAGGCATTTGATGCTTTCTACTTGGGATTAAAACGAAAACGGATGGCTAACACAGCTCTTAATGCAGAATCAAGTCGAAGCCATTCAGTATTCACAATCAGGTTGGTGCAGGCTCCGGTAGACGAAGTAGGTGAAGCTGTCATTCAAAATAAGAAGTTCCTATCCATCAGTCAAATAAGCCTTGTAGATTTGGCGGGCAGTGAAAGAACAAATCGGACAAAAAATACTGGGCAGCGGTTACGAGAGGCTGGGAACATCAACAAGTCTTTGATGACGCTCAGAACCTGCCTGGAAGTATTACGGGAGAACCAATCAACTGGTGCCAACAACATGGTACCATACAGAGAATCCAAGATCACGCACTTGTTCAAGAACTTCTTTGAAGGAGAGGGACAGGTACGTATGATTGTTTGCACTAATCCTCGAGCTGAGGACTATGATGAGACACTCCAAGTCATGAGGTTTGCTGAAATGGCAGCCGAAGTTGAGGTAACAAAAGCCCAAATTAATGATATTGCGGCTACCATCGGCCTGGTATCAGGCAGACGTAAGGCGCACAGACTATTTGCGACTGCCCGAGACAACTTAGCTAGAGCTGATGCTAAAGAGCTTGAGCTGGACCTAGGTCTAGTCTACAGCCTTGGTACAGACTTCCCGAGTCTAGAACTAAATAGCTCTCAAGCTAGCCATATTATCAAGGAACTCATGGCTCATTTGGAAATGAGATTAGATCGGCGAGAAACTTTAAAACGAAGCAAAGGATTGAAGGACGAGAGGTTCCGAGCAGCTCTGATAGACTTGGAGAAGGAGTCTCTGGAAGTGAGAGGTGAGAACGCCGCTTTAAGAGGACAGTTGGCAACATCTGATCGCAGAATCCGAGCTTTGGAGGACCGTCTTACAGCCACTGAGAATGAATCAACATCCAACAAGCGTAAACTGAATGAACTCACCGAATACACCAGCACACTCAAACGGGAGCTGCAAGAGAAGGAACTTCAGCTAAGCCAGAATAAGATAGAGAAGGAAAAGATGAGACGGATCTTAGAAAGGAAGTACAATCATAAGATAGCGGCAGAACATGAGCGGGCAAAGGAAATCCACACCGAAAAACAGAAGCTCAAAAATGCAATTGAAGATAAAGAGAATCGGTTAAGGATCATTGCTGAAGCGCTAGATAGAGGTGACATAGAGCCGAAACACACAGGAGAATTCGCCGCCCAGACAAGCGTTAGAGACTACACGCCAGGGTCTACACCTAGAGCCTTACCAGCGCATTTGCTGACTCCCTTTAGCTCTGTGCCCCACACCAGGGAAACTAGAGACACGCCAGCTTCCTCACGCCGCGGCGTCGCGATCGCCAACCCTAGACACAGAAGGTCTTTATCTGCAGACGGCAGAGGCTGGATTGAACACGCTCCGAACAAGCTCGTCCCTATGGGCACCGTTATGAAGCCAAGCATAGTCAACAGCAAAGTCGTGAATAAACTAACAACCGTCAAAGACATCGCTAATTCTAAAGCTTCTAAATACTGCCTCATCTCTCAAGAACAGGATACTGATGGGGAGCTAGAAACGAAATTGTACAAAGGTGATGTAGTGCCTACATGCGGTGGAGGTGCTCAGGTCATTTTTAACGATGTGGAAATGCTTAAGCAGTTTTCTCCTAACAGGGAGTCTAGAGAATCCGTTACGGCTAGGACTTCGGCGAATTGTGCTAGACACTCCAGCAAGAGGAGAGAGACCACGCATTCCCCTCCGCAGACCCCGTCAAATACTAGTAAAAAACAGAGGATAGATGATGATTGATTTTGAAGTTGAATTGGGAAGGGATGAATATTTTAAAAGTGACTGATTCTTTTTTTGGTGATAGGAATCACCTTCCTTAGCACTAGAAAAAAGTTGCAGACTTCAGCTGCGTCAATTTTTTTTTTTTTAATATAAACAGTTTTCTCTCTTGTTACGTTTTGGGTTTAGGACGGCGAATAATACACTGCTTGATCCATCTCATATTACAAAAAAATATTGATATTGACAGCTGCAGCAGTTTTTGTCATTGCCAGGGTTAGATATTTAAAATATTTTTTTGTAATATGAGACGGATCAAGGAAAGTGTCTCATTCGCCGTACTAAACCCAAAACGTAAGTGAGGATACTGTTTATATTTTCAAAAATAATTGAAGCGGCTGAAAAGTCTGCAACGTTTTTCTGGTGCTAAGGAAAATAATTCCTATCAGCAAAAAAATAATCAGGCACTTCTGAAATCTTCATCCATTCCTCCATTGTGCTGTGGCTAGGCCGAAGGGGCCACAAATAAAAACTTTTCTTAAGACTAGCCTGTCACCCCGAATCTAAGGCTTATTCCGCCACTAGAATAGTAGATTAAAACTTTTTTTTTTAAAGATATCATTGCTAAAACCTTGATAAAAAAGAATCACAGATATTTTACGAAAAAACTTTGACACTAGCCAACATGTAACAGCTGATCATATTCAATCCTAACAATCTTTACTTGTATTTGGAAACAGCTAATGAGGGTTTCTAGAATGCGTTGTGATACCAGCTGGTAGCATTGTGGCGAGAGGTCTATGTGTCAAATTCGACCAATCAAATTGATGATGATTAAACATGATTGGTCGAATTTTACACATAGACCTCTCGCCACAATGCTGCCAGCTGGTATCACAACGCATTCTAGAAGGCCACATCTCAGAATTTTAACTACAACTTAGGCGTAAACCAAATAGAGACGGCATACGGCGAGGGCGAGGCGCAGGCGCGGTGCAGGCATGATGCCGCTTCAAACCATTGTAGACCTTAATACAATGGAATAAGGTGCATTGGTGAATTGAACGCGGTGCCTGCGCCGCGCCGCTTCTGTGTAATTTAGAATACGTCTCCTTAGTACATTTTGTATACAAATGTTTTGAAGCGGCATCCAAGCGGCATCGCGCCCGCGCCGCGTCCTCGCCACGCCGTCTCTGTGTGGTTCACGCCTTAGAAAAGTTGAAAAACCCCCGAAACGGCTGAACAGATTTTGTTGAAACGTAGCTAAGACCCATCTCGATCACGTCAGCTTTCGGATAAAAAAACCGCATTCAAATCGGTCCATTCGTTTAGGAGCTACGATGCGACAGACAGACACACATAGACACGTCAAGCTTATAACACCCCTCTTTTTCCGTCGGGGGTTAAAAACACATTTGAGATGCCTGTGGCTCTATGGCAAACTGCGATACGGCTACATCTCAAAATTAGAACACATTTGAGATGTGGCCATTGCAGTCGCTAGGCGACATATTGAACTACTCTATAGAGTTGTATGGATAGTTCAATCACGGGGATACGCCCCACTCCTTATTGCGTACCTCTTAAGGGCCTATTGCGATACAAAGACGAACTTGGTTCATGTATCTCGGTCTCTCTCGAGCAACAGAGCTCAGACTCGATATAGTAACAATAATACCACTATCATTCGTTGTCTTTGTCATAAGGGTCAATCAACTTTTTCTTGTTGTTATTCTGTCCCGGTAAGCCAAGAGACAACAGTGACAGACTTTCTTAGAAAAAACACTATACATTGGACTCCTATCATGCTAAGGAGATGCGCCACCTAGACCAATCAAATTAGCTTACCCTGGACATAATTCGTAAACTCGTTGTTTTTATTGTTTTATCGGATTTTACTATTCAGTATCAAATATTAATGAAATATATTAAGTAAAAAATCCGCGATCGTAACCGTAGTTAAAAAAAACACGAGTTAAAGTACACTACCTAACTTTTTCCTAAAAGTAAAAAAGGTAACCAAGTACCTTGTTAGTATAACTTTGAGGTGCATTCAAATGCGATCACTTAATAGCAAAATTAAACTGAAATCAAATTCGCATATACGTTTTTTTTCACAGTTTTCCTCTGATCTCATTATCTAGACAAGCCAAAATGGTAACTATGATATTTTTATCTGTTTAAGGTATATTGCGTCTTTTTAGACATTTAAGACAATAATTAAACATTTATTTTTAACGTTTTAATAATAATGTATTTCTCAGTAATTATAAATAGTAACTATGATTTTTTTGTTTACTAATAGCCATTTGTGTACGATAATCATGTTTTCATCAAAAGTAAGCATGCTAATGTCACGCTTAAGAAATTGAATACTTAATTGAAAATATTCGCGACCTTGTCGTGGAGCCAGATGCATGCGGTGGGTGCGAGGCGGGGAGAGAGTGGGGCGCCAGCGGGCGAGCGCACGGCGAACTCGTTTTAACGAGTTTATTTCAATTACGTGTTTTGCACCGACCGCGCCATGTACAAATAAAACAAATATAATGGTTATTTTTTATTTTTTTATTTATATCCTAATTGTAGGATTTTTAGTTCTAATGAAAAAATCACAGTTTGTCCCTTACGCCCTTTGAAACTCTGGTCCAAATGGCGTAAGTAACGATTGATTTGCTTTTATCATCGAAAACATAAGTAAACTCTTAACTGTTAAGTAAATGAAAGATATGATGCCATGATCGTGGTTAGCATTAAAAAAAACCGGTTAAGTGCGAGTCAGACTCGCACACCGAGGGTTCCGGACCACCCCGTACAATAGAAACAAGTCCACTATAAACTGACACTCACTAAGTATGTATTTACATACTTAGTGCGTGTCAGTTTATACTGGACATCAATTTTTCAGTGATGTAACTAAAAATTTACGGTTTTCGCAATTTTTCCTTTGTTTGTGCTAGGTATAAATACTTCGTACCAAATTTCAAGATTCAGAGTTCACGGGATATGGGCATGGGCATTTCGTCCCTTACGTCCTTTGAGCCTACGGTAGTCGATATCCTTATTGGCAAAATTGAGCCTTAACAGTTGGCCAGCAGTATTCCAATACGAATAATGTAATGTTTAAGATTAAAAAGGATTATTCGCGAATGACGAATAAATATTTCGAATAATTATTCGCCAATATTTATTCGCGAATAACTTCTTCATACGCATAATCATTCGTAATGCTTTTCGGGAATAATATTTTGAACGAATATTGTAGGAATGCTTTTTAATGGAATATATCTCAAAAACGTAGTATTTTCCTACAGACAGAACACTGATACCTAGTTTTAAAATTTGTTAGTAAAAGGTTACCGCTTCATCAAGGGTACCAATTAACATCGCCGTGCATGGTGAAACGGATATTAATTGTAATTATTTCACCTGTTTTATTAGGGTTCCGTAGCCAAATGGCAAAAAACGGAACCCTTATAGATTCGTCATGTCCGTCCGTCTGTCTGTCTGTCTGTCCGTCCGTATGTCACAGCCACTTTTTTCCGAAACTATAAGAGCTATACTGTTGAAACTTGGTAAGTAGATGTATTCTGTGAACCGCATTAAGGCGCTCTTATTAGACGATATTTAGGTATTTGCGGAGGTGAGGCAGACGGAGCGGGAGACGCGCGTCCCGCGCACCCCGCTAACAGCCTTATTCTGTTGGCATCCGTATTCGGCTCGTTTTTGCGGAACATACGATCAAATGTTTGTCTTCTTGAATAATTGTTTTATTTTTCAAATCTTGGTTGATTTGTGTAAGATTGTCCCCAAATATTTATTGTTTATTTATTTATTTAAATCTATTTTTTTTTATAAGGAATAATAGGTAGTTACAGTTCTTAAGTACATCGTAGTATGATGACATCAATTATGGACACTTACTTTCCAAAGATATGTTAGTACAGATTTCTTCATCATCAATAATCCACCTATCGTTTTCCCAGTTCCTATGTGGGTGCTTCCGTTTTCCAAATACGTAGAACTGATAAAATAATAGTACATCTTCACTTCCTAAGGGTGAACGTCACCAATTATGGATTGTACTAATATATTACAGGTTTTTTAAACCGAAATAAAATCGATTACTTCTAGGTAAAGTTATAGCGCCGGTTAACACCCGCTTAAGAAACCATCAAAAATAATAAACAAATAGCTATGTTCATCTATTTATCTCCTGGCAAATTATATTATTACCATGTATGTCTTTCCCGCTCACGGGACAATGATGTCCCGGACCTTTGGGAGGCATGCGTGGGGCTAGGTACCCACAAAGTACCAACGGAGCCAACACGTAGAGGCCCTTTTGACAATTTAATGAAATGCAAGGAGTATTATTACCATAATTATTACCTTTGTTACATAAGTATGACTGACTGATCAAAAACTCGATAATTAGACCACTGTTAGTCAGAAGAGCATTTTATTATACAGGGTGGTTATTTTAAGACCAGCAAGTTCTTCAGTACATGACTATGTCTATTAAAAAATGTAATTTGACCAAACATCATATAAAAATAACAAATTCAATTTGTCTCTTAAATACCTAAAAGTGTTATGTCACTGCGCTCGCGCGGCGCGTGCTGCCTACCATTCTACCTCGACCAGCGGCCACACCGCGATGGACCTTGATACTCTCAACAAGCCAACAAGATTAGGCTTATACTTGGCTCTATACTCCAGGCAAAATACGGTTTCGAAAATCATTAATTTATAATAGCGTTTTTTTGTATATTTCATTTTTAATCGTTATTCTAAGATGCTTTACACAAGAATCCAACAAATTTTCCAACCGGAAGTAATTATATAAATATAAATTAAGCTTTAATTGTCTTTTTTTGTTTGATTTATATTGAATTTTTTAAAGCAAATGTAAATTTAGGTAAAAGCCTCCTCGATCTCATGCCATTTTTTTCGGTCTTTAGCCAACTGCATCCAGCTAGGTCCGGCGACCTCAGTTATGTCATTGGTCCAACGTCTTCGTCGTCTACTTTTCCTTCTTTTGCCTTTCGGCCCTGACCAGTTTGTTGCTTCCAGTGCCCTTCTTTTCTCCTAATATCTGGCGATATATGGCTTTTACCCGAATGGGGTCCATATAAGAAAGACAAAATGGCATAAATCTTTTAGATTTAGTAAATATGTACTAACACAAACAATATGGAATAAATAAAAATAAATAAATAAAATAAATAAAAATAACTTTATTTAGCCTTCATACAGGTCATACACTGCTTACATAATAAGTAGGTAAGGTACACAATATCTAGTAACAATCAGTGAGTAAGCGTCCTCTGTTCCCCGTACTAGTAAAAACTGTATCACGGTGGAACAGGATTCCCCTCCCCTCGTTGTTGTTTATAATAAGTACTTAATGTTAATTCAAAAATGCTAAGGCCATCACAAAATATGTGGGTAGGTAAATTTAAACATAGAAAAGAAAAATATCAACCCGGTTGGCAAACAAAAAATAACAATATGAATAGTTGGCTCAACACTACACGCCCGCGATACGCAAAAGGACGTATGTCGCTATGGATCGAGCACAACATATACCCCTTTGGTTCAGCGCGTCAGTGCGGATAACTAGTAAACAAGTAGCATATGCAAAATTAGCAAATGAATCTTATTAAAGGTTACAAGTTAATACTTAATAATTAGTATTGACTCTTCTGATTAAGTAATTAAATTATTATTTAAGTGTGTATATTTGTATGTACGTATGTATGTACACACATAAATGTACATATTATATGTGTGCTTGCGCGCATGCGTGCGTGTATATACATTTATACACATATGTGTGTGTGTGTGTGTGTGTGTATGTATATGTGTGTGGGTGTGTGTGTGTGTGTGTGTGTGTGTGTGTGTGTGTGTGTGTGTGTGTGTGTGTGTGTGTGTGTGTGTGTGTGTGTGTGTGTGTGTGTGTGTGTGTGTAAGTGTATGTGCGTGTCTTGCCATCTACTTACTTATTAGTTGTTCTGTGCTTCCATAGTTTAGTGATTTTAGGTATTTATCCAACGACAATTTAAAAGAGTAAGAAGTAAGTAATCGTAAACTTATCTTTTTGCTTACTTTGTTGTAAATGCTTGGACCAAGGACAGTTACGAATCGTCTAGCAAACTCAGTATTGCGTTTCGGAACTACGTATACAATATCATTTCTTCTTCGTGATGCTGGCAAATCCGGTTGGTTTTTGTGTTGGGTAAGAAGTAAATGTTTTATGAACAATTGCCTAACAGTTAGAACACATGTGTCATTGTACAGAGATGATGTTGGGTAACGAAATTTCTTAAATATCATAACTTTTAGTACCGCCCTTTGTGATCTTTCTAGTTTCAGCATCATTGTTTTTGCTGCTCCTCCCCAAATATTGATACAATAGCATATGACGGACTGGCATAGTGCATAATAGATTGAAATTAGTAGTGTTCGATCACACACATGTCTTAAGGTTTTAGAGATGTAGATCATTTTTCTGACACGACCTGTAAGACTGCTGATATGCTCTCGCCAGCTGAGGTTTTTATCTATCTGTATGCCTAAGTACCTTATTGATGGAGTCTCAGAGATCACATGGCAGTCGCAGTTTGTGCGAGTATCACAGCTTACATGGGCCTTAATGGATATCGTATCTGCTGCAGGCCGATTGTTATCTCTTATACTAAAGTTTATGAGCTTAGTTTTAGTTAAGTTAAGCGTGAGTAAGTTTTGGTTCAGCCATTGGGTAACCAACTTAAATCCCGTCTGTGCAATACTATTAACATCTGACCAAGATTCCCCATAGAACAGTATTACAGTATCATCAGCGAAGGTTATTATTTGTGCATTAGTGAGTGTAAGCCTACAGAGATCGTCTATGTACACGAGGAACAGTGTTGGCCCTAAGACGCTGCCTTGAGGCACGCCATAATCAATAGTTTCTTCTGTGCTATATTGGTTTCCCACTCTTACTGCCTGTGTCCTATCGGTCAAATAATTCTGAAAAAGTTCCAACGGTAAGCCCCGTATACCTCTATTTTCTAGTTTTTTTATAAGTAGTGGGACAGAGACAGTGTCGAAAGCTTTTTTCAAGTCTAAAAATATGCCAGTAGCTTTTTTATTTTTGTCAAGTTTGTCTACAAGAAATGACGTTAATTGTTGTACTGCATCAGCAGTTGACTTGCGTTCTCTGAAACCATGTTGGTTGGGACTTAGAAGATTATTATTTTCGAGGTAACATTTTAATCTCTTATTAATTATCTTTTCTAAGATTTTAGCTAGCGTGGGTAAAAGTGAAATAGGCCTATAGTTTTCTATGCAGTCTCTGTCCCCTGACTTATAAATAGGTACAACTACTGATTTTTTGAGCGCTTTTGGAAAGATGCCTATCTTAAAGCAAAGGTTACATATTATTGTTATGGGAAGAGCAAGAGTATTAAGTGCCAGTTTTAAAAAGTAAGAAGATATCTCATCCCATCCAGAAGAGTGAGTATTTTTAAGTGATAAAATTGTAGCCTTTACTTTACTTTACTTTACAATGGAGTAGTGCTTGGAGGCATCGTCTCAACTCGATCAGTTTCAGGCAGCCGAATGCCAGTCATAATAGTGGTAGCCAGTTCTTTACCAATATTAGTAAAATAACTGTTCGCATGATTTAAAGATTCTTGAGGTGTGGGTTTCAATGTTAAAAGGTGCATGTCATTGCTGTCAGCCTTATTAAAATTGCAAATATTTTTTATTAAAGCCCATTGCTTTTTTACATTTCTACTATTTTCCTTAATTAGAGATCTTTGATAAGTTCGTTTTAGGTTGCTCAGCATACGGTTGCATGTGTTTCTATATCGTTTGTAAGTTATTCTAATAATATTATTGTCTGGATCCCTTTTCAGGCGTTGGTGAATCTTATCTCGATTCCTTAGGCAGCGAACAATACCTGGTGTTATCCAAGGTTTAACGTTTCGTTTCCTGTGAGATAGTTTTACTAATTTAGTATATTTATTAAGGGTTCTATTGACGAGATACAGAAACACATGAGTGACCGCATTAACGTCTGCTCCCCTTAACATTGCAGCCCAGTTAACTTGATCTAACTCTGTTATGGCCGAGGCGTAATCAATTTTTTTGTATGTTTTTGATGTATCCGATTTATTTATATGTGCCTTGGAAAAAGATATCATGACAGACGAGTGATCAGTAGTGGAGGAATCGCAAACTATAGTAGTATTTTTCAATTTTGTTTTAACCATGCAATGATCCAAGCAGTTACTGCCTCTGGTTGGGAGTTTATGGGATGGCAATAATCCGTGCGAGGCCAACATATCTAGATAGTCAGCTGATCTGTTGTCTTGGGTATTCTCAATTATATTTATGTTAATGTCACCTAAGACAATTATATTCTGATACTGTTTTAGGGTCTGCAAAAGAGAATCGAGAGAGTTAATAAAGTTGTCAGTTTGTCTATAAGATGGAGGTCGATATATAGAGATAATGGCGAATTCTTTGCCAACTGTTGTAAGAAGGCAGTTTGCGTCTTGAATTTCATCAGGCTCGCGTGATTTAGAGGATATTTCATTACTGATGTAGACAACCACCCCGTCATTTTGATTGAGCATTTGATTAGTAGAGAGAGTTTTGTAGTTAGGTAACGTCGGTAAGCAAGAATCTTCACTGAGCCAGCATTCTGTTAATACAATAACATCAAAATTTACGTCTATTCTCTTTAACAAGATCTGAAGATCGTCAAAATTATGTCTTAGGCTTCTTATATTTTGAGTCAAAATCTTAAGCTGGTCTTTAGAGCCAATGAAAGCATTTTTGCAACACTCTGGTTTATCTACTGCCAATGAATTACCGATACTGATACTCTCATCAATATCAGATGACAACAATATTAAATCGGTCATTTTTAGGTTGGTATGTTGTGGCTAAGTAGTCATTGGCAGGCGGATTTATCAGAATGTTGCTTTGTAAACTATCGTATGTTAAATGGCGTGTGTTATGGAATGAATGGTGTAGCTGTGTTGTGGGAAGAGTGTGATTGGAAGAGTCAATATTAAATGAGAAAAACTTACAGAATAATGTATTAACTAGTCATTGGGATGTTGTAGCTTTGAGGGCTTCAATCTGCTGCTCAGATTTTATCAGAATTGGCTGTGATCCATCTGTCTGTTTGACTAGAACTTTTCCTTGCCAGGTCCAGCAGTGTTTGTAGTTATGGTTTTTACGCAAGTCACGTGCGAAGTAGTGCAGCTTACGGGCTCGTGGAGTCAGAGATTCCGATACATATACTGGCTGCTTTCTCCCTTCTAGGTTTATATTCAGCGTGTTAAATTTGTCGTCCGGGTGTAATTTATTGTATTCTTTAACGGCTTGAATCAGGGCCTTGCCTTGCTGAATGGTCTGGAACTCAACTATTACTAGCTTTTGGTGAGCAGTCTTTAATCGCCTGACATTTTTGAGGTTGTTTGGAGAGAATGAAACTCCCAATGAGCTATGCATCACTGTTATCAAGTCGCTTAGATTTTCATTTTCATCATCGGGAATATTCCTTATTTCAACAGTAGTAGCTCTTTGAGCTCTCTGCAAGTCTTCTACTTGCTCTTCAAGACCATTTATTTTAATCATGGCACTATCGTGTTCAGTAGAAATTTTTTCATACTTGTCTTTTAAATTGTTGTACATCGACGTGGTATTCTCCAGGATTTTCTCAATGTTGTTGTTGGTCTTAATGATTTCTTTGTTTTGTGTCCTCAATTCTTCAATTGCTTCATATAGCTTCGTGTTTTGAGCATCCCGGTCAACTTTAAAGCTATTAAGCATTTCTCGTATTTCTGTTTGAAGTGACGTCATGTCATCGAAGTCCAAACGGCATTTTCGTTTCCTTACATTTCCATGAGATGTGTCAGCACTATCTGTCAAGTCAGGATTTGACATTGCTCTATTTCCACTTGGTGGTGAGGGCATTTTGTTCTGCTTTCTTTGCATATACTGCAATCCTTATGCAAGCAATCGATCGTTGAATAGTAGGCTGGTTCGCAAATGAGTTTAACTATTTTTATACTAGGAGTAGACTAATTAGGGTTGAATTTACTTTGCGCAGTATTTAACTTTAAGTGATAAATATAATATTGGAGCACTGTGTAGTCTTATCGCTGCGAGCGAAAGAGGAAGAAAGCTTAAATAAATATATATATATAAACTAGCTGTTGCCCGCGACTTCGTCCACGTATAACATGTTATCGTCTAAATGTTTGTTTAAGAAATTTAAATGTTTGTTTAATAAAAAAAAACATTGAAATTAGTTTTGTACAGTCAGCATCAGATAGTTAGTAGCAGCCTAGGTAACCAAATATATCGCAACACGTCTTTGTTACTATAGGTGTAAGGATGTGTTACGATATATTTGGCTACTTTGGCTGCTACTAACTATATGACGCTGACTGTACCTAGTCTTTAAGTAAACAGTCTAAAACCGAAGTTACAAATCCCTTACTTTAAAATGTCTTGCTCTCCATACAAACTAGAAGAACTGTATATCCTAGAAGTAGGTATTTTTGTCAAGACCAATCCAAGCATGTTCAGTAACGTTTCAGAAGGCCGCAGATTTCCGACACGTAAACAATACAAACAAAAATTGAAAACTTTGCAGGGTAGCAACAACACAGCGCTAATCAGAGGCGGAATTTTGGGAATGGCACCAAACATTTTCAATAAAATTCCAGACCGAATTAAACACTGGATATTAATAAATTTAAAAGACAATTGACTTCAGATTCAGATTCAGATTTGTTTATTATCATAATTTTACAATTGAAATCATAGTACAATGAATATACAGATAAAAATGTGTTAAAATTATAACTTGTCAGTTACAATAAAATACAATAGATGTGTACAGTTGTGTACAGAATTGTTATTATTTGTAAATAGTTTAATAATACTCATACTCATAGCATAATGCTATTACATAAAATAGAGAAAGAAAACATAATACAATACAAATATTAACGTCAAACATTTAAGATCTTGTTATGAATGAATGAATGAATGAATGAATGAATGAATGAATGAATGAATGTTTCTTTATTTCAGGCAATAAACCCATTACTACATTACAATATATATGATACAAAGAAATAAAATAAAACAAAAATAAAATCCTTAACTAATACAAATACGAACAATTATTTGCGATTCGGGTGCCGATGCGCAGATAACCAATGCAGGAAGATTGCATTTCGGTACAAGTTGTTACTGACCGTCTCAATTAGCACATTATTAGAAATGCGTATTCTTTGCCAGAACGACGCTATTCGATTTCTAATAATGGCATAGAAATCGGGTACCCTGGCGTCAGCAAACACTTTTTGTTATTTAGTCATTTGAAAGAAATTCTTGTAAACTATACAGTGTTTTTTCAAGCAATAGTTGTTTTACATGGAAGCGAAAAGAGTTGTCGTTCGTTATGGTTTTAAGGTTTGAAGGTAGCCGGTTAAAAAGTATTTGTCCTATTAACTTCGGAAGTTTTGTGCCTATTCTAAGTCTGGGCGAGGTTGTTTTGAAGTGGATACTTCTTTGCTCGCGTTCTTGTATAGGGGTACAGTTCAAAATGTATCACGTAACTTCCGGATTAACTTTTTGTAGAGAAGCCTAATCTGATTTCAAATAATTGTTTGTTACATGTTTTAATCCTTCTTTATTTGCTATTAGTTGTTAATCACAAAATGTTATTTAGTTTATGTGACGGGCATGAAAACTATGCTGAAATGACCGCCATTTTCAATGCCTCGCGAGTCAAACGAGCTACGTCAGTCAATGTTGCTATATATACCGATTTATCTGTGCTTATACAGATTTTAGTGAATTAATGCAGATATATATTTTACGGGGACAACCAACAAATAAGTATCCACTTAAACTTAATTAACGGTTGTATCTCGGACACAACCCGCTTCTTTTTAAGTTATTCGCATTTCTCATTGATCTCGAACTATTTTCACCTCTCCTTTGAAATTCATTTGGATAACGTTTAACATACATCAAAACTTCCAATATATAAGTTGAAACTGATGTTAAGATACTAAGTTTTCTTAAATGTTCGCGACACGTGTATCTGTCCTTTGCATTGGGAAGTACTCTAATTGCACGTTTCTGGATCTTTAGGGTGCGCTCATAATCCGTACTGTTGCCCCAAAGCATTATCCCGTATGAAAGTTGAGAGTATATGTACGCATAATACAGCTCTTTTAAGCAACTTTCTGACACAAGTGGTCTTAACTGTCTTAGAGCATAGATCTGATAGATCCCTCTTGCTAACTTACTGTATAATGTATCTATGTGATCTTTCCATGACATTATTGGATCAATCATTTCAATCAATAGATCAATATTTGATTGAAAAGTGTTATTATACCATTAAAGATTACTTAAACGACCCTACGACATAACATGATTCCATTCCAGACATTCCTTAGTTATAATATTCTTTAGTTATAGTATTTTTTGAGAGTTTTTGACATGTATTTGAAGTATTTAACACCAATCACTGTATTGACATTTTTTTTTTAATTTTTATAAATATATTAGCTGGCTGAAATATTTTGTAAACCTACATTGTGGGTAATGCACAGAAGTCTTATATTTTGTATACCAACAAGACTTGTAAAATTTGTAACCTATGTTTAACAAAATAAATGTAATTGAATTGAAAGTACTTAATTTGTATTCTAATAAGTAATCTTTATGCAAAAATTTAAGTCTCTAGCTCTAAAAATAAAGTTTCCCCCATACAAACTTTGCACCCCTATTTACCCCCTTTAGGGGTGGAATTTCCAAAAATCCTTCTTAGCGTTGCCTACGTTGTAAAAGGTAGTTCTGGTGTAAATTTCAACTCTCTAGTCTTAGTGAGTCATATCAATAACTCTATACCGATAAAAGGTATGTTCACTTAGATAACGTCACATTTATTTGCTTTAGTGGGCTTATTTTTAAAGGGGCGTGGCGGGGGAGGATTTCTTGGTTGTTATTTGGAGAAACAGCGGTGGCAGAGTAAGTTCGAGATGTGAAACGGCATACTTTAGTGTTTTGTGATGGGTATCATGTGCACAAACAGCTGGCAAAGTTTTGCAGCTGTATAGGGGAACACCCTGTAGTACTTTGTACCCGACTGCCTCAGAAGGAAGTTTATATTTTTCGAGCGTATGTATCATCATATCAGCCGAAAGACGTCCACTGCTGGACATAGGCCTCCCCCGAAGAGTGCCACAATAGCCGGTCCTGCGCCACCCGCATCCAGCGGACTCCCGCGACCTTTACCAGGTCATTAGTCCACCTTGTGGGGGGCCTAACCACGCCGCGCCTTCCGGTACGTGGTTGCCACTCGAGAACCTTTCCGCCCCAACGGCCATCGGTTCTACCTGCAATGTACCCCGCCCACTGATACTTAAGTTTAGCAATTCGGAGGGCTATATCGGTTACCGTGATTCTGCTGCGGATAGCCTCATTTCTGATGCGATCGCGCAGAGAAACTCCCAGCATAGCCATCTCCATCGCCCTTTGAGTGACTTTGAGCCTTCTTATGAGGCCTATAGTAAGCGACCACGTTTCCGTTCCATATGTCATCACTGGCAACACACACTGGTCAAAGACTCTCGTCTTGAGACACTGCGGAATATTGGACGAAAAGATGTGCCGTAGCGTATGTATGCATGTATGTCTATGACGAAGATGAGGAAGGGCCGTGGCCTGCTGCTGGTGGAGTGGCAGAGTCTTTTTCCGCACTCGTTTTTAATAGAATCTACTAAACAGCAAGTAAATATACTTCAGTTCACCAACTCGTTTAGGACTTTAGTCTAGGTAGTCGCTATCCGGCGCAATAGCCCTAAATGCTTTTGATATATTTCTTTATGAATAAATAAATCTATTATTCGTACAGTCCATAATTGGTACCATTACCCCCCCAACCATGTGCTCGTGTCCGAATCCGATTTACACCCGACTACTTACTACCTAACAGTTCTAAATACGTATTCAGGATAACTGAAGATTTTTATTGACATCTTGTCAATATGCTCCAGCTACCTATTAATACGTTTTAGGTGCGGATGTAGAAACGCTTTAATGTAGTAAATATCGCATACCTTATATTTGTTATTCTATCATTTCGAATGTGTTCTCCAGCATGTATTAGCGTTTCCTATTCCTTTATATATTTTTATTTACCTTGATAACTCGAAATAATTGCTGCAAAAAGGCGTATTTGCGTGCCAGGTAAACATTCACAGGTCCGTCGTCGGCAGTGGCCACGGGCGTACTAAATTGTACTCGCCACCGCGCATGCATGACGCGGACACCCGGTTTTTCAGACAAATGACCAAATGTATTGAATTATCAAACATATTGAAATTCTAAGAAGCCGGTAGATAGATCTACCAAAAAGCTACCTATCATAACAAATTTCATTGTAATATTCCAAATAACTTTTGAGATATTTCGAGTTTGGTGGTAAAAAAGCACTGTTTTGAAAGGCAAAATCTATCGAGGTTTTTGTAAGCAATCGTGATTTTACGAAGTACGAACATAGCCAATGAACTGAAGATATACATTTCAAAAATTTGGATCTCTAGCAATAGTACAAGTATACTAATAATCGGTTTGGAAAAGGCACTTTTTCGATGCGCAGCTGCATACAGCGCCTTAAGATTTTCACACAAAAATCGAAAAAAAAAACATTAGGTTTTAGGGGTCCCCATACTCAGAAATGAAACTCAAAATTTTTTTTTTCATCAAACGCATACGTGTGGTGTATCTATGGATAGGTCTTCAAAAATGATATTGAGGTTTCTTACATCATTTTTTTCTAAACTGAATAGTTTGCGCGAGAGAGACTTCCAAAGTGGTAAAATGTGTGTCCCCCCCCCTGTAACTTCTAAAATAAGAGAATGATAAAACTAAAAAAAATATATGATGCACATTACCATGTAAACTTCCACCGAAAATTGGTTTGAACGAGAATAAGTAGTTTTTTTTAATACGTCATAAATCGTAAACAGCAATTTATTTCACGGAACCCTTCATGTGCGAGTCCGACTCGCACTTGGCCGCTTTTTTTTTACTATTTCGGCTTTACCACGGGTGAAAAAAAACCGGTCAAGTGCGTGTCAGACTCGCGCACAGAGAGTTCCGGACCACCCCGTACAATAGAACCAAGTCCACTATAAACTGACACTCACTAAGTACGTATTCACATACTTAGTACGTGTCAGTATATACTGGAAAGTAAATTTTTAGTTATGTAACTAAAAATTTACGGTTTTCGCAATTTTTTTATCTGTGCCGTTGCTTCGCACCAAATTTCAAGTTTCTGAGTTCACGGGAAGTAGGTTTTGATTCCCTTGCAGGTTTCGAAATTTTGCGGAAATTTGCGGCATAAACGGCTGTATCTTTTGATTGCGTTGGCGCAAAGATAATTTTGTCTTAATTATCTTTGGTTGGCGTTAGATTTTTTCACAGCTCCAAGAGACAGAAACCTGAGTATTTGATATAAATTTCAGCTTAATTCATTTTTTTGTTACAGTATGGGTTTTACAAGATGTTACATATAAATACAGTTCCAGCATAACCATGTTAAGGCACAGCAGCATTAATATAAAAAATATGAATTCTAAAATAATGCATGCAACAAACACACTATGCATAGGAATTCAAACTTTAAATGATTGATACCTCCACGCGTTCCTGAGAAAAAGGGTATTGACAGACGGACGGACGGACAACAAAGTGATCCTATAAGGGTTCCGTTTCGAGGCACGGAACCCGAAAATATATTACGTCATTTCAAAACAGAGGGGGGGGGGGTCTATTGGATGACGGTAGTCATTTTATGAGGCGAGGAGTCTCCATTTAGGAATTAACAGGATGACGATAGGAGGGGGGGTCAAGAATTGACAAAAAAACAACTGGCCAAGTTTGGTTCGTTGCATGGGAGCCCCATGGGAGAAAGTATCGGGGGGGGGGGGGGGGGTGGTATACTTACGAACTTATTTTTGACACATATTACACCTTTTTATAATGTCTGAAGTTTCATCATAATAAAATAACACACTGGCCACATAGAAAAACAAAAAACCGGCCAAGTGCGAAGTTTATTTGTGTGATGAGCACAAATATGTGCTCCTGAGTCATGGATGTTTTCTATGTATTTAAGTATTTATTTATATCTATATAAGTATGTTTATCGTCGTCTAGTACCCATAGTAGTTTGCTTAGTTTGGGACTAGATCGATTTGTGTAAGATTGTAAAAGAAAAGAAAAAATCTGTTTTTAGGATTTGTTGTTATAGCAGCAACAGAAATACATCACCTGTGAAAATTTCAACTGTCTAACTATAACGGTGCGTGAGATCTTTGAGTACGGAACCCTAAAAACGATGACGTAATATATGGACAAGCCCACACACATGACATATTGAAACAAACCTGTTAAATGCCCCATGAAGTGACTCATTTAACTCACAAAAATATTGTTAATTAGTAGAAAAGGGTATTAATACTTGAAAATAGGTACACTTGTAGTGATAGTGTTAAATTCGTGTACGTGTGTATATAACGAGCAACCGCATCCTTAAATATTATTCGTGGATTATTCGATGATTTATTCGAATGAAATGAGAATTAATCATTCGTCATTCGAAAGTGTAGACTAATAAATTATTCGCGAATAAATGTTAATTCGAATAATTATTCGAATAAAAATCATTCCAATAATGCCCCTTTCTGCACCCACATAAGTAACATATTTTATTTAAATAATTCTATACAGAAGACTGAGCGCTTATAAATAGGTAATCGACATTTCACGATAATTATGTCTCATGCTGAACAATTTAGTTATTATCGATCTAATGAATACAATATTTCAGTAAATCTCCACCCTAGCCGAACCGTGGTAAATGCCACGTTCGTGTTTATAAATGTTTGACAATCACTGACCTATCCATAATAAATGAAGACCGAAACGCATTGACAGCGGTGGCGAAGTGGCGGCGCGGCGCAGTGTGGAGGTGGTACCGGCTGTAATGTTCGATCTAATACGAAAGGGTCAGCACAGAATACCGACCGGGAAAAAAGCGTTCGGATCCTTTCATATTAGCTCGAACATTACAAGTACCGCCTCCGCGCCACCCCGCGCCGCTTCGCCACCGCTGCCAGTGCGTTTCGGCCTTGAATGCCTGCGACTCGCGACAGCACGGTCGGTAGTTGAGGCGCAAAGCAATGACGGCCTTATTCTGCAAGAGATAAGGTTCATATTAAAACTTTAGTACGAAAAAATATGAATTAATTAATAATCGTGGATATTTTTTGTTTAACTTGTTTCTTATAGTACTAATAATATGTTGACAGCATAAATCAAAAACTTTCCAAGTAGTTATGTATTTTGGTTTTCCAAAAACTACCAATATTTGTGACTTTAGAAATCCGCAAAGAAAATCTGTTTAATTTTTAATAATTTATCAACACACATAATATACTATTCAGAATAAATTGTTAAATTGCAGTTATCTATAATTTCTGGTAAGATAAGCTAGAAAATGTGTAACTTACTGAACTTTCTTTATTAATGATAGTCCCGGTTGATTAATTAGTTTAGTTTTGATTTCTTTAACTGGAATGCAAGCGTCATATCATAATAGAGGCAATTTTACAAAGTTACATATTATGCTGCACTTATGAAATCAGAATTTGTTAAAAAATTAGATTTTTGGTTTTTTTACAATGACGCGGAACCCTAAAATGTTTAATTATTTTTATTTTAACTATAACTAACAATACTTTACATCATAGAAAAAGAAAATTACAGTTATCGAATTATGTCCGGGTTTAGCTAATTTGATTGGTCTAACCATGGAATGGGTTTACCAATATAACAAAACCACGAGCTTATTGAATTGAAATCCCATAAAATGATAGTTTTAAAGAGTGACCCAGGAGACGTAACCATGGCAACGAGCAACAAAGAATAGTTGATTGACCCTAATTCACCTTTTTTTCATTTGCCCCAAAAAATTCATCCATGGAATGCTTGGTAGGAACTTGTGACGTTCTGTGTCATCAGTATGAGCGGTTTTTGCAGGTGTCATTTGATTTTGGATTTAAACCTTACTAAACTCTATTTGTGTTTGGTCCCAAGATATTTGATTCTCTAAAGACTGGTTAGAATGTCTTCATGGAAAAAAGGTTAAATGTCTATTTTTGCAAGTGTGTGATATTTGATGGAAGCGATCTAATTTTTCTAGAATACGCATATAATCTGTGATTACATTTGTATTTTTAATTGTTTTTAAGAACAAAAATAGATTTAGTTTTGATACTTGGTTGATTTGGTGATTATGTTTTTTAGTTTGATTAATTGAAATAACTGATATTTTCTATTGTTTATTCATGAACATTGATTGTCTTGAAAGCTGACTCCTGCTATACCGAGCCGATCCCTTAATGGCTTTACGAACCGAACTAATTTCAACACCATTTCCCGGCTAATACTCTGACGAAGCACGGGCAAATGTATGGCAACTTGGATCGTTGCTGGCCGAGGCACGGTCTAGAGTAGGGTTGCCAACCGTACTATATTTTTACTATTTGTACTATATACTGTTGGAAAAATATATAGGTAGTATGCGAAAATACTATATTTTGGGAAACCTTACGAAGTGCTTCAAATTTCTGAGGTTTTACTAAATAGCAGTGGCGGCGCGCCCATACAAGCCGATTGCCTATAAAATATATTATAGGCAATCGGCTTGTATGGGTATAATAGTTATATACTTATTCTAAACTATGTCAAAACTTTTTTGTTTCGGGTTGCCCATTTCACGCGCCACGCCGCCACTGCTCAATAGCAACATTGGCCAGCCAAGTACTATATTTTTGAGTTTTTTTCTTGTAAATACTATATCTCCCCCAAAATTAGTTGGCAACCCTAGAGTAGAGTGACTCACCTTTAACTTTGTGTACAGTCAGCAATAGATACTACTGAAGGGTGCAAACAATATACACAGTATACACACCACTACAGTCAAGAGAAGTCAAATAGTAAAAATAATGAATGTTTCCATTTCATGACGTATTGTACTTAATTAGGTTAATTAGATATTTAACAGAGAGTTAAAATACTTATTACGAGTGCTAATGTCAAAAAAATACTTAAAAATATTTCTGTCCACACTGGACGCATGCTCAGCCGAGTCGCTCGGGCGAGCCGCTCGCATGCTCGGTCGCATGCTCGCCGAGCGACGTCCACACTGAGCGCGCACGCTAGAGCGAGCCGCGCTCGGCTGAGCATGCGTCCAGGGTGTATACCTATTTTTAAGTATTTTTTTCACACCTTATCACTAAATGTTAAAGGTAATAAATAGGTATAAGGACGGCCTTACCTATTTAATTTGGGCTAAATTGTTGCGGTAACACCGCAATCTAGTTTTAACTGGCCATAGAGTTAGTAACTTATGTATTTATATGTAATACGGCTGAGAGTGAAATCGCTATCTGCCAGAAAGGGATAGAGTAATTTAATTCTTTCATTCTAACAGGTAACTGCATCTCTTTCTGGGCCGATTTTTCTATCGTTGTCGATTTTAATTTTTCGTCAGAATTGGATTAAATTTGGTACGTATGAAGAGCTCGTAATTCTGTGCAACATAAATACAACATCGAAATACGACCCCAAAATTCCCTAGAGTTACAAAAATCCCAACTGTTTTGTCACTCGATGGAATAAAATTGTGGGACACTGTAGGATATTGTGTGGATATTGTACAAGCCGGGTATTCATTAGGCAACATTTGTCAATAAACTGTTTACGAATTGATCACAATGTTTCGCGACAAGTTTAACGTAAACACTGTTTCTGAAACTTCGCCGTCTACACTTGTCAGTTGTTTATAAACTCAAGTCCTGTTTATAAACTCGCGCAACACACGTCCACATCTGTTGGTTTTTGCTTATAAACAGTTTATAAACACTTGTTCTCAACTCGAAGTGGGTAACACAGCAACATGTTTATGCAACAATGTTTCATCATTTTTATTTATACACATGTTTACAGAGATGATGCAACATCGTGCAGCACTGTTTATAAACAGTGTTTATTGACAAATGTTGCCTAATGAATACAAGGCTCATACCAAATTTGATCCAATTCAATTCAAATAATTTATTTCATAACATGTCCATAGTTATAAAAAACTTAATTTTATAGTAGGTGCTACATAAAATACAAACATTATAAATAAATATTTGCGGACAATTATACAAAACAAATAATTAATATCGTTCGGCTTCTGGATACGGCCTTCAAATCTGTCAACAATGGTACTCAGAAGAGTATTTGGGCTGCACCGAATTCTACAATCCTGACGATAAAAAAATCGACAAGCATAGAAAAATTGGCCCTTTCTACTGTGGGCCATGAAAGCCACTGATAAGTACCAATTTAGGTTATTTTATAAGAAACCCACTGTGAAATGACTTTGTGAATATTTTAGTTTTATAATAAGTCGTAGTTTTTCTAGCGGTATTTTGTTTTGTAGCCCAATAAATTGCCTCAAACGGTATAATCATAGCTTTTTTATTTACCAATTGGCAATGCATAACCCTTTTGCATGTTTCATCTAGGTGCATGTAATATGCTTAAATTGAAGAATAAAATCACTTTCACTTTGAAGGTCTACTAAAAGTCGTTCAGAAAAATGTTTAAGGTCGTAATCCACCAGATCTGTGAGAGGTAGCGGCGTGTTGTGTGAGAAAAATTACCGGCCAAGTGCGACTTGGACTCGCGCACGCAGGGTTCCGTATCTATAAAAACGGCAAAAAAATCACGTTTGTTGTATGCCATTCCGGTCTGAATCGGGCCTTAAAGTCCGTATGCGGGGAGCCTTTTCACTGGTCTATGGTGGTAGGCGGAAGCTCTTTCGGATGTGTGTTTATGCGTGGTTCATGCATAGCCTACACCTCTCGCATGCTTGTAACTGCCATCGACGGATCCTTTCATTAGGTACGGCATGCTGTAGGTATAATATCGATCGAGTTTGACACCGTCTACCAAGTACTTCCGGCCATTTCAGGACTGACAGACTTAAGGCGACGTGAGCACCGAAAACGGATTTAAAAAAAATCGTAGCTCTTGTTTGGATTATAAAACGGCTGCCCTAAATTTAATTAGCAATCTTGAGGCCTTTCTCGAGGGAAATCAGCTATTCGAATCCTGAGTTTTTGACTTTCGCTCGGTAGAAAAAAATCAGGAAGATAGGTCTAAAATACACTTAAAAAAATCGTTACAAATTATGCACAACAGCTAAACATATTACAATTGGTTCTAAAAATCGGCAATGTCATGTTTGAGGGAAATCTGCTATTACTTTTTTATTTATTAAAACGCACAAATAAATAAAATTAAAAAACATGATATCCGCGCTTCCAAACACGGACTTTCATCTCGCTCACGCTTATGCTCAGTGAGAGGGAGAGAAGACCACGAACCTACATCCCCTTAAGGTGAAATCGCAATTAGCTAGTAAGGATCCTAAATCTAAATGAGATTACACCTTCCTGAATCAGCTGCCTAGGTCATTCAGGACAGTGTAATAAGTAGGTACCCGCTCTCTGTACGATTAAAGGAGAAAAGTCCTCTGTGATTAAAGGGCTAAATGATGACACATGTCTCGTACTATGTCTCTATATATTCATAGTACTCTTTGGTACTGTTGTCACATGACTTATTTATTTATCGTATGGCTTGTTTTTATTATATCTCTACTTCAAAGATTTACGGTTTTCAAGTACGCTACCGCGTCTTTGGTTAAAGTTTTAAAATCCTCCACTTGCCCGTGGTATTTGGTTAGAGGGCAGTCAAATACCGTGTGGTGAACAGTCTGCTCGGGAGCTCCACACCGGCACACTGCTGATTCGCACCAGTTCCATTTGTGCCATAAGTAAGCACAGTTCCCAACTCCTGTCCTTATCCGATTTAGCATGCACCAAACGCGTCGGGGCTCTTCAAATCCAGTAGGTCGTGCCTTAGGATTAAGCTTGAAGATATCATCAGGAAGAGACCTTGACTCCCATTCAGATGCCCAGGATTTCTGTAGGTTGGAAGTTGGTTCAGGATCATGGAATCTCAGCGCTGGAGGGTGGCGTGACTTTAGTCTTGTCTTTTTAAAGTCGGCTAGGTCTTCATGGACGGGTAGCGTTGGAGATGCCCGATTTTTTTGTATTTCGAGTCCAAGGCATCTTTCTCTTCGCATATGAGGAGGCAGTATATGGGATAGGGCTGGTAGCCAGTAAGTTGGAGTAGGCTTAAGGTATCCCGTGATGAGGCGCATCGTGTGGTGGAGTTGGACGTCCACCAGGGAACTGTGGGCGCTGTTCAGCCAGACCGCAGAGCTGTATTCAGCCGTCGAATATACCAGCGACAATGCTGAGGTCCGGAGAGTAGCTGCATTGGCACCCCAGGTAGTTCCGGTGAGTTTTTGGATGATGCTATTGCGAGTTTTCAGCTTTGCAGACACTTTCTCAAGGTGATGTTTGAAGTTCAGGCTTCTATCAAGTGTGATACATGACTTAAATACACCAAGTATACCTATACCCTTACAATTTTGACCGGAAGTGAAGGATTTTTCAAACTTTCGACCAATTTTAGGTGCGATAATCTTCTGATTCTTGCTCAGCACAACTTTCTCGACCTGCTGCCATGCATATTATATTGTTGGCATGAGACGTAGGCGTATTGGGAGTGGGCTTGCGGACTACAACAAGACTACAAGAGGTGCAAAAGTATTGACAAAGATTTTGTATAACAGCGCCATCTTTGGTCGAGTAGCAAAGCTGTTAGAATGTCGTAAATTTTAAGAAAAATATCCGTCTATTTTTGATTAGTTTTCTGGAAACATCATTAGATTGTCGAATATTTGCTCCACTGTTTCAGTAGAACGAAAAATGTATGCTCATCGAATAATAACTATCTGTCACAGATCAAAGATAAAGTTCATACCAATTTGAAGCGGCATTTTGCAAATACAACTCCCTGGAATCTTCACTAGATGGCGCGGTAAGCATGAGTAAAGTGGCTACCGCGAAACAAAACGAAATTCGTTCGTATACACACTTCCCTCTCTGTCGCTCGAATAATCAAGTGCGACAGAGAGAGATTCACGTTCGAACTTCGTTTCGCGGTAGTGCCTCTGTATGACGTTTGACTTTGGAATTTAGAAAGAAAGAAAAGAAGGAAGACATTTATTTACTACACAAAAGACACACAGAGACAAAGGGAGTAGGCATACATTAAAGAAAGAAAGAAATAAAGAAAACATTTATTTGTGGACAAAACAATGGGTGTAAAAAACAAAAAACAGAACGTAAAAATAGCAGGGTCCACGAAAAGGCCCCGACTCAGCATGGTGCTACCCTAGAAGGCCAGCGCTGCAATTACAATTTAACACATATTGTGTGTCTTCGCGGCACTGAATCGGTCGCTTTCTCAGCATTATGCCGAGGTGTCAGACAGACACCTACAGCGCTGACTTTCAGACAGCACCGTACGTGACCCACGGAACGCAACACAACATAAGACCATTAATAAACACATAATTATTGTATACACATAATAAATAATTAATGTAATAAATTTGTAAAATTTCGGTTAGTATGATGTTTTTTCTTAACTAGTTATGTAACTAATTATAGATGGCGCTGAAATAAAACTCACCCGTATGACCTCGGGACAAGCGTAGTGCGGGCTCCCACAAGACGTCTCTAGCATAGAACCGGCGGGCTGTAGCGACGCCATGCCAAAATCCGCTATCTTGATGTTGTTCCGCTCGTCTAGCAGTAGGTTCTCGGGCTTCAAGTCGCGATGACTACAAAATAAATTGATATAATATTATAAGTCTGCTGGCTAGCTATCGTGGTTGAAGCAAAGTGGAATACTTTGAACCCATTCGCCGCCACTGACTTGAACTCAAGTTTGTTACCGTTGCCACACACGCCACCGACTTCATACCTACGAAGTTTAAAAACAATAGACTTAGGACTTGCGATGCGTGGCGTGGGCCACTACGCATTATTTTATGTGGCGACAAATGTGTTGATCTTTCTATCAATCTATCTAGCATTACCTTAAAGGAAAAACGAGTGAAGTTTTTCTAAAGTAATAAAGTTCTATCAGTTCGTCCAACATTTCGTCAGAACATTTCCAAGGTTATTTAGTACAATTTGAACTTGCGGTTAAATGGTAAGATTGATTTATTAAAGATTGTTATAGTGCGGATACTTTTTGTAGACCGAATTCACTTCTCTTTGAGCCTAGTAAACAATCAGATTATCTTTCATTGTTAAGTGGCAAACAAAGTGATTGTTTTTATTCTTAAGTGCAACCGCTAATTGATAGATGCTGTAAAATAAACTTAGTAAACATCAACACTTTTTCAGCCAAAAGGCGGCTTTATGACTAATCAAAGGAGGTCTACATAAAAAAAAACCTACTTACTAAAACGTCTGCTAGACGGCCGCCAACACGCCCCTCCGACCGAGCGATTAACTGTGCTGCAAACACCTGTCTACATGGTGGGTGCGGACCAAGGTCGCTCGGTCGGAGGGGCGTGTTGGCGTCACTTTAGCAATGTTGACCATAAAATTTTGTATTTAAAATAAGTTTCTGTCAAAAATTTAATTTTTGGTACAAGCTTTTATTACCGACTGTATTTTTCTGCATACCATCATCAACTACTCATTGAAACGATTCCAACGAGCCCAAACTCGATGGGGTTGTGTCGTTTTATTGCGGAGTTGCTATGGCCACCTTCCAGCTCTAGCATCAGATTAGCTCCATGTCTTCATAATATTGCAGTGTCATGCGATGATATACATATGCATGCAAAATTTCAGCTTAATCGGAAACCAGGAAATGGGTCAAATTTCAATTACTAAATTGAACCCAAGAAGAATAAATAATAAAACAAACGGGGTGAGCTAAATAAAACCTTGTAAAAAAGCTTGTAACAATAGATTACTTTAGCAATAGTCGCTATTCCAGTAAAGTATTTATTAAACATTGGCCTTTTCGAAGCGTTAGTGGCACGTTGCTACGGTGGCTAAGCAATTGCTTTGTTGGACCTATTGGTCTTAAGATAAGAATTCGCACTATGCATATTTTCATTTCAACTACATATATTATAGTTATTTTTCGCACACATTCCTTCTTATCATTCCTTATAGACCTTGTAGACGTACAATTGTATGCTGCAGAGGCCCTAGCACACTAGGTTTTATGTCGCGTTCTACGTGACGTTTCAGTACATTTTCGCCGACATAAAACCTAGTGTGCTAGGGCCTCAGGTACCCACATCACTTCACACCAAGTGTTTCGTCTCAAAAAACTCACCATATTGAATGGCTATGACAGAAATCCAGGGCGGATATGATCTGCCGGAAGAATCTCCGTGCTTCCTTGGGCGTGAGGCGGCCTTTCTTCACCAGGTAGTCGAAGAGTTCCCCGCCACTCACGTGTTCCAACACTAAGTACCTGTGACAACATATTGGTATCAGCGCCATCTATCGGTGAGTTTATTCTTTATTTAAATTCTTGTAGGTACCGTAAAATACCGGTACCTTTATTTAACGGAGTGACGTCATATCGGTTTTTCGATAGCGGAACCTGATTTTTTCCTGTAGGTACCGTAATTGACAGCATTAAATAAATAAGTTAATTAATGTAAGAGTAGTATTTAGTAATTTATTTTTCAACACACCTGCTCGTAAAGTAGGACTTATTACAGCGTATTTACACTGATAATGCAGAATATTACCCATGCCGTGCCTTTTACATTACATTATCGCACTAGTGCCTTTTCATTACATATCTTTTTAAATATTAGCAAAATAATGCAGAATATTACCCATGCCGTGACTTTTACATTACATTATCGCACTAGTGCCTTTTCATTACATATCTTTTAACATTTTCATTTTTTTTTTTTTTTCCTCCCAAATGTGTTGAAAAACGTCGTATGAAACACGTGAGCATTGGTCATTACACTTCTCGTCTCCATTAAGCCTTCGCCTTCGGCTCAGGCTTAAAAACCGACTCAAGTGTAATGACCAACATAGCACACTTGTATCATAATGTACTATTGTCACTAACTTTTAATTTAATTTAATTTAATTTATTGTTACTAACACATTATGGGTCCAGTAACCTGAAATAAATATATATTTAATATTGAATTGAATATTAAATAAAGGTAACCCGATCCGATTAAAAATATTTTTTTATTTCCTTGCATGATGCATTGTAAAATGTTGTATGATACACGTGCGGATAGGTAATTTTACCAAATCGTGTCTATCAAAAACACTCCCTGGCGGTGTTTTTGGTCATCGCCACTCGTCGGGAATTATCTACTTTCCGCACTTGTATCATAAAAAAACTATTTCTGTTATCGAAATAATACCGGTCGGAAACCGGTAATATATAGGTGACCGTTGTGTTGACGCGGCGCGGCTAACATTTACAAGAACACGGTATCGCAATAGAGTACCGGTATAACCGAAATCGAAATCATGCAAGTCCCTGAAGATAATATAAAAGGCAGGTTTTGTGCCTTAAGGCATTGTTGTACTGTTAGAACTTACAGGTATTTCTTATTTTCATAAACATCAGACAGTCCTAGTACATGAGGGTGCTCTATTAATTTCATAATTGCTATTTCTCGTTCCACCTGAAAAAAACAGATTAAAATGTTTTAGATTTCGGTCAAAAACGTAATTTATTATTATTACTTACAAATCTACCATAAAATGTTCATACAGAGGATGTTGTTAAATCGGTGTCCATTTCACCGACAAACGTTTCACGCCAAATTTTAATTTCATCCCATTTTTGTTACCGAAGTATTTAGAAATCGTTAACTTTTTAGGTAGGTACAGCTAAAAGCGTCATTCTGTAGAACCCATTAGGTAAGGTTAGGTCTGTTTTATAACAATCCTGAAAAGTTTACCTACTGATTCTGAAAAAAATGGTTTTTGATGAAATTATAATTCTGCGAATCATACATTCGATGAAACATTTGTCGGTAACACAAGGTACAACCTGTTAAATCAAATAAGCTTTCTGGATAAATATTATCATGTTCATATTTTTGCCTGACTACGGCAGTTTTAGCAGTCTATGTTACATATATATATATATATACCTACGTATTTGTTACGTACGTGTGTTCCACAGTAGCGTTTAAGGTGGTTCGATTGCCATACAAAACGTTATTTGACATTCGTAGGCTAACGGCGTGATATTTTAAGAAACTTATTTAACAAACTTTCATAAATTGGCTTCCCATTTGCGCCAAATTCCCCCTTTCCTAGAATAAACTTGTATAACCTAGATTAATTTGAGAAATTGGTTTGTCACGTGATATTTTGGGAAAACTATTTTTCTCAAATTAATCTAGTTTATACAAGTTTATTCTAGGAAAGGGGGAATTTGGCGCAAATGGGAAGCCAATTGATGAAAGTTTGTTACATAAGTTTCTTAAGGGGACGTAGGTTCGTGGTCTTCTCTCCCTCTCACTGAGCATAAGCGTGAGCGAGATGGAAGTGCGTGTTTGGAAGCGCGGATATCATGTTTTTTAGTTGTATTTCTTTGTACGTTTTAATAAATAAAAAAGTAATAGCTGATTTCCCTCAAACATGACATTGCCAATTTTAAAAACCAATTGTATTATGTTTAGCTGTTGTGCATAATTTGTTAGAATTTTTTTAAGTGTATTTTAGACCTATGTTCGTGATTTTTTTCTATCGAGCGAAAGTCAAAAACTCAGGATTCGAATAGCTGATTTCCCTCGAGAAAGGCCTCAAGATTGCTAATTAAATTTAAGGTAGCCGTAATATAATACAAACAAGAGCTACGATTTTTTAAAAATCCGTTTTTGGAGCTCACGTCGCCTTAAAATATCACGCCGTTAGCCTGCGAATGTCAAATAACGCTTTGTATGGCAATCGAACCACCTTAAGTTAAGACACTGCATGAACCGATTTTGATAAATAAGTTTCTGTCAAAATTAAATGTTTGGTACAAGCGTTTATTACCGACTGTACTTTTCTGTATACCATCATCAATTCATCAACTACTCATTGAGAAGATTCTAACGAGCCCAAGCTCAAAGGGGTTTCGTCGGTCAGATACTGAATTCCCATGGCCAAATATTCAATTTTTGACTGAAATTTATTTTCAGTCAATTTTCCGGATAACAGATTAAACTCTTGCGCTTTGTACACCTATTTATATACCTACTGTTTTTTCCGGGTCTAACGCGATATATAACGCGGACCTGGGGATCGATTTTTGACTTTGGAGCGCTCGAATCTTTCACTCAAAAACGGACTGAAATTACGAAATGCTCTTTTGAAATAGCGATAGAAAATTTAAAAGCGAGTGGTATGACCACTCGTATTCAATTAGATCTGCAACTTTGACACTAAAATTGTATTTACTTTTATTTAATTTTCGAGCGGTCGAAAGTCAAAAATCGGCCCCCATGACCGGTGCAACCCGTGTCGAAACGTCAGAAATAAAGGTAAATAAATATCGCGTTAGACCCGGATAAAACAGTATTTAAATAATTTTCCGTACAGTTTTATGAACTTTTTATGCTTGTTTTAACTTATGGGTAAATGATATACGAACTTTCATTAACACGGATTCGCTGAGTTTCTCCCGGTTAATGATCTTGACGGCGACCTTCTTGCCCGTCACGCAGTGGACGCCCAGCTTAACCAGACCTGGAAACAAACAAACAAACATTTCCATCTTTCCAAATTGACAACTTAAAGGATGAAATAGAAATAGAAATTTATTTGCTAGAGACATGGTACAACAATAGATGAAACTAGCGTTTTAGTCATGAGCACATCACTGCTATTAAAATAATTAAAATATTAAAAAGTAGGTAATACAGTGATAGTGACTAGTGATACATATAATGAACATATTAATCTAAAGATATATCTTGCACGCTATATTCTTGAGTCCTTTGTAGCGGCCTGCTCGGCCGCCACGGTTTTAACTCCGCGCGCCTGCGCGCCGCAGCGCTCCGTTGCCGTGCAACGCTGTTAACAGTTCTGTCATCCTTCTTTATTTTCACACGGCCATATACGATGAGAAATCTTAATATTCTATGTGCTACGTAATTCCTATGTTGATATGTAAATTATTTGTAAATAAAACTCTGTATATAAA
The DNA here is from genome assembly GCA_963854355.1 of Epinotia brunnichana. Lineage (NCBI taxonomy): Eukaryota > Metazoa > Arthropoda > Insecta > Lepidoptera > Tortricidae > Epinotia > Epinotia brunnichana. Next base: position 3,738,196 of record OY977963.1, on the reverse strand, counting down.
TTGTCAGCCTTTTCTATCATAGGTAGAAGTGAAGCTACGCACCTACCTATACCTTAATTTAGATAACAAAGTCAGTACCAATATTAAAAAAATATTTCATTCGTTTCAAGTAAGTAATATTTAGCTGCGGACTGGCGGTGGCATTGTGGACAGAGTGAGAAATGGAGTTGCAAAGCTACATTTTATGATTGAGTGAATAATGATTAAATGATTTTTCTTAATTTAAAGTAGTGCCAAACTTTTTTAGTCTGAAAAATTTAATTAAATGTTTTTGTGCATAATATAGTGCCCACTGCAATGTTCAACAGCAAATGGCGGCTGGGATAAGAGATTAGAAACCTTCTTCACCGTGCTCATTTAAATCGGTGTTGTTTTAAATTATCTAAACGTACTTACATATACAAATATAACAAACAGTTGTCTGAATTAACAACATCAAATTTTATTGTCATATCTATGGTTCACAATTTGTAGGCAGTAGTTTACGAAGGTTGTATATGGCTAATGTTGAGTTTGTAAAAGATATTGGTTAAATTAATATAAGAAGAGAAATGGATTCTATAAGAAAACCCATTTAATATTTGAATTTATTCATTCAATCATAAGAAGTTTGTAGATAATAACGACTCCATTTCTCACTCTGTCCACAATGCCACCGCCAGTCCGTACGCTAGTAATATTACAAGTACAAAATTCTTTGAACCTAATCGAAACCATACAAGAATCATATAATGATATTAAAGTAAAGATTATACATAGTATAATGCGCGCTATATTCTTGAGTCCTTAATTTACTTAGTCTTTAACAAAATCAGTAAGTACCAATATAAAAATATTGTTTCATTCGTTTCAAGGAATATTGCATCGAAACCATAAATTAATTAGTAGGTAATGTAAATATGGATCTGCATGCGCACTATATTCTTGAGTCCTTAATTTAGTTAACAAAGTCAGTACCAATCATCATCGTCATCATCATGTAATGATGTGTAATGTAAAGATGTATCTATATGCGCGCTATATTCTTAAGTCCATAATTTACCTAACAAAGTCAGAGCCAATATAAAAATATTATTTCATTCGTTTCAAGTAGGTAATATTGCATCGAAACCGCTCGCCAATAAGAGCAAAGTAAACAAAAATAATATTGGAAATGTTCGCTGCAAATGTCAGAAGGAGGTCGGTAAAGCTTCCGCTGTTGAATGCATGTGGGTCGGCAGCTTCGATTAATGTCGCTCATTGTCCGGTCCAATGATATTTTACTTTATTTTTAACTAGCTCTCGCCCGCGACTTTGTCTACGTGGACCCGAGATAAAAACTATCCTGTATTTCCAGGTTATAAACTATCTTCGTGCAAATGTTCATACAATTCAGTTTAAACGTTTAAGCGTGATTGAGTAACAAACATCCAAACATCTAAACATTCGAACTTTCGTATTTATAATATTATACTAGTTTCCACCCGCGACTTCGTCTGCGTAAACCCGGGATGAAAACTATCCTATATTTTAATCCAGGCTGTAAACTATCTTCGTGCGAAATTTCATCTAAATCGGTTCCGCCGTTTAAGCGTGATAGAGTAACAAACATCCAGACATCCAAACATCCAAACTTTCACATTTATAGTAGGTATAGGATTTATAATAGTATAGGATTAGTAGGATAGTAGGAATAACTTTTTCACCTCACTTGCTCGGAAAGGCCTTTTTGTATGTTTGATAATATGATATCTAATGAGAAAATCGCTTTTTATCCACATGTGAAGAAAGTAGACGTAGAACGTTAAAAGTACTATGACGTAGAACATTAAATGTTTACTTTTGGTTTTTTGTATATTTTATGTGACATATTTTTTTTTACTTTTTTCTTCTTTTGAAACCTTTTTGAAACTTTTTTAACACTTTTTTTTTACTTTTTTTTAACCTTTTTTAACTTTTTTAAAAATTTATTTCTTTTTGAATGAATGAATATATTTTATTTCAGGTCTTCACCGACCCATATAAGAGGACATTTTAATTATAAGGTTAGATTACAAATCTTACATACAATTTAACATACAACATAAACTGACATACACAGAACACAGAACATACACTTACTTACTATATTGCAAGGTAGATTTGACCTGCCCAATCCAATACAGAAGTATTGGACAGTCAAACCTACCAGCCATCATTTTCAGGATGCTGTTGGTACTTTTCCTCACTCGAGCCATCAGGGATGAAATTTTTTTAAACTTTTTTTTTACTTTAAAAAAAAAAACTTTTTTTTTAACATTTGAAATTTTTTTTTAACTTTTTTTTACCCTTCTTATTTTCCTCGCTGTAGTGAGGTGAAAAGATTTGTGTTATACACGGATGAAAAGTAATTTTACGTCTCGTGTCTTGAAACACTCGCTACGCTCGTGATCCTATTTGTGGACCACTCGCTTCGCTCGTGGTCATTCATAGAATCCTTCCGCTAGCTCGTGTTTCAAATGAACACTCGCAGGTAAAATACAACTTTCCCCCCTTGTACCTAATATACAATAACAAATAACTATTGCCTGTGACTTCGTTCGCGTTGACTAGTTTTTGTTGGACTTTTACTGTGATAATAAGTAGGTATTCTATATATGTTATCCAGGCTATACTCTACTGGTACTTAATAAAACTCATAATATTCTTACTTATATAATACTCTTACTTAATAAAACTCATCTTAATTCGTTCAGCCGTTTTTACGTGATTTAGTAACAAACATCCGAACATATTAGTAGGATGTAATAATTTACTTTAAAACAAAGTTTAGACCGACTTCAATTCAGTACTTCGCGAAGGTACATAGGTACATGAAAATTTCCATATTTCCTTTTCAATTTACCACATGCACTGCTTTCCGAGAGCAAATGCGTTGATTATTACAGAAAAAACCCAAGTCGCTATCTGTAGGCTGATAATATTTGAGGAGTTCCGTCGATTCCTAAAGGATCTGAGAATTACCACTTCATGAGTTGCGACTTCAACGGAATCATTCAGAATCTTTGACGAACTTTACATCTTTGACGAGTTCTATAAGTCATCTGTGGTCTTCAGTATCAGTTCCACTTGACCAAATTTGCAATTTCCGAAGGTAAATACACGAATTATAATAGAAAATACCGAAATCACTACATGCGTGCCTATAAATTTTGAGGGTTGCCCTCAATTTCCCTGAGATCCCATCATCAGATCCTGATTTGGTGACAATGGGACCACCTCAAAAGTATACTCTTTCGAATAAAAAAATAATTTTGGAAATTGGTCTACAATTGACGGAGAAATCGGCGAGCATACGCAAAAAATAAAACATACAGTGGAACATAATAGTTGTTTATGATACAAGTGCGGAAAGTAGGTAATTCCCAACGAGTGGCGATGACCAAAAACACGACCGCCATGGAGTGTTTTTGATCGACACGAGTTGAGAATTACTTATCCGTACGTGTACCATACGACATTTTACAATGCATCATGCGACGAAATAAAAAAAATATGCATAAAAGGTGAAATTTGAATTGTCACGAACTCATGAAATCTAATTCGCATAGTGTGCGGGAATATTGTACTGAAATCCATTCCGCACGGGCAGGCCCTGTCCCTGCGCTGCCGTGCTGGCATCGTCCACTTCCCGTGTTTATGTTGAACCATATAAAGGAGCACATTCAGAGCTAGTGCATTGTAAATGTAATAGTTTAAAGTTTCTTTTCATTCGTTTTAGAGTTTAAACTTTATACCTTGTTCTGACCCTGCACATGTCGTCACGTCAACTCGTTTATAAAAGCTAAAAAACCAATTAAAGTATTAAATTGGCAAACGTTTGTCGCACGAGCGAGCCAACAAACACTACAAATATCGGCGCCAACATTCCAATGCCCTCAGGAATGTGCAGATATTCTCACGTAGCTGCTATGAATGGAATTATAAATGTAGGATGGGATTTCTAGGATGGACTTTTGAATGCAGAAAGCAGACAGTTGCGTTTGTCGCTCTAGATAGCACTAAACAAGCTTGGAAGGCACAATAAGGTGCAACTAGTTTGGATACCAGGGCACAAGGGCTTCATCGGCAACGAAAGAGCAGATGAGCTTGCAAGAGGGGGCTCTACAAATCACTTTGTAGGTCCGGAACCATTTGTGGGACTCTCGCAGGGGACCATAATATCGGCCTTTAAAGCCTACGCCAAAACCAAACACCAACACGAGTGGAGGAATGAGGCTGGTTTAAGGCACTCTAAGCTCTTCATAGAAGGAGTGGACTCGGGCTGGACCGGAAAACTCTGGAAATCCAGTAGGAAGCAACTCAGAATTATATCTGGGGTGTTCACAGGTCATTTCGGGGTCAAGGATCTCTTGGCCAAGATGGGACTATCGGATAGTTTAGACTGTAGAATGTGTGGTGAGGAGGATGAGACTATGGAACACTTATTGTGTGAATGTCATGCCCTTGCCAGACAAAGAATGAACTACTTTGGTAACGGTTACCCGCAACCAAAGGAATTCAAGGTGCTCCCGACGAACTGCATCATCGGCTTTGTGGAAATGATGGAGCAAGCCTGGGAGCAGGTATAAAGGAGAGGGCAAATGCACAAAAGATCCCACTGGGTCGAAGTGCATCCGAAAGGGCCCTCACCTAGATAAGATAAGATAAGATAAGATAATCGGGTGTCGGTGTCTCTGTTCACACTAGTCGGCTGTCGGGACGATTTTTAATCGGGTGTCGGCGCCTCTGTTGACACTAGTCGGCTGTCGGGAATGTTAGTGTACTCGTAGTTAGGTAGGCTGTTAGGCTGTAAGGGTTTCGATTTCGGGATTTCTGAGTATGTGAAAAAAAATTACCAAAATTGTACCGAATTAGTACTTACTTGAAAAAAAATGTACTTCAATAGTTTCGAGAGTACAATTATTTTAAATTGGGGTTGCTGGGGAGCATCTCTCCAGCAACCCCAATCTTAAAAAGAAGGAATTTCGCGTAGAATTATGTTTTTGGGTAAAATAAGGCCCAAAAAAAATTGTACCTACTCTCGTTTTTCATAATGAAATACTATTGTGTGGAATTCAGATTGTGCAGAATTGCGAACAGGAAGAATCGATATTGGCATGAACATCGAATAATCCAACTCATGTTACTAAATACCCGACTATTAACCCTGACATCTCAGTGATAGATGACATCCAGGCATAACGAAATTTTACCTTACCCCTCAAAATAGCCAATACAGTTTGCAATAGGATAAAGCCTTTTTCTGAGCAAAACTTTCGATCCAGATACCTACGCAGCTTTCAGGCAAAACTCGTAATACTTACATACAAATTTTAAGCATTAATTTTTGACGTCTATGTGTCTGTCTGTGTGTGTGTCTGTCTGTGGCATCGTGGCTCCTAAACAAATGGACCGATTTGAATGCGGTTTTTTTTATCCGAAAGCTGACGTGATCGAGGTGGTTCATAGCTACGTTTCAACAAATTCGGTTCAGCCGTTTTTGAGATATTGACCTTTGAAATGAAAATGTCGGGGGTTTTTAAACTCTTCTAAGTAGTAGTTATGTTATTATGAAAACGATAGGGCAGCTGCCACCTGCCCTGCGCCATGCAAGACTCTTAGTAGGGCAGATTGCTAGAGGGCGAATATTCAGCGTTTTAAGGCGTTTTTTTTCGTCATTGTCGTATCCAGGAAATACTACTAAAAGAGACGAATATCAGTGTCCATTTTTGATGAAGACGTAAGCCAATACTGGTGCCGAGTCTTTCTTGATTTAAGTTTCCGCGGTATGTTTTACCTCTGCTGAAATAATCTTGAGCCAACAATGACTTTAGAACCGAGCGGTTCAAACGCTCGGAGATTGGCCCTGGAACAAATGGTCGTAAATGCGGACACGCTGTGAAAAAGCACCATTTTTTTAAGTAACTGTTAGGTTCATAGCTTTAAGTTTTTGATAGGTACCAACTCCTCAGTCGGCCATCTTAAATTTTATGGCAGCCTAAGTACAATTTGGCGGCCTTAAAACAAGTACCTACTTACCTGAAAAAGAAGCGGGTTGTGTCGGAGATACAACCGTTAATTAAGTTTAAGTGGATACTTCTTTGTTGGTTGTACCCGTAAAATATATAGATATCTGAATTGATTCACTAAAATCTGTATATACAGATAAATCTGGATATATGGCAACATTGACTGACGTAGCTCATTTGACTCGCGATACATTGAAAATGGCGGTCATTTCAGCATTATTTTCATGTCCGCCACATAAACTAAATAACATTTTGTGATAAACAACTAATGACAAATAAAGAAGGATTAAAATATGTAACAAACAATTATTTGAGATCAGATTAGGCTTCTCTACAAAAAGTTATTCCGGAAGTCACGTGATACATTTTGAACTGTACCCCTATACAAGAACGCGAGCAAAGAAATATCCACTTCAAAAAGATTTGGTGCTTTTGTCCAGCATGTCCACATTATCACCTGAAACTGCCCACTATCTAGGATTTTAGAGAGGCCACACTATACAGGGTGTCCAGTAAATAATGGATTAACCTTCTATCCACCGACAGGGCGCCTCAAGCTAGTCCAGAAAATGGGTATAGGTTTAGTAAAAGATCCGTGGTTTTCAAGATAATCGAACTTTTCGAAGAGCGGATTTTACCAAAACAAGGTTTTAAAAGTGAACATAGCAACATGTTTATTTATAAAGATGTAAATGGCATGTTTTATACCATTGACTGACTGGTTGACTGTTGACGATAGTTTTATGCATATTCAATAGTAGATTGTACAACAAGTGCATAAAACGCACTCGACTTTATATCTATCCTCGCTCGCAAGCTCGCTCGGATGGATAAACGTCTCGAGTAAAATGGGTTTTATGGACGAGTTGTACACTCTACTTTTCACTTCGATTGCGAGGAAATGAAACAGCAACACGTAAATATAGTAATTGGTCTTAGAATACGAACGAAACGAAATAAAATAAAGAGGTTGTTGTATGAAGTTAAAGATGTTCGTGTGGCTGTTGCAGCGATTGCCTTGGTCTTCGACGAAGATTTTACTTTATGCTCTAGAGCATAAAAAGCGACTTTATGTCGCCTACGCACGACATAAAGACGAACTTTTAGAGCATGAGAAGTGAAAAAATGTTTGCTTACCTGTCTGCCCCTTTCCCAGAGTCTTCTCCAGCCGGAAGGGCCCCACATATTGGTAGGCCTCCGTCGTGGCCCCAGACTCCATCCTTGCTCACGTCCGGTCAGAGACAACCATTCTCTATGGCACTAATTTTGGCGGGAATATAGTCTGTGGTTCACTTTTTAATCTGGTCATAACTGTTTTCTGGAATTGTAGTTTAGTATATTACCTTCTTAGATTTTCCAAAGGTATTCAGTTTTTTTTCGCAAACTTAGCAAAACCATCCTATCTCTTATGAAGTAGGTACAGAGACGAGGAACAAATAATATTAAGGTGGTTCGATTGCCATACAAAGCGTTATTTGACATTCGCAGGCTAACGGCGTGATATTTTAAGAAACTTATGTAACAAACTTTCATCAATTGGCTACCCATTTGCGCCAAATTCCCCTTTTCTTAGAATAAACTTGTATAAACTAGATTAATTTGAGAAAAATAGTTTTCCCAAAATATCACGTGACAAACCAATTTCTCAAATTAATCTAGTTTGTACAAGTTTATTATTCTAGGAAAGGGGGAATTTGGCGCAAATTGAAAGTTTGTTACATAAGTTTCTTAAAATATCACGCCGTTAGCCTACGAATGTCAAATAACGTTTTGTATGGCAATCGAACCACCTTAACACGTTTAAAATTGATCATTCACGTGATGCTGAACTTTGACACACGTCAAAACGATTTTTCTTACTTAGAGTTTGACGTAGGTATGACAGTAATTCGGCAAATTACTTTTACGTCATACCTGGCCATAAAGTAGGAATTACCGCACGCTATGCGTGCGGAAAACCCCACTTCCTGGCCAGATAGAGACGTAAAATGTTGTATTTACCACGGGCGGTAATAAAGAAAGCCTCAGAGCGCATATTTATCGCCTTCGGCTCGGGCGTCAAATACCTGCGATCTGAGACATTCTTAATTTAACCGCCCTAGGTAAGTAATGTACTATTGTCACATTCTTAGAGTCCATTATATCATGTTATGAAATTGTGAAAATCTAAGTATCGGTATCTAAGTCAGATTTAGGAACACCAGTGCCTTAATACCTAGTTACTATTACTTATTTATTCATGAATTCGACAAAAACATTATGATTCGACTTTTACAATAGCCCTATAACCCTCCATTGAACTACTTTATAACGTTTTATTTTTTTTATTTTAAAACACATATTTTAGGCAATCAATTTATACCTAAACGTTCAATTAAAATCTTCACGTTAATTTCAGAATCGTTTAGCAATTTATGTATGTTTATCGTCGTCTAGTACCCATAGTTAGATTTGTGTAAGATTGCCAAATGGTACCGAAAATAGTAGTTTATGTGACTGTACATAATGAAGGGCATTAAACACGAGTGTGGGTTTATGAAACGAGCCGAAGGCGAGTTTCATAATAACATCACACGAGTGTCTTAATGCCTAATTATGTACAGTTATATACACTATTTTATCTATCCACATATCATAAGCCTCCATGATGCATTCAGGAGCCGCATATTATGACCGGCATCGCGGCGTCGTTTTCTGGCAGCTGTCATAGTTTTTTTTTAATTCAGAGACAAACTAGAGTCGGATCCAACTGTCATATCGTTCGATATCTTACTTACGTGCGGACATTTCGAACTACGTCATCTCGACTGATATTAGAATAGAGGTTAAATCAAATTTCTTTGTTTTTCAGAGACGTTCGAAATTTGAACGAAATAATATTATCGAAATCGATGTTATTATTTAGTAATAATAACATTTCCACAGATAAGAAATTATGTTCTAACAAAACAGTTTATTTTTATGGTGGTCATAATGTGCGGTTCTTGAACGCATCATGGAGGGTTTATGATATTTGGATAGATAAAAATATTTACTTCAAACTCAATAACTTCAATTTACTTGGCTTTTAAGTATGAGAGATATGATTTTAAATTTTAGTTTCCTTTTTTAATTTAAAAAAAAATTTCTCGACTGAGAGGCCTGCTTGTTTTTTTAGAGGAGCTGGGGTGGTTAAGTAGGTTTGCTTGATGGAGTGTTAGTAGCGCTACCTCCCCTTTTTCTCGCATAATGGGCACGCTGGAGATAAAATCTTCCGAAAATGCCTAGTATAACTAACTAGGCCTGCTAGCTTCTGAATCTTATAGGTATACGAAAACCCTGAAAATCGTTTTTACACAGCAATTTTCATCGAACTTGACGACTAAGTAAGGAGCTTGGCATTCCGTAGACTACTTGGCTACCGTCCAATACACTACCGGGTATGTAGGGATGTAGGCTCCATGTTAAGACGTTAAGTATGTCTGTTAATACGAAGGCTAAGTAGGTGTTGCCAGGCAGATAATGGAGGTCAGTTTGTTTTAGCAACTTTTTATCTACACCTTTTGGACAGTTTTTTCAAGACTTTCGTGTAGCTTTCAACCTTGACGCTGGCCTAATTGTCCCACTGGACAGGAGCCATAAAAAACTAAAATCGATCGATCGAACTTTTTAAGTGCCGAGTAGATTAAGTTAAGATACGATACAGAAACAGGTCCAAAATGTGTCATAGACTATGCCTAATTGCCCATTGTCAGTGATCAGTACAAGTGTAGTTGTACTGATCAATGACTTATAATAGTTATAATATTCCCCCATATAAAACATTAAATAATCTCAACCATACTCTCCCCGTCTGTCTGTCTGTGTCTATGTGCGTAACCCAAGTTAGGTATGCGTTTGATATCAGATACCTAATAAAGGAATGCGGAAATTTATTTAGATATTTTTGACAATAGCTCTTCTTGAGATGGAAGCAGTCTGAAGTTGAATATTATTCAACTAACGGTATTGGTATATGTATGTACTATAACACTATAAAGATCCGGTTCGAAGGACCAAGTCACGTTAGGGACGTAACCAAAGCTAGGACATCAAATATACTATACAACATACAAGGTGTTCATCGTATTGATATTAAACTATCTTAAATTTGGCTACATTGTTTAATTCTGGATTTGTAATAACTAATAGCATTGTGATTCCAATATAATATATTGCAGCTAAATGTTGTTTAATAACGTGAGTGCAAAATGAAGTATATATGGTAGTATATATCATATATATGGCTATCTGATTGCATTAACACTGATCCTTAGTTTTTTTTGACCAACTTATCCTGATTTTGATAACGAAAACACATCTTATACTCCAGGAAAAATACGATACTGAAAAACATTAATTTTAAATGACTGTTTTACACGGGTCTAACGCGATATTTATCCACCTTTAAGTTAAGCCCGTGTAATTTAAATATGTGTACAAAGCGCGAGAGTTTAAAGTGTTAACATTAATTTACTAAGATATATTTAATTTTCTAATATATTATAGCATTCAAGAGTCCTAAAAACTTTCCACGCGACAGTAAATATTGTATATAGATTTAAATGAAGCATTCATTGTCTTTTTTTGTATAATGTATCGTGAATATTACAGGGCAAATATAAGTATTAAACAAAATAGAGATTAAAACATTTATTAATATTTTTCTGACATTTCAGGAGCAAATCAAGTTATTATTTTTTTAATGCTTTATTGGCGCAAATGTTTTGTTGGATTTTGTCTCTAAGTAATTATTTAAATGAGGATATATCAGTTACACAGATAAAAATGCTATCATCAATGATTACCAAATTTGTATTTTTTCCATAACTACTAGTTGTCAATAAAATGACTGGACTATTAACGCTTTCAATGCTACGAGTTGTTCTGTTTGTAGTATTGAGTTGATGCATGTCATATTTTATGAAAACATGTTGGGCAAAAGATCGCAAAATCAAAGACCAGGTAATTTAGTTACTACTTATTTATATATATAAAGTAGCATAAAAGTAAGAACAAGATATGCTTCAAATATATTCAATAGGTTTCAACTTTACTTGTCATAGCCCTGCATAGGTGACAGGTGCTTGGATTAAAAAGATCAACCAAGACCTGACCAAGATTTTATTGGTTTATGGAATTGCATGCTCAGTTGCACTAATAGGTATTTTATAAATACAATTGTACATATATGATTAAATTAGAAACTGTATAGGATATAATGATTTAACTTAATTTTATAAATAGGTAATTTTAATTGGATATTATTGCAAGACGCAAAACCACACGTAGTTTGGTTACAAGTTAAAAATAGAACCACCTACGACTAGTTTACTTATCGATCGAATTATTACTGTCTCATAGTTTTAAGGTGATAAAATAATATTTCAAAATAGCAAAACAGGAATCTTATTTTGATTAAATGGAATAAATATGGCGTCTATAAAACTATGTTAAATGTGATTAAGAGTTTAGAATTAGCTGACCGTCGAATTTATTAGAAACAAATGAAAATACCTAATAGGAATTCTATTAATGATTTGATTTTTGAATAATATTTTTGGTTCTATTTTATATCAAGGCACTGGAGTTTCTGGTAGTCTGACTAGCTTTTTTAAGTTAATCATTTAGACACTTCGTTGCACTTACTATAAATAAATTACACTATATATATATACGTATATGTACACACTGTAATAACACTGTCCGCATTCACGGGACGTCACGGGAAAATCAATATCTGTTTTCACTTAAGTCCGTTTTAAAAACTAATTTAACAACACCCGCGCACTTAACGACGCGACAGTCCGTCATAGACATTTCAGTTGTTTTTTTTGTTAAAAAACTTATGTGTGTTACATAATAATTGTGAATTTTGTGTGTTTTCGGTGCGGCAGTGAGCGCGCGGGCCGGGAGCGCTCGGGGGCCTTCGGGGGCGATCGGGCGAGGGTGAAACGAATGAGTCATTAGCCTCGTAGGGGTGGGTTTGCGTTTCGTTTCACACATTTTGTTTGTATTTAATACGGACGGGCGGAATACTTTTTTTTATAATGATTTAACCTTTCGTATGTGGTAGGTAAAAAAAAAACGTGAGTTCAAGCCTCGGTTGCACCGTATAGAGCAAATAAAATTGTTCGCAAAAGACGAAAGGTTAATAATGCGCATAAATATAGAAAATTGCTATTAGTTTATATTGTAGCTTATAAAATGAAATAAAACATCATACATTCGATATATATTTCCTAAAAAATATTTTAGTAGGTTGCACTTCATTTATTAAATTAATTGCTTGTATTCTTAACCCCCGTCTCAAAATGAGGGGTGTAACCAGGGAGCGAAACTTTGGTGCCGATGACAGACGTATGACGTCAAGCTACATACAGAGTGTTTCTATTAGGGCTTGCGATCGTGTCCGGGTTTCGTGTAATCGTGTCGGGTACCCTGATCGTGTTACACGAACGCGGTTTTAAGCGACCGGTCCGAACGGATCCGTGTAGTGATAATTATTACTAGATGATAATTATTCATTTTAAATTCTAACATCTAAGGTACAAGTGCTCGACGCGGTTGGCGGTGGCGGCGCGGCGCACACGTTTAGTAGAGAATACTAGTGCTCGACGCAGTACTAGTACTCGTCATCCATACTTTCAATTGCGATAAATAAGATAAATCTAGTTGCGATCAAAGTTACGGTAATCTTATCTTATTTATCGCAATTGAAAGTATGGATGACGAGTACTAGTACTGCGTCGAGTACTTGAACTTCTACCGTAGATGTTTGAATTTAAAATGAATAAGTATCATCTAGTAATAATTATCATTACACGGATCCGTTCAGACCGGTCGCTTAAAACCGCGTTCGTGTAACACGATACCCGACACGATTACACGAAACCCGGACACGATCGCAAGCCCTAATAGAAACACTCTGTATGTAGCTTGACGTCATACGTCTGTCATCGGCACCAAAATTTCGCTCCCTGGTTATAACACCCCTCATTTTGCATTTTGACGTGTCTGTCTGATTGTCTGTCTGTGGCATCGTAGCGCCTAGACGAATGGATCGGTTTTTTTTATCCGAAAGCTTACGTGATCGAAATGGTTCTTAGCTACGTTTCATCAAAATCGGTTCAGCCGTTTTTGAGATAATGAACTTTGAAATTAAAATATCGGGGATTTTTCATCTTTTGTAAGTTGTTAGTTATTAAATGTAATAACTTTTCGTCGTGTCAAATGCAGTTCATTAGCTTTTATGCTGTCAAATAGGGTCGTGTCGATATCGCATCGGTACACTGTTTACCTACTTTTGGATAAAATGTACCTTTTTAAATATATGTAGGTATTATTAACTAGTGCCCTGTGAGCTGTAGAACTCGCAAACCTGTCTTCTTTTAATGCTTTTTTTTATTTTGAAATAGTAGATCGTTAAAATGTCGTTATTATTACTTAATTACTGAACCTGCTCACAAAATATCTACGCAGCATGTCTTTTTCTTACATACTTCTCTGTCAGTCGTCATCTTATCACTGCAATTAAACTAAAATTTAACCAATAAATACTCCTTGCCTGTTTATTTATTTATTTATTTATTCAGGCAAGGTAACAAAATGTAAATTATTATACACATAATTAGCATAGTTCTAAGAAAATAATATTAAATTTACATTTCTATAACAACCAAGCACAAAATACTAGCTACTAAAATAACAAATCGAGATGAGGTAATTGAGCAAGAGTCTAACTTATTGTAATTAACTTAAACTAACTTAAGTATTTGAGATTATACAGTAGGTACATTAATGAGATCGTGTAATAAAAATAAACATATCTAACTATGGGACAATTTTGCAACGCAAGTCTTAAATTTATTGAAACTTAAATGGAATATTAACTTGCATTCGTTGAATGTTAAAATAAACTAGTAACACTACATGATGTCCTGTTTTTTTGCTGAAAAGTTGACATCAAAACTTGTTGTCGTAGGTAGTTCGTTTTAAAAAAGATTATTTTTTTACGTATTTGGCCATTCTTCTATCTTCGGGGCAGATTTATTTAAACATTTAATTGTACTTTAATACACAGCAGCGGCAGCGGTAACAGTATCCTGAGGACGCTGGCTGCGAGGCTGGATGCTCCATTACCTAGGCACTGGAACACCCTACATTGTGCAGGACCCTATGCTAGGGGATGGAGCATCTAACTCCATTAGGATTATAGGATTAAATTAATTTGTAATACTAACCTTAGTCATAATTCGTGATTGTATACTAACAACTTATGGACATTACCTAGTCCGAAACAAATAAAGAATTGAATTATGAAATTTAAAATCCAATAATAAGCACCTTATACTTATTTGTCTGATTTCTTCAGTTAGTACTCGTAAATTTCTTGTGTTTATTTGTTTTGTAGGTATTTGGTTCATACTGCGCGTATGATTAAATAGGTATCTTTTTCGTTCAAAAACCTTCCTTAATTATAATAAAAATACCGTAATGTCTACGTATAGAGTCATTTATTCTGAAAGTGGCATTAGCAAGTCTATTTTTATGCAAATGATGATACCCATTGAACTTATAATTAACGTTCTGAAGTTTTATTAATTAGTTCAACTTTGATCTCAGCTGCTGTTAACATTTTATTTAATATAAAACTTCTGGAGTCTGGATTTGTCCGCTTCATTTATTTTATTACACTTTAAATTGGTTGCATGGTCATGTCTTAAAAACTTGTGGCTCTGTTAAGTATCTGCTAGACGGTCGCCAACACGCCTCACAACTAGGGTTACCAGATACAAATTTCAAAAGGCCTGACAAAATTCCTGATTTTCGGCCAAAATTCCTGACACTTAGAGGTTCTTGACATTTATTTATTGATTTTTTGAAATTGTTTAATTTGTCAATGTTGATTGATTTATATTTATATCGTAAAAAGATAATAACGATTATCTATAAGTTACAATTTATGAAACTCCAAAGTACTTGTAGCTTTACCTTTTTTGTAATAGTGATTAAAAAAAAAAACAGTGTATACAATTTAATTTTTATATTTACCTTTTCCGGCCGCATTCCTAACATATATATGGAGTCACAAGTGTCCATAGGCTACGGTACCTGCTAAACATCAGACAGGCCGTAAGCTTGTTTGCCACCGTCGTTGTATAAAAAAAAAGCGGCCAAGTGCGAGTCGGACTCGCACATGAAGGGTTCCGTTAAATAAATTGCAGTTTACGATTTATGACGTATTAAAAAAAAACTACTTACCAGATCTCGTTCAAACTAATTTTCGGTGGAAGTTTGCATGGTAATGTACATCATATATTTTTTTTAGTTTTATCATTCTCTTATTTTAGAAGTTACAAGGGGGGGACACACATTTTATCACTTTGGAAGTGTCTCTCGCGCAAACTATTCAGTTTAGAAAAAAAATATGTTAGAAATCTCAATATCATTTTTGAAGACCTATCCAATGATACCCCACACGTATGGGTTTGATGAAAAAAAAATTTTTGAGTTTCAGTTTTGTGTATGGGAACCCCTAAAACTTTATGTTTTTTTTCGATTTTTGTGTAAAAATCTTAATGCGGTTTACAAAATACATCTACATACCAAGTTTCAACAGTATAGCTCTTATGGTTTCGGAAAAAATGGCTGTGACATACGGACATGACGAATCTATAAGGGTTCCGTTCTTTGCCATTTGGCTACGGAACCCTAAAAATGTCTAAAATTCCTGACATCTGGTTACCCTACTCACAACTGTCTACACGGTCGGTGCGGACCAAGGTCGCTCGGTCGGAGGTCGGAGGGGCGTGTTGGCGACCGTCTAGCAGAGGTAGCTGTAGAACTCGCATGCACGTCTTTAAAAACCGGTCAAGTGCGAGTTGGACTCGCGCACGAAGGGTTCCGTACTATTATCTATAAAAACGGCAAAAAAATCGCGTTTGATGTATGGGAGCCCCCCTTAAAAAAATATTTTATTTGTTTTTAGTATTTGTTGTTATAGCGGCAACAGAAATACATAATCTGTGAAAATTTCAACTCTCTAGCTATCACGGTTCTTGAGATACAGCCTGGTGACAGACAGACGGACGGACGGACGCACGGACGGACGGACGGACAGCGGAGTCTTAGTAATAGGGTCCCGTTTTACTCTTTGGGCTGATAATATTTGAGGAGTTCCGTCGATTCCTAAAGGATCTGAGAATTACCACTTCATGAGTTGTTTCTTCAACGGAATCATGTCAGAATCTTTGACTAACTTTACATCTTTGAGGAGTTTCATATAAGTCATCTGTGGTCTTCAGTATCAGTTCCACTTCACCAAAATTACGATTTCCGAACGTAAATACACGATTTACAATAGAAAATACTGAAATCACTACATGCGTGCCTATAAAAATTGAGGGTTGCCCTCAATTTCCCTGGCATCCCATCATCAGATCCTGATTTTGTGACAATGGGACCACCTCGGAAGTATACTCTTTCGAATAAAAAAATAAATTTTGGAAATCCACAATTGTCGGAGAAATCGGCGAACATACATCATCATCACCAACATCATATCAGCCGAAAGACGTCCACTGCTGGACATGGCCTCCCCCAAAGAGTGCCACAATGGCCGGTCCTGCGCCACCCGCATCCAGCGGACTCCCGCGACCTTTACCAGGTCATCATTCCACCTTGTGGGGCCCACCCACGCCGCGCCTTCCGGTACGTGGTCGCCACTCGAGAACCTTTCCGCCCCAACGGCCATCGGTTCTACGTGCAACATACATAAAAAAAAATACATACATACAGTGGAACATATATCCTCCTCCTTTTTTGAAGTCGGTTAAAAACTGCATTTAATTATAAAAAAACAAAAAAGTACTGAATTAATTTTGGAGCCGGACGTGTGAGTGGTTAGTGATAAGTACCTCTAAAAATTAATGAGGCCTTGATCCCTTTCCTATAATATGTTTTTTTTATTTTTTTTAAGGTTGTAGACCCCTGGCTTGTTGCCCAACTTTATTGACGTTTTTTTTTCAACAGTTATATTTTTGTACTCGCCTTGTTTGTGTCTTCTGTAGAAAGAAATACAGGTATTGTACTTATATCATTATTTTATAACCCCCGACGCAAAAGGGGTGTTATAAGTTTGACGTGTCTGTCTGTCTGTATGTGGCATCGTAGCGCCTAAACGAATGAACCCATTTGAATGCCTTTTTTTATCCGAAAGCTAACGTGATCGAGATGGTTCTTATCTTAGCTACGTTTCATCAAGGTTCAGCCGTTTTTGAGATATTGAACTTTGAAATGAAAACTTTTCTAAGTAATAGTTATAACACTTATAACGTATGGTAAAACGAGGACAGGAAATTGTAGGTAAAAAAGAAGAATGACCCAGGAACCAACTCCTCAGACGGCCATCTTTAATTTTATGGCGGCCATTTTGAATTATAGGTATATTATTATTTATTAATATATCTAGTTCTAAATCACTTAGAATCACAAACTTGGTGTCTAAATGTACATATTTGGGGTCAAGGAATTCAACTAGATATTTTTAGGGTTCCGTACTCAAAGAGTAAAACGGGACCCTATTATTAAGACTTCCCTGTCCGTCCGTCCGTCCGTCGGTCCGTCTATCCGTCTACCAGGCTGTATCTCAAGAACCGTGATAGCTAGAGAGTTGAAATTTTCGCAGATTATGTATTTCTATTGCCGCTATAACAACAAATACTAAAAACAAAATAAAATATTTTTTTAAGGGGGGCGCCCATACAACAAACGTGATTTTTTTGCCGTTTTTATAGATAATGGTACGGAACCCTTCGTGCGCGAGTCCAACTCGTACTTGGCCGGTTTTTTTTTTTTAGAGTTACCAAAGGATACCAAACGGAACCCTGGTTACTAAGCCTCCGCTGTCCGTCCGGCTGTCTGCGAGTCAGCAATAGCTAGACTGATAAAAAAACACAGAATTTGTATTTTTATAGTTGATCTAACATACATTCTTAAAAATAAAAAAAATAAAAAAAATTAAACAGTGCTCTCATACATGAGCCCCAATTTTATGTCGCTTTCATGCCCGCCCATAACAATCGATCTATCTCTAGAACTGTAATACGTATAGGTACATTTGAAATTTACTCAGATTATGTATTAGTCCCAGGGCGACCGAGCTCCGCTCGGATGAAAATGGAGAAAATACGAATAAAACGATTTTTTCCGGACATGAGACCAATCTAGATCGATTTCTCGCCCCCGTAACCACCTTATATTCCAAATTTCATCGAAATCGTTAGAGCCATTTCCGAGAACGTGATTGCAAAATATATATATATACATACATACATACATTTGACGACCACTTTAGCCTAGTTGGTAGTGACCCTGCCTACGAAGCAAGAGGTCCTGGGTTCGAATCCCGGTAAGGGCATTTATTTGTGTGATGAGCACGAATATTTGTTCCTGAGTCATGGATGTTTTCTATGTATTTAAGTATTTATTTCTCTATATAAGTATCTATATCGTCGTCTAGTACCCATAGTACAAGCTTTGCTTAGTTTGGGACTAGGTTGATTTGTGTAAGATTGTCCGCAAATATTTATTTTTATTTTATACATATATATATACAAATATTGCTCGTTTAATAGTACCTATAGGAATAGGACTAATGGCCTCTATACTATCAAATAATAAAAATATAATAAAGTTAATAATTGGTTATTTAACATAACTTTAATCAACTTACATTATCGCGTATTATTAACCGACATCAAAAAAGGAGGAGGTTAATATGTTCCACTATGTAACTATGTTTTTTTTTTCCAAAATAATTTTTTTATTCGGAAAAGTATACCTATTACTACTGAGGTGGTCCCATTATCACCAAGTCAGGATCTGATGATGGAATCCCAGGAAAATAGACGGAACCCTCAAATTTTATAGGCACCCGAGTAGCGAGTAGTGATTTCGGTATTTTCTATTATAACTCGTGTATTCGCCCTTGGAAATCGCAATTTTGGTGAAGTGGAATTGATACTGAAGACCACAGATGAATTATGCAACTCCTCAAAGATGTATAGTAGGTATTATCAAAGATTCTGATATGATTCCGTTGAAGTAGCAACTATAATAAAGTGTTAATTCTAAGATCCTTGAAGAATCGATGGAACAATTTGGTTTTTTTCTGTAACAATCAACGCATTTGCTCACGGAGAGCAGTTCATGTGTTAAATAGGAAAGGAAATGTGGCTTGGCGAAGTACTGAATTGAAGTCGGCATATACATTGTTTTTATAGTAATTATTTTATGCTTTTTAAATTATCTAGTTCAATATGGCGTTCAAGAACAGACTCTATGAAGACATCACACCTGAGCGTTTCAAGATGCTCCGCGATCGATTTGATCAGTTCATCGAGAACGTGGATAAAGATGAACCAGTTATTAAGGTACCTACCATTTTAGTCTAATAGGGGAGTTGGTGACACCAAATAAAATAATCAATAATGTTGAAATTTGTTGATTTTTTTTTTAAATATAGTTATAATATATGGCGAAGATGCGCTGTATTGGGAGTGAGGGAGCTGCTGTCTCTGTCTGCCAACACAGCGAGTTCTCAAGTGAATAAAAGGTCGGCAACGCGCTTGTGATTCTTCTGGAGTCACGCGTGTCCATAGGCTACGGTACTGGCTTAACATCAGGCAGGCCGTAAGCTTGTTTGCCACCGTCGTTGTATAAAAAAAGAAGCGGGTTGTGTCGGAGATACAACCGTTAATTAAGTTTAAGTGAATACTTCTTTGTTGGCTATGGAACCCTAATATATCTGAATTAATTCACTAAAATCTGTAGGTATAAGTACAGATATATCCTATTTTTATGTTCTTAGGATATATATATATATATGGCAACATTGACTGACGTAGCTCATTTGACTCGCGATACATGGAAAATGGCGGTCATAATGTCAGCATTATTTTCATGTCCGCCACATAAACTAAATAACATTTTGTGATTAGTGACTAATGGCAAATAATGAAGGATTAAAATATGTAACAAACAATTATTTGAGATCAGATTAGGCTACTCTACAAAAAGTTATTCCGGAAGTCACGTGATACATTTTGAACTGTACTCCTATACAAGAACGCGAGCAAAGAAGTATCCACTTCAAAAAATGTTTGAATACTTTGAACACTTAAAACTAAACACTTAAATAAATTACTCTGTCCCTTTCTGCAAAACGCACAATGATTGTCATATACTATGTATGACGCTCAAAAAAAGGATTAAAAATATTGTCATATGGCGAAATAAGTAACACAAAACAATAAATAATCACAAAGTTATGTGTCCAAAGTTTTAAGAGGACTATACTCTTTCCCCTTTCCGCGAAACGCATGTACCATTACATAAAATGTTTTGTCATTTACTATGACACTTGATACCCGTGACGTCACGGGTATCAAGCGTTTTCTCTTCCTTTCAAGCAATATGAAAACTGTTGAATCTTCGTAATTTTTTTAAGGATATTTCAATTAGATTTTCGTCATAAAAGGCATAGTTTTTTTGCCTTGTAGGAGTAGGTAATAATAAAATTAGAGTCCCCAACCCTATTCGTACTGCCCTTGCCTACGAAGCTGATGGGTTCGATTAGTTTCCTCTTATCTCGTATCGCACCTTTTCCAAGCTTCAAGCGATTATCACTCCTAAGACACTTACTGTACCCTGTCGATATTAGTAACACGCACTCGCACGCACGCACGCACACACACCAAAACAAAAATAAAAATTGTTTGAGTTAATACAGACCTAACATATGTATTCTTTAAATATAATGTAAGTAACAGTAACCTAACCTAACAATAGCCTAACTTAACAGTAATCCAAATATTATTACTTTATCATATGTATTCTTTAAATATAATGTAAGTAACAGTAACCTAACCTAACAATAGCCTAACTTAACAGTAATCCAAATATTATTACTTTATTACTTTTTAATATATTTTATAAGTACTTAAGTCAGTTGTTCTTAACAACTTTCTGTTCATGTTTACGGGCAACCACTGGGGGCTGCAACACAGTGTAAACTAACGCAGTCTCCAAGGCTCCAGTTGTAACAAACTTATGTTTTTGAACAATAAAGATTTATTACTATTACTACTATATATTATTACTATTAGTATCATTTGAAACCGAAAGCCTAGCCTAGGGGGTTTTATTACCTTTTAAATGATACCAATATCGCCATGGTACAGCAAGTATCTTAGGAGCAATAATAGCCCGAAACGAATTCTAGGAAAGGTGCGATACTTTTGACGCCGAGTGTAGTAGAAGAAAAGACCTGCCACCCCTAAGGTGGTAGGCAACCCAACTCTGTCATCATCATGAACACAAGTTTTGCTCTTGTCGGTGGAGTAGGCGCCAGTACTCTCGGCTTTCGGCTAATTTCTTTAGGTCCCGGTAAGAATCCTGGGTTAAAATCCCAGTAAGGATAATAATTTGCGATGAGCAGGAGTAGTATTGAGTACCTATTTATTCCTTATGCTTTGCTTTAAGTGCTACCCCTGCATAGGTAAAACACTGAAGTAAAGCCCTGTTCAGACTCCTGATTGTTTCGTTCTGATACTTGTTGCTATTCCATAAATGTAGGCGCTTCCAGTAACATTTAATTATTTCAAAAGCCTACCTTTTTATACAAATCTCTGTAGAGTCGCTCGTCGTCAATAAATTGTTAAAAATTACCAATTTTGGGTTTTAATTAAATAAATTAAGGCTCCGTTATGTACATCGATACAATGCATGCAGAGGTGACGTGTTCGAATAGGCATTTTTGATGTTTGTGTTAGACAATTTGAATATGTATTTATACAATTTGTCTGAATGTATTAAGCCGGGGTTATATTAGAGCCACGCTGCGTGACGCAAGTGTCGCTACGCAATCGGTTACATACATTTTGTATGAACGTGGTTACATTAGTTCAGTCCCGCGTGTCGCCACGTTCAATACAAAGTACGCGTTGCGACACGCGGCGTGGCTCTTAACTGACTGGTAATTCTACCTATTCCTTGAAAGGGGTTATACTAGAGCTAATTTGCAACAATTTATGTCCAGTCAACCAGGGGTCGAAACTCGCTGGTTTCCGAGATATTCGAGTTTTTAGTTTGTATGAAAAAAAATCTCCTTGCAGCCTTAAGCTGGTGATTGTGACAAAAGTACTTCCATTTGGATGGTAAAAAAACATTTTTTCACAATCAGCACTTTAAGGCTGCAAGGCGATTTTTTTTCAAACAAACTAAAAACTCGAAAAATTAAAAAAAATAGTGTTTTGACCCCTGGTTGACTGGACATACATTGATGCAAATAACCCCTTTCAAGGAATAGGTTGAATTACCAGTCACCCTGTATAACCCCGGCTTAAGTTGTTAAGCCTCTGCTAGACGGTCGCCAACACGCCACTCCGACCGAGCGACCTTGGTCGGCACCGACCGCTGTAGTATGAAATTTTGCTCCAACGGTCGGTGCCGACCAAGGTCGCTCGGTCGGAGATCGGAGGGGCGTGTTGGCGACCGTCTAGCAGGGGCTTCAGTCTCTCAGAACGCAAGCCTTATTGGACTTACTGTGAACTCGTCCCAATTTGAGCCTCAATATTGATTTATTTATTAAAGGTCTATGAACCGCTCCGGAAGACTCAGTTGGACCAGTTGGCCGTGATTCGGGAGGTCAGCATGGTGTTACAGCACAAAAAGGACGAGGATATATTGAAGGCTAAGGTGAGATAGAAAGACAGATGATAGTTAATCTAAAGTCCTTATGAAAGCTGGACTTAATGGCTCGACGACGACACTTTACATTTTGAACCGCCTTTAATATCTAATTTACGCAAAATATACAACAGCGCCATCTAGGTTTAACTATCAAAATCACGGCATGACATATTTTTTTTCTTTCGTACCACTTTGGTATACAATAACGAAGCTACGGTAGCCTTATGGTTCAGGCATGCGGCTGTCAAGCGGCGGTCGTGGGTTCGAATCCCGGCTCGTACCAATGAGTTTTTCGCGGAACGTATGTAGGTACCTACTTACGAAATATTTACCGTTAGATTTTCGGTGAAGGGAATAGGTTATAGGTTGTATGCGGGCTGGGTGCTGGGGCTAGCCTAGCAGACCCTTTATGTTGCCGACGGCCTCCGGTAGTGACCCCGGTGTTCCGAGGTGTTTTGCCCTGTATTCCGTCACTCGGTGAAGGGAAACATCGCGAGGAAACCGAGCTATATAACCACGAAATTCGAAATTTGGGTATGTCTATCTCTATCGCATTTACATTTTACAATATTCGAGTGACATAGATGCAGATACACGAACTTCAAGTCTCGATTTTCGTGGTAGCGCAGCCGGTCTAATCCCAATAAGGTCTAAGTAGTTTTCCCTCTAGGTTGGAAGGTCAGATGGCAGTAGCTTTCGTAAAAGATTGTTGTTTGTCTCATTTCTATGAATAGTTCATTAAGTTGCAAACTATTAAATAGTTCGCGGCAAACAAATCTCGTTTTGATAACAGCGCCATCTAGTGACGAATAGCGTTACATTACAATCATTATTTTTTACAGCAAGCCGCTGAAGAAGCGTCGAAGGCACAAGAAGAAGCAGACAAAAAAGGTTCAGAGGAAGCTGAAGAGAAAGAGGGACAGCAAGATACGAATGACTCGAATGAGACGGAGAAAAAAGATGATAACTAAAATTGTGCCTTAGCGGTTCACTCTTAATTGATAACTATTTATTCATAAATCAGACTTTAGTTACAAAAAACAATTACACTTATTGAATATGTATAGTTTTATTTAAAAATAATGTACCTATGAAAGCCCTTTACGGTCTTATCTACAAATGCCACTATACTTGCGACCGCACGGTTAGCGGCGCGCGAGCTGTCTCGCGGCGATAGAGTCTGACCAGCGAGTCGTGACAATAGCATTTTTATCGAATTCTTTATATGGCAACAATTTTACCTATGAAATAAACTGTCAGTTATAAGTACCTATGACGGCTCCATACATTTCGTGTTACCAGCATGCGTTTTTTTTTAATGTGCCGCCATTTTTCACTGTCACGACTCGCTGGTCAGACTCTATAGACTATCCGTTTCTTTCCAAGTTTTCTAAATAGAATGAGACAGATAGTCTATCTCGCCGCGAGACAGCTCGCGCACCATCCTGTGCTAACCGTGCTGTAAGGAACGAATGATTGATATATGGCTCGCCTCATACAAGCTGAATTTGTTTGTGGCACCTCCATACAATTATAGAGCTGCGGCCCTAGTACAATAAGTTTCATCGCCACGTTTTACGGCGAAAATGTACTGAAAAGTCACGTAAAACGTGACATAAAACTAGTGTGTTAGGGCCTCTGCGGGTGGAAGTCGGTGGCTGAAATCAGCCTGTATGAGGTGGCTCCACACAGCGGTCGCGGGTCGGGCGCGGGCCCGCGCAAGTTGTAAAACATAGAAACTACACTTTAAACACCCATCGAACGCGGGCCCGTGTGTGTTTGAAACTTTGAAGTGTAGTTTAAATGTTTTACAACTTGCGCGGGCCCGCGCCCTACCCGCGCCCGCGACCGATCTTAAGTCGGACGTAAGAACAACGATATGCCTAGCTAGCACACTAGGTTTTATGTCACCGTAAATGTACTGAAACGTCACGTAAAACGCGACATATAACCTAGTGTGCTAGCCCCCATGGGGGGGCAAGTAAATGTATGCAAAACCTGTTTTCTGTTCACACCGCCCCGTCCGATATGGAAGCATGCTCCATACAAAAAGTGTCACTGTTGGATCCGACACCCGACAGTTACGGATAGGTGTGCACCGGCTAAGGGTTCGGCGAGGCCAGGCCAGAGGGCCTACCGCCAACGTCATTCGAAGTTTTCCCTCTCTGTCGCACTTACGTACGAACTCGCAAGTCTGACAGAGAGGGAAAACTTCGAATGCCGTTCGCGGTAGGCCCTCAGGCTTCGAGCAGCGGTGCGCAATAAGTGGGAAAGAGAGGCCGCGCTCGGACCTTTCAATCACACGTAAGTAGAGCCCGTAGCTAACGGACGCTTGCAACAGAACGAATCTTGAGGCTGCTCTACGCAATGGGACATTCATTGTCCATCAGACGTTCAGACAGAAGTATGCGTTAAAGGGAGAAAGACCTACTTTTATCTCTTTCCACCTCATAGCTGCGTCTTGTCCTGGCCTGAGCTATAATCACGAACTTCGAATCTAGAACTTCGTATATCTCCGTCTCTGTCGCACTTATGGTTTATGGTACTCGAGCGACAGAGACGGAGATATACGAAGTTCGTGGTAGCGCCGCAGTCCTGCCGATATCGGCCCGTGTAGCATTTCCTAATGAGTAGCCTACCTAAGTTGATGTGTTTAATGACTGTTCTAAAAGAAGTGCAGTCGCAATCGGCAATAAACGCTTGTACTAAAACTGTCATGAAATAGAAATAGAAAAAACTTTATTGTTTAACCGTGTTACATAGATGATACACACTTACCATTATGAGAACTTTTAAATAAGAATGCTCTTCAACTACGCATAAAGGCTCCCTACAGGACCTACCGCGGGGCCTACCGCGAAAGGCATTCGAAGTTTCCCCTCTCTGTCATACTTACGAGTTCGTACGTAAGTGCGACAGAGAGGGAAAACTTCGAATGCCGTTCGCGGTAGGCCCTCAGATTTTCTGTGACTTTGCGAAAGCGAAATTGGCAGAGGTAGAGGTAGAATAGATAGAGGGAGTCACCCACGCATACACACATGAGTGACAAAGATGTATGCATAGGCAATACCGCAAGTGGGAACGAGATACAGTGTCATATTTTCTGAGGGCCTACCGCGAACGACATTCGAAGTTTTCCCTCTCTGTCGCACTTAAGTACGAACTCATAAGTATGACAGAGAGGGGAAACTTCGAATGCCTTTCGCGGTAGGCCCTCTGTCCCTCATCGCGTTTACGGATTTTTTGTTTGCCACCACACCTGTCAAAATTTGTACTGAAACTGACACCACCATGACGTCACCGATATAATACGACTAAATTATAAATGACATTAGATGACAAGAGTGTATTTGCTTCTGATACTTCTTAATTTACCATCGTCCCTTTTGGATATACGCTAGGACGCCATCTATATATCCTCTATCTACGGGTCTACGGTTTTGCGTAATGTTCCCTGTTTGGCCAACTTCCGTCTCCATCATCAGAGGGCCTACCGCGAAAGGCATTCGGCATTTTCCCTCTCTGTCATACCTAAAAGTTCGTACGCAAGTGCGACAGAGAGGGAAAGCTTCGAAAGCCGTTCGCGGTAGACCCTCAGACTACCTTGACGGTACAGTCGAATAAAAATAAAGAGAAAGATACCTACGGCCAAAGTTACAAAAATATATATACGACTTTATTGCCTTAACATTAAGGTCGTGAGTACATTTTTTATAACTTTGGTCGTACCATCTCTTTGTATTCGACTGTACCGTAATACATTGAGATTTGACTTAAAAGTTTAATTAACTATTTTTTTACTTTAGGAAGTTGGTCTTTGACTTGCAAATTTTGAAAGATACTATAACGTACAAATGGTGCGAGTTAAATATTTAAAAGCGCCATGTTGAGCGTGGGATCTGCACTTGCTGTACTTAATTAAGTTTTGAGTAGGGCAAATGAAAAGTGTGGTCCAATTTGAACTTTACTAACCTACATAGTTACTAAGCCTTTAATAACAAGCTATTTATTCATGTCCGAAATAAGGAATTTTTATTTATTTATAATTATTATTTTGTCTCTCTCTAGCGATCAACGCAGCGAATCCTCAAATCAAAGGGTCAGCAGAAACCTCGTGATTCTACTTCCCTCTGAGAGGCCCTTCAGGCCCCCAGAGAGGATATGCCGTAACGTATCCGTTACTGGCCGCGCTGCAGGACAAACGGGGGAAAATATAAAAAAAAAATGGTGGGAGACTGCCCAGGATAGGGATACGTGGAAGGAAAAGAGGGAAGACTTTGCCCAGCAGTGGGACACTTAAGGCTATTAAAAAAAAATGGATTCTACTAATGTCGCAGGTCGCAGCGTCTATAGGCGACACTGTCTGCTTCCCAGGCGGGGACGTGGACGTTTGCCGATTCATAAAAAACTAAAAAAAAACTGGTCAAGTGCGAGTCTGACTCGCGCACCGAGGGTTCCGGACCACCCCGTGCAATAGAAACATGTCCACTATAAACTGACACTAACTAAGTATGTATTCAGATACTTAGTGCGTGTCAGTTTATACTGGAATTTAAATTTTCAGTAATGTACCTAAAAATTCACGGTTTTCGCAATTTTCCCTTTATCTGTGCTATATGGTGCTATAAGACGTTGCTGCGTACCAAATTTCAAAATTCTGAGTTCACAGGAAGTGGAAGTATCCTGTAAGTTTTGATTCCCTTGCGAGTTTCGAAAATTTGCGGCATAAACGGCTGTATCTTTTGATTGCGTTGGCTTAGAAGTTTGATTTTTTTACAGCTCCAAGGGACAGTAGACCTGAGTATTTGATATAAATTTCAGCTTGATATCTCCACGCGTTCCTGAGAAAAAGGGTCTTGACAGACGGACGGACAACAAAGCGATCCTATAAGGGTTCCGCTTTTTCCTTTCAAGGTGGGGAACCCTAAAAACAACCTGTTTTGTTTCTGTTTTTTATAAAACAAGGTAGGTAAACCTCCTTACCTTTTTGTGCAGCTTGTCTATCTCAATCTGCCTACCTTCCTTAAACCTTAACTGGAAGAGATCCCTTATAAGGATAAGTTCGCCTATGAACTTGTGACATCTATCTATATGACGTACATGATGACCTGGTAAAGGTCGCGGGAGTCCGCTGGATGCGGCACAGGACCGATCATTGTGGCACTCTTTGGGGGAGGCCTATGTCCAGTAGTGGACTTCTTTCAGCTCATATGACGATGATGATACATGCATTGCACAGTTACAAACTGTAGATTTGGCAATAATAATAATTTGCCAACAGCTGACTTGCTTATCAAGGTCATAAAAAAGTAAACAAAAACAACTCCTAATGGTTAGAATAAAAAAGTATAATTATATCCAATACATGATAGGTTACATATTTACGAGTGAAACTAAGAGTTATCCGTCATAACGTCTTCTTCTTCCTCTTCCGGCTCAGCTAAGTCCGGGTGGCACACCCGTATGTGAAGATTCAAGTTGATTTTCACAATGAATGATTTACCGCATGTCGAGCATTTGTACGGTCTCTTAACGTCATCATCAATGTTCGGGGGATGAGCCCGCGCCATATGTGTTCGCAGCAACGAAGAATGCATTGTTCGGTCACATTGTGGACACTTTACGAGGCAGTCAACGGGTTGCCCTTCATGCGTAAGCTTGTGTTTCTCCATAGTAATTTTGGATACGAAAAGCTTACTGCAGATATCGCACTTAAAGTTCTTCACCTTAGTGTGTTTCTTCATGTGAACTTTCAGGCAGTTCTTCGTCGGGAACATCTCGTCGCACTTGGAGCATTTGAACTTCTTTATATCGTTGTGCAGCTGCATGTGAAGTTTCAAGTATGCTTGTCCGGTGAAGTTTTTATTGCAGATCTCACAGTTGATAGTGCTCGTTGCAGAGTGTGTCTGCATGTGAGACTTCAAGAACTGAGCTGCCACAAAACTACGATCGCAGACCTCGCAAAGGAACTTCTTAGAGGTGACTCCTTCATGCTTGCTGCGGTGTATATCGAGATGGTACTGAGAGTTCACTTTAACATCACATAGGTCACAGCGGAATTTGCGCCGCTTCTTCGCAGACTCCTTGTGACTGTGCGGCTCTGGCTCGCGCGACACCATACCGGAATCCTTGTCGTTCCCATGAAACTTCTTGTGCAGCATCAGATATTCCATACCTTCAAACGTCAAGTCACATACGTCGCAGCGGAATCGGGCATCACTTTGCGAATAATTCACTTCCGTGCCGTTGTATGCCTCCGCCATCTTTTCTCTTTTTACAGACTGACGATTATCGCTTGATTTCTCGCCGCCGGCCGGTTCCATCATGGTTTTCATCCAATGGTGGTGAACGCCAACGCCTGACTTTGCCTCCATCTAACGAGCGACGCT
The DNA here is from genome assembly GCA_963854355.1 of Epinotia brunnichana. Lineage (NCBI taxonomy): Eukaryota > Metazoa > Arthropoda > Insecta > Lepidoptera > Tortricidae > Epinotia > Epinotia brunnichana. The sequence continues at coordinate 3,709,005 of OY977963.1, read as the reverse complement.
ATCACAGCATCACGACGCAACTTCGATATTGATCCGTAATAATGGGTACGTGTAATCAAATTCGTGTACCCGCGTCCCGTTGTAATTGAAGCGTTAATCGTGCATTGTTGATATGATTTGCACCGAATTTTACAACATTCACGCGGCGAGACACAAAAGGAAGCCTTGTTACAGTACCATAAATTCCAAAAGAGAAGCGAAGCGCGTTGGTTTTTTTTCAAGCGGTTAATGACAGTGATATCTTTTTAATTTTGACACAGTTATTGTTGCCAGATTTAAAATCACTATTCTGATGATTTATGATTTCTAAGTATTGTAATAATTAATTGTTAATTATCCATCAAATTCATTGAAACTACCTAATTTAAACTTATAAATAAATAAACAACATATAGTACATATTTTTTTTATTAACTCCACAGTGGAACCTACGGTGACAGTGATTGGCTAATAATTATCCTGTGCTCGCAACAGACCAATTACAAAACGTTATGATAACAAAGACGAATAGTGCAAAAAATATGGCAAAAAATAAACTTTCATTTGACAGTTATCAAAAATGGCGTCTTTATTTAGCGGTGTTTATTTTTATTTCATATTAGAATAATGTTGGAAAGTTCTTAAAAAGCTCTTGAGGCTGTGAAAAATTATTATATTCTATCATCATGGCTTCGGACTTCGATGTGGACGTTTCTTCCGATTCCGAAGAAGAGAGCTTGTCCGTTATAAAGCGTAGGGCAACAGAAAATCTTAAATTAAAGGAGAAAAGAAGTAAATATTGTGATGATAGCGATGAAGAATCGGTTATGCCTGCATTCCTGGTCAGTGTAGAGATGGAGGAGATGGCTGAAGAAGCTGGTGCTCTGGATTATAGAATGGTAAAGATATATCATGAATAACAAACTATTTACTTATTGTAAATACACAGTATTGGAAATAAAACTGAGATTAAATTGGCCGCTGTGACCTGAAATTCTGTGATTTCTATTATAATATTAAAGTCGCTTTTATAGTAGAGCTTTGTTTCAAACAGTATTTATTGTATTGAAGCGTTAACCGCCTTAACCATACTTTACAACCATTTATTATTTAAGCGGGTATTACATTGTCCATTCAGGAAGGTGTAATAGCATTTAGCTAGTAAGGATCCTAAATCTAGATGTAATCACACCTTCCTGAATCAGCTTCCTAGGTCATTCAGGATGCTCAATTCAGGACAATGTAATACCCGCTTTATCAATCGTTTTCTTCGTCCCGTTATTTACCATCCCCTCTCGTCAATTGTTTTTTTTTTAATAGCCTGTTTGACCACAGGATACAAAAAAGGCCGCCCTCATGGCAATCTGCCATTTAGTTAGTTGGAAAAGCGAAACCTCTGTGACTGCCATGGTGCCATGCACCAGCCAGTCACAAAGCTTTAAGTAAATGCATGTGGTTGAACAAATAAATCATTTCAAGAATTTTAATATTTGCAGGAATATAATAATAAGATAATAGAAAGCTACGGTAGCCTAGTGGTTCAGGCATGCGGCTGTCAAGAGACGGTCGTGGGTTCGAATCCCGGCTTGTACCAATGAGTTTTTTGGAACTTATGTACGGAATATTCACAGTTAGCTTTTCGGTGAAGGAAAACATAGTGAGGAAACTGGTCTAATCCCAATAATGTCTAGTTTTCCGTCTGGGTTGGAAGGTCAGATGGCAGTCGCTTGCGTAAAACTAGTGCCTATGCCAAATCTTGGGATTACGTGTCAAAGCGGACCCCGGGCTCCTTTAGGGACACAACCGGGAATAACGCTAGGAGGATGATGATGTAGGAATATTATAATAATAAACCCTTACACTCTGTGGTTAATTTTGGCTCAGTTTTGCAACATAAAAAACTATTTGAATAAAACATATTATATGCAAGCTTATATAAGCTTATATAACATATATAAGCTTTATTGTACATAATTGATGTACAAAGGCAAACTTATCCCTTTAAGTGATCTCTTCTATATTTCAGTCAAGCAAAGATCCTCTGGCATCCACGTCCAAGCCTAAGAAGCGCAGTTGGAAGTACCGCTGCCCTCACTGTGAATCCGTGTTTGAGAAGGCCTCTCAACTGCGGAGTCACTCAGTGGAACACCAGGTTGAGACCAGGTATCATTTTATGTTTATTTGGGAGGAGAACTACTTTTAATGGTTGTATAATTAACTAGGTTCATCCCAATACATAATTAACCCCTCGTATGCAGATGTCAGAATTGTCCAATCAAATTATGACTTTAAGATGTAACACAAGGAACTACTAAGCATATGAAAGGTAAAAAAATGTCCTTTTCAAGATTGACTATCTAATAACCTACCAACAGATTTTCCTAGTTCGATCAAGGCAGTGCTAGTGAATTTCTTTTTATACTTGTTTATCGATATTTTTTAAGTGTCATATAACTCTCTCTCTCAAATAATATATATTTTTTGTATTGATATAATAAATAATATAGGTTACACAATCTCTAGACAGACAAATGAGAAAATACACTGAAAGTTTCATTTAGACCGCTCCATGTAATGTAACAACTATTCATAAAAAATAAGAAAAAAGAATTGGGATTGGTAAAAAAAAATTGTATAGTCTCGTCATTCGGAAGTGTAAGAGTAAATTCTGTCAAACGAATGCAACTAAAAATCTACTTTATGCTCTGACTTTAAAGTAGTTTTTTGCTTGCGTTTGTATGGCACAATTTGCTCTTACACTTTCGTACGTACTATACATGATCGATCGGTGGCACGACTGGCACGCGAAGTAGGTGTATTTCATCATCATATCAGCCGAAAGATGTCCACTGCTGGACATATGCCTCCCCCAAAGAGTGCCACAATGGCCGGTCCTACGCCACCCTGGCGTCCTGCGTCCTGTTAGGTGTATTTGCGTGCTCCAAATAGTTTGTGGTTTTCCTCTATGACGTTGAAATGGTACTTATCGATATTTTTATTATGTCAAGCACTAACAACGCGACGTTCGTGCTAGGAAAATCTCTAGGTATACTAATAAATAAATAAATGAAAATAACCCTTTATTCAGACAAATTATAAGCATCCGCAATCCTATCCTTGAATAAATTAATGGCAGTTGTATACAATAATAATAATAGAGCCAGAGATATACTAATCAGTCTCTTTTTGTCAGTTAAGCCGTTCGTTGACGCGGACGCGAATTCGCGTCACGAGATTTGTTAATCGTACTGCCGCGGACGCCGCGCTATCCTTTAAGATCAGCTTAAGGGGACGTAGGTTCGTGGTCTTCTCTCCCTCTCACTCACTGAGCATAAGCGTGAGCGAGATGGAAGTGCGTGTTTGGAAGCGTGGATATCATATTTTTTAATTTTAATTTTTTTGTGCGTATTTATAAATAAAAAAGTAATAGCTGATTTCTCTCAAACATGGCATTGTCGATTTTTAGAACCAATTTTAATATGTTTAGCTGTTGTGCATAATTTGTTACGATTTTTTTAAGCGTATTTTAGACCTATGTTCGTGATTTTTTTCTGAGCGAAAGTCAAAAACTCAGGATTCGAATAGCTGATTTCCCTTGAGAAAGGCCTCAAGATTGCGTATTATAATCCAAACAAGAGCTAAAATTTTTTAAAAATCAGTTTTTGGAGCTCACGTTGCCTTAAAGGTTAAGGTGACTTAGAAAAGTTGAAAAACCCCCGACTCTTTCATTTCCAAGTTCAATATCTTAAAAACGCTAAGAACCATCTCGATCACGTCAGTGTTCTGATAAAAAAACCGTATACAAATCGTTCCATTCTTTAGGAGCTACAATGCCACAGACAGACACACAGATACACAGACACGTCTAACTTATAACGCCCCTTTTTTTGCGTCGGGGGTTAAAAATGTTCTTACTCCATCAATAGGGCTGATTAGAGGGGGGGCATTGCCCAGCAGTGGGAAAATTAAAACTAACATTACTATATCCTTGTCTTTCAGGCACAAATGCGAGAGTTGTGGCCGTTTCTTCAAAAAAGCCTTCAGCCTGAGAATGCACAAGAAAATCCACGAGGAAAGGGAACTGAAGTGTCCGCTGTGTGAACTCACCTTTACACAGAAACTTAACTTGGTATGTAAATATGTCACTAGAAATATTCGATCTAACTATTGCCGAACCGAATATTCAGCGGATTTATTTGGCCCATTGTAATGCCATCATCAGCCATTATTATTATTTGTTTGTGGGCCTTAATGTGCCGCTTCGACCAGCAAGTGATCTATTGTGGCAGCCCTTTCTTTAGAGTTCACCGTTAAGTCCGTTGCCTCCAGGAAATTCCAGATTCTTTGGGCGTCGTAATGTTGTATTACAAAAAAATGCATACGAATTCTCGCCAATATACTGATTCCAAATAGCTGCCGACCCTTTTTCAAACAGTTTGAGTTACTTACACTCCCGGCAATATATGTAATGGAGGCCGTTATTTTTTATAGGAAAAACCCCGATCTATTTGAAGTCAAACCAGATACGTATAAAACCAGGAACCAGTATAGAAACAAGTTAAAAATACCAAACTCTAAACTAGCTATCCATAGAAACGGACCTCATTTTGTATGTATTCGAGTTGTAAACAAAATACAAGATCAAATTCGAACCAAGTGATAAAAAGTTTCACAAAAAATTTAAAACGTTTCTCATTCATAAATGCTCAACTACAACAACACTCAGTGGAAGTGTTCTTAAATGATGAAACCCTGACGCATCATAAAAGTAGGTAACTTAGTAATAAATAGTAGTAAGTAAATTGTAATTGAACCAATAGGGAACATTACTGCAATGTTCTGCCGCCAGAGGCAGCACTAACACTAATAGTAAACCAGTATAGAAATATAGGGATTCACACACACATGCAAAATTGATTGTCAAATGAGTGACAAGGATGCTTGCATAGACAATACCGCAAGTGCGAACGAGATACAATGTCAACGCTGATAGTGTCGCCACCTACGAAGAGTTTTGCGTAATGTTCCCTATTGAGTAAATTGTATAACTTAGACTTAACTTTGACATCTATTTATATTTTTGACATTTACATTACTTTTCATAAAATAGCATGACCTGAAATATAGAATTAAGTTACTTATAAGACCATTTGTGTGCCCTAACAGGGTGTCATGGAAGCCTTTCTGTATGATTATTTTAAGATCTCATGTACATGACTTTACAAACAAACATCTATCTATCTACTTCTTGTGGGTGCACGATGTGCCGCCCTAGGTACTTCATCATCATCAGCCATTCATTGATAACACTATTTATTATGTTTTATTATTTTTTTATTTTTTATTTATATATATAATTATTTTACAATACATGGCCAGGCAGCGGACAAAACCGGGTTTAACTGCCACTGCATTCACTCAATTAATACTTAGTTTATACTTAAGATCTGTTTTTGCTTGCTCAGTGTAAGTTAAGTATCATTAGTATCAGCGTTATCGACCGAGTATGACATATTCCGTCATAATGAATTTAATTTCACTACATGGCCCACAGGTAAGAATTGACCTCTTTGCATATCGAAAAGGTGAGTTAAAATAAAAATAAAACTTGAAATGAAAATGTCGGGGCTTTTTCAACTTTTCTAAGTTGCAGTTAATGTTTCTATAAAAGCGTAAGGATTCTATTGATAGGTCTAAATTTACTCTTGGACAGTAAAAAAAATCATATTTTTCTAAACTCTCAAGGTCCATATCTTTTGATTATTTTAATTATATTTTGTAATTTATACGTTATTACAATAATTTGATGGTTTACTATCCATTTAGCAACATTAAGTTGTTAATTTTAACATGACGCAATTACTCTATTCGGTCATCTCAAATGATCCCAAGTATTCGTCGAGTGACAAGCAAAAGTCACCAAAACCAAAACTGTCACTGCTCTTCAAAACCTCGTATCTCGGTACGTAGTCAATATCGAGATACGACGTTTGATTTAAGTAGGTATTTGTTACTTAGTGAGTTTTGCTTGTCACCCGACGATATACACATTGGTAGTTTTTAGGGTTCCGTACTCAAAGAGTAAAACGGGACCCTATTACTAAGACTTCGCTGTCCGTCTGTCCGTCCGTCCGTCCGTCTGTCTGTCACCAGGCTATACAGCCGGACGGACTCACTGATGCCGTGATAGTTGCAGCTGAAATTTTAACAGATGATGTATTTCTGTTGCCGCTATAACAACAAATACTAAAAACAAAATAAAATAAATATTTTTATTGAAACGGAACCCTTCGTGCGCGAGTCCAACTCGCACTTGGCCGGTTTTTATATTTTACTAGCGACCCGCCCCGGCTTCGCACGAGTTTATATGTATAATACTTGCATGTATTATACATATTTATAAACCATCCTCTTGAATCACCCTATCTATTAAAAAAAACCACATCAAAATCCGTAGTTTTAAAGATCTAAGCAAACATAGGGACAGACAGACAGCGGGAAGCGACTTTGTTTTATACTATGTACTGACTAGGCTCTGATACAGTATTGAGAATGTTCGCATTCACCGTTCCAGGGCAGGCACCTGATGACGCACGAGCGGGCACAGCATTGTACAGACTGCAAGGCCAAGTTCCACACTAAAGAGCAACTGCGACTGCACTCCCGTGTGCACGACGCGCCTGGCAAACGGTGAGGCATCTTTGATGTTTTGTCTGGCTACACTCAAGAGCAAAAGTTTCGGGTCGGTGAAATACCGTCATATTTCCTAAAATAGTGCAAGGTTGTACGGTTTTTTTAATCCTTTCATGATCTTTATTTAATTTTACATGTAAACTGCAAAAATAACAGTTGATAAAATAACATTACCAGGTTTAAATCGGACTCGTAAAAACCCATGAAAAAAACCACGTTAACGGAGCGAGATATCGCAAAAATCGTCATTTTTGGATGTTGATATCTTTATGATAGGATCCCGGAAATTGCTAATACATTTGGGTATTAAGAAGAATAGTTTATTATGTAAATAAGACTAGTGTAAAATATTAAAAAAAAACCTACTGCGGTTATTTAATTTAGGGTGACTCGAAACTTTTCCTTTTGAGTGTAGAACCGTTTTAATATTGCTTGATAGAGAAAACGCTAGGGAATCGTGACGTCACGATCCCCCAGCGTAGCGTCATAGAAAATGACAATCGTTTCATATTAAGGTGCATAACTACACTTGCTTCTTAATGTAAACCACTAAAAATGGCTAATAACTCGTTCTTCATATACCCTACCGACATTCATGAAGTGGATAGGATTCTCTCCCAACTCAAATCACACAGTGCCCCTGGTCCTGACGAGGTAAAACCTTTATTAATAAAGGAAATTAAGGACGTGATTTTGGAGCCACTCGCGTACATTTGCAATCTGAGCATCGAAACTGGCTGCTTCCCGAATTGCTGGAAGATTGCTGCAGTATCACCTATTTTCAAAAGCGGTTCCAAGGACATGCCGTCTAATTTCAGGCCAATATCCCTCCTGTGTGTTTTCTCAAAAATCCTTGAAAAAATTGTCAACACTAGACTGATTGGTTTCATTGAGAAACATCACCTGATCTCAGACACCCAATTCGGATTTAGAGCGGGATTGTCGACAGAGGATGCAGCGATTTTACTCACCAATCAAATTTCTGGTCACCTAGACCGTGGCAATAAGTGCATTGGCATATTTTTAGACTTGGCCAAGGCCTTTGATACGGTCTCTGTAACCATACTTCTGAGAAAGCTGGAGTACATGGGCATTAGGGGCACTGCGCTGAATTGGTTCACCAGCTATCTAACTGATCGAAGTCAGATGGTAAAAATAGGACAACATGTGAGTAACCACCTTCCTGTCAGCTTTGGTGTGCCGCAGGGGAGCGTACTTGGCCCAACTTTGTTTACTCTATATATTAATGATATCCTTACCACTGATATACCTAATGCAAAGCTTGTCTGCTACGCAGACGATACAGTAGTGGTCGTAAATGGGAAAACTTGGGATGAAACCTATAATCGGGCTGAGAGTGTGCTGGCTGGCGTGGCTTCATGGCTGAGCAGCAATTTGCTGACACTAAATGTTAGTAAGACTAACTTCATAGCTTTCTCAAAGACAGCAGTTTCTTCCCCGCCTGAGAATAAGACTATTAAATTTCACTCTTGTGCGCATTACACTTCGGCATCATCTGTCTGTCACGTACATGGCTGTGCCTGTCAAGAAATTGAAAGGTGCCACTATGTAAAGTACTTAGGGCTTCTCATCGATCAACACCTTTCCTTTAAACAACATTTGGCTCTGCTTGCGTCTAGGGTAAGAAAACTTATTTATGTGGTGAAACGACTTCGGGACTGCGCTTCCCCTGTAGTACTTCGTTTGGTATATCATGCTTTATGTCAATCCATACTACAGTACGGTGTCGCAATCTGGGGTAGTGCAGCCAAATGCCACATCCTTCAGGTGGAGCGTGCTCAGAGAGCTGTATTGAAGGTGATGCTGAGGAAACCGTTTCGTTATCCCACGGATACACTTTACCGAGAATGTGGGTTTCTTAGAGTGCGCCAGCTTTATATCATGAAAGCGGTCTCGCGGACTCACAGTTGTTTACTCAATTCTGCGCTCTATGAGGAAATCTTAAGAAGACGCATATATAAGGCGCCCCTGCCACCGCTCATATCAGCTTCGGCTCGTAAATCTCCAGCTTTTTCACATCCCTACGTATATAATAACATCTGCAAGTACCAGAACATTAAACAGCTTTCCACTCCTGAAGCTAGACGTATCGTAAAGAAATGGTTACTAACATTGTCATATGCTGAAACCGAGAGACTGGTTAGAATACCGCATACAAACTAAACCCTATAAAGCTGTTGTGGAATTTCCATCATCAACTCACACCCAAGCACGCACACATACACACACACACCCACCCCCACCCCACACACACACACACACACACACACACACACACACACACACACACACACACACACACACAAACACACGCACACACACACACACACACACACATATATATGCAAACACACTCGCATGTCAATAGAATTTAGTTTATATACCAACTCGACTAGTATTATCTAAACTATATAACTAAGTAACTACATTTCCTTAACACTCCTGTAAATCTTGTTTTTTTCGCACTCGCAGACTGCCAAGATACAGGCTTAAGCCTAGTTTGGAGTCTGATGGATATACCCCATAATATCATGTAACAAGTGTTTTTGTGAAATAAATCATTTATTATTATTATTATTCCCTTTATTTAAATGTCATCTTAAGTTAGGTTTTTACAATAATCATATAAAAAGTAAAATATAAAACAATACATACAAAACATAAAATCATTATAAAAACCTAACCTAGGGTGCCGCCGGCAGCGAGGCGGGGCCTAAGCTACCGGTGGTCAGGGCGACAGAGACAGGAATCTCCTGACTATCCGCGCAGTATCCAGGAGTACCGCCTTCTGTATCTGACCCTTGATCCAGCCATCTAGCGAGAGTCTCTTAAGGTGGCGGTCGAGACTCTTCGCTATTAAACCATTCGCCGAAACGACTATCGGGACGATGATCGTCGAATCAACATCCCACATGGCGGTTACCTCGTGAGCCAGGTCTAGGTACTTACTGGCTTTGTCCTTCTCGGCCTTCACGAGGTTCTCGTCATGGGGGATGGTGATGTCGACGAGCACTGCCTGGCGTTTCGATCGATCTGTCAGCACGATATCAGGCCTATTGGCAAGAATAGTCCTGTCCGTGATGACAGATCGATCCCAATAGAGCGTGGCACGACCATTTTCGAGAACTGGCGCAGGTGTGTACTTATAGTAAGGCACTTCGGAGACCACAAGACCATATAGCAGAGCAAGTTGCTGGTGAATAATTCTGGCTACAAGGTTATGTCTGTGCAAGTACTCGCCGTTAGCAAGATGACCACAACCGGAGATAATATGCCTGAGTGACTCCCCGGGACGGCGGCATGCCCGACAAATGTCGACCGTACCGTCCTTCAGGATATACCTCCGGTAATTGTTCGTCATGATAACCTCGTCCGCAATTGCACATACAAAACCTTCGGTTTCCCCGAAGAGATCCCCGAAACGTAGCCAGTTCACCGACGCGAGCAGATCCACATCGGGCCCTGTGAGGGCCTTGCAGAACCGCCCGTGAAGCTCCTTGCTCCTCCATACCGCCCTGCGGTCCTCGGCGCTCATCACTTTAAGTCTGCGCCAGTTCATGTTTGCCAAGGAGAGCGGGGTGAAGTTTCCGTCCACTGCCACTACGTCGCGATGCATCCCACACTCGTTGTTTAGGAAATAATCCCTGAGACTGCACACCTCGCGGTTGTGAAGGTCTTTGGCATTTAAAAAGCCGCGACCTCCACACTTCCGCGAGATGTACAGTCTCATAACAGACGAGCGTGGGTGTAGCATGCGATGCGCAGTAAGCAGTACACGAACTCTTCGGTCCAGGGCATCCAGCTCAGTCTGAGTCCATCTTAGTACGCCAAAGGAGTAAGTGAGCAAGGGCATCACCCAGGCGTTGAAGGCGCGCACCTTGTTGCCGCCCGACAAAAGACTATTAAGTACTTTTGTCAAACGACAAAAGAAGCGTTCCTTCACCGCCCGCTTTACGCTCTCACCCTCAATACCCAATGACTGTGACATACCAAGATACTTATAGGTTTCTGCCTCGGAGATAGATTTGAGGGACATTGTCTCAGAAAGTTGTAAATTTGTTGAATTTACAACTCTACCCCGCTGTACATGCATAACCGCACACTTATCGACACCAAATTCCATTTTGATGGCGCTACTGAAGACTTCTGTTGTTTTCAGTAGTTCCAACAGGTCATGTCTATTCGGTGCAAACAGCTTGAGGTCATCCATATAGAGCAGATGAGAAATTACCTCACCCCCTCTCCGAAGCCGGCAACCTAGCCCTGAATCCTTCAGCAAGGTGCTGAGTGGATTCAGCGCTAGGCAGAACCACAGAGGACTCAGGCTATCACCCTGGAAGATCCCACGTTCAATCCTTATATAGTCCTGCGAGCCAGAGGGGCCATCTCCTCCCCCCGGTTGACGAAGAACCGTGGTCCACTGCCCCATGCAAGCGCCTAAGAAGGATCTCAGAACTGCATCAACTTTATACAGCTCTAAGATCCTCCTCAGCCATGAATGAGGCACCGAATCATAGGCCTTCTTGTAGTCAATCCAGGCGGCCGAGAGGGCACCTCTGTTCCGCCGGACTCGTTGGCAAATGGTCATGTCCATGAGGAGGAGCTCTTTAGTACCACGAGACCCAACCCTACATCCATTTTGAGCAGGGGCCAAAACGTTGTTCGCAACGATGTGTGCGTTAATTTTTGCTCTCAAAATGGATGTTAGGAGCTTGTACAGCGTAGGCAAGCACGTGATGGGTCTGTAGTTTTTCGCTTCCGTAGTACTACCGGACTTATAGAGCAGGGAGGTAATACCAGTTGTAAAGAAAGATGGCAGGGAACCGAGCTCAAGGGATTGCTGGAACTGTGTTGCCAAACGTAGGTGTGAGCATCGAAACCATTTCACCCAGAAGTTGTGCAATCCATCCGGTCCAGGACTTTTCCAGTTCGGGGTCAAACGGATGGCACAACTAACGTCTTCGGGGCTGATCGTAACAGTCCCCATGGGTTCGATGAACTCACACTCACGTTCGACAACACCCATCCACTCGCCTTCGGCGTGCTCGACTGGCACTGACCAGATACTACGCCAGAAGTCAACCATGGCAGTAGCATCCGGCTGCTGCGCGTCGGACACACGAAGATCGGTTCCCTCCCACTTTCGGTATACCTTCCTTTGGTCACTCTGGAAAAGGCGATTCTGCTGGTATCGGTCCACACGCTCTCTGTAGCGGCGAATACGGCTTGCCCATGCATAGACTTTCTGCTTCAGAAAGTCAATGCGCTCCGTGACACAGGTCATGTAGTCGAGGGGCCTGATATCAGTTCCCGCGAAGGCCTGGTTCACAAAGCGCATGACTCGGGGGCGGTTGTTGCCCCCCCTGAAGCAGATCAGCTTTGCAATGAGAGTCCTAAACGTATTGATACGCCGCTCAATCCGTACTTGCCATGTAGGGACACCGCCGGCGGTCCTAGGTGCACGGTCAGCGTCCGGAAACTTGACGCGAGCAACACGGCACGCCGCGACTGCCCCGCAGTACATGATTGAGTGTGTATCAACTAAGTCTTCACTAGCCCGTAGATACGGATCTAGCAGACCGTTCAGGGCTCCCATTAGCGCTAGATTGCGTCTATTCACAGGCAAGCGTGGTAATCGTGGCCTAGAGTTGTTTGTGGGGCGATACTGCGTAATCGCTTCTTCTTCTTCTTATTATTATTATTATTATTTAGCAGAAAAGGGACAGAATATGCCTCCTCTTAAAACTTTGAACACTTAACTTTGTGATTATTTAATCTTTCTCCATTTGACAATATTTTTAATCCCTTTTCGAGAAAATTCATAATTATTGGGTGTCTACACCCCTATTGTCGCAGGACAATGACAATTCGACTTCCATGGCTGCGTCGACAGGTGAAGATGGTTGCTGGACAGCTTGTTGACCCAGCAATGTACAGTCAAGGTCACCAATATGTATATACCCAAAATTGCAAAAATATGTATACGACAACCATACTTCCGTAGTAATAAGGTCTGTATACATATTTTTGTAACTTTGTGGTGTATACATATTGGTGACCTTGACTGTACAGTCAGCAGCAGAAGTTGCTAAGCGGTCCTAGTGCTCAAAATGATCTACACACAAACTCTAATGTCAAGGGAATAAGGATCTGTTTAGGTCATTTTGAGCTTGTTATTTTGCTTAGCTACTACTGATGCTGACTGTACGTGGAATTGTCATTGTCAGGTGACAATTTTCAAGATGGTGAAACTAGCCCAGCATTATTTTATAGGTAAAAATAATATCAAATTATAACTATTTATGAATATATATAAGCACTCTTTTATCCACTTATTACCAATAATCAAATATGGTAGTTTCGTACAATTAGTCCCTGGGGCAAAATTATTAGGTGCACTCCACGGAACCGTAAAGCCAAAACTTCCCCCACTTGACATTGGCAAAGTGCCTAAGCAGCAAAAAGCCACAATACGGAAAAAAAAACTAGCCCAGGTGACATTTTTGCCATATAAATACGTCAAAGTTTATATGAACTGACAGTATTCCAATTCCATTCTAATCGCGATTTGGTAATACCAACAGCGCGTTACTAAAGTTTAGTAAAAAGTTCAAACCATGCAAACCATGCAAACCTTGGGGCTTCTCAGCACCCAGAAGGCTATGGTGCCAGTTGAACAACAGTCGCATCACCACATAATCAACGACTGTCCGAACCGGAAATTCTCTGGGAATATCTTAGACCTGCACTCACCTGACGCAAACGCTACCCAATGGGTGAAGAATTTAGACCTTACATTATTAGGTCCTTACCTATGAAATTGGCGGTGTGTATCGAGAATTTTATGAAAACTGTGATTTTCATACATTGAATTTTGCGGATTATTCAGCAATATCCAATTCAAAGGAAACTAAATTTTGGTAGGAATATAGAAAACTTTTAAGCTACTTTACACATATCTTCATTCCTTAAAAATAGTTCGCATCATAAAACTTTACGTAATTGAAACACTTTAACCGGCATCACATGAAAAGGGCGGTTTTCAAGCTTTAATTTGAAACACTAAATAAAAAATTCAAACCTATTTTTTGTATTTAAAACCTTTGTTACATAGTCTTATAATGAAATTAAAAAATAATTTGGAAGTTGCAATAGAAATGAATAAATTACGTACAAAATAATATCTGTGAAAAAACCGCCAATTTCATAGGTTATATTAGTTAAGTAAAGCGACTCTGTAATTTAGTAATGCCATACGAATAAATAAATAAGTAAAAAGTTGCTGAATTGAATATCACTCAAGTCATATCGTATTACAGTCAAGCAAGTGCAAAAATATGTATCGATTTAATCCTCGCATAAATACGTACCGAAACCATAAGGCAACGTGAGCTCCGAAAACGGATTTTAAAAAGTCGTACCGCTTGTTTGGATTATAATCCTACGGCTGCCCTAAATTTAATTGGAAATCTGGAGGCCTTTCTTGAACAGCTATTCGAACCTGAGTTTTTGACTATCGCTCGATAGAAAAAAATCACAAATACACTTTAAAAAATCGTAACAAATTATGCAGAAAAGCTAAACATATTGAAATTGGTTCTAAATATCGGCAATATCATGTTTGAGGGAAATCGGCTATTACTTTTTTATTTATTTAAATGCACCAAAAATTCAAATTAAAAAACATGATATCCGCGCTTCCGAACACGCACTTCCATCTCGCTCACGCTTATGCTCAGTGAGAGGGAGAGAAGACCACGAGCCCACGTCGCCTTAATCCGCTGTCATAAGGGACTGAGCGATGGGATATATTTTATTTATGAGTAAGTTGTATTTTATGTTATATTTTTTTAATATTTCAGACACAAAGGAAGAAAGAAACCCAAAGAAGACTCCGACTCCGACGCAAGCAAAGACGAGAACATCAAATCAGAAGTTTCAGAAAGTCACAACGGAAGTCAGGATTACAACGAATTCGACAATTATCTCAAAAGGGACGAGTTAAACCACGCCACCCAATGTGCCATAGTTAGCAAAATGCATAAAGGTAGGTCTATGAACGATATCTGCAGGTTATACAATGTTACTCCAGAAGTTATCAACGAGATATGGGAAGATAGGGAAAAGTATGTGCTTCCTAAGAAAAATAGGAAACAAAACGCCAAATATCTGAACAATCTTTTAGACACTAAGATTTTAGAGTGGTTTAATGATAAAAGAACCAAAACTCAAGTGACAGGGAAAATGCTTCAGGATATAGCCGAAGAAATAGCCAAGGAGGTCGGATTTGTGGCATTCAATGGTAGTAAAAAATGGTTAGACAGGTTTAAGTCCAGATATAAGATAACGTTAAGAATGCAACAGGTCAAAAGAGATTCGCCGAGTGCGGCTTTCGACTCTAAATGGAAGAAAGCTTTCTTTAAAGAGCAATGGTGTGATGCTAGATTAGGCTTCACTGATGAAAACATATACACAGCCGACGAAATAGGACTATACTTCAACCCATCCAAAGGACGCATTAAAAAACAGGCAGGCAAGAAATTCATCCACGGCTATGTCAAAGATAGACTGTCTATTTTCATGTGTACCAACGTCACCGGTTCAGATAAAAAGAAATTGCTTGTCTGTGGTACAGAAGATCCTTTGATACATTCCCATAGACATCCAGATACGTTGCCGGTTAACTATATTAGACATTCGCAGGCACATTTCACTACTAGAATGTTTGAAGAATATGTCAAATATTGGAATAGAGAGTTACAAAGATTGAATAGAAAAGCTTTACTGATACTTGACAGAGCTACTATACATACTAAAATGCAATTGTCACATTTGAGGTTATGTTTTGTCCCGTGGAAGGCTAGTGTGGGTTTGATTCCGATAAAAAACGGTATATACGCTAGATTTAGAGAAGAATTTCGTAAACTAGTTTTACAAGAAAAAGCTATTAATGTTTTAAATGGGGTAGATAGAAACTTAACATGCATGGAAGCTTTGTATATGATGGAAAAAGCTTGGGAAAGGTGTCCTCCTGAGGTTATAACTAGTAGCTTTCAAGCTACAGGGTATGATGTCCAAAATAATCAAAATTATGATCGTAAACCTATTGTACCTAAAGTGACAGATGATGAAGAGGAGATATGTCAAATGTTGAAGGACTTTGACGTGGAGCCATATTTTACAGATGTGTCACATCTTGACATGTATTTGACAGTAGACGAGGATCTAGTAACGGGGCAGGGGACTAATGTTTCCGTTTTTGGCGGGAACCATAAAGTCACAGATCCTTTAGTAGCCGAGAAGGAAAAACAAGAGATTTTACCGATCTCTACGGAGAAACCGGATACGGATGAAAGAGAGAACACAATTAAAAGATACAGGGCTATGGAGGATTTGAACATTGTTAGGAAATATTTGAATACCGCTGACACACCTCACGAAGTGTACTGTAATTTTATGGAAATTGAGAATTTTTTGTACAAACAGTCGATGAATTTTGAATCTTAATGTCGTTAATTGGGAATTGATGAACATTTTAGAAGTGCCTGATAATTTTTTTGTTGATTGGAATAACCTTCCTTAGCACCAGAAAAAAGTTGCAGACTTTTCAGCTGCGTCAGGTGACAATTGTCAAGATGGTGAATTAGGACCCTGTATCGATACTGTATAAAAGGCTTTTTTTTTTTTTTTTTTTATCGTACAGTATCGATAAAAAATAAAATAAAAAATAAAGCCTTTTATATACAGTATCGATACAGGGTCTTAATTCACAACGCTGCAAAAAAGTCGCCGAGTGTATACTTATAGTCTGACGAAAAGTACTTAAAACCAACCATTACCGACATCTATTGTTTAATTGTTAACTTCGATTAGGGTTGTAAAACAATTACGCATAAATAATAGATCAAACAGTAGCTACTCCAGTTAGTTCAGTTTTAAGAAGTCTCTTTGTTATCTTTTCCTTACTTATTTAGCAAAAAAAAAATGAAAAATCCCAGGTTGAGTGCATTTTCGTTAACTAAAACAAACTTTAACTGCTCATAGTGTTTATTCAGGTGTTATTTCGTTTTAATTTGTGAAGTAAGAATTATACATTGTACATAGGGCATAGTGTATAATTATTTTACGTCATACCTGGCCATAAAGTAGGAATTACCGCACGCTACGCGTGCGTAAAACCCCACTTCCTGGCCAGATAGAGACGTAAAATTTTGTACTCACCACGGGCGGTAATAAAGAAAGCCTCAGATCGCATATTTATCGCCCTTGCCTTCGGCTCGGGCGTCAAATACCTGCGATCTGAGACATTCTTTGTTTAACCGCCCTGGGTAAGTAATGTACTATTATGTACTAACAAACTTATGGATTCTATGAGTCTGAAATAAATGATTTTTATTTTTTTATTTTTATAGGTGGTATTGGGGAGGTAAGTAGGTAGTAAAGATAGTATAATGTAATTTAATTTAAAATTTATTATTGCCTCAATTATTTCGCAACCTTTACAAATGTATATATATACTTAATGTCATTAACTTTAATTCGTTAAAGAACTAGGTAAGAATTAAGTCTATAGTGCAATTTAGTTATTAATAATCATCCCGGTCAAATGGGTCATAGGGTATTTTCGAAAGTATATTATGTGCATATTATATTTTGTTGACTACTGTGCTGCCTATATCTGTATGCACCTTATAAATAAGTATAAAAATATTTCAGTTATCTATTAAATTTAAACAATGTTTTTTGCATTATTAAGTTAATATACGTCAACAATAAAATTATTATAAAAATAAATGTTTTTCTTTTTTTTTATCACAGCCCATGTATCCATGCTACTCAACAACAACGCGATGTAGGTACTAAGGCCGAAGTGTAGGTATAAAAGCATCCGAATTTCCGAACCCTGCTGATCATAGTAAATATTTAAATAGTGACATCATTTGCGAGTGTTTCCCTGCAAACGTTATACTAAAAAGAGCATTTTTAACGTTTCATGAAAACTTGACTGATAGCCAGTAAAATACCGTATTGCCTAGGATCGCATGAGGGTGAACATCGAATATGATGTTTGTAGTATCTGTAACAAAAAGGAAAAACGCATTAGAGCCATCAGTATGTTGGATTTGCTAGGTCTCGTTTGTGGACCAGCGCGGCGTTGTGCGGAGCGGCTATTGTGGGTTATAATAGATAGAGAACGGGTTCTATGGTGGTGAGATTTGGGTGGATTATGAAACTGGGCTATTGCAAAAAGGTCCGGACACATACCATAACATTGTTGTACCTACACAAAGTTATCGAGGCAGGCGGTGACTAGCCGCTCATTAGATGGGCCCCTGAAAGCGTCGTCGTACAGACGGCCAGGAGCAACACCTATTATTATTATTATTGTACTATTACTTATTCTGTGGTATAAGGCACAGCGGAATGTCATCTTGCTCTGAATATTTGGAGCAGCGCTACTAGAGGTAGAATAGATAGAGGGAGTCACCAACACATACACACATGAGTGACAAAGATGTATGCATAGACAATACCGCAAGTGGGAACGAGATACAGTGTCTTATTTTCTGTCCCTCATCGCGTATACGGATTTTTTGTTTGCCACCACACCTGTCAAAATTTGTACTGAAACCACTGAAACTGACACCACCATGACGTCACCGATATAATACGACTACATTATAAATGACATTAGATGTCAAGAGTGTATTAAAGCTTCTGATACTTCTTAATTTAGTATGGTTAATTTACGATCGCCCGTTTTGGGTATACGGTAGGACGCCATCTATATATCCTCTATCTATGACTTTTTTTTCCGTATTGTGGCTTTTTACTGCTTAGGCACTTTGCCAATGTCAAGTGGGGGAAGTTTTGGCTTTACGGTTCCGTGGAGTGCACCTAATAATTTTGCCCCAGGGACTAATCGTACGAAACTACTTTAGCAAGTGTAACACTGTTTGTACTAGTTCTTGATCCTACTTGCTAATTTACTTGAACAGAAGGTTTGAAGAAAACACGTAGACAAAGGAATGATGTAAATTATAATAAGGAATGAAATTTGACGTTACAGAAGGATAGATTTGAAACGGAAACGATACAATATAAAAACTGTTAATTCGCGTAACTATATCGCGCGGCAGCGTTAGGCTGTGGAGGCGCAAAGTGGTACGGGTGTGCGCTGAGACGGTCTGGGTCGCTCTGGCGGCCGGCGCTCGCTGTCTGGGCTCGCGCCCAGCTGGACCGGTTCGCAACGGGCGGCGCAAACTGCAGCGTTGTGCGCGCGCCCCGCGCATGAATATATATGTTTGGTATGCGCCCATACTACTCCCCTGCCGAGACCGGTGCTACGGTCGACAGTGGTAATAGTCTGGGAAGTTGACTCGCCGTCCACTGCGTGTTGTCCTTGGCTGGCTCGTTGACGCAGTTGGCAGCGCCAGTTGCGGCGCGTGTGGTGGCGCCGGTGGCAGCGCCGTAGGTGAGGGCGAGGGTACTTCCTCGCTGACGGAGAAGGCCGGCTTGAGTCGGTCGATGGACACGGTGATGACCTTGCCCTGGGCCTCGATGTCGAAGGTCTTGTCCCCTCGGCTGATGACCTTGTGTGGCCCGGTGTAGGGAGGCTCAAGGGACCTCAGAGCCTGCCCCTTGCGCAGGAACACATGGGATGAAGTGGCAAGTTTCCTGGGAACAAAGAAAGTTTTGGTAATGTGCCACCTGGGTTGACATGGCGAGAGTTTGCTGATATGCGCACGAAGTCTTTGTGCGAAATCTGTAACGTCAGTTGGTGCTGAGTGATCTTTAGGGCTTAAGAACTGGCCTGGCAAGCGTAGTGGCTCGCCGTATACTAACTCGGCTGCTGTTGCCTGTATGTCATCTTTCCAGGCCGTGCGTATGCCAAGCAGTACCATAGGTAGTGTCTCTGACCAGCTACTGTTGCCGTGGCACATGATGGCTGCCTTAAGCTGTCGATGTAGACGCTCTATCATACCGTTACTAGCTGGATGGTAAGCGGTGGTGTGGTGTTGTTTGGTGCCCATGATGTTTGCGATGGCTTGGAACAGACGGGACTCAAATTGCCTACCGCGATCTGTTGTTACATGCTCTGGGCATCCAAATCTGGCAATCCAGCCGGATACAAAAGCCATGGCACAGGCTTCAGCAGTGATGTCTGCTAAGGGGTATGCCTCAGGCCAACGAGTGAATCTATCGATTGCTGTGAGACAATACCTGTATCCGTGTGAGTGGGGCATTGGACCAATCAGGTCTATGTGCACGTGCTGGAATCTTGATGAGGGAGTGGTGATTGATGACAATGGTGCTGATGTGTGACGTGTGACCTTGCTGCTCTGGCACTGGGTGCATTCGTTAGCCCATCTGCGGCAATCCTTGCGTATGCCGGACCAGACGAAACGTTGAGTCACTAACCTGACCGTTGCTGATGCACCTGGGTGACTGAGGTTGTGCAGTGCATCAAAAACTTGACGACGAAACCTGGTGGTCACGTAGGGTCGCTGGGTACCAGTGGACACGTCACAATATAGCTGTTGGTTACTACCTGGGATTCTGATCTTCTCCACATTCAAGTTAGTACCCTTCTGTAGTAGAACCTGCAGCTCAGTGTCGCCTTCTTGATCGTGCGCTAGTGCTGTGAAGTCGACAGGAGACACTATCTCCTCCACACGAGACATGGTGTCAGCCACGACGTTCTCCTGTCCTGGAACATATTTGATGTCCGTTGTGAACTGCGCAATAAAATCAAGATATCTGTATTGGCGTGGTGAACATTTGTCTCGAGATGTGCTGAAGGAATGAGTCAGTGGCTTATGGTCGGTGTGTACAGTGAAGTGTCTTGCTTCAACCATATAGCGGAAGTATTTTATGGCTTCGTATACAGCTAGGAGTTCTCGATCGTAAGGGCTGTACTTTGATTGTGCTGTGTTGAGCTTACGAGAGAAAAATGCTAATGGCTGCCACGAGTCGCCTTTGCATTGTTGGAGCACGGCTCCTATGCCTGTGTCTGATGCGTCTGTATAAATTGACAGTTCAACGTCCATGTCGGGATGAGCAAGTAAGGTGGCTCGTGATAGACTTGCCTTGCATTCCTCAAAGTCTTGAAGTTGCTCTGCTGTGAGTGTGACGGATTGAGAACCTCTCGTCTTGGGTCCGGACAGCAGAGCGTTGAGTGAAGCCTGGATTCGCGCAGCACCTGGTAAGAAACGACGGTAAAAGTTTGTCATACCAAGAAATCGGCGCAGCTCCTTTACTGTCTTGGGTGCTGGGAACTCCTTTATTGCTTGCACCTTCTCTGGTATAGGCTGTATTCCGGCAGAAGAGACTTTGTAGCCTAGGAATGTGACTTCTTTTTGTCCAAATGTACACTTTGTTGAGTTCACAAGTACCCCAAACTCGCTTAGACGCTTGAATATTGTTTCCAGGTGTTCCAGGTGTTCGTCCTCTGTTCGTGAGAACACGAGTATGTCATCGACATAGCCAAAACAGAAGTCCAAACCCTTCAGAACCTCGTCTATGAACCTCTGGAACGTCTGTCCAGCATTTCGGAGTCCAAATGTCATATAGGGGAATTCGAAAAGACCGAAGGGAGTGGTGATGGCTGACTTCGGGATGTCGTCTTCGAATATCGGGATCTGATTGTAGGCCTTTATGAGATCGATCTTCGAATAGACCTGGGTACCTGATAGCTGGTAGGAAAAGTCTTGGATGTGTCGCAGTGGGTAGCAGTCAGGAATCGTTCTTGCGTTCAGAGCTCTGTAATCACCACATGGCCTCCATCCAGCGTCTTTCTTTGGAGCCAGGTGAAGGGCAGAAGACCATGGGCTCTCGGATCTACGAGCAGTACCGCACTGGAGCATCGCTTCAAACTCCTTCTTGGCTATCTGCAGGCGATCAGGTGCTAGACGTCGAGGACGGGCAGTGACAGGTGGACCAGGTGTAGTCCTGATGTGATGGACAGTTGTGTGCTTAGGCTGTACAGGTTTACCTGCTGGTCTGGTGATGTCAGGGTACAGCTTCAAAGCGTCATGGTACTTCGTGTCGCCTGATACAGCTTTGACGGACGATATAGCTTCCGTCGACTTGGAGTGTGGGACCTGGATGGAGAGAGTGGTGAGACCATCAATGAGTCGATGATGTCGGCAGTCCACTAAAAGGTTGTAGAAGCTCAGGAAGTCTACGCCTACTATGGGTTTGGTAACGTCGGCAATGACAAAATCCCAGGAGTACGCGCGTCGAAGTCCTAAGTTCAGTTCCAGGTGTATGGTTCCGTAGGTAGCTATGGTAGACCCATTTGCAGCACACAATACATACTGTGTCTTTTTTCGGCGTTCTCTGACGGAGGACCTAGGATATACGCACAGGTCTGATCCTGTATCGATCAGAAACTGCACCTTTGAGTCAAGGTCGGTCACGAAGAGACGGCCAGATGATCGTGGACAGTCGTTTACCGCCATTAGCGACTGCCGTTGGTGTTTTCCTTCTTGTAGGAACAGGGATCTTCGCATTTCTTCGCGTTACTGCCAAAATTGTTGTGGTACCAACAATGGTCCTGATTTCCCTTGCCTGAGCGGGAGCGGGAACGAGAGTGACTGCGGTACCTTCCACGTTGGCTGCTGCGGGAGCGACTGTGCTGTCTGGAATGCTTGCCTGCCATCAATGATGCTACTTGCCTGGTCAGTTCCGCTACTTGCCTTTCAAGTGCACTGCTACCTTGTGTCATCATTGCGCTTTGTGACGTCATCCGGCTGCTGGCAGCTGCAACTTGAAGTGTCGGAGCCAATGGTGTCACGACCTCGTGCACCCTGTCCGCTAAAGTTGCAAGCGCGTCCACCGGAATATCCTCCTGACAAGCAAGTACGGTTTGTATGTTAGTGGGTAGTCTACTAATCCACATAGTGCGCACGAAATCGTTAGGATCGCTCGTGGTGCCTGCTAGCGATTGCATATGACGCAATAATTGCGAAGGTTTCCTATCGCCAAGCTCCTCATGCATCAGTAGCTGCTTTAGCCTCTGGTCACGTGATTGCGATAAGCGATTAATAAGCGTACTTTTAAGCTTTTGATATTTATCGGTAGCTGGCGGTGACACAATAATATCTTTTACCTCCGCTGCAATACTGTAGTCTAAGTGAGAAACTACGTGGTGGAATTTGGTAGCATCGGCAGTAATATTAGAAACGTGGAACTGACCTTCAATTTGGGCAAACCATAAAGCAGCATCCTCCGGCCAAAATGGGGGTATCTTCACTCCAAGTCGAAATACCGTTCTCGCCTCGTCATCTGTTGCGTCAGCCGGCGTGCGTGGTTGCGATCCGGTTGGTTGTTCATTATCCAGCGGCATCTTCGATGTTCTTATTCGGGGTCACCAGTTTAGCAAGTGTAACACTGTTTGTACTAGTTCTTGATCCTACTTGCTAATTTACTTGAACAGAAGGTTTGAAGAAAACACGTAGACAAAGGAATGATGTTATAATTTACATCAAGGAATGAAATTTGACGTTACAGAAGGATAGATTTGAAACGGAAACGATACAATATAAAAACTGTTAATTCGCGTAACTATATCGCGCGGCAGCGTTAGGCTGTGGAGGCGCAAAGTGGTACGGGTGTGCGCTGAGACGGTCTGGGTCGCTCTGGCGGCCGGCGCTCGCTGTCTGGGCTCGCGCCCGGCTGGACCGGTTCGCAACGGGCGGCGCAAACTGCAGCGTTGTGCGCGCGCCCCGCGCATGAATATATATGTTTGGTATGCGCCCGTTGCGAACCGGTCCAGCCCGGCGCTCGCTGTCTGGGCTCGCGCCCGGCTGGACCGGTTCGCAACGGGCGGCGCAAACTGCAGCGTTGTGCGCGCGCCCCGCGCATGAATATATATGTTTGGTATGCGCCCATACTACCATATCTACGACTTAGAATCACCAACTTTACAACCGTCATCCCGGTACTATATCCGTCAATGATGACATATGATAACATAAACTGTACCTACTGGGATGACAGCTGTCAAATATTGGATGTAAGGGCATTTACACTATAAACTTCTTTAACGCTGCCACTTCACTTATACTAACTAACTAACTTCTTTAACAACTTGTGTTCACCTATTTCGGCCACTTTGTCCATATAGATATTTTTTGTATCTAGGCTACTTACGAAAAGTACGTGTCTAGGGCAGGGATCGGAAACCGGTATTGTTTGTATGGGAACGAAAACGGTTCTTTTTCGTTCTTTTGATAATAATTTCATTTCTAATTGGGCAATCTAATAATACGCACTCGTTACCTCAAAACACAACTGAGTCCTACATGTGAAGTATAAAATAGTTCGAGATTTGTGGTAAACCGAGGTTTTAGCAATTAAACGGTTCCGATCCCTGGTCTAGGGTAGGTACTTACGGAAACGAACAATTCCATGTCGAAATTTAACTTGTTGAAGGCTGTGATCCTTATAGGGACCTGGGAAAGGAAGAATGTTATTTTTATTACAAGCTTTATATTAACTTGCCTTCTTAGTAGGTATGTTCGTTCGTTAGTTGGGCGTTTTTCAAAAAAAGTGTTCAAAACTTTTTTTTTTCAGAATTCGTTTTTTTTACTCAGAATCTTTGATAATAATCGATCCTCATACAAGAAAAAAAGTGTCCTACATATTCCATTCCAGATCGTCATATATACATATGTACCTATGTAGTCTTTTTAGGGTTCCGTACTCAAAGAGTAAAACGGGACCCTATTACTAAGACTCCGGTGTCCATCCGTCCGTCTGTCTGTCACCAGGCTGTATCTCACTGATACCGTGATAGTTCCAGCTGAAATTTTCACAGATGATGTATTTCTGTTGCTGCTATAACAACAAATACTAAAAACACAGAATTAATTCGTTTTTTTTTATAGATAATGGTACGGAACCCTTCGTGCGCGAGTCCGACTCGCACTTGGCCGGTTTTTTAGGGTTCCGTACTCAAAGAGTAAAACGGGACGTCCGTCCGTCCGTCCGTCCGTCTGTTTGTCACCAGGCTGTATCTCAAGAACCGTGATAGCTAAAGAGTTGAAATTTTCACAGATTATGTATTTCTGTTGCCGCTATAACAACAAATACTAAAAACAATTTTTTTTATACAACAAACGTGATTTTTTTGCCGTTTTTATAGATAATGGTATGGAAACCTTCGTGCGCAAGTCCGACTCGCACTGGGCCGGTTTTTTTATTTATATGGTCGTGGGTGACGCACTGGGAGAAAAAACTTACATAGTAAAATCTGGGACTTTTTTTTTCTTGTACGAGTATGAGGATCGATAGTATCAACGATTCTGAGTAAGAAAAACAAAAAAAAAACATGAAAAAAAAAAGTTCTGTACACTTCTTTTTTAAAACGCCCAGTTAGTAAACATTTGCCTCTATTTGACCATGAGATAGTGTCGCTTTGTACGTGGCTAGGGTCACATAGAAACTTGTCGAGCTATAAGTGCGGGTCAAATACTACAATCAATCGAGTTGAAGTTTTGTAAGTACAATTATGTAAGTTGGATGACGATGCTGAGAATAGAACTTGTGCCTACGCCAATCGTTTGGATTAATTGCCAAAGCGGAACCCGGGCTCGTTTAGGGCGTAAACGCTAGGAAGATCATGCACGTTGGATGACAATGCAATATACAGCGT